>CM055065.1:43655533-43793033 GCA_029204045.2 Tillandsia leiboldiana
ACGGCAGCTGTAGAAGCTGGACCACTCCAACAGCGGATTACTTCAACTACGGATTCACTTCGCTTAATATGCAGATCCACGTAAGCCAGTAATTTCCCATCCACGTCAGCTGACACGACACAATCCGGCGTTTCCATATTTGAACGCGCACATATCTCATTTAGCAATCCAATGTAGGAAAGCTCTATGGTTGTCATAGTGTGGGCTGCAGAAAAACGCAGCAGGGAGGGGGGGGGGGGGGGGGGGGGGGGGGGGTGGAGGGACAAAAAGAGGAAGGAAATTGGCTTAGGACATACGGAAGGAACTAACTAAGGAATAATTAAAAGAAGGTAAGAATAACAACTAAAAATCACAAGCCATATGTAAGAATTTGAAAATTTTATTGTAAATAAATAAAAGGGAAGGAATAAAAGTCAAGTTGAGTTTTGAATCATGAGTGACCCCCTTTTCCTGCAGTGTAAATTGCACAGTTAGGAGGCTGAAATATCGCCTTTCAATCGGAGCCTAATCTCGAAAATCCGAGATCACCAGTGCGACCGTCTCGTCGAACCGAGTGGAAACCATATTTAGCAAGTTCGGATCCGACGGTCGGATCGTCCAGAAATCGACGAAGGAGCGGACGGGACCCGCGACTTAAGTGCACAGTGCATTGGTACTGTACATGAACAGTAAACCCCAAATTCAAATACCCCTACGCGCTAACGTTTGCCAAATCGCCGTCTGGAAACCGATTATAGCACTTCAAGTAGTCGATTTGAACGGTTTCGTCATTCTGGACGCAACGGCGCTGACGGAATTTCCATTCGACGACCCTAGAGTCTCGAAAAGCGCAATGAACTGTATTTCGGCACAGTGTTTATGGACCGAGATTTTATCCGGGCGTTTTCTCGAAAAACGAAAATCGCTACCTGATAGGTTTCGTCGAGCCGGACGTCGTGGCGAAGTCCATTTTTCGTTTCGACGACCCGAACGCCTAGAAAAGCATGAAATACGAATAAAAATGCTATATTTTGCACAAAACCCCCTATATTCTATGCCTTGATTTGCGCGCTGCTTTAGGGAGAAGGACCTGTGTGTGAGAGGAACATGCTGCGAGGGACTCGATTCGAAATTACAGAGAAAGAGGGGTTGTACTAGCATTTTGTTACAATTGCTATATACACATATATATATATATGTTGGAGAAGGGACCTTTGGGAAAACCCTAAACCTAGCCACCCTCTGCCTCCCTCTCCTCTTGTAACTGACGAGCCTCCACCATCTCCATCAGTCGCCGTGCGCCACCGCCGTCCCATCGCCGGAGAAGAAGAAGAAGTCAAGGAAAGCTTCTTCTCTCGAGTTGTTGGTGAGGAAGTGGTTTGGGAAGGACCCAAGTTGGTCAAGTCTCTTCCTGAGGAGTCCTCTGTGAAGCCGCAACCAAGCCCGAGTGGCGCCGACGCTGGACTCCGCCGTGAGCCGCCGCGGAGGCAAGCTTCTTCCTCGATTTTCCGGCGAGGTAAGAAGGTTGGAAAATTTTTATTTATAGTGGCTTTTGAAACCGACCATCTTGTTCCTGACGTTAAGTGGAACCTTTCTGTGAAGTTTGAGCACCTGCCGTGCGTCCGGTTGCCGGCGGGAGCATCACGTCGCCGGAAAAGCAAGAATTGACCGGCATCGATCACGGGCTTCATCCGACCGACAAAATCAAGATCAAGACCGTTGATCTTGGTCTTCTCCGTGACTACAAGATGCTCCCAAAGTTTGGAGCTGATCGGTGGAGGATCCGCGGAGTTTCGGCTTGCCCTAGAACCGGGCAATAGTGCACCTCGGCCGAGCTTTGCCGACCGGCGCCGCCGCTCGTCCCCGCCGCCAGCCAACACCTTAGGAAGCTCCACCGCATCACAGGGAGTGGTCTGGTCCAAGTTGGAGGACCTCTCGTGCTCCGGCTGGGATTCCGCCATTAATGCTCACCGAGCTCGGGTGAGCTCCGCCGCCGCGCGTTGCCGGCGCTTTCCGCCGCCGGCCAGTGACCCAGGTATGTTCTATCGGGCCATAGGAAGCTTCCCATCAACTTGCATGAGAAGTTTAACGTAGGTTTTTCTTTCTCTGTGATTGCACCCTAGGTGAGCACGAGCTCCACCGCCGGCCGCCGCCGTCGCCTCCGGTCGCCGGTGGGACACCCAGGTAATCCCTAAACCTTGCATTCCTGCTTTACATTCAAGATAGAAGCCCTCAAACCCAACCTTGCTCTGTTTATCATGTGGGTTAGAGTTTGTGATATATGTGTGAATTATGCCCACTACTTGCTCGATGAAATGCCAGAGTGAGTTTTAGTGTAAATTCTGAGCATGCAATGAATATGAAAGTTGTTACACACACTTTCTTGAGCTTGATGCTCACTTCAGATCCAATTTTGGCTGTGTGGATTGGTGTGTGGAGCAATGTTGTCGTGATAGAGGGCGAGGGACTTGGATCTCTGTGATCCAGCAGTTCTGGGCTGCAAATATGGTGAGCCCTGGTGTCCTGGCACTTTCCAGAGACATTTTGATATAAAATGTTTGAACATTTGATGAATGGATTTAAAGTTATTTTAAAACTAAGCCTTATGTGAATAGTTGCCCGTAGTAGCGTTTGGGGCTGTTTGCGAAGTCGCGACAGTGAGCTCCTAGCTAATTTGGGGTCACTGAACGCGATGCTCATGTCAGAATTAGGTTTTGATAAGCCGGAGAAACAAAAATGCATTTAGGCTAGGTTAGAGGAGTATATTATGGGCCGAAGTTTTCCTCGGGTTCCGTGCTGCCGCAAATTGGTGAGCACGGTGTTCAGCAAGTTAAATGTCACCTGCTGGAAGTGACGGTTCGTAAAAATGATTTTCCAGTTAAGAGAACGAGCGAAAACGGCTCTCAAAAAGCTATAAAAGTGCGATTTCTGGAAACCCTAGGGGTCAAAATGCAATTGTAGCAATGCGTGCTGTCTAGGGCAGTGTGTACATGATTCCTAAGCTTTTTGTTAGGAATCCAACGGCTCCTGTTGAGCGAATATTGGTTATCGGTCCGAGAACCGGCAAAATCGTCGGTTTAACGGCTTTCGGCGCGAGTTTCGCATACTTCGATGTAAAAGAACAGTTTATAGATGTGGTTATCCATCCCTAATTAGTATTCGTGATCCAGGTCCTTGCAGTCTGACTCCGGCCATGAGCCTTCTGTTGGAGTCGTTGGATCGGCCTACATTCAGGTGGGTTATCTTCGGTCCGGGCTTTATCTTTTCGGCCCTCTGGTTGCTTTAGTCCAGTCGGACACCTGTTTTTGGATTAGCTTATTGATTTGATCTATATGACCCATGATGACTTCATCTATATATCACATGATCTTCCCGATAGACATTGATTTCTCTGGATTGTCATATACACTTGTGATTGACATTATCTGTTACGATTAGTCCCGATGACTGGATCTATTTGCTAGATGATCATTTCTGATAGACCTTGATCTACATGAGACACATCATCTGTTCATCAGCTTTTATATTTCAGTACAGTAGATTCCTGTGGTTTGATCATGCCTGTTGTTACTTGCTTTGATATTCCAGTTATGCATGATAGACCCATGATTGATTGATATATACAGACATCTTGATTCCTAGTATTGTGCATGTTTGATATGCTATTATTCGAGTATATACTCCTTGTATTCCGGATTACATGATTAGTCCTGATGATTGCACCTATACATCGCATGATTTTCGAGATAGACACTGATCCCTTAGACACACTATATTTATACACATCTGTTTGTCAGCTTTCATATCCTGATATATAGATGTCATGATCGATTATTCCTGCTAGTTCCATGTCATTTGTCATACTGCTTTATTCAGATATGCATGATTTGATTATACTCGTTGAGTCCTGTCATTGAGATGGTTCTTGATATATTGTTGATATGCATGATTGATTGATCCTGATTGAGAGATATAGACAGATGATTCCCTGTTGGGATCTCGGCATGTTGCCGACTACTCGGTCACTAGACCGTGAGATTGAGCATTATGATTTGCTATGCACTGCTGTACTTCACGAACATGGCCGGGGTCGCTCCCCGTGGAGCTTGTTCTTTGCCGGTAAAGTGGTCTTGAGATAAGACCCGTGAGCCTTTGCACCAGGACTGCTTGGCGTCCGTAAGTGCAGGTTATGTCAGCGGATGGGGTGCCGAACAGTGGCTTTGCCTGAGGTCCTATGAGACCAATATTGGCGCATGATTGGTACTTGGATTTCTACCTTTGACGCATTACTGTTACTTGTACTGTTGCTCAGTTATTTCCAGTATTATTATCTGCAGACATGCTTTCATCACTTGCAGCTCCTTATACATGATTCTTGTAGTTATCTGTTGATTTCCAGCATGTATGATCTACAGCTTTCATGATGGATTATTGCTGTTATATCTTGACTTCCAGTATACGTACCTGCCAGTTGCTTCACGTATCTACTGTTCGATTTTTGGTAGACCTGCTATTTGATCACTCAGTTGTCTGCTTGACTTTGATTTCCAGCATTTATTATCTGCAGTCCCCTTATGCCTGATTATGACAGTTATATCATGATTTCCAGCATTCATTACCTGCAGTTCCCTTGCGCTGATTATCTTCCTAGTCAGTTTCATCTGTGGATTGATTATCAGTAGACGTTATATACTGTTCAGCTGTACCTATTGATCTATTACTATCCGCAGATTTTAGTACCCAGTAGGTACGATTAGCTATTTCTCGGCTCGTCGTTCCCACTGGGATACACTCCGGTGTGTCTCACACCCTCGGGTGACTGTTTTTCAGGTCGTTCGGGTAGTGGGATGTCGGGACGATCCAGAGAGCCTGTCACGATAGAGCTGTCCCCTGATGAGATAGATCGAGGATTGAGATCCCCTACGATTTGTAGCTGACTTTCATTATGATATTTCAGATCCAGTTTATGTGAATATTTTAGATTGTTGATATTTTGATGTTTCGGATTATTCCTGATGATTAGCATAGTTTAGTGAGATATGATTTACTCTCTGATTGATTGGATTAGCCTAGCCGTGCATGTATAGGAAAGACACTATCCCGGTGGATAGGGGATTTCCTATATGTGTGGCGGTCTGTTACGCCTGTTTTGCAAACTCTGATTTATTCAAAAAAAAAAAAAAATTTCAGACCTGATTTTTTTAAACTCGGGGCGTGACAGATTAGATGGTATCGGAGCAATAGGTATACGGTACCTAGGAAAGATGGATTAGGAACTGGTTAGGATGAACCCTAGGATGACTTGCCACGTGCGAGAGCGGGGTATTTGTCTAGTTGTTAGGAGCTCAGGTGTATTTCACCCTAATGAGTCGTTTCCTAATCTTGTTGTTGTGGCTACGAGCGGTGTTCGCACGCTCTCTGGGCTTAGTGGTCGTGGTGGGTGCAGTGTTAGCTGCGGTTGTGGTACGAGCCGTGTGTTTGATATATCAGTGGAGCCTTAGAGCTCGGATTGTTGGCAGCGGTTAGAGAATCAGCTCACCGCTTTTGCTGGGATAGTCCAGCAGATGGCTCAGCATCAGATAGTTGCTCTTGTTGCACTGGCCCCACCACTAGTCCAGGTGCTTGGAGAAGTCATTGATCCTCCAGTTGTCCCCGCGTCGCATGTTATGGTGACTCTTGTTGCAGCCGTGGTTATCAAAACTATGTTGTGGCTGCTATTACCGGAGATTTCCCCGAATATAGTTATCGGGATGCCTATGAGGTTAGCAATCTTGTTGCTTTGGACGGAAGGATTCTGATGACACACAGCAAATATTAGACCTTATTGAATTGTGTCCCAACCCTGATAAGTGTAAAATAATTTGGGATTCACAATTACTTCGATAGAGATGGTGGTAGCAGTGAGCGCTTTGGCGCAGACATGGTTGATGGATAGGCCAAATTCGGTGATCTATTGGCCGATTGAAACTCTGGTTGGAGTTAGATTCAGATTCAGACCCTGCCTTTGGTACGAGTTTAGTGGAGTCTTAGTTACTCCTATGAGTATGCAAACAATTTTAGATATTGTGATTACCATGATGGTGAGATATGACTGGAAAGCCTAATATAGAGTGATGATGATAGCTTGAGGAATTTGACTTTTTATCCTAAAAGAATCCGATTTGTAGTTGATTCGCACATTGTGTGTGAACTGATTTGGGGTCGAAGTCATGACCACGAGGTGGTAGAGACCGTTGATATAAGTTTATAGTATCGGCATAGAGATTTGTGTCTTGAGGTATGAGTTATACCTTCTGTTGACTCCGCTAGGAGTCGTGTCCCCAACTTGATGTTGGCGACAGATCTATAGTATTTCACCTTTCTTTTGATAAGTATGTTGGCTGCAGACAATGTACTGTCGAAAGAGTGGTCTGAAGTACTTACCCCGTAAGGGGTAATATCGTGATTGGGTCTACTTGTTTGCTTATCTATATCATAGTCTCCAGGGTTACCCTCTGGACAACGACGTTATAGTTTCAGTGATGATACCCCAGACCGTATTAGACCTTAGGTAGGTCTCCGACAGATCGCGTACATAGTGGAGAATCCTTGTTATTATTGTGGACATTTGTCCTAACTGTGGTCACTAGCCACGTTGATGCTCGCCAGATTTTGCAACTGAGTTGATAATAGAACTATATGGTTAAGCCCAAAAAATTGGACAACATGTCCAGATCGGATATTTTAAGCTTTAAGAATGGTGACCTTGGGTTGCCATGTTTTATGATGCTAAGAGACGGGATCGTGTGATATTTAACCTGGCAGTTGTGCGTTCCTTAGTAGTCTGAGGTTTAGTTCTAGCAGCTGGTGGTGAAAATTTTGCCACAAACGATTATAAAGTGTAAGAAGAGATTCTCTACCTTATATGATTTCACTTAAGAAAATGAATCTAGTGGCCTTTGTCAGTGTTCAGCCCCGATAGTCAGCCTAAACGGGTAAGACCGTTAAGTTCTGCCTGCACAAACTGTAAGTTATGTGAAACCAGAAAAGAGGATGAGAGTGGTTGCCAGCACCGGATGCGATCACATCAACCCTTAAGCATCGGGTCTTATCCGAACTCCGAGGTTAAGCGTGCTTGTGCGGTGTAGCCTTGGCTGGGCGTGTAGCATCTCTACGAGAACCCTAGTCAATGGAACTTGAAATATAAAGCAGTTAAGCATTAAAATTTGGCAACATGTCAAAAATCAAGTCCGTTAAGTCCTTGTGGATGGCTCGAACTGCTAAAGGAGTATGATCTCACTATCCAGTACCACCCGGGTCGGGCCAATGTAGTAGCGGATGCTTTGAGCCGAAAGCACGTGTCCCAGAGCTGCTAATGATCACTGACCAGGATCGCTTGATTTCTGAGTTCAGTGTCTAGACTTGGAAATCGTTCCTTCGGGGTCTACCGCTCGACTTTTAGCGAAGGTAGTGCGGCCTACCCTGCTTGATCGCATAAAGGAGGGACAGCAGTCGGACCCCTCCTTCCAGAAGATTCGAGAGCTGATATTAATGGGACACCTCTGAAAGTCCTGGCTCGAGATGAAAAGAAGCTGAGAAGTAGACCGATTCCCTATGTCAAGGTACAATGGAGAACCATGAAAAGCACGAAGCCACGTGGGAACGTGAATCAGCCATGTTGGAGCGCTTTCCCCATGTATTTGACTCTTAGTTGTATTAAGTTTCGGGGACGAAACTTCTTTTTAGGTGGTAGAGATGTAAGAATTTGAAAATTTTATTGTAAATAAATAGAAGAGAAGGAATAAAAGTCAACTTGAGTTTTGAATCATAAGTGACTCCCCTTTTCCTGCAGTAGTAAATGGTACAGTTACAGGGCTGAAATAGTCGCCTTTCAATCCGAGCCTAATCTCGAAAATCCGAGATCACCAGTGCGACCGTCTCGTCGAACCGAGTGAAAACCATATTTAGCAAGTTCGGATCCGACGGTCGGATCGTCCAGAAATCGATGAAGAAGCGGACGGGACCCGTGACTTACGTGCACAGTGCATTGGTACTGTACATGAACAGTAAACCCCAAATTCAAATACCCCTACGCGCTAACGTTCGCCAAATCGGCGTCTGGAAACCGATCATAGCACTTCAAGTAGTCGATTTGAACGGTTTCGTCATTCTGGATGCAACGGCGCTGACGGAATTTCGATTCGACGACCCTAGAGTCTCGAAAAGCGCAATGAACTGTATTTCGGTACAGTGTTTATGGACCGAGATTTTATCCGGGCATTTTCTCAAAAAACGAAAATCACTACCTGATAGGTTTCGTCGAGCCGGACGTCGTGGCGAAGTCCATTTTTCGTTTCGACGACCCGAACGCCTAGAAAAGCGTGAAATACGAATAAAAATGTTATATTTTGCACAAAACCCCCTATATTCTATGCTTTGATTTGCGCGCTGCTTTGGGGAGAAGGACCTGTGTGTGAGAGGAAACATGCTGCGAGGGACTCGATTCGAAATTGCAGAGAAAGAGGGGTGTACTAGCATTTTGTTACAATTGCTATATACACATATATATATGTTGGAGAAGGGACCTTTGGGAAAACCCTAAACCTAGCCACCCTCTGCCTCCCTCTCCTCTTGTAACTGACGAGCCTCCACCATCTCCATCAGTCGCCGTGCGCCACCGCCGTCCCATCGCCGGAGAAGAAGAAGAAGTCAAGGAAAGCTTCTTCTCTCGAGTTGTTGGTGAGGAAGTGGTTTGGGAGGGACCCAAGTTGGTCAAGTCTCTTCCTGAGGAGTCCTCTGTGAAGCCGCAACCAAGCCCGAGTGGCGCCGACGCTGGACTCCGCCGTGAGCCGCCGCAGAGGCAAGCTTCTTCCTCGATTTTCCGGCGAGGTAAGAAGGTTGGAAAATTTTTATTTATAGTGGCTTTTGAAACCGACCATCTTGTTCCTGACGTTAAGTGGAACCTTTCTGTGAAGTTTGAGCACCTGCCGTGCGTCCGATTGCCGGCGGGAGCATCACGTCGCCGGAAAAGCAAGAATTGACCGGCATCGATCACGGGCTTCATCCGACCGACAAAATCAAGATCAAGACCGTTGATCTTGGTCTTCTCCGTGACTACAAGATGCTTCCAAAGTTTGGAGCTGATCGGTGGAGGATCCGGGGAGTTTCGGCTTGCCCTAGGAACCGGGCAATAGTGCACCTCGGCGAGCTTTGCCGACCGGCGCCGCCGCTCGTTCCCCGCCGCCGGCCAACACCTTAGGAAGCTCCACACGCATCACAGGGAGTGGTCTGGTCCAAGTTGGAGGACCTCTCGTGCTCCGGCCTGGGATTCCACCATTAATGCTCACCGAGCTCGGGTGAGCTCCGCCGCCAGCGCGTTTCCGGCGCTTTCCGCCGCCGGCCAGTGACCCAGGTATGTTCTATCGGGCCATAGGAAGCTTCCCATCAACTTGCATGAGAAGTTTAACGTAGGTTTTCTTTCTCTGTGATTGCACCCTAGGTGAGCACGAGCTCCACCCGCCGGCCGCCGCCGTCGCCTCCGGTCGCCGGTGGGACACCCAGGTAATCCCTAAACCTTGCATTCCTGCTTTACATTCAAGATAGAAGCCCTCAAACCCAACCTTGCTCTGTTTATCATGTGGGTTAGAGTTTGTGATATATGTGTGAATTATGCCCACTACTTGCTCGATGAAATGCCAGAGTGAGTTTAGTGTAAATTCTGAGCATGCAATGAATATGAAAGTTGTTACACACACTTTCCTGAGCTTGATGCTCACTTCAGATCCAATTTTGGCTGTGTGGATTGGTGTGTGGAGCAATGTTGTCGTGATAGAGGGCGAGGGACTTGGATCTCTGTGATCCAGCAGTTCTGGGCTGCAAATATGGTGAGCCCTGGTGTCCTGGCACTTTCCAGAGACATTTTGATATAAAATGTTTGAACATTTGATGAATGGATTTAAAGTTATTTTAAAAACTAAGCCTTATGTGAATAGTTGCCCGTAGTAGCGTTTGGGGCTGTTTGCGAAGTCGCGACAGTGAGCTCCTAGCTAATTTGGGGTCACTGAACGCGATGCTCATGTCGGAATTAGGTTTTGATAAGCCGGAGAAACAAAAATGCATTTAGGCTAGGTTAGAGGAGTATATTATGGCCCGAAGTTTTCCTCGGGTTCCGTGCTGCCGCAAATTGGTGAGCACGGTGTTCAGCAAGTTAAATGTCACCTGCTGGAAGTGACGGTTCGTAAAAATGATTTTCCAGTTAAGAGAACGAGCGAAAACGGCTCTCAAAAAGCTATAAAAGTGCGATTTCTGGAAACCCTAGGGGTCAAAATGCAATTGTAGCAATGCGTGCTGTCTAGGGCAGTGTGTACATGATTCCTAAGCTTTTCGTTAGGAATCCAACGGCTCCTGTTGATGCGAATATTGGTTATCGGTCCGAGAACCGGCAAAATCGTCGGTTTAACGGCTTTCGGCGCGAGTTTCGCATACTTCGATGTAAAAGAACAGTTTATAGATGTGGTTATCCATCCCTAATTAGTATTCGTGATCCAGGTCCTTGCAGTCTGACTCCGGCCATGAGCCTTCTGTTGGAGTCGTTGGATCGGCCTACATTCAGGTGGGTTATCTTCGGTCCGAGCTTTATCTTTTCGGCCCTCTGGTTGCTTTAGTCCAGTCGGACACCTGTTTTTGGATTAGCTTATTGATTTGATCTATATGACCCATGATGACTTCATCTATATATCACATGATCTTCCCGATAGACATTGATTTCTCTGGATTGTCATATACACTTGTGATTGACATTATCTGTTACGATTAGTCCCGATGACTGGATCTATTTGCTAGATGATCATTTCTGATAGACCTTGATCTACATGAGACACATCATCTGTTCATCAGCTTTTATATTTCAGTACAGTAGATTCCTGTGGTTTGATCATGCCTGTTGTTACTTGCTTTGATATTCCAGTTATGCATGATAGACCCATGATTGATTGATATATACAGACATCTTGATTCCTAGTATTGTGCATGTTTGATATGCTATTATTCGAGTATATACTCCTTGTATTCCGGATTACATGATTAGTCCTGATGATTGCACCTATACATCGCATGATTTTCGAGATAGACACTGATCCCTTAGACACACTATATTTATACACATCTGTTTGTCAGCTTTCATATCCTGATATATAGATGTCATGATCGATTATTCCTGCTAGTTCCATGTCATTTGTCATACTGCTTTATTCAGATATGCATGATTTGATTATACTCGTTGAGTCCTGTCATTGAGATGGTTCTTGATATATTGTTGATATGCATGATTGATTGATCCTGATTGAGAGATATAGACAGATGATTCCCTGTTGGGATCTCGGCATGTTGCCGACTACTCGGTCACTAGACCGTGAGATTGAGCATTATGATTTGCCATGCACTGCTGTACTTCACGAACATGGCCGGGGTCGCTCCCCGTGGAGCTTGTTCTTTGCCGGTAAAGTGGTCTTGAGATAAGACCCGTGAGCCTTTGCACCAGGACTGCTTGGCGTCCGTAAGTGCAGGTTATGTCAGCGGATGGGGTGCCGAACAGTGGCTTTGCCTGAGGTCCTATGAGACCAATATTGGCGCATGATTGGTACTTGGATTTCTACATTTGACGCATTACTGTTACTTGTACTGTTGCTCAGTTATTTCCAGTATTATTATCTGCAGACATGCTTTCATCACTTGCAGCTCCTTATACATGATTCTTGTAGTTATCTGTTGATTTCCAGCATGTATGATCTACAGCTTTCATGATGGATTATTGCTGTTATATCTTGACTTCCAGTATACGTACCTGCCAGTTGCTTCACGTATCTACTGTTCGATTTTTGGTAGACCTGCTATTTGATCACTCAGTTGTCTGCTTGACTTTGATTTCCAGCATGTATTATCTGCAGTCCCCTTATGCCTGATTATGACAGTTATATCATGATTTCCAGCATTCATTACCTGCAGTTCCCTTGCGCTGATTATCTGCCTAGTCAGTTTCATCTGTGGATTGATTATCAGTAGACGTTATATGCTGTTCAGCTGTACCTATTGATCTATTACTATCCGCAGATTTTAGTACCCAGTAGGTACGATTAGCTATTTCTCGGCTCGTCGTGCCCACTGGGATACACTCCGGTGTGTCTCACACCCTCGGGTGACTGTTTTTCAGGTCGTTCGGGTAGTGGGATGTCGGGACGATCCAGAGAGCCTGTCACGATAGAGCTGTCCCCTGATGAGATAGATCGAGGATTGAGATCCCCTACGATTTGTAGCTGACTTTCATTATGATATTTCAGATCCAGTTTATGTGAATATTTTAGATTGTTGATATTTTGATGTTTCGGATTATTCCTGATGATTAGCATAGTTTAGTGAGATATGATTTACTCTCTGATTGATTGGATTAGCCTAGCCGTGCATGTATAGGAAAGACACTATCCCGGTGGATAGGGGATTTCCTATATGTGTGGCGGTCTGTTACGCCTGTTTTGCAAACTCTGATTTATTCAAAAAAAAAAAAATTTCAGACCTGATTTTTTTTTAAACTCGGGGCGTGACACGAGCACTGTGTGCAGCTACCACATGTTTACCAAACATGGTGTTACTGTTTATTTGATAAAATATTTTTGGAATACTTGATTCTATCAAATTCCAAGGTTGGTATAAGGTGGAATTTTAGATTGAAAGATGCTCAAAGAGCCACTCCCTAAATATATTGATTTGATAATATTACTTAATTTACTAGGGATTTCAAACATCTATCGATCTTGGTGCTTCATTTTCTTTGCTCAATTGATGATTTGATAAATTCATTACTCACTAGATGTAATATCACGAACTATCTTGTGTTTGTTTTAACCCCTTTTGAATAAATTAGTTGTTTAAGGGATTAATTAGCGGGATTTCTTGGGTACAGCATCGGTGCGTGCGGGTATTTTTCGGTGTTAGAGATCAAAAAATGGGGAACGGCAAAGCGATCGGATCTGAAATCCGATTTGCGGATCTC
Organism: Tillandsia leiboldiana; assembly: GCA_029204045.2. Classification (NCBI taxonomy): domain Eukaryota; kingdom Viridiplantae; phylum Streptophyta; class Magnoliopsida; order Poales; family Bromeliaceae; genus Tillandsia; species Tillandsia leiboldiana. The sequence goes on from CM055065.1 coordinate 43,668,537, forward strand.
CCGGAATGGGATTTTGAGGGTTTCGGTACTCGTAGGATGCACCGAAACCCATGCCACGTGATCGGCACGCTTTTCGAGGAGATGTGAATTTTTTTGTTATATCTTTCGATTGAGGGTTTTATTTTGTACGTACGAAAATAAAATAAAATATTTATTTATTATTTTTCAAAAAAAACAGAAACCCTAATCGGAGAGAAAAGAGAGAAAAAGGAAACCCTAATCGGAGGAAAAAGAGATCGGATCTTCCATCTTCTTCGATCAACGTGCCGGAAGCCGGGATCGGAGCGTCACCGTCAATGGGGAGCGGATCCGGATTCTCACTACCGCGAGGAACGAGATCGGGTTGTCTTCTCCGTTTGAGCGAGGTTAGCGGCGTTTACCTCTCTCACGTTTTCGTCGTTCTGAGTTTCGTGTTTTTGGTTTTGGGTTTTCGTGTTTTTGGTTTGTCGTTTGGGCGACCTAGGATGCCCTAGCCGCCGCTGCGCCGCCGCCGCGCCGCCGCTGCCGCGCCCTTTGCGCTTGCCGCGCAGTGCAGCCGTCGCTGCCGCGCCCGCAGCGCGCACCCGCGCGGGGCGGCGCCGCACGCAGCGCGCCCGTGCGGGGCTGGTGCCCGCGCGGGGCCGCCCCGCCGCAGCGCGCACCCGCGCGGGATTTGAGCCCGCGCGGGGCTGGTCCCGGCGCGGGGCCACCCCGCTGCAGGTCTCGGTTTAGCTTATCGATGTTATGATTTGAGCCCGCGCAGGTCTCGGTTTAGCTTACCGATGTTATGTTTTGTTGGGGTTTTCCCCTTTTAGGTCTGGGAATTGTGCAAGGGCGCAGGATGGTTTCAGGTGTTCTGTTCAACGCGATCCAAGGTGGGTACCCTTATCGTGCGTCCTTTTTAAAGTGAGGTCTCAACATATGTTATGTAAGAGTAAAGTAGATGTGTTAATGGATTACAACTAACCCCTTTTCGCATGAGTATCCCTTTATGACTATCTGTTACGACGGGTGTCGCGGTGCTCCATATCGCACACCGTCTTCGGTTTTTATGCTCATGGCTGCTCACACGCACACCAGCGGTTTGGCCACCGCATCGGTGTACTTTTCCGGAGAGGTGGTACGTTGACCCGTGTACTCCACAAGATGACGTGGTGGGGGGCCCCTTACGGTTACTTAAGGTGCCGCGCAAGTACCGTAGAGGGGTTAAAAGTTCCAAGGTGAGAGCAAGGTGAATCTGTTGGCTGGAGGTCTTTAGACCTTCTGGCAGGTGTTCCGTTTTGACTTACAGGGGTATTGTGGATTCATGAGGGGGAGTTTTGGATGCTCTGGTTATCGGTTTGCTTTCCTTTCAGTACTTTAGCATCCTTTATGTTTACATCTACCTCTTACTCTTCGGTCACTGACTTGCCACACTGTGACAGGTTCGGTCAAGGGTGGGGTCCGGGACGACAGTGAGGCCGCGACTCGAGGTTCTTAGCCCGATTAGGGGCTGGTGACATTTCCTTTACTTACGTTTTGTTTACTTTTGGTTAGTTAGCTTATGTGCGTGTGATACTTTGCTGTGTGGATGTTGGATTCGAACTGTGTTTTACTGTGGATGAATGTTTCCCTTACTAGTTGTTGTTTCGGCCACTCTTTCAAATCAAGTAAAAAGATTGCGAAATTATTTAATAAAATTAGGGTGCCGTGTGGGCACTGGTTTACAACCCGTGGATTTATCTTTTCAAAATGTGGGTGGCCGGCTTGGTTATGGCGATTGATGATATCTTTTCCCTCAACGTAACTCCTTGGCTAATGTGGTTAAAGTACGATTTAAGCTGGCGACGCCGTGCATATACAAAGGAGACTCCGTCCGTTTGTGGGGTGAATTTGTATATGTGGCGGATCTGCGCACGTGCCCGGCGGGGGTACTTATAAAAAAAAAAAAAAAAATGTACACGTTTTCCGCTTATTTTAAACCCCCGGGGCGTGACACTAGATCGTGACTGATGTTTTGAACTTGCTCAACTTTAGAAGTTTGAATTTTTATGAATCCTTGTTTCATATTTGGGATATTTTGATAGATTTCTCATAATCTATTTCTTTGTATGTGAAACGATACTTTTTGTATAAAGTTGATATGCAAGAATGCTTACATACTTTTTCTGGGTTTTCTGAAATTTTTATGAATTTTTCTGAAGAAAAAGTTGTAGGCAGTCCGGACTGAATGAATCAGTTCGGATCCCGAACGATGGGATTTTCTGCGCGAAGCCGATCCAGACTGACTTCATAATTCGATCCGGACTGCGGCTAGGGTTTATATTAAAACGAAAGGTTTTTATCTCTTTTTCATTCAAATTTTGGATTTCTGGTTTTCTTTGTTTCTCTCTCTAGAATCTAATGCACTTGGATCATTCTTGACTGGTTTTTCTCTCTATCCAAGTAAGTTTTTTTGAATCAAAATCTCGGGTTATTCACAGTTTTTGCTATTTTCTTCAAAATTAGATGAAATTTTTGTCCCACATTCAATTTTTGATATTTTTTTTTGAAATTTCTTGCATATATTGAACTCTGGATGCCTAAGAAACCTTTTTATGATTGTTTGTTAACTTCTAAACGGATTTTTGGGCCTCGATTTCTAAAATTTTGGTTTTAGGGCATATTTTAAGAATATTTGAAAATCATGAAATTGATCTATTTTTAAAATTCTTTTTGCAAATCCTTCTTGATTCCTAGTTTCTACACATGTTAAGAATTGTTTGGGTATAATTTTTATAATTTTTCGAATTAAACATATTTTTCATGTGTTGTGAAGTTTTTGCTCACAGGATAATTTTTGTAAATATTTCAAAATGGCATTTGATGGTTGATTGTGTTCATCACGGCTCTTGTTAGCACCCGTGTGACAAACAAGTTAAAACGAGCAAGAAAGGATCAAGATAAACCTGATTTTGTTCCCCCGGATGAGTCAGAAACGGAATCTAAGGATTGGGAGAAAACTGTTGAAGGAATCAAAGAGAAAGCTGCTGAGAAAGTTTCTTCTGCTTCAAAGGGCAAAGTCCCAGTTTCTGGAAAAGCTAAAACACCTCCAACCGCAGCCGAAAAAGGAAAAGCTCCTATGGAACCAGTTTCCACAAAGAGGAAAAGCATTGAAAGGAAGAGAGGAAGATCTCGTGGAATTGAGATCGAAGAGCCACTTGTTAGTGAGCCACCTCCACAGGATTTTGTTCATATCAGTACCGATGGGATGAAAGATTTTGAGAAACGAGAATGCAGTGGTGAGAGACATGTAAATGTCGCGGCTCCCAGGGAATGCTCTAAAGCGTTTGGAACTTTATTTGATAAAGCCCGACTTACCCAAGTCTGTAAGTTTTCTGAATCTACAGGATATTGTCTCCATCTCATCAGGACTTTCTACATGTGTGCTACACAGCTTCAAGACCATGATAGCGGACCAAGAGAATTTCACACAACGGTCCGGAATACCAAACTAAAAATCACTCCTCAACTGATTGGAGAAGTATTGGGAATGCCGTCTCAACCTGACGGGACTCATTACATGAAAGGTCAGATAATGACGTCAATCGTTTGGAGGACAATTGTCGATGGGATTTGCATGCTGGATACTTGGTCGGCGGGAAATTCAGTATTTTCAAAAGAATTTTGACCGGAGTACAGATTTTTTAATTTTATTGTTTGTTATAACATCTTACCAAATATGCAAACAAAAGTTTTGCGATAGGATAGGATGTTATTTTTGTATCTCATTGGACATCCTGCAGCTGCTGAAGGTTTGAATATAAACATTCCCTACCTTATCTAGTCAAGGATGGCGAGATACGTGGAGCATTCTCATCCTACCGAGCGACTTCCATTCCCGTTGATTATAATGCAGATCTTAAGAAAGTTTGATGTGGATATCCGTTCATCAACTTACATGCATAGTCTGGGAACAATCAATGATTCTACAATTGTGAAGTCTCTTACAAGTCAACCGGATGAGACACCAACACCACCTCGCGGCAAGCGACCATCTACAACAACAACAACAGCAGCAACAACAGCAGCAGCAACAGCACAAGCAGCAGCAACAGCACAACCAGCAGCAACAGCTTCAGGACCAGGATTTTTTTGAAACTTCAGAGGATGAAGCCTCCGTAACGTCAATCTATCGCGAACAGCAACGTCTGTCATCTGAGCAGGAATGGATTTCTATTGAGCAAGGTCGGATTTCTTCCGACCTTCAAAGAATCACAGCCACCCAACTGGAGTTGAAAAAGAAATACAAATCTTTGACCAAGTTGGTGAAAAAGATTTTTGCAAAGCTAGGCTGTAGTAGCTCAGAGGACTCTGCATCAGAGTAAACCTTGAAGACAAGGGTTTCAGTTTTTCAGTTTTTTTTAAGCTTCTCTTTTGCATGTTTTTCAGTTTTTTTACCCTCCATTCATTTTGGCTTGTTTAAGTGACAAAAATGGGGAGAGAGAGCTGAGAACTTGAGACCCTTAACCCTTAAGTAAGTGGAAGGGTAAGTAGAACTGAACTCTAACATGCCTTAATACTAACTATTTGAGCGTGTAATATTTGTTAACAAGTGACATGTGATGTGATGACTCGACTAACTATTTGAAACTTGTTAAACCTGTTAACTTTGAACCTTGAACATAATATGACATATGGAACTTTGATGATACGTAAAGGTATGTAAATTTTGATTGTCTATATTTGTGCATATCAGATTCTTGATGTCATGTATGAATAATCTCTCTGGTTATTTACTTATTTAAATTCTTGAGGTACTTACGTTTTTTCTTTTGTTAAAATTTTTATTTTGCAGATAGAATAAGATTTGAAGACTCCCGATTATGTCTAAGTCTAGAGTTTGTTTTAGAAGATCTTGTATTTATTTGGATCGTTCATGTGTATTTTTGTTATATGGTGATAGCAACAAATTTTTTTTTTTTTTTTTTAAGTGGATTACATGTTTTGTCACGAAACCGTCAAAGGGGAAGATTGTTAAGGATTTTTGTATTGACGTATTTCGTGAAGTGTTTTGAGCCTTGAAGATTGAAGTTAAAGACTTGAAGATCACATACATCAATCTCAAGAAGAATGGATTCAAAATGATTAGTTACGTTAAATTAAATATTTGTGATGATTTGAATACATTCTTATAGTTTAGAAACACTTGGAATAATTTTCATTGCACAAAAATAAAAAACTGGACATTTTTTATGTTCAGGATCCGGATCAGGCAGATCCAATCCGGACCCCGAACATTGTTTGGTTCATGCGAAAAACCAGTCCGGATCAACCCCAATCCAGTCCGGACCCCGAACATGATTTTTGGTAAAACGCATAAAATAGTCCAGATCAGACCCATCCAGTCCGAACCCCGAACCTTATTTCTGGAAATTTTCTTGTCAATGACGACAGTTCAGATCAGATGAAATCCAGTCCGGACCGCCGCGCGGGAAAAATTCTGTTGAGATTATTTTTAATTCTTATCTTCTTTTAAAACATTTTTAACCTATAAATACACCCTAAGATCATCATTTAGGGTAATTTCGAAAATTCCTAAATTCCTATTATTTCTAATCGGAATCAAAAGATAATCCACGTATAGAGAAGAAAAGGTAAACACTGTTTTATTTTAGGTTTTCTTTCTCTATATTTATCGGTTTGATTTGAGATTTTTTCAATCTCTTTTCTTTCGAAGAATCAAAACGATGAATACTTAGATGGTGTTTCCTAATATATCTATATTGATCCAAGTATTCAAATATCGTCACCACCAATAAACAAACAACGATTTCCGAACGGAGAATCGGCGCGTGGATTCGTGTGGCCTTGTGAATTCAAGGTGAACGACTTCGTGGATTCGAAGTTAGGCGTGTTCGTGGATTCGGCATGCTTCATTGGTGACCATGGATTCGGTTGAAGACTTCGTGGATTCGAAGTTAGGCTTGGTGGATTCGAAGTCGTGACGCCTTTGTGGATTCGAGGTGCGTTGTGGAGCGAGCGGAGAAGATCTACTTGGAGCGTACGGTAAAGGTTGAGTCGTGTGTGTGCGCGTTATATCACCTTGTACGTGTTTAATCTTAGTGGATTTCATCGTGTGATCGGTCCCGTGGTTTTTTACTCCAGTGATGGAGTTTTTCACGTAAAATTTTGCGTACTTTATTTATTTTTTCGCATTGGATTGTTTTTACGTAAAGATTTCTGAGTTTTATTGTTTACACCTATTCACCCCCCTATAGGTGGTTTTTTCCCTATTTAGATCATTGGATCCCTGTCACGCCCCGAGTTTAAAAATCAGGTCTGAAATTTTTTTTTTTTTTTTTTTTTTTTTTTGTTTAAATCAGAGTTTGCAAAACAGGCGTAACAGACCGCCACACATATAGGAAACTCTCTATTCCGCGAACAGAGACTCCCCTATATATGCACGGCTAGGCTAGTAATCAGCGACAGATATCTCAGTACAACTACTAATCTATTCAGCAGGAATAATCAGAATTAAGTTATTACATCATCAGTTTTAAATGTCTAAATCAAGATAAGCTGGAATGAAATACAGAAAGTAAATGTCTGCAAAAGTCATCAATGTGTAATGCTCATGGGGACAGCTCTATCGTAATCGGCTCACTGGATCGTCCCGACATCTCACCACCCGACGGACCTACAACAGTCACCCGAGGGTGTGAGATACACCGGAGTGCATCCCAGTGGGCACGACGAGCCGAGAAATAGCTAATCGTACCTACTGGGTACTAAAATCTGCGGATAGTAAAGATCTGTAGGAAAAGCTGGAAACATAGATGTCTACTAATAATCAGAAATAAAACTGCAGGTAAGTATGCTGAACAATCAGGGTGTCTCAGAGATAACTATCATGAAAACTGTAGAGCATGCAGGCCGGAAATCAAAGTCAACTACAAGGATCATGTATAAGAACTACAAGTGATACAAGCATGTCTACAGGTAATAGTGCCGGAAACAACTGAGCAGCAGTACGAGTAAAAGTAATGCGTCAAAGGTAAAAAAACCAAATATCCAATCATGTGCCAATATTGGTCTCAGAGAACCTCAGGCAATGCCACTGTTCGGCACCTTTTTCGGCTGACATAACCTTGTCGAGGGCTCACGGGTCTATCATCAGACCACTTTACCGGTAAAGAACAATCTCCACGGGGAGCTACCCCGGCCATGTTCGTGAAGTACAGCAGTGCATGGCAAATCATAATGATCAATCTCACGGTCTAGTGACCGGGTAGTCGGCAACATGCCGAGATCCCAACAGGGAATCATCTGTCTATATCTATCCATCAGAATCAATCAATCATGCATATCGAGTAGTGTCTATCAATCAGGATCAATCAATCATGCATATCAATAATATCTCGAATAACATCTCAATGACAGGAATCAACAGGTGTCATCTAATCATGCAAATCTATATATATCAATCAATCAGGATCAGTCAGGAATAATCAGGGATCATGTAGATAATAATCGGCTGACAGGAATCAACAAGTGTCATCAAATCATGTAGATCTATATACTGAAAAAGCTGATGAACAGATATGTATATGGTATGTCTCATGAAGATCAAGGTCTATCAGAAATATAAAAACTGATAAACAGGTACGTAAGATATGTCTCACGTAGATCAAGATCTATCAGGACTAATCATAGGGCATGTCAATACAATCATCAAGGCTCATCTAGATAAAATCAGCAGGTATATATGATGAGTCTAAAAGAATCAATGTCTATCAGGGGATCATGTGATATATATTCAGTCATCATAGGTCGTATCGGTATAATTCGCAGGCTGATCAAAAAAGGGTGTCCGACTGGACTAAAGCAACCAGAGGGCCGAATAGATCAAGCCCGGACCGAAGCTAACCCACCTGGATGAAGGCAGAGTCCCCGAACTCCCGATCAACAACTGGGGGCTGGCGTCGAACAACTGGGCCCTGTATAAAGAGCTATAATCAGTAATAGACTCACACAACCCTTTCCCGTCGACGTTATACTACGGAAAGTTTAAACGGGTCAAATCGGTCATTTCGTCGGTCGACAACTGGTTCCTGGTCAACGAGGACCATCGGAAACCCAATAAAATGGCCAGGTAGTGCGTAGGTGCTATCTAAGGTCAGCTAGGGTGACCGTTTTGCATTTAAGTCCAACAAGTATCAAAATTTGCATAATATCATTTCGTTATTACTGTTTTAGCTTGTTCTAAAGATCCGGGAATCCAAATCTGATTCCGTAAGTGCCAGCGAGTCACATTTGATGCGAGGAAACCCGTGCTCACTATCTTGGGTCAGCGCGAAACCCCAGGGCAAAGTTAGCCTTTTAACTCGCGATTTTGGACGCAGTGTTTTGCCCCGTTCTTACAATCCGGGGGTCCAAAATCGACGCCGTAAGTTTCAGCGGGTTCGTTACGTCGAGACGGAGCCCGTGCTCACGGGGTTTAGTCGACACGGATCCCGAGTTAAAAGTTGGCCCAAAGTGGATTTATGTCAATTTTATAACTTTGATAAACTCTAATATACACTTGATCAAATTGAGCCCTAACAGGAGCATCATGTTCAGCATGCATAAAGAAGTGGAGGGCTCACCTGAGGGGTGCCGGAGGTCGGCCGGAAAGATGGCCGGAGCAAGGTAGAGCTCCAACTAGGCTCGGGTTGGCTACCACTTGGATCAACTCTGACCCAGACCTGTACCAGAGGTAAGCATAGGTTAGAGGAGAGTCCCAGAAGGGCTCGGGTCCATGCTGGGTCGAGCCCCGGCGGCCGGAGGCGACGGCGGCCGGAGGTGAGCCCGAGAGGGTGTTCTCGGGTGCATGAAATAGACCAAGGTACAGGGGTCTCTGGCCCCAAACTAAAATGATGGGAATCACAGGAGGGGTGTTTAGATCCTACCTGAGTGGTTGCCGGAGTCCCGGAGCGCCGGGGATCACCGGAGTTCGAGCCGTAGTCCTCCTCGGGTGCAACCTTGGAGCATGGAAACCTTACGTCAAGAGGGCCATGCAACTTGCTGGGAGGACTCAGGGGATCAAGATAAGCCTACCTGGAGGTTCCCGGCGGTAGAGGAGCGCCGGCGAGGCGGCGCCGGAAAGGCTCGGTCAAGCTCGGAGGAGCTCTAATGGTGGATTCCGGCCGGCTGGGTTCCGGCCGGAGCAACTTGGATGGAAAGTTTCCACTCGGCGCCAGGAAGCTTCGGGTGCCAGTGGCCGCCGGTGGGAGGCAGCGGCGGCGCCGGACGGCGGCGATCGGCGAAGATGCCAATTCTCGGGTTTCTAGGGCATCGCCGATCGGGGTCGATCCTCAACGGATGGTGATCAGGCTCCGTGGAAAGGTTGCAGTCGTCAAGTGGAGCAAAATCAACGGTGTTGATCTTGATCTTGACGGCCGGATGGAGCCCGCGCCCGTGATCGGTCTAAAACGATAATCCGGCGATAATGGTCCCCCGCCGGAGGTCGGGACGGCGGCGCCGGCAGGGCCTGCACCCGAGGGGTCCTCTCGGTGTCAGGGATCAAGTGGTCATGCTCAAAACCCAACTTAAAGGAAAATGTCCCATGAACTCACCTTCGCCGGAGATCAAGAAGAAGGAGAAGGTGGCCTCGGCGGCTCGCGGCGGCGCCGGGTTGCTGGCCCCCTCGGGTTCGGCTGCGGGTTCACAGGGAGCTCCACAGGTGAATTCTTGATCACCCAAAACTTCCTTGATCACCTTCCTCTCCAAGAACCCGAGCTCCAAGGCTTTTGATCTTCTCTCGTTTCCAGCGACGGGGAGAGGGTTTTTGCCTTGGCTGGTTCGGTTGCGAGGAGTGGGAAGTTGGGGAGGAACGTGGGTTCAAGCTGGTACGGCTGCGGTTGCTGTAACGGTAAGGTGCACGTTTCTTTGAATCGTGCCCATGCACAATTGCAACAAGGCCCTCCCACAAACAGCATTTTGGGTCTAGGTCCTTTGCAATATACTTTACTCTCACTTGGGTCCCTCCACATGCAGTGGCACGCTTTTCGAGGCAACTTATATAGGGTTTATTGCGCAAAAACTGCATTTTCCGCTGTATTTTTCGCTTTTCGAGAAGATCCGTTCATCGAAACGGAAAATGGACTGCGCCATGACATCCGGCTCGACGAGACCTATCAGGTAGCGATTTTTGATTTTCGAAAAACTGCCCGGATTAAATCTCGGTCCATAAAATACAGTCCCGGAATACAGTTTTCACGTTTTTCGAGACTTACGGTCGTCAAACGGAAATTCCGTCAGTGCCATTGCGTCCAGAACGTCGGAGCCATTCAAATCGACTACCTGAAGTGCTATGTTCGGATTTCAGACAGTGAATTGGCTCAACGTTGACGCGAAGGGGTTCGAAAATTTGGGTTTACTGTTCATTGTACCCTCGACTTAAGTCGCGGGTCCCGCCCGCTTCTTCGTCGATCTCTGGAAGATCCGACCGTCAGATCTGAACAAGTTTAATATGGTTTTCACTCAGTTCGTCATGACGGTCGCACTCGTGGCCTCGGATCTTCGAGATTAGGCTTGGATTGAAAGGCGATATTTCTGGCCCACTAACTGTGCAAATTACACTGCAGAAAAGGGGCACTTAGACTACGGGTGCTTTTCATGATCCAAATTCAACTTGACTCAAATCAATTTCATTTCTTTATTTATTTTCAAAATTCAAGTTCTTACATCTCTCCCACCAAAAAGGAAGTTTCGTCCCTGAAACTTAACACAACTTAAGAATCAAATAACTAGGGAAAATGCTCCATCATGGTTCCCCCATTGTACATTGTCGTAGGGGATCGATCTGTTCCTCAGCTTCTTCTCATCTCGAGCCAGGGTTTTCAGTGGTGTCTCAGTAAGGATGTCCTTAATTTACCGTTATCTGGAACACACCAACGGCCCCTGAATCGGATAGAGCCATCGGCGTGCAGTTGGTGGTTCGTCAGTCTGTCCCAGTGGTATCAGTTCACGAATCTTATGGGAGGAGGGGTCCGACTGCTGTCCCTCCTTTAGGCGATCAAGCAGGGTAGACTGCACTACCACTTATTTCTATTATCGAATCAGTTGCAAGATCTGGCGAGATCAACGTGGCTAGTGGCCGCAAGATCGAACGAATGTCTATATTAATGACAAATACAATCTGTCCACTATGTACACGACTATCTGAGACCTACCCAAGGTCCAATATGGTCTGGAATATCAATGCTGAAACTATAACATCGTTGTCCAAAGACAACCTTAGAAACTAAATTTAAGTAAGCAGACAAATAGACCCAATCATGATATTCCCCTTTACTGGGTGGGGTATTTCCTCAGCTCTTTCGACAGTACGTTGTCTGCAGCCAACGTGCTTATCAAAAGAAAAGTGAAATACCATAATCCGTCGCCAACATCAAGTTGGGGACACGACTCATAGTGTGAAAATACACCGGAGCTCCTAACGATCAGACAAATACCCCGCGCTCTCACGACATAAGTCATCCTAGGGTTCATCCTAACCAGTTCCTAATCATCTTTTCCTAGGTACCGTATACCTATGGCTCTGATACCATCTAATCTGTCACGCCCCGAGTTTAAAAATCAGGTCTGAAATTTTTTTTTTTTTTTTTTTTTTTTTTTTGTTTAAATCAGAGTTTGCAAAACAGGCGTAACAGACCGCCACACATATAGGAAACTCTCTATTCCGCGAACAGAGACTCCCCTATATATGCACGGCTAGGCTAGTAATCAGCGACAGATATCTCAGTACAACTACTAATCTATTCAGCAGGAATAATCAGAATTAAGTTATTACATCATCAGTTTTAAATGTCTAAATCAAGATAAGCTGGAATGAAATACAGAAAGTAAATGTCTGCAAAAGTCATCAATGTGTAATGCTCATGGGGACAGCTCTATCGTAATCGGCTCACTGGATCGTCCCGACATCTCACCACCCGACGGACCTACAACAGTCACCCGAGGGTGTGAGATACACCGGAGTGCATCCCAGTGGGCACGACGAGCCGAGAAATAGCTAATCGTACCTACTGGGTACTAAAATCTGCGGATAGTAAAGATCTGTAGGAAAAGCTGGAAACATAGATGTCTACTAATAATCAGAAATAAAACTGCAGGTAAGTATGCTGAACAATCAGGGTGTCTCAGAGATAACTATCATGAAAACTGTAGAGCATGCAGGCCGGAAATCAAAGTCAACTACAAGGATCATGTATAAGAACTACAAGTGATACAAGCATGTCTACAGGTAATAGTGCCGGAAACAACTGAGCAGCAGTACGAGTAAAAGTAATGCGTCAAAGGTAAAAAAACCAAATATCCAATCATGTGCCAATATTGGTCTCAGAGAACCTCAGGCAATGCCACTGTTCGGCACCTTTTTCGGCTGACATAACCTTGTCGAGGGCTCACGGGTCTATCATCAGACCACTTTACCGGTAAAGAACAATCTCCACGGGGAGCTACCCCGGCCATGTTCGTGAAGTACAGCAGTGCATGGCAAATCATAATGATCAATCTCACGGTCTAGTGACCGGGTAGTCGGCAACATGCCGAGATCCCAACAGGGAATCATCTGTCTATATCTATCCATCAGAATCAATCAATCATGCATATCGAGTAGTGTCTATCAATCAGGATCAATCAATCATGCATATCAATAATATCTCGAATAACATCTCAATGACAGGAATCAACAGGTGTCATCTAATCATGCAAATCTATATATATCAATCAATCAGGATCAGTCAGGAATAATCAGGGATCATGTAGATAATAATCGGCTGACAGGAATCAACAAGTGTCATCAAATCATGTAGATCTATATACTGAAAAAGCTGATGAACAGATATGTATATGGTATGTCTCATGAAGATCAAGGTCTATCAGAAATATAAAAACTGATAAACAGGTACGTAAGATATGTCTCACGTAGATCAAGATCTATCAGGACTAATCATAGGGCATGTCAATACAATCATCAAGGCTCATCTAGATAAAATCAGCAGGTATATATGATGAGTCTAAAAGAATCAATGTCTATCAGGGGATCATGTGATATATATTCAGTCATCATAGGTCGTATCGGTATAATTCGCAGGCTGATCAAAAAAGGGTGTCCGACTGGACTAAAGCAACCAGAGGGCCGAATAGATCAAGCCCGGACCGAAGCTAACCCACCTGGATGAAGGCAGAGTCCCCGAACTCCCGATCAACAACTGGGGGCTGGCGTCGAACAACTGGGCCCTGTATAAAGAGCTATAATCAGTAATAGACTCACACAACCCTTTCCCGTCGACGTTATACTACGGAAAGTTTAAACGGGTCAAATCGGTCATTTCGTCGGTCGACAACTGGTTCCTGGTCAACGAGGACCATCGGAAACCCAATAAAATGGCCAGGTAGTGCGTAGGTGCTATCTAAGGTCAGCTAGGGTGACCGTTTTGCATTTAAGTCCAACAAGTATCAAAATTTGCATAATATCATTTCGTTATTACTGTTTTAGCTTGTTCTAAAGATCCGGGAATCCAAATCTGATTCCGTAAGTGCCAGCGAGTCACATTTGATGCGAGGAAACCCGTGCTCACTATCTTGGGTCAGCGCGAAACCCCAGGGCAAAGTTAGCCTTTTAACTCGCGATTTTGGACGCAGTGTTTTGCCCCGTTCTTACAATCCGGGGGTCCAAAATCGACGCCGTAAGTTTCAGCGGGTTCGTTACGTCGAGACGGAGCCCGTGCTCACGGGGTTTAGTCGACACGGATCCCGAGTTAAAAGTTGGCCCAAAGTGGATTTATGTCAATTTTACAACTTTGATAAACTCTAATATACACTTGATCAAATTGATCCCTAACAGGAGCATCATGTTCAGCATGCATAAAGAAGTGGAGGGCTCACCTGAGGGGTGCCGGAGGTCGGCCGGAAAGATGGCCGGAGCAAGGTAGAGCTCCAACTAGGCTCGGGTTGGCTACCACTTGGATCAACTCTGACCCAGACCTGTACCAGAGGTAAGCATAGGTTAGAGGAGAGTCCCAGAAGGGCTCGGGTCCATGCTGGGTCGAGCCCCGGCGGCCGGAGGCGACGGCGGCCGGAGGTGAGCCCGAGAGGGTGTTCTCGGGTGCATGAAATAGACCAAGGTACAGGGGTCTCTGGCCCCAAACTAAAATGATGGGAATCACAGGAGGGGTGTTTAGATCCTACCTGAGTGGTTGCCGGAGTCCCGGAGTGCCGGGGATCACCGGAGTTCGAGCCGTAGTCCTCCTCGGGTGCAACCTTGGAGCATGGAAACCTTACGTCAAGAGGGCCATGCAACTTGCTGGGAGGACTCAGGGGATCAAGATAAGCCTACCTGGAGGTTCCCGGCGGTAGAGGAGCGCCGGCGAGGCGGCGCCGGAAAGGCTCGGTCAAGCTCGGAGGAGCTCTAATGGTGGATTCCGGCCGGCTGGGTTCCGGCCGGAGCAACTTGGATGGAAAGTTTCCACTCGGCGCCAGGAAGCTTCGGGTGCCAGTGGCCGCCGGTGGGAGGCAGCGGCGGCGCCGGACGGCGGCGATCGGCGAAGATGCCAATTCTCGGGTTTCTAGGGCATCGCCGATCGGGGTCGATCCTCAACGGATGGTGATCAGGCTCCGTGGAAAGGTTGCAGTCGTCAAGTGGAGCAAAATCAACGGTGTTGATCTTGATCTTGACGGCCGGATGGAGCCCGCGCCCGTGATCGGTCTAAAACAATAATCCGGCGATAATGGTCCCCCGCCGGAGGTCGGGACGGCGGCGCCGGCAGGGCCTGCACCCGAGGGGTCCTCTCGGTGTCAGGGATCAAGTGGTCATGCTCAAAACCCAACTTAAAGGAAAATGTCCCATGAACTCACCTTCGCCGGAGATCAAGAAGAAGGAGAAGGTGGCCTCGGCGGCTCGCGGCGGCGCCGGGTTGCTGGCCCCCTCGGGTTCGGCTGCGGGTTCACAGGGAGCTCCACAGGTGAATTCTTGATCACCCAAAACTTCCTTGATCACCTTCCTCTCCAAGAACCCGAGCTCCAAGGCTTTTGATCTTCTCTCGTTTCCAGCGACGGGGAGAGGGTTTTTGCCTTGGCTGGTTCGGTTGCGAGGAGTGGGAAGTTGGGGAGGAACGTGGGTTCAAGCTGGTACGGCTGCGGTTGCTGTAACGGTAAGGTGCACGTTTCTTTGAATCGTGCCCATGCACAATTGCAACAAGGCCCTCCCACAAATAGCATTTTGGGTCTAGGTCCTTTGCAATATACTTTACTCTCACTTGGGTCCCTCCACATGCAGTGGCACGCTTTTCGAGGCAACTTATATAGGGTTTATTACGCAAAAACTGCATTTTCCGCTGTATTTTTCGCTTTTCGAGAAGATCCGTTCATCGAAACGGAAAATGGACTGCGCCATGACATCCGGCTCGACGAGACCTATCAGGTAGCGATTTTTGATTTTCGAAAAACTGCCCGGATTAAATCTCGGTCCATAAAATACAGTCCCGGAATACAGTTTTCACGTTTTTCGAGACTTAGGGTCGTCAAACGGAAATTCCGTCAGTGCCATTGCGTCCAGAACGTCGGAGCCATTCAAATCGACTACCTGAAGTGCTATGTTCGGATTTCAGACAGTGAATTGGCTCAACGTTGACGCGAAGGGGTTCGAAAATTTGGGTTTACTGTTCATTGTACCCTCGACTTAAGTCGCGGGTCCCGCCCGCTTCTTCGTCGATCTCTGGAAGATCCGACCGTCAGATCTGAACAAGTTTAATATGGTTTTCACTCAGTTCGTCATGACGGTCGCACTCGTGGCCTCGGATCTTCGAGATTAGGCTTGGATTGAAAGGCGATATTTCTGGCCCACTAACTGTGCAAATTACACTGCAGAAAAGGGGCACTTAGACTACGGGTGCTTTTCATGATCCAAATTCAACTTGACTCAAATCAATTTCATTTCTTTATTTATTTTCAAAATTCAAGTTCTTACAATCCCATAACCCACACTCTTCTCCTCTATTCTTCTCTCTTTCCTTCTTTTCTTCCATCCTCTTATCTTTTCTTGTTTTTTTTTCTTGGGTTCAGATGCCGTAGCCGTCGCCGCCGCTCACTGCAAGCACACCGCTACCCTTGCTTGCAAGCCGGCGCCGCCTCTGCCACACATGCCTTGCGCGATTGCTGTGCACGACTGCTGCTGGGCAGGCCTCGCGCAGACCGCTGCCTATGCTGCAGCTCGTGCACCTGCGCGCGAGTGCCCACCGCTGTTGCCGCGCACGCCCCTCCACACGAGTGCCCAACGCTGCTGCCGCGCCGCCTCTGCTGCAGCGCGCGCCCTTGCGCGCGACGCCCTGCGCTGTATCCAAATCCGCAATCCATTTTGCCAAAATCCACATCTATTTTTCGGCGAAGGCATCCGAAAGTCAAACTTGATCCGTTTTTCGCGCGGGGTCCATTCCTTGAATCCGATTCGCGCACAGACACCTCCATCGCACAGAATAAACCTCCAGAAGCCGCTGATCACACTGTAAAATCTCTGCGGAAATCCGGATCATCACAGGTGGACATAAGTATACTGCAGCAAACCGACCGTTTTATGCAAAATATAGGTTGAGGGGTTTAGTTGCTATTATCACAACTCTATAAAAAAGGGGGAGGGGTAATGTAAAGTTTACTCCAAATCATAGTGTCTTACACAATCCTGCAGTAGTCACCATTCTTTTTCTCTCACTCCTTTTCGCCTCTTAACCACTATGGAGAAGAAACCAAACTTGTCGTAGGAACTTCCGAGCATGGGTTTGATCTTACCCAGAGAATGGGGATGGCGAAGAGCTTCAAGGGGAAGCTCAAGAAGGAAGAAGAAAGCATTATCTCTCTCACGAGTTGGCTCACAAAGAAAGAGAGGTGAGTTGAGATATTAGAGGTTTTGAGTTTTGGGGCACAAAATGGAAGATTTTTTGAGTTATAATATTGTTTGAACCATGTTTTTAGGATTCCTTTGGTGTTTCAGGAGATCAAGACCTACCCTGCTAGAAAAAAGCTCGGCTGAGATAGGGAATATCACCAAAAATGGGTGATATATTTTTTTGTCTATAGCTTTCTGGGTTATTTTAGCATGCTTTGTAGTCGATATTATTTTATATGTGATAAGTTGCATACTAGAAAAAATAAGGATTCTCAAACTCTTGAGTGTGGAACCGAGATGGGTCTGAAAACTGAATAGGTCAATTGAATGTGTATTGTGGACCCTAAAATAGAATTAAGATGGGTCTAAAAACCAAATAGATTGGTTGAATGTGTATTGTGGACCTAGGGTAAAACCGAGATGGGTTTCGAAACCGAGTAGATCAGTTGAGTGTGGGTATGAATAGTGTGTCATCTAACTTAGGTGAAACCTAAGGTGAGGTATAGATACTGTGAACTCTAGGGTGAACATGAGCTAGAGAACCAGTCGGGTGGGTTGACGAGGCGAGTGAGCGCCAACCAAGTGGGGAGTAGTATGATCATATCTCGACTCTCCCTGAGGTGTTACAGCCCAAAAAGTAAGTGAGTTTAAGGTGTATGACATGTATGGTGCGATCGTTCGGAAGGGTCATAGGAATAGCGATCACACATCGATTCCCCTATGTGCAATAGGAGGGTAGATCATCCCTCAACTCCCAGGTTTTACCGGAGTAGTACGATCATCCCTCGACTCCGATATGACCTTTCAGAAGCATTCTGAGAATGTCGATCATATCTCGATTCTCCATTGGAGTAGTATAATCATACCTCAGCTCCATGCGCCAATTGATGGGAGAATAGTACGATCACACCTCGGCTCTCTTGGAGGTAAGTCAGTTGATTGAAGAGTAGTACGATCGTACCTTGGCTCTCCATAAGGCACATTTGAACCAATCGATTGGAGAGTAGTACGATCATATCTCGACTCTCTATGAGATGTGTGTACTGAGCAATCGATTAGAGAGTAGTATATGATCATACCTCGACTCTCCAGGAGGTGCGTGTATAGGTCAACAGAGTGGGGTGAGTGTTGTCATCACGTATTAATGGCATCATCACGTATTAATGGCGCATTCTACAACCTTCTATATTATACTTGATTTGGGTTTGATTTGGGATAATTGTCTTTCCTTGTACATCATTATTATTTCCTTTATTACAGGATTCTCATTCCAAATTACCTTGTACAACTTGTAGAACCTCTCTATATTAAGAGAGCATTATAATGAATAAAGAGAGAACATTATTCTCAAATTACTTCTATGATGGTATCAGAGACAGGTTGGATCAATCCTAGTTTGCGCCGCTACTCACAAGAAGTTTTCATCATCATCATCTTTTTTCTAGTCAAGGTGTTGTTATTCTAATCTTTGAATTTTCATGGCATCTTCTTCTATTCTCCCTACTACAGCAACTTCCTCTATGGCATCATCAGTTTCCTCCTTTGCTCAACTAGATGTCAAGCTAACAGGGACGAATTACCGTGAATGGTCTATGTCACTAAAGCTATTATTTGATGCCCTTGATCTTGTGAGCCATATTGATAACACTCCAACACCAACAGATGAAAAGAAAATGAATGAATGGGCTGTTGCAGATCGACGAGCCCGTGGAATCATTTCTTCATCTGTTGATATTGACATTTGCATGCAGTTAGTAAATTTTACTACTGCACGAGAGATGTGGGCACGTCTCCAACGTCTATATGAACAATCAAGTTACGCTCAGTCCTATGCCGAATTTCAAGAGTTGTCCCTTGCCCATCAAGGAGAGCGTACCATACAGGAGTTTTATACATTCATGCAAACTCGGTGGCGTCAACTTGCGACTATGGAGCAACCCATGTGTCGAGCTTGCTCTATCTGTGACTGCACCACAAAACAAAAGCTGATGCGCGACCAACAACGCCTCTTTCAATTTCTTATGAGGTTACGACCAGAATTTGAAGCCTTACGGGGTCAACTCCTTCATCGGTCACCCCTTCCCACGCTTGATACAGCTTTGGCAGAGCTTATTGCTGAAGAAACTCGACTTCGCGTGCTTCATTCGTCTCAACCTTCTCAGCCAACTGTTTTGGCAGCAGGTGCATCACCTCCCTCTCAACTCTATATTGCTCCTCTTTCTTTCGGTCCTCTGAAAAAGGATAAGCGAAATATTGAGTGTCATTATTGTCATAAAATGGGACATACTATTCGAGAATGTCGAAAGAAGAAGCATGCAGATCTCTTTCGACAATCTTATTACACCACACCTACTACCGCTGCCACTGCATCCTTGGAAGCATCGAATGATGTAGCTAACACAGTTACATTGAGCATGCCACAATTAATGCAAATGATTCACAATTCACGACTGCAACCTCCAGCTTCTAGTGCAGATAGCTCGACATCAAGTATATCAGGGTTTGGCACGCTTTCAACATCCAATCATACAGGTACATCTGTGGATTCTTGGATTCTTGACTCTGGCGCATCCTTTCATATGACACCTCACATCTCTTTTCTTACGGCACCTACCCCTCTATCTACTCCTATTAACATTTTTACTACAGATGGTTCCTCTCTTCCTGTTGCTCACAGTGGAGCATTGACTACTTCAGTCCATCAGGGTCGCTTTTCTATACCCTCTGTTTTTCATGTCCCTAATCTTTCATTAAATTTATTATCCGTTAGTCAAATTACAGATCATAATTGCACTGTCACTTTCAACTCTTCCTCTTGCTTTGTTCAGGATCGTTCAACCGGGCGGCTGATTGGACAGGGCCATAGACAAGATGGACTGTACTATATGGATCATTTACATCTTCCATCTGGTTTTGTGTCTGTGAGCATGACGTCTACCTCTTCTGATATTGATCGTTGGCATCGTCGTTTAGGTCATTTATCTCAAGACAACTTGGACATTTTAATTAGAAATGGAGTTCTCGGTAGTGTTTCGTCTGTTAAATTTTCTTCATGTTTAGAATGTAAACTTGCTAAACATTCTACTAAACCTTTTCCCGCTAGTGAAACTGTTACCACTAAAGCCTTCGAACTTATTCATTCCGATGTTTGGGGACCTGCGCCTATTCCTACACGCATAGGAAATAGGTATTATGTCATTTTTGTTGATGATTTCTCGCGTTTTACTTGGATATACTTTATGCACCACCGTTCTGAACTCCTTAAAATTTACAAAGATTTTACTACTATGATTAAAACTCAATTTGGTGCTTCTATCAAAATTTTTCGATCTGACTCTGG
Source organism: Tillandsia leiboldiana (assembly GCA_029204045.2). Classification (NCBI taxonomy): domain Eukaryota; kingdom Viridiplantae; phylum Streptophyta; class Magnoliopsida; order Poales; family Bromeliaceae; genus Tillandsia; species Tillandsia leiboldiana. Next base: position 43,688,741 of record CM055065.1, read on the forward strand.
TGGAGAATACCTATCACATGAATTTCGACGCATTCTCGCCTCTCAAGGTACTCTACCCCAGCTTTCTTGTCCCTATGCTCACCAACAGAACGGTGTGGCGGAGCGAAAACATCGTCATATTTTGGAGACCGCTCGCTCTCTCCTCATCGCTGCTTCCGTTCCTCACGAATTCTGGGCTGATGCCGTTTTCACCGCCGTCTACCTTATAAATCTCATGCCCTCCAAAAATTTATCCGGCATCTCCCCTAGTGGACGATTGTACTCTAGGCAACCAACTTACTCTCATTTAAAAATTTTTGGGTGCACTTGCCTTGTTCTTTTACCTCCGACAGAACGAAACAAACTTTCTCCTAAATCTGCTGTTTGCGTCTTTTTCGGATATAGCCCTGAGCACAAAGGATATAGATGCTATGACCCAGTTGCTCGTCGTCTTCGTGTCTCTCGTGATGTGATATTTTTTGAGGACATTCCATATTACACTCGCACTATTTCTAGTGATACTTCTAAACATTCAACTGTGATAAATCTTTCATTCCTAGATTTGCCCCATTCTTGTGAAAACCCGATTACTTCACATGACAATAGTTCTTGCTCACAGACTGTCATTGCGGATGGCACTAGTACAGTTCCTTCGTCTATTCAGGCTTCTTCCACCGCCCCTGTGGTTGACGATCCGATCATTTCCGAACGACGGTATCCTTTGCGAATTCGCAAACCAAAAGAATTCTTTGGTTGTCTAAATTCTCAGTCCTTCTCCTCAGACTATCATACTTTTCTTGCCTCTATACATAATCATCAAGAGCCACAATCCTTTCGTCAAGCTGTCGCCATCCCTGAATGGAAAGCGGCCATGTCTGAAGAACTTGATGCTCTTCAACGCACTAATACCTGGGATATTGTGCCTCTACCCGCTAATAAAATTCCTGTTAGTTGCAAGTGGATTTATAAGATTAAAACCCGATCTGATGGTTCAATAGAACGGTACAAAGCTCGCCTGGTTGCACGTGGCTTTACACAGGAACATGGGTTTGACTATGAAGAAACTTTTGCTCCTGTTGCAAAAATGACATCTGTTCGAGTTCTTATAGCTGTTGCTGCAAATCGTCAATGGCCACTTTACCAGCTTGATGTCAAGAATGCCTTTCTACATGGTGATCTTCGTGAAGAGGTTTATATGCAGCCACCACCTGGGTTTCCTCATCCTCCTAACCATGTTTGTCGGCTTCGTAGGGCTATCTATGGCCTTAAGCAAGCCCCCAGAGCTTGGTTTGAAAAATTTCGCACTGTGATTCTTGCTGCAGGTTTCTCACAGAGTGAGAATGATTATGCTATGTTCATTCACACATCTGGTGATAGAAAGACTATTCTTTTACTCTATGTTGATGATATGATAATCACCGGAAATGATGTTGAACATATTCAATATGTTAAAAATCATCTTCAGCAACAATTTGAAATGAAGGATCTTGGGTATCTCCGATATTTTTTGGGCATTGAAGTTGCTTATAGTCCTCGAGGATATCTTCTATCTCAACAAAAATATATTACAGATTTATTATCTCGTTCCGCCTTGACTGGCGATAAAATCACTTCAACTCCTTTGCAACTGCATCAGAAATTGACTCCGACTATGGGAGAACCCTTAGAAAATCTCACTCGTTATCGTGAATTGGTGGGTGCTCTCGTTTACCTAACAATATCTCGACCTGATATCACTTATGCAGTTCACATAGTCAGCCAGTTTATGCAAGCACCTACCTCCGATCATTATGCTGCTCTTCTTCACATCTTACGATATCTTCGAGGAACAATTAATCGGGCTCTTTTCTTTCCTTCCTCCTCAAAATTAGACCTACAAGCCTACACTGATGCTGACTGGGCAGGAGACCCTACCGACCGTCGTTCCACGACTGGCTTCTGTGTATTTCTTGGTGATTCACTTGTATCTTGGAAGTCCAAGAAACAAGATATAGTATCTAAGTCCAGTTCAGAAGCTGAGTATCGTGCTATGTCTACTGCCACTTCTGAAATTGTGTGGTTGCGACGTCTTCTCTCTGATCTTGGTATTGTTTTGGTTGCCCCAACTCCTCTTTATTGCGACAATCAAAGTGCTATCAAAATTGCCAACAATCCAGTTTTTCATGAACGTACTAAACATATTGAAATTGATTGTCATTTTGTACGTCATCATTATCTTGCTGGCACCGTTACACTACCATTCGTTCAATCAAGCAATCAAGTCGCTGATTTCTTCACAAAAGGACATACGTTACAACGGCATAAATTCTTCTTATCCAAACTCTCGGTATTTGATCCACCTTGAGTTTGCCGGGGGGTGTCATCACGTATTAATGGCATCATCACGTATTAATGGCGCATTCTACAACCTTCTATATTATACTTGATTTGGGTTTGATTTGGGATAATTGTCTTTCCTTGTACATCATTATTATTTCCTTTATTACAGGATTCTCATTCCAAATTACCTTGTACAACTTGTAGAACCTCTCTATATTAAGAGAGCATTATAATGAATAAAGAGAGAACATTATTCTCAAATTACTTCTATCAAGTGCGACTTCTCTCGGCTCTTATGAGAATTAGTTTGGAACTTGATAGATCAGGGTTAGAGCTGTGTAATAGTGAGGTGAACCTGTGATATGCGGCAATTTGGGCAATTGAGGCGTTAGGTTTGTATAGGTGTTTACTACTTTCCTTAGTTGGATATCATAATAATTACCATTGTCTAATTTACTAATGCCTCCTGTACACCAAGAGAGTGCAGAGCATTCCTTCTTAGTAATTGTACCTACTGAGAACTTTTGGTAGTTCTTACTCCATGTGGTTTGTCTCTTTTTCAGATCTGGGTGTTGTCGAAGCCCGTGACCGCAGTAAGGGCGTCGCGGAGTAGAGGTGTTAGCGAGTCTAGATGTATCTCCCTTTTGTGTATAAGGCGAAGTGTAGAGTTGTGAAGTGAACATGTATTATTTTGGGACTCCCTTGATATAATTTAATGAAAGTTGTATTCTTAGCTTACGGTTCAATTTCATAGCACACTCTGATATTATGTGTATACCTGTTGCCTCTACCGAGATAGGTGGATGTATGCATAGAGAAGGACTTGCTCATTCAGTGGGTTTTTGCGTTTGCTCGAATCAACTAAATTGCCAGTCTCGAGACATGATAGGTACTCAAAAAATTAACATTTATTTTAACACATTTAAAAGTAATAAAAATTAAAGATAGTCACTCAATTCTTTAATTTTGATGTTTAAATATTATTACTAGAAGAGAGAAAATAAGTTTCTTTGTGTTTGGAAGCTATACGAAATCATGCACGAGACATGTAATTAACAAGAGTGTACAAGTAGTAAGTTTGATTGAAGAGATGTGTCCATTAAACTATTTGATAAAATTTAAAAAATTTAACTGTCCAATTTAAAAGCAGATATCTATTTACATAGTTACAAAAGTCCGGGAGGTTCTTTGTGCACTTTTTTTTTCCCCCTAAAAAGAGGTTTAATTATAAAAAATTTCCTACACTTTACCTCATGATACTCCTTGCATAAAAAAAAATAAACAATGTCAATCCAACACTTTAATTCTATCTCAAATAGACACTAATAGACAATTCAGTTAGAATTTTTCGTTAATTTTAAGGCCGACATGTTGAGGTAACAAATTTTATGCCCATTTAATCTCATTCAAGCAAAACTTCATGTATAAAAATCCAAAAACAACCATAAAAAAACATTCAAGTGCGAGAATTTAAGCGTTTTTAATGTCAAATGATCTTGCTACGTCATCACCGTTAACACTTTCCATCAAAAATAAATGGAATCCCAAATTATTGGACCTACTTAATACAAAGATTAAAGCACAAAGTTGACATTGCTTAAATTTTCTAGTTAGTACTATTTGAGCCATAGGGTAAAGAGCAGGGAGGTTTTAAAATTCAGCCCCAAAAATTATAACAAATGAGCAACATATTGGAAGGTGGTCTAAGATATAATTTTTGTGGTTCGCAAAAAAAGGGAAAAACATATCCCTCTTTATTCTTTCATCACTATGCTTCTTTTGGCACAATAGCTTTTGCTTCTGCTTCTACTTCTACTTCAACTTATACTTTTACTTCTAGCTTTTGCTGCTACTTTTGCTTATATATATATAATAATGGAAATCATTGTAGGATAGACAAAATATTATTACCCTAATTTGTAGGAGATTCTATATATGCAAGAAGGAAAAACATGCCAATAAATTAAATTAAATTAACAAAACTTGGCATGCAAAAAATTAAGTTCCTTGGCAATATAATAAATGAACAATATGCACACATTGGATGGTGGCCCAAGATGTAAGTAACGGTTATACGTCTTAATTATTGTATGAGATGAATAGGCAGTGGCGCACACACATTTGGGACCAGTTTGATGTGATGTATAACCAAATACGAAGAGATTGAAACTTCATTGAATGAACAATACTATTTTTAGATTACATCTCATGTACTTTCCAAAATACGAATATGTTTGTAAATTATTTTTGATAATAAAATATTTATTTCGACGGTCGATTCTGTTAGACATGATCTATATTTTTAAAAATTAAATTTTATAAATTTTTAATATTATTTATTAAGTGATCAAAGAATTTTCAAAGTAATTATTTTAACAGCTGATGTGTCATATTTGTAAGTTCAACGGCATAAAATAATTCAAGTTACGTAAAATTTTAATACTACTAATTTTTCAAAAGGCTAAATTTGTTTTTGCTTGTCTTAGTAATTTTTTTAATACTAAGAATGTAAAAAAAAAAAATAACTCTGCAATTATAAAATATAAAATGCATTTAAAAAATATATATATATATATATTTTTCTTTCTTATTCTGGTTTGTGAAATTTAGGAAAGACCAATGTCAAAACTGTGTTGATGCAGGCAGTGTGATTCATGTCAAGTGATTAGTACTGTTTGGGTAATTAAGTTCACTTTTTCACCCTCGGAACTTGAATGGGAAAGAACCAAAGTTACATCAGTCATTTTCTCGTACTAGACAATATACCATTTTTTTCTTTTATAAAAAATATAAATATTTTAAAGATTTTCTTAGAAAATATAAATTTTATTAAGTTTATTGTATGAGCAAATTAATGTTACTCATACACTTTTTTTAGACTTTTTACTATCCTAATAATCTGTTTGTCATATTTATTTAACTAAAATTTAAGAAAATTTATCAACCCATTCATAAATTCTTGGGTGTAAGAAGTGCACATCCAGTTAGTAACTTTTTTTTATATATAATACTAGCATCATTGATATATTAAATATTATATGGTTATTAATTTCGGCGGATCAAATTATATCATCTTTAATATGCTAACAAAACAAAGTTTCAATATACGACATTCTTAATAATAATGTTAATTAAGTAGTACTCTTGTGATTCAGCATATTTTAAATCTTTTTTGTTAAATTGAAAACGTTACACTCTTGTAGTTTTATTTTGGAATAATTGCCTGTGTATTTCTGAAATCTGAAGAAATATCTGATTTACCCATCTTATTTTTTTCTTTTCAATATACCCCTCATACGTTCTACCGTTATTAAAAATACCCTACCGTTTTCCTTTCTTAAGTTAACTAGTGTTAAACTAGAGTTAAATAATAATCGGAGTTTCAGATATACCTATTTTGTCTGGGTTTAGGGTTTAGGGTTTAGGGTTCTAGGGTTTAGGGTTTAGGATTTTTTAGGGTTTTAGGGTTTAGGGTTTAGGATTTAGGGTTTATGGTTTTAGGGTTTAGGGTTTAGGGTTTAGAGTTTTAGGGTTTAGGGTTTAGGGTATATTTGAAAGGGCAAAATGGTAATTTCACACAGATAACGGCGGCTCCAAACGGTACACTAACAGAGTTTAACTTTAGGGGTATTTTGGAAAGAAGTTGGAACGTAAGAAAGGTAGTTTTAATATTAGCCTTCTAAGAGGAATATATCTTAAGACAGAAAAATTTTTAGAGGTATATAAGAAATTGCCTCTTTTATTTTTATATCACTAGCTATATAGATTTGCTGTTAAATAAATAGTCAAATACTACAATTTAATTACAAGTTAGCCAGAAGATAGTAACATGCTATATTAATATAAGTTATGAGTTTTCGCCCATTTGCATGTAGCCACCTGAGCATTCATAATAATTATATTTATCTTAAAATTTTGCACTTCAAATTAGCTAATAATTAAGTAATAAAAATTAGCAAATTGGTAATTAAAGAAACCATAAGAATTAATGCTAATAATTAATATAGATGAGTCTTCTTATGCCAAAAGTTACTTTCACAGATAAAATGGATGCATGATACAAACTAAATGCTAACGATTAATTTCTACACTATAAGACTAAATTTTAACGACAAAAATATTGACAATTTGGCTAAAGTTAGTCACTTTAAATTGTTAAATTATATAGTTATATTAGGTGGCTAATTGCAAATTTTGAGATGAGGAATTAGAAATAAGTTTAAATAGAAATCTGCAAATCGGCGAAAGTATTCGGATGGTTTCTATTCATAAAACCATTTATATAAACCACAAGCACCACAACAAAACTATACTATAGCGACAGTTTTAAGTGTCCCTAAAATTTTAAAAAATATCGCTGGAAAAAAATACTGACACTTGTTATTAGTATCGATATATGTGCAGTCACTAGGGTGTATAGCGACACATTGCTATAATGTGTCCTAAAAACATGTTCATATAACCTAATTTTGAATATAGATAAAATATAAATACGATACTTGCAAAAATGCATCGCTATAATCTAATTTTGTTGTAGTGAAAGTGGTGAAATATTATATTTTACAAGCCTAAAATCTGTATTCACCCTATATTTTTGTAATTAAACTACATGATTTTGTTACTCTTAATAGTAGATTGTTATTGTGAAATAAAGAAAACCATTATATAGTAAAGTGAAACTTTTAAAACCACAAAATTGCTGACGCAGAAATATGCTAAAGCGAAGAGTCCGATGGATGTTTTTCCTATTTTTTCAAAGAATTAGGAGTTTGGTTGATTGATGTTTTTTCTAATAATATTAAGCTTACTAAAGAACTTGTGTTCTAACATTTTACTTTCAACATTCCCCACATCTAGAGGGAGAGAAATAACGTGATTTTTAGAAAAATTAACTCCAATTCATTGGAGGTTAGTGGGGAATTTTCTTTTTCTTTTTATTTTATCCTTTTCTTATTATTTTGTTTTTATTTCATTTCTTGAGACCTAGTAGCTCACAGCGTGTTATCTTTTTGTCAAAAAAAAAAAAAAAACACATTCCCAGCATCTAGTTTTTTAACTATTTAATAACCCCAATACGTATATTTGAATTAAGAATTTAAATCCAACATCTTCTATTCTGATATCATGTAAAAGATGTGAAACAATTATTATTCTCTAAAATATTAAATTGTTAAAGAACTAATGTTTTGTTATTTTAACCAAAACGTAGTTAACAAATCAGCTATTAATTTTACATAGTAATTAGCTAATAGTTTATTATTTTAAGCTTGATTTTCACCCAACTGTATTAAGTTAAATAAATTAAGAAAATAATATTTCACATAACAATAAAACTTTGTATTCTACTCATGTAGGGGTGTAAACTTAGTAAAATATGATTTAATAATAAAACATTAAGTTCAAACAATCAAATTTAAATGGGGCTTAATTACTATACTATTTCTCTACTGTTTTATGAAAATTCCAACTAAATTAAAAGCTATATATATATATATATATATATATATATATATATATATTCTCCACAGAAGTGCACCTCAAAAATGAGCAATGCTACATGTACACCCCGAAGGGGTGTACATCATACACCTCCACCATTTTAATGGTGGCAATACTTTTTACGGGTCACATCAAGTGATCCATCATCACACCCCCACCCTTAGATGGGTGGGGTGTATGATGTACACCCCGAAAGGGGTGTACACATAGCATTTTCCCTCAAAAATTGTAGCAATCCAAGTACAAAATTTTAATAATTTAATATCACCAAGTAATTGACGAATTATATATTTAAAATATGTAAGGGAGAAGAAATTGTAGCATTGAAACGGCAAAGATCACTGAAAGCAGGCACGGATTAGACCATTCATAAATACACTTCCTTTTGTTTGATGGATAAAGCTTGTTAATCATCCACTTCACTGTCTCTTCTTCTCCGATAAAATAAAAATTCACATCAGATCATACGAGCGAACACTTTAATTCTATCACTCCCTGCTCTTCTTTTTCTTTTTCTTTTTCTTTTTCCTTTTTCCTTTTTTTTTTTTTTTTTTTTTTGGGTCATAAAAATGTGTAGAGACCCCTCCACTATATGGTATTTTGAAATGGCTCCCTCCACTTTTAGCTTTTGATTTTCTTTTTTTAGAATCAACTGTCAAGTGATTTTAAGTAGTTAAAAACTTAGAGATTTTGTCAAATTTATTAATGATTTTATTAAATTTAATAATTTTTTAAGAAATAAAATTAGAACTAAAAGAGTCATAAATATTGATAAAATTCTTAACATAACTAATAACTATGTATATAAATAAAAAAAAGGCTAAATTACACTCTTGGTCTTCAAACTATATATATATATATATATATATATATGAGGCATGTGACTCTTTATTCCTCAAATTTTTATTTGTCATAATTTATGTCTCTAACTTTATAAATTATTATACTCGAGTCCCACGATATAATTTGGTTGAGTAAATATTAACATATCGTTAATATATATAAAAATAATATTGTGAGTATATTTTAATTATTATCGTGTCATTAATTAGAACAACACTATATTATTTTCATATTAAGAACATATCAATATGTAATTGATCAACTAAATTAGGTTGTGAGATTTAATTGTAATAATTTATAAAGTTAGAGCAAGAAATTATAAAAAATAAAAGTTTAAGAACAAAGTGTCCACGGCTCATAGTTTGAGGACCAATAGTATAATTTAGCCAATTTTAAAAAAAAATATATATTTTTTGTATATTTTTTTAGAATGTATATTTTACATACTATTCATTCTAGAATGAGGTGTACCAACGATGTTGCTCATTCAAAAATAAAAATGTAGAAGTCTCCGGGAGAAAAATATAAGTTGAGGGACCTATTTCAAAATCGACTATAGTTGAGGAGGTTTTCCCAGAAAACTACGCAAGAAGAAGAGAGGGAGAAAGAAGAGAGAGAGAGAAGTGGGGGAGGGGGGGAAGGTGGGGAAGGCGGCATGGGGAAATGTGAGATGGGAAAGCTGACCGCTTCTTAATTCTTGAAGGGGGAAGACAGCACACGTTACAGGTCCCCAGCGGGTCTTTCACCGATCTGGAAACTTTTCCGTTTTTGGAAGCTCTAGCTTTTGCACTCACTTCCTATAAGGGAAACCCACTTCCTTTTTCTTTCGTACTTGTTACTTGCATCCGGTGTATCATATATATATATATATATATATATATATATATATATATATATATATATATAAGTTTGTGAGTTTTATTAACACCATTTTATCTACTTTGTATACGCTGCCGAAGTTGAAAAATTGATTTCTGTATAATTATAGTAGAAAATTTGAATGATATGATAATTTCAGTATCGAAACAAACAGATTCATACCTGAGTTTGAAAAATAAAATATCGTATCTCACTTTTGTATGATTATTTTTTTTTATTTAAAACTTTTACACAAAATAGTATAGAAGGAGAAGATGGATATATAGATTACTTAGGATCTTTATATTTAAAGTGTTTGATTGGCCAAAAAATAATAATAATTTTTTTTTTGATTCTATAAATTTTTAAATAATTTGTGGTTCATTATTTTGACTCAGATGCATTGCCAGTTAACCATCAGCATTAATAAGCGAAAAACTTTCACACCAGATTTTCAAATTGTATAAAAGTAATGCTTAACTACTAACTAATTGACCTTGTTTTTAAAATTGTTGTTAGTTAATTATAGCCATATTTAATAAATTTTTTCAAAATAAAACATTAGAAAGCTTTTACCGTGCACATAGAACTAAAAGCTGCAATATTATACAATTTGGAGCCATCTAGATATCAATTTGATTTTTTAACTTTTTGGTAATATTTTATCAAAATAGTACAAGGAGACGAAACGCGTACATACTAAGACTACGAGATAAAACGAAGAGTCGGTATGGTGCACGGATGTGCAGTGCACCGGGTGCAAGCATAGTTTCTCAATCTTTTCCCTCTCTCTCTCTCCCCACTCCGCTGCTTTTTATTGCGCCCTACTTCCGCTTCCCTTCCCCTTCGCTGAGAACTAGAAGAGGAAAGTAAGTAGAGAAGGAGAAGGAGAAGGAGAAGGAGAAGAAGGAGAGAGTAGAGATGGGGAGGGGGAAGATAGAGATCAAGAAGATCGAGAACCCGACGAACCGGCAGGTGACGTACTCGAAGCGGCGGACGGGCATCATGAAGAAGGCGAAGGAGCTGACAGTCCTGTGCGACGCCGACGTCTCCCTCATCATGTTCTCCAGCACCAACAAGTTCTCCGAATACTGCAGCCCCTCCACCGAGTAAAACCATCATCTTCATCTTCATCTTCATCGTCTTCATCATCATCCTCTTAATTTACATTACATTAAATATAATCTCAATTACTTCACTCCACAGCACCAAGAAAATATTCGATCGGTATCAGCAGGTCTCCGGAATCAACTTGTGGAGCGCCCAATACGAGGTAGAATCTTCATTTTTATCTCGTTTGTGTGTAGCTAGTATATATGATCTAATGTTTTTGTTTCTTGTGTTTTTTTTCTAAAAAAATAAAATAAAATTGGATAGAGGATGCAAAACACTTTGAACCATCTCAAGGAGATCAACCGCAACCTCCGCAAAGAAATACGGTACACGAATTAAGCTCCTTGATTTAGGACTAGCTAGTTTAATTTGACACCTTTTAAGTTTGAGAGTAATTAATTAGTGAGTGTGGTAAAAATCAAGCCATGTTTTGAATATATAGGCAGCGGATGGGTGAAGAACTTGATGGATTGGATTTCTACGAACTGCGCGGTCTTGAGCAAAATTTGGATGAGGCTTTGAAGGTTGTTCGCCATCGGAAGGTATATATATATATATATATATATATATATATACTAAAATCTTTCAATTTTGTGATTCAAAAAATAAGTAGTGTTCAGAGTTACTAGCTCACTAATAATTTAGTACTGGAGCTTAGGGAAAGCCTATAAATACTTTACTCAAAATAGCCTATCTTTGTCACCATATAATAAAACAACTGGGAACGAAAAATATATTTTATGTAAGAATAAATTTTAGTAGTACGTAGGATGCTTTTCAAAAAAAAAAAAATGAAAAAAGATATTTGTAGGATGGCTTAGAATAATTAACTAGTGTATCAGATGTTTGTTGTTGGAAAAAAGGAAAAGGAATTTACAATTCTGGGTGTTAATGGCCTTTTCATGTCTCTAATATACTTTTTGTTATATTAATGTGGCAGTATCATGTGATCACTACTCAGACTGATACCTACAAGAAGAAGGTAACTTAAGGAACTCCTAATTCTTTTTTTTCTTTTTTTTTTTTTAAGAAAAAGGTTATATGTTATCTGCTGCTTGTATTATGCCTCTTCACTGCTTTCTCCTTTTCCACCTGCTTCAATTGCATTTATCATCTTTTCATCTTCATGGTAACCCTTAAGATGTGCTAGATCAATAATGGATGGAACTTAATTTATCAGTAAAATGTAAAAGCCTAATAAAACAAATAAATAATTTAATAAAAACAATACTGTACTTCTTGATCATCTTTATTTAATGTACTTCTTTGAAGTTGCATTATTTTGTACTTTGAATTGTACCTTTTTAGTTCTAAATCCCGACTCTAAGCTTTAATTTTAAGGTTATGACTCCTAAATTCATTATATTTTGCCTCACAATTTGAATATAACCGTACATCATCATGGATATAGTTTCTTTATCTCTAAGCAATTCAAGTGGATAATGCACCGTTGGTATCTCTATCATTGTTGCAGTAGCCATATTATGTTTATGTTTACTGAGATCTGCATATTGTGCTGTGCTTTAGTTTATGTACATTCAGTGCTGATCAGTTTGATCATTTTACTAATTTGAAATAGGTTTAACTACCCATTTTTGTTTAGCAATTCTCATTGTGTTGGAATTTTATGATCAATTGCTTTGGAAAACACTCTCCACTGTATAGGAGTCCATCAAGTCCAGTTAAATAGTTTGCAACAACAACAACAGCATAGCAAATAACAAAGCCTTTAGTTTCAATTAATATTTTGGGTCTGCTATATGGATTCTTTTCTTCTATTTGGTTCCATTGCGCACAATTCATTATCGAATTGAAGTTTTATTATATGCCTTTCCCAACTATTTCCTCTAATATCCACTTTGATCGAAGCTTCTCTCTTAAAACATCTTTTTGTGCGGAAAACAATTCGACTTATCCCTATACTATGTAGCTTCCCTTCCAACATGACCAAATCATCTTAATTATTAAATTATTTTAGTTGTAAGACTTGTGGGGTGATTCTCTATGCAGTTATGAAAGAAATATTTTAACTTATTAGTTGCTGCATTCATCATCCTCAGTGTCCTCATCACAGTGAAATTAAAGCAAAAAAATTTCATATACTGTTTCCTAGTTTCCCAATATTCTGATTTATAAAATATGTTTTTAATTTCTTATGAACAATATCATAAATTAAGAATTTCTTTTTAATTTAAGTGGAATATGACACTTCATTACTTCAACTATCTTTCTATAGAAGAAATGTGTAAAATCCCCTCTTCATCCACTTCCCCTTCTTATTGAACTATAGATCCATAACAACATGACTCCTTACGTATTTTCTATTCCTTAGTTCCTTAAATTGCAATTTATACTCTCAATATCTTTTTTGAAATAATTAATACTCTCAATATCAAACCTACGTATTCTGAAAACTTTACATTCTTCTGCCTCAACTCTTCGGTAATTAACACTTCATAACTAGCCTCCTCGTCTCAAATGCATCTTACCACAAGGCATGTTTATTTGGTGGTGTATAATTAAGCATACCTCCACCTTTGCTAAGCTTGTATATGAGATTTTGTTGATCTTATAAATGGTTTTTCTTTTGATTCTATACATTAACCCTATCCTACCAATTATTTGTTCGTTTTAACTTCTATATAAGTATCTCAATTTTTTATATTTCATGAATTTTATTATTGTTACACACATACAAGCATGTACGAGTGCACATGCGCATATACTCAATAAGTATATGTGTATGTACTTATCTTATGTGTGTATGGACATATTTAAGCATGTATCTATGCTCGTATTTATGTACATTTTTATATATGTATGTAGCCATGTGTGTATGCTTGCACGAACGTTTATACGCATGTGTGATGTAGGATGGAATTGGCGCCTTGGTTGGTTTGCATGCCGCGTGAGTTTTTGGTTGAAAATTAAGAGAACAGTGAAATAATGTTCGATTATAGGAATTTAAAAAATAAAATTTAGAAAATTAGAAAATTAGATAAAGAGCTATGCATAAAATTATGTTCAAAAATTGTGTAGAAGTGCTTAGTTACCAAGTTGGGAGATAGTATATGTGGCTACTAACATAGATTTCTCTATCACACCCCTCAAAAGAATGGCAATTGACATATATAGTGGCGAAAGAAAGCATGAGGTAGCAAACCTTATGCCATTTCATTCATATAAACTTAAACCATTTATGACAAAGAAAGATCAATGCATTATTACATGCCACTTAATCCATAACTTAAAATAAGATTAGCCACATGTCAAAAATAGTAAGCATCGATATGCATGCATGACACCATAAGCTTATCAATTGTGGGCAAAATTTTATGGACATAGTGTCCAAACAACATTATTTGGGGACTCTCCGAATGGACGCCGTGTGGTGAGCGCTCACCCATCTCACCCTCCATTTCTTTTCCTCTACTTCTTTCTCTCTCTCGCCGTACGCCCTGGTTTTTTAGTGAAAGAGAAAGCGAGGGTAAGATGGGTGCGCGCTCACCACGCAGCGCCCATCCAGTGAGTCTCCAAAGAACGTTGTTTGGACACTATACACATAAAATTTTTGTCCATCAATATTGCCACCTTATTCTATATTTATATAGTATTGTCAAATAGCCTTTGAGGTATCCAAATTCAAACATCGGTAACTTTTAGTACTTAGATCCTTAGAAATTGCTATTGGAAATTTGTGCATAAATTCTTTGTTAAATCTATTTACCAAATTAATTCTAACTAAATCTCTTTTAGCAAATTAACCCCTCTATTCCATTTAACTTCACGTCTCACTCCATTCTCTATGACTACTTAGGTTTGTTTCCAATTGGTAGTTAGAAATAACACTAAACTCCTTTAGTGGTACCATTAGAATCCTTTTTGACGAAGGAAAATAAATTTTCACTTTACATATGAGAATAATTAATCGTTCCATGTAACTATTCTCATGGCTCCTACTATTCATTAATGACATCTAGTAGTATATCACGATGATCCAAATGGAATGAATATTATATTGAATATTTTTGCAACAGTTATCATTTGATGAAATCTTTCTACCATTCTTTTTTAACTGAATCGAGTTTATGGATAACTCTCCAAACCTCATCATTAAGTCATATAACCAATCTACTCGACGACTACTCATTTGATAGCATGCAGACTTCCGACTTGTCGCACAGATGACAAAGGATATATATTCTTTTTCTTTACCAAGAGAAATTTATCCCATAGTTTACACTTCTATATATCCATGCATGATCCATTGTATCCAACATATGCCAACTTAATTCCATATGAAGGATCTAATTGAGTTGTATAGTCAAACTATATATACATAAGGTAGCCGTAGTGTCTAGATTTAAAGATCACTCATATTGTTACAACAAAAAATTAGTAACGAGTGGGTATAAATATGGATATGACTATGTTTTTGTGGATCATACTTAGTGAACTTGTTATTTAACATGCATTTGCATATTTACTCTAGTGTGTCAAAAGTAATAACTTAAAATTCGTCATTCGATAAATGAAGAATAGTATACTCTAGTCTATATGGATTGTTACTATTCCCATAATGATCCCATGACAAGGAGTTGCTTAATAAACTATCACTATTCCCATAATGATCCTATGAGGAGTTGCTTAATAATCATGTATAGAAGAATCTATATCTCAAATTCACACTTAATTAAGAATATTTTTTCTCTTCTGTTCATTTTATGGACGATTCATATATATATATATATATATATATATATATATATATATATATATATATATATATATATATATATCGTTATCATAAATGAAAACCTTTTTCACGGTATTATTAATGAAAAATATATAATATGTCCCCATAAGATGTATGTCAATTGGCTTTTTCAGGACATGCAACTAACAAGTTGTAAATAATGATAATCAAAATAGAAAGTCATGACTAGTGGAAACTCAATTTTTGAACCCCCAAAAGAACACACTAGAGCAATTAGGGATTTTAGTCGAAATCTAAATTATATCTACCGATACTTATCTCTAACCTTAATAGCATTTCTAGAACCTTTAACTTTAGAAGGCATAAATAAGGGTACCACTAATCTATTTCATATTGGTACTTTTGTTTAATTTCATATCTTGATCTCTCATGTTGCATTCTCTGATCACATACTCAATCAATAAATTTTGTTTATGACATTTATCTTCTTTAATGACAAATACATGTTCATTCAACATTATATCTCAAAAAATCTTTTCAAAACAACTTTTACCTCTTATTTTTCTCTTATCTCTCACTCTTTTTAATCTTTTTTTGTCACACCCAACATAACCATTATAGCATAGAACCATCAAATATCGCAGGCTTTGATACAATTCAGTGTAGGATAAGATAGGGAGCCTTATGTTACTGATTGGTTTTAGGTTGAGAAATAAGAGAACAAGAAAACAATATTAGATTTAGGAAATTTGCGAAATTAAAATATAATATTTTTAGCTTTGTATGAATTAGAAAATTTGAGAAAGAGATAAAATTTTATATTTGAAATTTTTAAAAAGGTGAACGGGATTTCTTGGGGATTTTTCGGGACTCTTTTTTTTTTTTTTTGAAAATTTCTATGTTTTGTAAATAATTCTCTAAAATTTCAAAATTTGCAACATTTAGAAAACTAGTACGTCCTTATTTCACCGTTGCAAGGCTAGCTATAATTTTTGAACAAAAGTTCCTATTGTAAGAAGTAAATATGTGCATTAATGCAGTGAAACTTTTTAAAATTTATAAATCCTAATTTAATAATGTATTGCCTTAATATTATAAAGTTTATGACTTTATACACACAGACTAAGATTATCTCGTGTGACACAAAAAATTATTATTCTAATCTAATTAGTAGAAGGATTTGAATTTCAACCTTTACTAATTACTCGAATTATGTCATGATTGATATTGAATCTAACCTTCTAGTGCTTTGAGCTGCACAAGTATCCGACCTCTACATGTATTCATAGAAGGTTGTTCCGACATCCGTACTTCACACAATTACAATATAATCTCAAAAAAAATTTCGTGATCTTTTGTATAAATGTAGAAAAGAATTAGCCCTTGAGATAGTGCTAACAATCTAAAAAAAGATTAACTATAGTGTAGAGACCTATTATTATAGGAAAACATTTCTTTCTTTATTACTAAAAGAGAAGTTGATATGATTGGGAGTGCTCTCTCTCTCTTTCCTTCACTCTTTCCCCTATCATTGAGGGCAAAAGAATTAGCCCTTGAGATAGTGTTACCAATCTCAAAAAAAAATTAATTAGTGTAGAAATTTATTATTATAGAAAAATATTTCTTTCTCTTATTATTAAAAGAGAACTTGATATGATTGGGAGGGCCTTCTCTTTCTTACACACTTTTCTTTGTTTTTAAAGGTTTAAGAGCAATAAATGAGAGGAGAGTGAACTTCTCTCATTTAATAGTTGGAGATGAGATGATAGGAAAAAATATATATATTTTCCTTTTCCTCTTAATTAACCATACAATTAATGAGGCGATTAGACCCATGATTTTCTCTCTCCCTCTCCATCTTTGTTTCTCTTTTAATTAACCAAATAATTAATCACACGATTAATTAAAAAGAAAAAAAAGGGTGGCTTATAGTATTACTTTTTCTTTCTCACCTGTCATTTATTAAACTGCTGCAACTTTTACATATAAGCTCTTGTACTAAACCAAATTAGCATTAGGTCTCTCCATACAACTTTTATCTTTCAAAATTTTGCACATGAGTGTTTTTACTAACAAACATAGGAGATAAATTCTTACTTTATTAGTTTAGCAAAATGGTTTCTAATAAACTCTTTTATTTAAGTAACTTCTCCAAGTAGTCGCTTATACAGTCTTTATTATGTGTGACCACATATGTTCAATTCCACCTAGTAGTGAAACATGATGTTGAACTTCTTTAGAGTCACCAACGGAATTCTTTTCGACGGATCAAAATATTTTTAGTTATCTCCCCTATATGTGTTTAACTATCTTAATCACTCCCGTGGGTCCCACAATTTAATTATGAGTGACACCTAATAGTATGTTGTGACAATTAATGTATAATGAATAATGAGCTGAATTTCTAAGCGCAGGTGCTGTATAATTAAACCCTTCTATCACTTTGTCCTAATTGAGACGAGATCATGCATGACCCTTTGAACCCCATCACTTAATCATATGTCTGATTTGATTAAAAATAAATTTTATAGTAATTTATGTAAACTCTTTTTCATAAAACTACACTGTCTTGGCTAAGAACTTTTATAACTCATTGTACAAATAGTATAAGACAATTATCTATCTTCGAGAGTGATAGATTCCATCTTGAGACATGCTTACCTATACGTATAGCCCACTACACCCACATGTGTTGACATTAATCCATGATTAGAGTATAAAGTATTTACAGAGTCAAACAATAATAACCCATGCGCAATGATAATCGTGATCCCTTAGGTTAGAGGATTATTCGCACAACTACAATATCGAACAAGTCATTGACAGCTGTATAAATATCTATGTAACTACTCGTAATATGTCATACTCAGTTAAATTGCTCTCTAACAACTATCTAGTGTCATTATACTAATTACTTGAGACTTATAACCCCGTAAGGAAGCATAGCATATACTAATCTAACCAAATTTATCATCGCTTTCGTGATAATCCTATTATCACGAGAATCTAAGAATTAATTATAGAAGAGCACATATTTCAAATTTCTAACGGTTTAGGAATATGATTTCTCTACATTAATTTTAGAGACAATTCATGTTTATATTTAATAATAATATGAATGAAATATGCTTATTTATTAAAAACTAATAGAAAATAACAATGATATTAAACCTATAAATTGGGTCACCTAATTGGTTTATAGGGTAGATAACTAACACCCATAAGTATTATTATATAATTCTCTATTTTCTTTTTCTTTAAAGATCAAATAAATTGAAAAAACATGAAAGTTATAGAGTAGTAGAAAATAGGAGAAGATAGTAGAAGGTAGAAAAATGGAGGATGAAGGAAAATACATGGCTCACATTGTTAATTAAACTCATTCTAGGGTGATGTTCACATAAGGAAAAAATAATCATTTAAAAATATTCTTCACTAATAAGATAATAAGTACCTATTGTTGTCATGTTTTTAGTAAAGTTTCCAGGCTTATTTATAATATCTTTTGCTATATCCAAATCTACCTAGCTTGAGATTTGAGGTGCAAAGGAATGGTGTCTCCGAAGCATTAATAGTGACTTAGTCCAACTTGGCCTTACTCATATAGAGAGGAATATAGGATACTATCCGATGCACCTGCAAAATCCACTTGATTCCGTCAAAACCAAGAACAATGAGGTTTCCAAATCAAAATCATGTTTTCACAACTTATCAAAGTTGTTAACATCTTAGAATCTTAACTAGCATTAATTTCAGTATTGATGGAAAATTTCAAGATGTATCTCCAAAATTGTTGGTTTCGAGTAAGGGAGAGACTTGGAGGTGAAGAAGACTAGAAATAAAAGAGGGAGAAGCCATCTTCTTACTTCATACTCTTATAAGAATCTTGAAGGCATTCAGATCTTTTCCCATGGATGAGTGAAATTAAAAGCCAAGGTGTCATCCACCGCATAAGATAAGTGGATACATATATAGGTAAACAAGCAGCTTCCTTAGTTTGAAATTGGAAAAGTTACTCACAAGTAGGTAGTATTGGCTAAAATAGATCTAACCTCTTGTCCCATAACAACAGACCGAAAAAACTAATCAATTGAGTGAGGATGTAATTCACAATAAACTTAATGGCAAGAGTCTCAACAATAGACTTAATATCTAGATGGTTTGAGTCAAATCAAAGTCCGTGAACGCTGTGATTGAGTCCTTTAAGTGCAATAGATGCGTCCTTCCTATCTGCACGTACTTTTGAAATAGTTGGTTAGCACTTACAATCCACATGTCTCGTAAGAGAGACTAGTACTAGTAGCGAAAACAATATAGCGTATAAGATAGAGACCAATATTGATAGCCAAACCTATACTGATAGTAAGATCAATATATGTCCAAAAGATTTGTTTGTGGTTGGGGTTTATCAATGTGACTACTGTGGGTCAAAAAGCAAAACCAAAATTGGTACTTAGACCAGTAAGCTTCAAAATAATTTCCTGTACCTATGATTTGTTGGTGCCACTGGAAACCTTAAGAAGTAAGGTTGGTCTCAACACTTAGGCTTATGATGCATTTCATGTTAGAATTCCAGTTCAAACTAATTCAATTTGATTTCAAGTCATCTAGAACTCAAAATTAAGTAGCTCTTATCAAAGTAGGGTTTATGATGCTAATTAAAATTTAATATATTTTTTTAAAGGTGAGGAGTACCACACTACTCCCACACATAAAATAATTAAATGTTGTCCTCAAAATTCAAATTCATACTAAGAACTCATAGAGATATGTGAATTACTCCCACGTTAAGTAAGAATGCTGATAATAAACCGTAGCTAAAATTCACATGTAACACTATAAAGATTTGATGGATCACATGGGTCGGGGTTTAATTTCAAGGCAGAGAGACATTGAAGATGTTGCTCAAACAATTTGTTGTTACCAATCCATGACAACTAAGTTGAGGATGGGTTGGGTCCAAGTTGATCAGTTAACAAACCATAGTCTTAGTGGAGTATTCTTTGACTTAGCCAAGTTCTAGCTGGTTTATTAATTATTAGTCGTAGTTGTGTTATTCTTTCCACTGTCATGTTTGGCTTTTACGATTGCAGTTTTTTGTTGATGTTAAAATAAATTTTTTTAAAATAGAGAATTCCTGCCTGCTTTGTCACATGTTGCATTTTGATTCTCTAGTGTATTGCACCAGACTGCACCTGATCAATTCTCTCCTAACTGTACTTGAAACCCCGTCCTCATCCAACACTTTCTCAAGCTTTATAATTGGAAATATTATAATTGGAAATACTAATGGTTTGCTACCTAATTAAATTTTCCTCCAATAGGAGTGAATGATGGTGCATGGAAATCACTTTGATCGAGAAAAGACTGGCTGATGTACTTGTATTGATATTATAGTTGATTGCTTTGAATATATGTTTAATATATATTCATTCTATTGTAGTTGATTGCATTGAATATATGCTTAATATATTTTGAATATAAATATTCAAACACTATTTTCTTAAAAGATTAAGCTTACGAAGAACAATATTAATATTGTTTCGTATAATTTAACATAGTATCAAAATAGAAAATTTTAAGATCTAATTCTACAAGGCTTCTAGCTCCTACTTCTTTACTGTTTGTTTTGTTTATTTTAAACAAAATAAATTTAGTTAGAAATATGAAGCAACCAAGCTTCGAACTCAGAATCTAGAATACCAATCATTAAGTTCTTTACTATTTACATTAAGGACAGTCAATAATGCCTAATAATTGTTGCCAAAATATTTTGGTTGTTATTACATCCTTTTGAGTAAATATTAAAAATGATTCTTTCATATAATTTAACTAAATACATAATAATTAATTTTTTTTGAGAGAAATGCAGCATGGTACCCGCTTTGTTTATTTTTGAAATAAACTTTTAGCTGAAAATATGAAGCAATTAGGCTTCAAACTCGAATCTCGAGTATCAAGCATCAAGTCTTTTGCCACTTGTATTAGGGACGATTGATTACATAATAATTGTTGCCAAAATGTTTTGGTTATTGT
The DNA here is from genome assembly GCA_029204045.2 of Tillandsia leiboldiana. NCBI lineage: Eukaryota > Viridiplantae > Streptophyta > Magnoliopsida > Poales > Bromeliaceae > Tillandsia > Tillandsia leiboldiana. Next base: position 43,710,105 of record CM055065.1, read on the forward strand.
TGCATCCTTTTGAGCCCATATTATTGGAGGAAAGGCATTGATATTTTTAACTTAATGCTGCATAATATAGTACACTCTCTCTCTCTCTCTCTCTCTCTCTGTGTCTCTCTCCCTCTCTCTCTCTCTCTCTCTATATATATATATATATATAGTCTGGCTACCATACTTGGAAAAATATAAAATAATTAGTGTTTGTAAGTTTTCTATCTATAGATTTACCACTTTGACTAATTTCATCTTTTAGATCATTCTATTTCACCAGCCACTTACTAAACCTAAGGGGTCCACCATCATCCTAACCGCGCATTTTTTCATCCAAAAGTTAAAAATTTACCAACACCAATGAGTTAATACTTATAAAAATATAGAAATTCAATTATATATATATATATATATAGTTCGGCTACTATGCAATCAATAGCACCAAACACTTGGTGCTACCAAGTTTTTTACCGTTAGATTTATCTTTTTGATCATTTTTACTTTTTAGATCATACTATTTTTCCAACCATCCACTAAACATACCCTAGGACCCACTATTATACTAATCACGCATCTATTAATCCAAGAGCTAAAAGTTTAATAGCACCAATGACTTAGTGCTATCGATAGTATAGTAGCCTAGTTTTATATATATATAAATAAAAGTTGCTCAAACACCTTATTTAACTAGTATTATGCATCTGTTCTCCTTTCCTTTGGTGGTGCAGTTAAAGCACTCTCATGAAGCCCACAGGACCCTACTGCACGAGCTAGTAAGTAGAAAGCGAAAACTCGTTTTCTTTTATTTTCTCTGCATTTTTTTAAAAATTATTGACAATCCAAAAAAGGAAGATCACTAACTAGTTTAATGTATCAAACTGCAGCAAATGAAAGAAGAGCACCCAATCTATGGCTTTGTGGATAATGACCCAACCAATTATGAGGCTGGACTTGCTCTTGCCAATGGCGGCTCTCACATGTACGCGTTCCGCGTCCAGCCGACCCAACCGAACCTTCATGGAATGAGATATGGCTCCCACGATCTCCGCCTCGCTTAATTAATATCGCTTTCGCTTAGTTTACTTTCAGGTTTTCGCAAAATCAGTCCACCTTATTTTGTATTTTGTTAACTTTGGTCCTTAGTTTTTTGTCTTATAACTTTGTGCATTAGATATCTCAGAAAGATATCTCAGCTTAAAGTTGTGAAGGCAAAAAACGTGGAGCAAATATGCAAAATTAAGAAAAAAAAAAAAGAAAAAAAGAACAGTGGACTGATTTTGCATATATATATATATAGCAGCCATTCAGCTTCCAGTACATCTTCTAAACTGGAGTACTTAGCTATAGCTTAGCTGAAAACTTGTTAGGGCTTTTGCTTTATCTACGGCTGGTAGGTAATCTTCGACTGTCGGTAACTTCTATGCAGAACAAAACTGTGCTTTGACTTCCTCTGACAATTATATTTCGATATTATGATGGTTGTTTAATTGCAGATTGATGATCATCTACTGATATGCACTGAATCTAGCTACTGAAACTAGTTTCACTGTATATTGCCAAGGAAAAAAGATGTGGTAAATTGATGAACTTTAATTGCTTTCGGAATCTCTGAAGTAATTGTGCTACACGTACGTACCCTAATAGTCTATAGGAAATGTAGAAACTACATTGATCTATGGAGAACTAACTAACTAGCATGCTAGTATTAGTAAGTTGCACTTATTAAACAATTATAGGTCATCTTATTAATTAGCTTTGATGATTTATAAGACATCTAGCTAGAGTTCTATATTATGCTTTGATGATTTAATATTATTATGACTGTCATTTTCGTTGCACTAATATGTAGTCATAGTATACGGGGCCCCAAATTGAAGGGTCTCAGAAGCCGGAGAGCTGAATAAACTCTCCAACTTATAAGAGGAAAAAACATTTTTCATTTGAAAAACTTCCCAGACAATCTTTAAGAAGAATATATGAGAATGTTTGATTTGGTGCCCATTATTGAGAGTTGTAATTTTGGTCAAGTCTTATCCTTTCTTTTTCCTTCTCCAACTCCAGCTTTTTATTTCTTTTTCTTTTTGTTTTTTGTGAAAGAGTTTGTTTACTGTTCAAGGACTTTGTTCCCAAGGACTACTGTTCCCCCTCCCCCACCCCTCTCTCTCTCTCTCTCTCTCTCTCTCTCTCTCTCTCTCTCTCTCTCTCTACACACACACACATACAAGGAGACATGATTTCTCTTGCACCCTGTCAACAAGCACCAGGAAAATACTCACTTGGGGGCTCAATGCACCTAGAAATAACAACCAATGCACTGCTCAAAAACCTTTCTTTTGGGGTGGTGCTACTCACCATGCATGCTCTAATCCCTAAATCCCCAGCTCCCACATATACCAAAAATTTATATTGGGATAGGAAATTCATCATCTTTGTTGTCAGTGTCCTCTTCTTATAAATATGGATTTAGAGAGAGCATGTGCATGGCTCCTTCCCCTCTTAATACCTTTGGGACCATGCATGAGCTCCCTATCAACTACTCCAATATGACCTAAGGATTCCACAAAAAAGCCTATGCTCCTTCATTAGACTCCATTTTTTTTTTATTAAATCACTCCCATGAGAGAGAGAGAGAGAGAGAGAGAGAGAGAGAGAGAGAGAGAGAGAGAGAGAGAGAGAGAGAGAGAGAGAGGGAGAGAGAGCATGTTATTATCATTTAACTAAGATGTAGGATTATTAGAAGGATTAATGCAACTTCCATGTGCTTTAGAGAGAGAAAGAGGAAAAAAAGCAAGGTAGTTACATCGTAGGAGACCTAGCTCTATATATATATATATATATATATATATATATATATATATATATATATATATATATATATATATATATATATATATATATATATATATGATATTCTTTAGAATTTAAACTAGGCCATATATAGGTTTCTTTGAAGATTAATATTACAACTTTTATGTGGTTGGGGCATGCAGTGGTGGTCCACAAAATCTAGGAATCCTTCCTTTACGCTCACGAGTTATATTGGTGATGGTTTACTTTCATATTTATATAAGTATTTTACTCACAATTATGTTTATATTAGTGCTACTTGTCAGCAATAACAAACGTCACAGATTAAAGAAAGCGTTACTAAATTATATCGTAAAAGATTGTCGTGAGAAAGACGAGATAGTGAAAAAAAAGCATCAATATATGCTGGATTTATAATGGACCTAGCTACTAACAATGGATTTGGCCTACACAAAATAAATATTCGCTAAGCGACAATTAGAGATAAGGTTCTTTCTGAGTGTAAAATGCTCAAGAATAACAGAAATGGGAGCTGAATAGATGCACTACAACAACTGTTTTGCGCGGCAAAAAAAAGAAGTAAAAGAACAGTTATAGCGATCATTTCATAACAATTTATAGGAAAAACTTTAAGGGTGCTCATTAATTATGATCACACTATTCAATTATTTAAATAAACAAGAGAAAATCAAGTTATGTTGTAACTAACTAAGTTGTGTACTCTGACTTTGTTCTTCATTTGCCTCTATATGCATGTTACTCTAGCTAGGTAGGAGTGAACTCAATATGCATGTACAAGAAGCCAACTTGGTACGAAAATAATTAAGTAGCTAACATAAATGAAAATTTGAATTTATTTCTAATTGAACAGAGAATAAAAAAATTAGGTAAAGTTCCCTACAAATGATAATAAAAATATAAAGATTAGCATGTGACGCAAACAAACTAAATATATTGAAACACAGTAACTTATGAATAATCAAGAAAATTACTCAACCAGGTTGAGACAATGCTTTGCTCCTAAATTTTGGGTGAGTTGTGAGTTAGTACATCTAGTTTTAAGCTTGAACATTGTTCAAATGAGGAATTAAATATGATTAAATTACTCTTTTGTTTTGGTTTTTGAGCGATTGAGCTAAATCTATGCAACAATTTAGCACATATATAGCTGGTTTGGCCATTATTTTGTACTGGAGATTGAATTCAAAGAACTATTTCACTTGTGCTAAGTATTGCACTTGAGTGAAAATGTATAGCAAGTATTAGTTGAATACATGCAACATTATCCTTCATCATTTGATCAATTAAAAGCTAAGAGATACAGCTATACAGAAAATGATACATCATAGGCACCGCAGTTTCACAACCCTAAGGAATGTCAAATATTAAAAAGTTCACACCTCTTATAATATTTGTTTGCATGGAGATAACAATGTGTTGCATAAGAATCATTTCTCCGGGATTTATCTTGGTCTTAGTACAACTCAAAAGCCTTCTAACTAAAATCTCTTTACCTGCTTTGTGATTCAATAAGAAAATGAATTAGGAAGCACACAGTTAAAATCCAAATTAGCTTAAAGTTCTAGTTCTAGTTGTAGTTTTGGTCAATCATTTTGAAATTTTAAGTTGTCAAAAACATTTAAATTGAAAACAAAAGAAATCCAATCCACCTTTCTACAGGTGGATGAGGAACTCAATATGTATGAAGCTATCCATGAATGATAACATATTAATTAAATGATGAGAGTTAATTGTACACTACAAATAAGAAACAAAAAAATTAAGATATATAAAGGAATTACAATAGAGGACATATGATAATAATTGGAAATGTCAAATTTACTGGATGTCCACTAATACTACTTTGCATTCTAAGAGATAAAATTAACTTCAGTCAACAATAACACCTTGTTGGGAAACCCTTGATCCACTGCCATATGTTAAATGTATTCATCCAATTGTTCATTTGATATTTTTTAATACTAAAATCCGAAAAGAATTTTTAAACCTAGAGGAAAGAACTATAATTTTTGGATAGAGATAAAAGTAACACATGACGACGGATCAGGGCCTCCCTCGATCCACTGCCAAATGTTTGGTGTTTTTTAAAAGATAAAATTAACTTCAGTCAACAATAACTTGTTGGAAAACCCTCGATCTATTGCCACATGTTAAATTTGTATTCATCCAATTGTTCATTTAGTGTTTTTTAATACTAAAATCCGAAAAGAATTTTTAAACCCTAGAGAAAATAACTATAACCTTTGGATAGAAATAAAAGTAACACATGACGACGGATCAGGACTTCCCCAATGCAGCGCTGTTGGAGAGCTCCCATTGAAGTTATTTCTATTTTAAGAAACTGTGACAATTAATCTTCTATAACTTCAATAACTTTATTTCCAATTATGCAAATGTACTTTTAAAATGCTTGTTTAATTTAAAAGTTGGTCTGCCATTTTTGTATCCGATGCACAAATATGAAAATATCAAAACCATGCGTGAAATTAAACGTTTTAACGCTTCAGATGGCATAATTATTTCCAACAGGCCTTTAATCACAATTTAAAAGAAGAACACTTCAAGTGGGGAACATTTTGTTCTATCGTAGTTATCTTCATTAAAAACGACCCTGGGTCTATTGTCATGGTGATGAAATAAGATTTCTACACTAGTAGAAGCAGTTTAATTAGATCAACTATGTAAACAAGATAACACTCATTCTCATGTTTTAGTTTGTACATTGATAATTAAGTGGCTTCAATGTAGATAAGTTTTAAGTCATTGGATAGCTCTAAAACCCAAAAAGCAAGAAACTGCACATCTACTAATGAATTAGTACCTGAATATGTGTCTACTAGTTCTATCCCTTCATGAGCTCTAATTACTAGAAACGAAGTTCAATATTTTAGTAGGAGCAGTACTAACTCATTGCTCCTAACTCAAATGTTTGAATATTTTGGAATTCTAAGCCCACAATCATGCTCCTTCAGGAGATCAAAGAAGATGGTATTATTATGACTATGATTATGCAGTGCAGTACTGTAGAAGCTACCTTACAAGTAAAATTAGAAAATCCCTAATTATGTCCACAGCTTTCTGTAAGTCTCTCTCTCTCTCTCAATAATCAAGAATCAAGAACACAGATAACAGTTCCGGTGGTGTATCACATGCATTCTCAGAAAAAATTGAGATAAAATGAAGAGAAGGAGTATGTTTGTTTATCTATAATATCTACGGTTCATAAACGAAATTTACACAAAAAATGTGAGCAAGCGAAGGAAACCTTGATTTTATAATTTCGTTACTGTTTGCAAAATCTACGTAGTACTACTCAGAAATGTATTGTTTGATTCAAAATAGAAATAATTGACAAAAGCAATGTTTTCTTGATCTGGTAATGTAGAGAGAGAGAGAGAGAGAGAGAGAGAGAGAGAGAGAGAGAGGAGAGAGAGAGAGAGAGAGAGAGAGATGCATCAATTTCCCCACCTCACAGAAGTAGAAATTTAAGACTTTGATAGTTGAAGAAGGAAAATTGGAAAAGAGGAAGGAAACAAAAAGAGTGATTAAATTAAATTTAGGTTTATATGTGTCATGAGGTTCCATGGGAATGCCAAAAATAATGACTCCATTTTTTCTCTTTTTTTTTTAAAAAAAAAAGAAAAATCAAATTAGAGTATATTTCTCTTCTCTCGTTAAATTGGACTTCTCTAAAAATTAAACCATAAAAGGCGCCATATTTTGCAGTAAAAGAGAAACTGCAAGTAAGGAAAATGGTATATGAAAAATAAGATCGTAGAGAATGCAAACGAAGAAACTCGATCCCTAACCACAAATATTTCCAAAGAAATTTAAGAAGATGACATATCCAAAATAAAGTTTTTGCACGCAATGCATATAGAATTGAACCCAATAAAGGACTAAGATGTAGAATGTACTAACTTTATTTAGTTATTGTGATCTCGTGTGGTGAGGGTAGTACTGAGCGCCTGAAAGGAATCCGCTGAACGGCGTCGGATACGGGTCGATCATCACAGCCGCTGCCGTCGTCTCACCGCCACCCCCGCCTCTGCCGGCGCTCGTAGGCGGTGATCCTTCACGAAGGAGGTGGTAGTCGGAGGATGTCGAAGAATTCGGATCGGGCCCGTAGTGGTGGAGAATTCCCTTAAAGACGTGGCCGCTGATGCTGACGGTAGTGCTATACGCATACTCTTCGTCAGCTCTGCCTTCTTCCTCCACCGGCCCCACCCGCACGCACCGGAACACCGCCTCCGAGTTCACTTCTGCAGGAAACCTCGTGACTTCTTCACGGGAGGTCGTCGTAGCGACTCGCCCGATGACGTCTCTCGCCCTCTTGGATGGCTCTCCACGGTCGCCGTCACCGCGGATTCCGCTAGTGAATTGCTGCTGCCGCTGCTGCTGGTGCTGGCGCTCGCGGCGCCTGGAGGCGGGGACCCACGTGCTCTTCACGTGGGTGGGGCAGGGGTACCCGCGGCTCTTGCAGCAGGTGCGGCAGCGGAGGTGGGCGCAGTCCTTCTTCGCCTGATTACCGCAATCCCTACAGCTCATACCGCCTCCGCCACTGCTGCCGCCGCTGCCGCCCCGCATAATTCCGACTCCCTCCGCTGCGCGGTCATCCGAGAAGCTGATGATCCGCGTTGCACCGCCGCCGCCGCCACCACCGCCCCCGCCCCTCGAAGAGTAAAAATCTCCTTCCTGCTGCCATAGCTGAAAACCGCCGCCGCCGCCGCCGCCGCCGCTACTATAGCCGTAAAGGAATAAGCTGTCCGCCGTTGGATTAATATTGATGGGGTGGTGCTGCTGCTGCTGTTGTTGCTGCTCGCGATTCCTATTCTGATTATTTCCGCTTCTTCCTCCTAGAGAGAACCCCGCCATGGTTCCCCAAATCCATACCCAATTACAACAAACCAGCCGGTGTAGCCCCTACCTAATGCTCTACTACTACTGGTAGCATACTATATATATATATATATATATATATATATATATATATATGATAAGATATGTAGGGATAAGAGTAGATATATATAGTTGCTTACTACTATATCTGAGGGGGGTCTGCAGCGCCGCCATGGGAGGTGACTCCGAACTCGGTTTTCATTTAGTTCTTTCTCGTACTTTTTTTTCTTTTTCTTTTCTTTTCTTCTTTCGGGTAATTACTGATACCGACCAAACCCTAAAAACAACAAAAAAAAAAACAAAAAAGATGGGAGTGGGGGAGGAGGAGGAGGAGGAGGAGGAGGAGGGGGAGACGAATGGAGAGGATTATTATGTGTGTGTTTTGTTACTGCTGCTCGACTCGATCGAGGGGAAGAGAGATGGGCCGTACGCGAGGAGTTTTGACGGAGGAGATGGTCCCCACGTGGCGGGAATTCGGGAGAGCGGGTGGTGGAGAGCACAAAAAGCCGCGGCTTTGCTTCGTGACACCTTCCTAACTTTTCTTTCCTTTTCTTTTTTTTTCTTTTTTTTTTTTACATTAAATTACAAAAATTCTTCCCACATGTCTACGTGTATATAGAGCCCGTCTTTTTCAAGAAAGGTGAAAATCAAAGTTAAAATAATATATAAAAATATTTTTTTTTGCTGCTTGTTTTTATAATTATGAAACTAAAGTGTTCTTAATTTTGCTATTTATTTAGAAAAATGTATATAATATATAAGCTTAAGTTCTCATTATTAATATGTTACTTTGATTTTTTTCCTTGATTAACTTCGTACTAGATGGGCCAAGTCAATAACAGTAGTTTGAAAAAATTGAGTTTCAAAACAAAAGTAAAAATCATGACGAGTCAGATAATAAAAATAAGTATTTATGAATTAAAAAACTTCTCTCTATTTTACTCTATTTTCTATGGAATAAATATATTTGTTTCACTAAAGATGAATTTTAGGCTGAAAATAATGAACTTTTAAAAGAACTAGAGTTAATTAAAGTGAAAATTACTTTACTAATTCCTGTTATTTGTTTGTATAGTTGTGCCATTAAAGTTTCTTCACTTTTATTATTTATTTGATAAAACATAAATAAAAAATATAATAGATAATTAATATTTTATTATTATTATTTGTAATTGCTCTTAGCTTGGGTGGGTAGCAGTTAATTATATTATTTTTAAAATTTTAAAATTTAACTAAATTTGAAGTTACGATAAATCAAATAATAAAAGTAAATATTTACTGTCGACATATTTACGATCGAAAACTACTTTATGCTCTCTCCACTTTCAGTAAAATAAACACACATTTGCATATTAATTATTTTCTTATATTTTAAATTCTTTTCTTTGTAATTTCAAATATATATATGTTTTTTAAAAATTATCAACAGTCTCAGGCAGCAGAGGAAGAAAGCTCGTTTTCTCACATTTTTCTTAGAAAAATATTTCCATCACCTTCACTTTTAAGGTTTGTAGGGGAAGAAAGAAGCAAAGAAAAAAAAAAAAAAAAAAGAAAAAATAAGTGAGAAGATGAGTAAGTAATTAGTATGAACACCCCATTCACATGCTCTCAATTTTTACCTCATCCATGACGATTTAACTACTCTTCATCTTCTCATGTTAACGAAAAAATTTAACTTAAGTATTTGAATATATGATAAAATACAGATATAAAGTGAGAAAAATATACATAGAATTTATTTGAATTATGAATTATTTTGAATCAATAGTTAAATTTTTTTGAATCAGTCAACAGTATTTTGAGTTTAAAATTTGAATACATCGTTTATCATTATAAATTTAATAAATATATTTTATGTGATTCTTGCAATTGTAGCCTAATTAAAGTATAAATTTTAAAGTTAAAATATCGTTGACTAATTCAAATTAAATAAATTAAAATAGTAGATAATAAAATTAAATTTATAAAATATCAGATAATATATTTGAAATTATTCTTAATTAAGATAAATTTTATATATAAATTTATCCAAAAAAAATAAAAAAACAAGGGTGCAATTGAGACATCATGTAAGTGCAGGGTGTTTTTTTTTTTTAATTAGTCTCTTTTGACGTCGCTGTTTCTTGCACGTTCCGAGTCATCGGGGTGCGGGAAGCAAGGAATACTTTTTTTTTCTTTTTTCCAATTGTTATCTTATTTGGCATAACCTATAATCTATAAACAACAATGAATCATATTATCTTAATCTAATGTGACCATTTGTGGGTTCCACCTATTTTTTTAAAATTTTCTTTTTAATTTTTTTTTTTTCTTACTAACCTTTTTTTTTGTTGGTATTTAAAATTCCCTACTCTTTAATTTTTAATTTTATTTATTAATTTTATTTATTTTTTAATTATGTATTTAATGGGTACGTTGTAAATGAATGGCTCTTAATGTCATTGATGTTGCTCTCGAACCGTATCCAACGTTCACTTTTTTATTTACCCTATAAATATCTCTCCTCTGCATGCATAGGGAATACAACAAGAAGAAAATTAGTGCAGAGTTGGTTTTACATTAAAAAGAAAAATAGAGAAAGCTAAAAATTTGTTTTAGAGATTTTATTCTATTGTATTTATTTTCTTACCGTGTTGAAAGAAACTTAGTCAATTTTTTTCGCGGTCGTGCTCGTAGGAAGGAAAGTTCTGGTCGTACCTTGGGGTGGTGTCTCCGATTAATCCGCACGAAGAACGAAAATACACCTTAGGGCAGTGTCTCGCACGCTTCCGGATTAATTTATTTCGACTTTTTTCTACTATAATTTCTGGAATTTTTATAGCGATTAAGAGTAAGTTATGTTATTCAATTTAATTATAAAACTAGTTAGATAATTTAATCACAATCAGATTTAGTGCAATTATTTTTTCTAACAGTTTCATATATAAAATTTTTTCTGATAGAAGCTACATACACCTTAGACTGTTAGAAAAAATAATTGCACTAAATCTGATTGTGATTAAATTATCTAACTAGTTTTATGATTAAATTAAATAACATAACTTATCTTTAATCGCTATGAAAATTTCAGAAATTGTAGTAGAAAAAAGTCAAAATAAATTAATCCGGAAGCGTGTGAGACACAGTCTATAAGGTGTATTTCTAATTTGATTGTGATTAAGATCTAACGAGTGCTAATCTGGAAAAAAAAAATATTGCATATTACATATAATTGTGTTGTCAACTTATTTGTATGATTGACATTCAAACGTAAATATATTGGAATTAGCATTATAAAATTTTAATTGCATATAGATTATCATACTTTATTTGCTCTCTTTTCTTGACTTTAAAATATATATATAAAATAAATTATATATATATAATAAAATTATTTACTGTTTTTAACTACAGAAAAAAAAAAAATTATTTACTTTTTTTTTAGCTACAGAAAAACAAAAAAGATAAAAAAGAAAAAAACATATATTGTTTTACCTACAACAATTTATTTTAATAAAGTATTGTTTTAAGTTGGATTTGAACCTACCATCATAACATATTAACTTATAACCAAGAAGCACAACATCTACTTTTAAATTCTTTAGTTTAATTTTATATCTTTTCCTGCAGTTTGATTGTATTTATATCAGAAAATATTTAAATCAAATTTAAACTTTTAATTGTTTGGGTCATCTGTTTGGTATTGAACCAACTGAGATAAAAGATTAATATTAAAAACTTGAACACTTAAAATATTTTAGATGACTAGGGTATAAACTTTAATCAACTTGTCTGTTTTTCTAAAAAGGTTTTTTGAATCTTTTTTGCAGCTCATTCTTATCATTTTGAATTTTCTTATTCCCTCAACTAGATTGTCCAAAATGGCTTATGATGATTCCTCTAAACTTAAGCCCGAGAAATTTAGAGGGGTAGGATTTTTGAGATGGCAAGAACAGTTAGAGGCTTGGTTAATTACCTTAGGCCTTATAACTGCAATTGGCAAAGAACCTCCTTTTCCTACTTCTAAAGTTTCTGCTACTCCTCCTGCTGATTCTTCTAAATCTGCTACTACCTCAGTTACTGAACCTGTATCGGACAGATCCCCCGAGGAAATTGAATTTCACTGTAGATTTAGATACTAAGTTGTCTATCCGATGAACTATATGAAACATATAGGCTGCATGCGTTTGGTTCGGGGATAAGAAAAATTTAGTTATACCGGGAATAGGTATAAGTTATGGTATTAGCAGGAATTAGTGTAAATTTCTGTTTGGTTGGGTTTAAAGAAAATTGTGTTTGGTAAATTATATAGGAATAAGAAGAATAAAAGGAATAAGAGAAAATTATGTTTGGTTGGGTATAGAGGAATAAGAAGAATTGAGGGGATAAATATTTTTATTTACTATTTTGCCCTTTATTATATAATTTAAAATTAAATAAATTTATGGTATTAATCAACCTTATATTTAATTTAGATAAATATTAAAAAATTCAAATAATATTTACAATTAAATATTAAATTGTAATATTAATATTAAATATTAAATATTAAATATTTATTCGCTATTCCGCTATTTCGCTATTCCGCTATTCCGCCTGGGGGTGGGAATAACTAAACCCACCCCTTAGCGGGTTATTCCAGGATAACCCGGTAGGGGTGGGCTTAGCTATTCCCACCCCCAAAAATCACGTTTGGGTATAATAACGGGGATAAGGGGGTTATCCCCCTCTTATCCCCGTTACCAAACACACCCATAGGAAATACCTAACTGCCAAAGATTTATGGTGTGCTCTAGAAGATGCTTACATTAGAGATAATGAAGGCGCTGCTAGATTCTCCATTACTGATTTTAACAATTTTAGAATGGTAGAGAACATTCCTATAAACGATCAAATTCACTAATTTCAGAATTTTGTCCAAGAGATTAACAGAAATGGTTCAACTTTAGATGATACCTATCAAGCTACCTGCCTATTGGACAAATTACTCCCTTACTGGTCAAAATTTGCCCATAAACTTAGAAGAACCTAGGAAACTCTTCAACCCAGATCTGTAATTCAAGCTATTAGAATAGAAGACCAATATTGTCTTAGGGAGGTTAAGCTGACCAATAACAGATCAAACTTAAATCTGACCGAGATTTCGAACCAAAGCCATGAGTCTAAACCCAAAGGTAAAAATTTTAAACATAAAGGTAAAGGCTTTAAGGGTAAGAACCTAAACCGAAATCAAAACTATACCCATAAATCTAACGCCAACCAATTTAGTGGGAATAAGAAGAATGATGGATTCTATTATGTCTGTGGCCGGGACAATCATTTTGCTTCAAAATATTTTTATCAGAAAAAAGAGAAGTTTGTCTACAAGAAGGGTGAACCTCAAGTCAACATGATTGAGGGTGAACCTTCGAACCTCCACTTTTAAGTCAGTCTCCTTTATACCTAATATTAACCTCACCTATCATGATTTAGATTGGTGGTTAGATTCAGGAACCAATGTCCATGTTTGTACTAATAGGTCCCTATTCTCCTCCTATCAAGACTCAGGTGGAGGATGTGTGACTGTTGGAGACGGAAAAGCTGTCAATGTACTGGGGATCGGAACAGTCAAACTGAAGTTAACTTCTGGAAAGACCTTGGTCCTTCACAATGTGCAGCATGTTCCCGATATCCGACGGAACCTGATTAGTGGATCACTATTAGTGCAATTAGGTTATAAGATTGTACTTGAATCTAATAAAGTTGTAATCTCTAAGGGGAAAATATTTATTGGAAACGGTTTTGTTTCTGAGGGTTTATTCAAATTGAATGTATTTTCTTTTGTTGATAATAAAAATTCTTCTCCTTCAGTTTCTACTTCTTCTTCTATTGTGTTAAATACTGAATCTTGTGATGTATGGCATAGTAGATTAGGGCATGTGAACCTTAAATCTATTCTGAAATTGACCCAATCTCATTATACCCAAATGGTACTTGATAAATTTGGATATTCTGATTGTTCTCCTGTTTCTACTTCTTTTGATCCTAGTGTTCAACTTGTGAAGAATACTGCATGGTAATCCAGTAAATCAGGAGAAATTTGCCCAGATCATTGGTTCTCTGATATACCTAACCAATAGAACTAGACCTGACATTATCTATACCATATCAAGATTGAGTAGATGTACACTAGTAGTCCTAGTATGATTCATTGGATTGCTTTGGAAAGAGTATTTCGTTATCTTAAAGGTACTCTTTCTTTTGCTCTTAAAATTGTTGGCTATCCTGCTGTAATTGAGGGATACAACGATGCTAATTGGATTTCTGATTCTTTGGATATTAAATCTACTTCTAGCTATGTTTTTATTCTTGGTGGCAGTGCAGTTTCTTGGCAATCCACCAAACAGACTATAATAGCCAGAAGCACTATGGAGGTTGAGTTGGTTGTCCTTGACACTACTTGTCTTGAAGCCGAGTGGCTCAAGAACCTTTTGTCATCGATTCCATTGATTTCTACTTCTATTCCACCTATTTCTATTCGGTGTGATTCTCGAGCTGCAATTGATTTTTGTAAAAAGAAATTAATAAATTCTAAGTCTAGTCGACATATTAAATTGAGACAAAAGTCTGTTAGATGGCTAACTTCTCATGATGTTGTTTCTTTAAGTTTTATCAGATCTGAACAAAATCTTGCAGACTGCTTGACGAAAGGGCTGAATAGGACTAAGGTCCTAGAGTCATCGAGGGGGATGGGACTTTGCCCATAAAGGGCCTTCCTGCAGTGGGAATCCAACCTTTGTGATAGGAGATCCCTTGAAGAAGGTTCAATGTGGTAAAAACAATCTGTCAGGTTGGCCAAAGAGCACTTTCTACAATTTGTTCAGAGGAACTTTAGTTCCAATTCTATCCCTATGGTGAGTTGTGCTCTGTGTAGTGGTTGAGGTTGAGCTTATGGCTCTTAATGGAATCCAAGGCAATAATTTTTGCGAGATGTGACTCTACACACATCCCTGGAGGAGACCACCTATATAAGAATAATCGTATAAGGCCGCGACTATGAGATGTGAGCAAGGAATACTTTTTTTTTTTTTTTTTTTTTTTTTTTTTTTTTCCAATTGTTATCTTGTTAGGCATAATCTATAATCTATAAACAACAATGAATCATATGATCTTAATCGATCTTATGTGACCATTTTGGGTTCCACCTATTTTTTTAATTTTTTTTTCTCTTACTAACCTTCTTTTTGTTGGTGTAAATTTTAAATTCCCTACTCTTTAATTTTTAATTTTATTTATTAATTTTATTCATTTTTAAATTATGTATTTATTGGGTACGTTGTAAATGAATGGCTCTTAATGCCATCGATGTTGCTCTCGAAACGTATCCAACGTTCACTTTTTTATTTACCCTATAAATATCTCTCCTCTGCATGCATAGGGAATACAACAAGAAGAAAATTAGTGCAAAGTTGGTTTTACATTAAAAAGAAAAATAGAGAAAGAGAAAAATTTGTTTGAGATATTTTATTCTATTATTTTTATTTTCTTATCGGGTATTGAAAGAAATTTTGTCAACTTCTTTCGCGGTCGTGCTCGTAGGAAGGAGAGTTCCGATCGTACCTTGGGGTGGTGTCTCGGATTAATCCGCACGAAGGACGGAAATACACCTTAGGGCAGTGTCTTGCATACTTTCGGATTAATTTATTTCGATTTTTTTCTACTACAATTTCTAGAATTTTCATAGCGATTAAAGATAAGTTATGTTATTCAATTTAATCATAAAATTAGTTAGATAATTTAATCACAATCAGATTTAGTGTAATTATATTTTCTAACACTTTTGTAGCCGGTCTTCTCATACTATTTTTAGAATTGATGAATAAAATAATTAATTATTTAATAATTATTGATGTGTTTTTTTAATTTTTATATAAGTATTTTTTTTTGTAAAAAAATAAATTATGTCTGTCTAAAATAATGTGTGTGTTTTAATATTCTTATAAATATATTTTTATTTTTTTTATAAAAATTATGAGTGAACTAATGTACAAGAAAGTTGATTTTTTTTTTTTTTTGAAAGTCTATAAATATGTGAAAATTTTATGATAAAAAATACAAGTAAAATTGAATTGCACTTTTTTACTTTTATTTAAATATATAATTTTGTTTTAAAATATCTTTTTTTTTTTCAAACTTTATAATATTTTTATTTATATTGAGAATTTTTTTTTTTATTATGGGTGAAATTATATTAGTTTTTTACTACTTGATAAAAATAGTTTAGTTTGTATATATATATATATATATATATATATATATATATATATATATATATATATATATATATATATATATATATATATATATATATATATATATATATATATATATATATATAATTTTTTTTTGTGCAGCAAATTATATTTTTAACTCTAAAATAATAACACTATCTGATACAAAACGTAATCACTATATTATATCAATTAAATTTATAATATATATTTTAATTTTTTTTATAGTATTAATTATTAAAGAACACTCTGTAAAATTTTTATTATAATAATATCTACCTGTTCCATCGCGCTTGTCACACCCCGGAGCAATTTAAAAGCAGAAAACAACCTCTTTTTATTTTTATTTTTATTTTTATTATTTTTTTTTGTTAAAGTCTCCTCCCCTGGCACGTGCACAGACCCGTCACATATACAAAATCTCTTTGCATAAACAGACAGATTCTCTTATGTACATACACGGCGTCCCCATGTACAGAACATATCCTGAATAAACATATCAACTACATTCACCTTAAAATTTACAATTACTAGAGTATAAATTAAACTTTGAAAACACAAACATCTTAATTTATAAAACGGCGCACACCCGGCGCATCAATATGTTTGAAAGGATAAATTCACAAATTTTAAAAATAGTGCCCACGACACTTAATTTTCTAAAACTATTTTCACATTTCTTTTTTAAGTATGAAAATCCGCGTCCACACGACGCATCCATAAAACCACATATTGAAAACATAGTTCTATAAAATATGTTAATTCAATCAAAACATAAGGCCGTCTGAACATCCACACCATCCACATTATACATGTCCACATGCACAGTGTTCGACCATAAAGGAAATAACCAACTAAAAACGAAAGAAGAAAAAAGGAACTTGACCGAGGAAATCCCACACTTCACTAGGTAGCGAACACTACTTTATGACAGAAAATAACCGAACACTACTTTATGACATATATTGTTCAATTACTGAAAAGTACACTTCCCTACTTATGCCGCCCAACGGTCGGATAAGCTACACGATGCTCGTGTTCAGTGCACGGCCTTCGGTAAAAGATGTATCATAATATACTAGTCATAAAGGAAACAATAATAAATAAGGTCAGATGCTACCAGTTTGTCAGAGTTCCCGATTCTAGATCGGGGTACCAACCACTACCTGTAAGTCGTCCAGGGTACGAGACTCCTCTACGAGCTCCTGTAAATCCACCGGACCTACCCAGGGTCCACAAATAGCACAATTCCAATTTTACGTTAGCCGACACTTTAGTGGCCCCCACCACTATGCCAAAGTTCCCTTTGTTCCAATTCCCCGGAACCACCTCTCGACTTCTGAATAGTCGCACTGATCACTGAACCGATCGCAAATATGCCTTGAACAACCATGTCGTTGTTCGGGGAGGGACAAATTGCCAATCAAACCTCTAACTACGACATTCATTCGTTCGGAGGTCCACGTCACCCATAATATCCCTTGATATAAGAAATCATAACAATGTCAAATTACGCAACAAAGAGGTTTTAAGGGTGTACCCACTTGAAACGGAGATAAGCAACCGCGCTCGCGCCCCTCCTAAGCATTAAAACCTTACGCGGGCCTAATGAAAAATTCAGATAAAACAAATCAATATTATACCCCAAACCGGCAATTTCAGTGGTCCCGACTACTGTACCAAAAATCGCATTTGTCCCAAAAATTCGAAACTGCCTCCGGTGTTCGAATTGTCGCATCGATTAATTAAATGATCCAAACAATGCCCCGAACAATTTCACCATTATTCAGACGAGGACAAACAATCCCCCGGATCCCACACCGTGGCAACCGGTCACCCGAAAAACGAAAACACTCGAATGATAGGAAAACCGTGAAAAACACAAAATTACCGAAAAAGGAAATTTTACAGGTGTACCAAAAATAACAGATAAAATTCCGGTGTTGAAAGAAAAGACCGGACTTAAGAACGGTACCCCGCTATTCCAAAACAACGAACTGATGAAAACTCCGCGACAAAAACCCCTCCGGTCGCAAAACCGTACCTCCGACGCGATCCAACTGTCGACGAGGCAACGGATGGAAAACCGGGCTCCTACCGTTGCCTTGACGAAGCCCACGTCGGAAAACGACCAAGCAGAGGCTCATTTGACGGAAAACGAAATCAACTCCGTCAACCCAAAAACTGTGCAAAAAATCCTCGTCGGCGACGGCGGCGGCGCAGGCAGCATGCATGGGCAACGCCGAGCAGCGGCTGCCTAGCAGGGCGCGGCGCACACGTGCGGACAGCACAGCGCAGTGGCGGTGGCCTGGCAGGGCGCGGCCCAGGGCAGCTTGGCCCTGGCGCGCGCAGGCAGCGCGCGGGTGGCCTAGCACCAGCATGCGGCGTGGGCGGCCCAGCGAAGTTGCGTGCGCGGGCAGCCTGATAGCGGCGCGCGGCGGGGCTCTGGCGGCAACACGGTGCAAGCCAGGCAACAGCGCGGCCCGGCGCTTGCAGCAGTGCGGCGTGGGCGGCCCAACAGAGCAGCGTGCGCGGCAGCCTAGCAGAGCGGTGCGTGGGCGCAAGCAGTGCCGAGCGGTGGCAGCCTGGCAGGGCGTGGCGCGCGCATGCGGACAGCACAGCGCAGCGGCGGCGGACTGGCAAGGCGTGACCCAGGGCGGCTTGACCCTGTCGCGCACAGGCGGTGCGCGTGCAACCTGCGGAGGCACGTGGTGCGGGCGGCTGGGTGGTGCACCCGCAGCTCTGGACCAAGAGCAGTGCGTTGCGGGAGGCAGGGCAGCGCGTGGGCACAGGCGATGTCGAGCTGCGGCGGCCTGGCAGGGTGCGGCGCACGCGCGAGTAGCGCAGCGCGGCAGCCTGACAGGGCGCGACCCTCAGCGGCGCGTCCCAACTGCGTGCGGCGCAGGCAATGCCGAGCGGCGACGGCCTGGCAGGGCGCGGCCCTCAGCAATGTGCCTAGCGGCGCGGCGGCCCTCCTCAGCGGCGCGCGGCAGCACACCTGCCGTGCGGCGTTGCTCCTTGCAGCGCGGCTGCGGCGGTGGCGGCTAGGATTCCGGTGGTGGCGGTGGCAGCGGTTCGGCTAGGGCATCGAGCGGCGTCGGCAGCGACTCGGCTAGAGCATCGAGTGACGGCGGAGCCACCGTCGACGATCTTTAAGCATCTTCGCCGAAAAGCCCAAGAAAACCATCGTAACGAACGAAACAAACACCAAATAACGAAAACCAAAAGAACGACATCCAAGAACGAGATCCAAAACGCAAAAACTAATTTATCGATAACTGAGAGACGAGATCTACAAAACGAAGACTAAAGGTGCTAACTAACCTTGCTTCGACGGAGAAGACGACGCGATTCCGTTATCCGGTAACGGTGGAGTTTTCGGATCCGCTCCCCGGTGTTGGCGACGTTTCCGGTTTCCGTCTCCGGCATGCACAACGAGGAAGAAGGTGAAGAGGAAGAAGAAGCCGATCCTTAAAGAAATCTTGGAATTTACGGAATTTAGGGTTTTTTTTTTCTCTTTTTTTTTTTTTTTTGTACGTATGAAAGTCCCAATATCCTAATATTTAAAAGAGATTTTTAGACGACTTCCTCGATAAGCATGTCAAATCTTCGAAATGCTCCGTACCCACTTGCACGGATCCTGATGCACCAACAAACACTTAACGGGTCTCGAGAATTTTCGAACTTACCTTTTCGGACCCGCTAACAATGAAAACCTCTTTCCGGAAGATCCGTAAGTCGGATTTCCGATCCGATCGCATTGTCGTTCTCCGTTTAACGAGCTCTATTGCGATACAGTAACCACAAGCCAAAAATTCCATACGAACCAACGCCAAGAAATTTCTATCTAAAACTAGCTTAATTTCAAAAGTCGACATTTAGAAAAATAAAAAATCAGTGTAATTACAGCGCTACACTAGTTATATATATATTTTTTGTTGAGTTTCTTTTGTTACTCTTTGTCACTCAAAATTCTAATAATTCAAACAGTACTAGAAAGGTTTCCATTTAATAAATAAAAAAAATAGAAATAAAAATTAATGGCGGAGAAAATAATTAAGAATATTTGATAAAAGTTTTTAATATATCTAATCTCTTTTCTACTAAGATGGAACGAATGTGTTCTCTCTATTACTTTCACCCAATGCCTCTTAACCGTATTTTTTTAACTTCTCTCTAATAATAATAGGGCAATGCTACTTGTATACTCCCAAGTGGGGTATACATCTGTAACACCCTGACGAGTTGCAGCCGATCGAGGATGGGGTTTCCTCTGAGATCAGGCACGGCAGCGAGGATGATGGTTGATCTGGCGATCGATGATGAGGTATTCTCTGAGATCTGATGAGAAGATGATGAATCGTAGCTGGGTTGATCAAGGGATCGATCCAGGAATTGGATCTGATCTCACCTTGAGCGGGAGAGTTGGGGAATTGAGAGGGAATTGGAGGGAAGAGAAGAGATAAAGAGGTAGTTGGAGGTAGTTGGAGAAGAGAAGGGTAATTTGATTCAAATTTCACATATCCTTCGATTATTACAAGTGCCTATTTATATCATTGTGTAATAGGACTAGTTTGAGATTCCTGTAATTTCTAGAACTTATGTGTAATTGCTAATTATGTAAAATGGGCTCCGAAAGAGAAGTCCAGCAGCTTCTTGGGCCGGCTCGCCAAGTCACCAATGCAGCCTCTCTAATCGGGTGATGGATGCTGATCCGATTTCCCACCGATGTTGGTTGATGGAGCTCCGCCACTATCCGACCCGCTTCCAATAAGTCTCTGGAGCCTGCGCACCTGTCATTTCTCACCTACCTCCGTCCTTCGCCTGTCCCAACCAAACTCCACCAATCCCCGGTTCTTCCTCAACCCATTACTATTTTTCTTCTTCTCCCCTATCTCTACAACCTTCTCTACCATACTGCTCTCCCCCTCAGACACAGGCGTTACACCCCACCCCCCTTAGTGAGTTCCTTGTCCTCAAGGAACAAGGAGGGATACCTTCTCTTTATCTTCTCACGATCCTCCCAAGTTGGCTGTTCCGGGCCCGAGCTATTCCAGCGGACTAGAATCTGAGTGCCTGTAGAGGCGGTTCTTAGTTATTGTAGAGGCGGTTTAAACCGCCTCTACAAGATCTAGAGGCGGTTCTAATGACCGCCTCTGGACCGCCGGCGTAGACGCCGCCTCTACGTTGTAGAGGCAGTTTGGGGGACCGCCGGGGAATACTAGAGACGGTTCTCTAGAGGTGGTTTGGACCACCGCATCAAATTTTTTATTTAAATATATATATATATATATATATATATATAATTTCGTAATAATATAGAGGCGGTTTAAACCGCCGCTACGAATGTTGTATTGTAGAGGCGGTTCAAACCGTCTTTACTGATATTATTTTATAGAGGTGGTTTAAACCGCCTCTATAAAGATTTGCTATTTAGTGACGGTTTAAACCGCCTCTACAGATTGACAAAATCTCATTATAAAGAGACGGTTTGAACCGCCTCTACGTAAAAAATAAAATAAAAAATTATATTTAATAATTATTTTAAACCGCATTTATACACATAACATTCCAGATTCGATGACAATCATTCAAAATTTATAATTTAATTTCAAACATACACTAACAATACAAGAAACAAAATAATTCTCAACAAACAGTAAAAAATATCATCAAGACTTCATAATTTAAGAAAACATACCAACCAAAACACATATCATATCGTTCAATAAGTATCATAGAGAATAGTAATGTCGTAATCAAAAAAGTATCGTAGTTTGTCAACATTTGAGTTACCAATCATTCACAAAAATTTAAATTGCATTTCAATGTCCTTCATTTGTGGCCTCGGGCTCGTGACTTGCATTCGATGAAAAATTATTTGGAGAAAATGCCCCAACCATATTTATTTTGTCCCCAGCAACCTAAAAAAAAATCAAACATTATAAAAATTATTAGTTAGATGACAACCCAATTTTTTTTTTTTATATATATATATATATATATATATATATATATATATAATAACTTGCAATTAATTTAACATACCTGTAATAAATTTATTTTTAGCTGAGCCATTTCCTCTCGCATCTTGCGCATTTCTTCTTTGAGCTTTTTTACTTCCTCTGATTGACTTTCTCTTGATTCATCTATTGTAGGTAAATTTATATGTTTTACGCCATAATATGATCTTAGCGTAAGTCCCAACCCTAAACCTTTCACACGTCCATTATGCTCAGGACCCATGACATCTAGAAAGGCTTCATCCATCAGCTTGTTCGTATCAGATTCGGAACTTTGTGAAAGTGCAATGAATTTTGCACGCGCATCATCCTATTAGAGAGTTGAAAAAATATATTTATATTTCACAAATTATATGAATGCTAAATATGACCCATGACATGTAAAGACTGAGAAGTTGAAGAAGAGCTGGCAACATTAATTGAGGAATGCTCTTCTCCATGGCAAACCCATCTAGTATATCCACTTAGAAATCCATCACATATCAAGTGTATCTTCGCATCCTCATATGTTTGTAGTGAACAATTAACACAGCGTACACATGGGCACATTATTTTGCCACTATAGGATGCATTACAGAATGCAAAATTCAAAAATTGTAAGATTCCATTTTTATATGCATCACTATTTCTAGGTTTGGTCATCCAACTTTTATCCATTATAGCAAAACAACTGAAATAACAACAAATATTTTATTCAATATCAATTTGTACTTATGAAGCTAAAAATTAACTTACTAGTAATTCTATATCAATAATTTATTGCATTTAATATAGTGCAGTATAAAAATAATCAAATCAAGATAATTAATAAAAAAAGTATGGATTGCCAAGAGACTTACTCTTAAAGAGTGATTTTCTAATCGTCCTTTTAACACGAACTTGTAGATCCTTTATCCTCGTAGCAATATCCCAACAAGGGTTTGACTAGGTTTGAGCAAAAAAAAAACATATATCTATAAGTTCTTATACTTATTCAGCAATTAAAAATGAAAATATTTTTAAAAAAATACTTTTATAGAAAACAGAACAATGAAACAAAAAAATAATAATCAAAATCATATGCTCGTACCTGGACAAGATGAACCTCGAAAGAAGGCCTGTTGATAGGATCACACGACTACTGCAGCAACCTCGTGCATCACAACATTGAGTTCCTACTACTTGAAATTTGATCAAATTAGGTTCTAGTTCTAGGAAAATATCATTTCCTGTCACTATAGAATACATGCATTTGGAGAGCAATAAGAGAATTGACATCTAATAAGAAGAGAGCTAACACCTAACATCATGATACATTTATTTATATACTTTTTTTTATTTATACATTAATATAAAGCATTATTAATTTATGAAAATGTGTTACGTGGCTATACCACATTAATTAATTTACAAGATGGATGGGTTTAACATTTTGACATTTGCATGAAAATGTATTGTTCTTTATTTATCTATTTATTATTTTATCATAGTATTAAATTAGAATAATTTTGAAAAGAAGAGAGTGTATTAATTACATCAGGGTGAGGCGATGCCGCAGGCCGATGGTATATAAAAGAAGATATAGTAAAATTTTATCATAGTATATAAAACCTTAATCTCATGAGTTTTTATAGTAAGTGATGCATAAGCTCTCATGCAAAGTCCATTTGATTAAGCCTATAGGCCAAAATAAAAATTTTAAATTAAATTTAAAATAAATACCGGCAGTTGCTAGTAATTCAAAAGAAATAGAAAATATATAGCTTGAAAGTTAACGCGATCAATATGTCGAAGGTTTATAACTTTACTAGATTAAAAACAAAAAACAAAATTGAATCAAAATTATCAGTTCAGATTTTATTTTACTTTTCTCTATTTTCAGTTTGAATTGGTTCCAATTAATTTGGTCATGAGATTCATGTTCAGTAATTTTTATCTATTTCCAAGTTTGAATTCAATTCAGATTTTTAAAAAAATTGAGAGATATTTGACTCAGATTTAGCTTATTAGAAAAATTCTATCAAGCAATATTAAACACCTCCTATATATGTGTCTTCTCCATGTACCCCATCCTCTCTTCATCCATGCACACCTCCAGTGTCTTTATTTATCTATTTATTATTTTATCATAGTATTAAATTAAAATAATTTTGACAAGAAGAGAGTGTACGTGGGCAATAATTTGTACTTTAATTAATAATAAAAATAGTGTCGCAGCATCTAGATTCGCTGACGAGGAACTTTCATAAAAACTTGAAGGATCAAAACAAAAAAATTACAGAGACTGAGAAACTAGTGAAACAATTATTATATTTTAAAATTTTTAATCATTTAAGTATTTTTATATTTTTGAAAATAATTTCATGTCTGAGTTCAAAGCATTCTTTTAAACATAAATTTTAAATTAAATAAAAAATAATAAAAGATAATAATACATGTATTAATTACCTCAGGGTACAGCCAGGGGGCGGCGATGCCGCGGCTAATGGGGAGGCGATGCCGTGGCCCGGGGGGTGGCGATGCTGCAGGCTTGTGGGGGCGATGGTGCACGCCGGGATTTGGAGCGAGGGGGCGATGCCGTGGCCGGGTGGGGTTGGTGCAGCCAGGGGGCGGGGCGATGCCGCAGCCAATGGGGAGGCGATGCCGTGGCCCGGGGGGTGGCGATGCCGCAGGCTTGTGGGGGCGATGGTGCACGCCGGGATTGGGAAGCGAGGTCGAGGGCCGGGGAGGAGTGGGTGCCTGCTGCGAGAAGAAGGCCGGCCGATGGGTGGGGTTTGGAGAAGACAAAGAGACTTCGTGAAGGTTTTTTTTTTTTTAAGATAGATTAGGGTTTTTTTTTTTTCTTTTTTTTTTTTAGGAAATATGGTTTTTTATTTTGGGGAGAAAATAATTTTTTTTTTTTTTTTTTTTGGAGGGAAATAAAAAAAATTTATTATTTAGAAAGAATTAATTTAAAAAAAATTTATAATTTTTTTTTTAACTGAGGTGTTTTTTTTTTTAAGATAGATTAGGGTTTTTTTTTTTTTTTTTTTTGGAAATATGGTTTTTTATTTTGGGGGGAAAATAAATTTTTTTTTTTTTTGGAGGGAAATAAAAAAAATTTATTATTTAGAAAGAATTAATTTAAAAAGAATTTATAATTTCTTTTTTTAACTGATGTAGAGGCGGGTCTTAAAAATCGCCTCTAAACCGCCTCTGTGATTATATAGTAGAGGTGGTTGAAAGAACCGTCACTTTACAACCGCCCCTACGGTGTTCTTTTTTTTGTAGTGACTGGGTGAACCTGGGTATCTTCTGGTAAGTGTAAGCGATACGCCACAGGCCCGACTCTTTGCAAGATCTCGTAAGGCCCAAAATATTTTGAGGCGAGTTTGCGATTTCTCCTCATAACCACACTATGCTGACGGTATGGCTGCAACTTAAGGTAAACCTTTTCCCCCACTCGATACTCCCTATCCACCCGCTTCCTGTCTGCGTTTTGCTTCATACGATTTTGGGCATCATGTAGCCGATCTTTAAGTATTTCCATCATCTGTTCCCTACCCTTCATCCACTCCATGATCGTTGGGTTTATCGCTGAGTCCCATTGGGTGACCGTAGGTGCAGGGGGCTTATACCCGTAGAGGGCCTCAAATGGCGTGACCCCTAAGGAGGAGTGGTGGCTGGTATTGTACCACCACTCTGCCAGAGGTAGCCATTTGTTCCATCTACTGGGAGTTTGGGAACACATGCACCTTAGGTAGGTCTCTAAACATCGATTCACCCTCTCTGTTTGACCATCCGTGTGAGGGTGATAAGCAGTACTCATTTGCAATTTTACTCCAGAAAGCTTGAATAGGTCTTGCCATACCTGACTGGTAAATACCTTGTCTCGATCCGAGATTATCCCTTTGGGCATTCCATGTAGCTTATACACTGTATCAAGGAAGTTCTTTGCCACCACCAAAGCTGTATAGGGATGAGTCAGGGATATAAAATGTGCATACTTAGTCAGTTTATCCACTATTACCATTATTGTGTCCTTCCCTTCAGATTTGGGTAATGCTTCAATAAAGTCCATACTAACGATTTGCCAAGCTTGGGTGGGTATCTGTATAGGTTGCAATAATCCAGCATAAGGTTGCCCATCAACCTTATTCTTGATACACACCTCACAGGCTCTCACCCTCTTCTCTACATCCCTCTTAAGGCCAGGCCAATAGAAATGTTGCATGAGTCTGTGATAGGTATTATCAATACCGGAGTGTCCCCCAATGGCTGAAGAATGGAATTGATTCAAGAGAATGCTCCTGAGTTCACCACTAGCCCCTACATAAATCTTTCCCTTATACCTCAGAATGCCATGATGTTGAGAGTAATCCCCTGTTACATCTGTTGCCCGTAGAGTTTCTAATAACAATTGCTCAGCCTTTTGATCCCCTTTGTAGCTGTCCACAAGCTCTTCCACCCATGTAGGAACATATGTAGAGATACTATGATTATTACCCAATTCTGGAGCTACTCTTGACTGTGCATCAGCAGCCAAGTTCTCCTTACCCTTCTTGTATTTAATAGTATACTCTAGCCCCATCAACTTGAGCATTCCCTTTTGCTGGACTGCTGTTGTGATCCTCTGTTCTAGCAAGAATTTGAGGCTTTTATGATCAGTCTTGATCACAAAGGGTCGAGGGCTTAAGTAATGTTTCTATTTACTTACAGCAAGGAGTATTGCAAGAAACTCCTTTTCATAAGTTGATAGTCCCCGATTCCTGGGGCTAATTGCCTTACTTAAGTAGGCGAATGGCCTTCATTCCTGTGATAATACTGCTCCCATTCCAGTATCACAAGCATCAACTTCCACAGTGAAGGGCTTGGTGAAATCAGGCATAGCTAGCACAGGGGCATTGGTCATTGCCTTTTTCAGTTCTTCAAAGGCCTTTTGAGCTTCACTATTCCATTTATATGAGTCCTTCTTTAAGAGTTCAGTAAGAGGTTTACTAATGCCCCTATACCATTTAATGAACTTCCTATAATACCCAGTGAGTCCAAGAAACCCTCTTAACTCCTTAATGTTTGTAGGTTTAGGCCACTTTACCATAGCTGTGATTTTACTTGGGTCAGTAGCTACCCCTTGAGATGAGATGATATGGCCTAGGTATTCCACATGGTCCTGTCCAAAGGAGCACTTGCTCCTTTTAGCCAAAAGCTGATTTCTTTCCAATAATTTCAACACCACTTCCAAGTGACCAACATGATCTGTCAAACTTCTGCTGTAAACCAGAATATCATCAAAGAAAACAAGGACAAACTTTCTCAATTGAGCTTGAAAGATATCATTCATTAAGGCTTGAAAGGTTGCTGGGGCATTGGTTAACCCAAAGGGCATCGCCAAGAACTCGTAGTGGCATGCATGTGTTCTAAAAGCTGTTTTTTCAATATCCCCTTCATGCATCCTGATTTGATGATATCCAGCCCTCAAATCAATCTTGGAATACCACTTAGAGTCCTTAAGTTCATCAAGTAAATCATCAATTATGGGAATAGGGAATTTGTCTTTGATAGTAGCCCTGTTTAGTTGCCTGAAATCCATACACATTCTCTAGCTTCCATCTTTTTTCTTGACCAGTAATACTGGGGAAGCATAGGGACTATTACTCTTGCATATAAATTGGGCATTAAGCAAGTCAGTTACCTGCTTCTCTACCTCATTTTTCTGCTCATAACTGTGCCTATAAGGTCTGACATTAATAGGCTGAGCCCCTGGCTGCAATGGAATCCTGTGATCTTGCTCTCTTCTTGGGGGAAGTCCTTTAGGATCTTGGAAAACATGAGAATATTGATCCAGTACACTCAGTATATCTGCTGGAACAGGACTATCCCTCTTGATTGTGGGTTCTGTGGGATGGCCTATGGCACAGCACTGTCCCTGCAACCCAGCCTTGACCCATTGCTTAGCACCAATAGTTTTGAGTTTAGCTCCTTCACTAATTCCCTCTACAGTTACCATCTTCCCATCCTTATTGAAAGTAATCGAATTGTTAGAATAGTCAAATGTCACTCTTCCGTGCCTCCTCAGCCAATCAATTTCCAAAATGATGCTGAAACCATCCAACCTTATAACCCTTAAGTCAGCCTGATAAACTTCTCCATGCATCTTCCATTGAAATCCTGTGCATTTCAATTTACAGAGTACTTTATGCCCATTAGCAACTGTGACTATTAATGGAGTAGATGCTGTTATATTAGCTTTCAATTGTTTGGCTACTTGGAAGTCAATGAAGCTGTGAGTACTTCCCGTGTCAATAAGTATCACCAGGGGTCTTCCTTCCATTTCACCTTGGACTTTAATAGTTTCCTGTGGAATCTCTCCACTGAGGGCATGTACAGATATCCCCATTTCATCCATTTCAACTAATTCCTCTTCTTTCTCTTCATCTTCTTGAAGAAGCTTCAACTCATCAAACACCTCCTCCACTTCAGCTATACCTTCCATATGATTCAGATTTTTCTCTTGACATTGGTGTCCTTGATAGTATTTATCTCCACACTTAAAACACAGACCTGCAACCCTCCTTTGCTCAATTACTTGTCTGCTCACTCCAGGTTGCCAGGCTGAGCTTTTGGGCACAACTGCTTTACTGTCTTCAATTCCCTTTTGAGCTAGCCTTTGATTATAACCCTTATATCCCTGATTGTTCTGTGGCTGTCTATTGGGATTGTTGCTGATGAATTTGTGCTTCCTCCACATAATTGCTATAGCTTGTTCATGTAGCTTTGACTGTTCATAGACTTCTTCTAATGAAGTGGGATTAGATAAGTCTATAAAGGGCACCAATTCCTCTTTGAGCCCACTAATATAACTCTGTATAAAGTGTTCTTCACTCAAGGTAGGATTGAAGTATAGCATCCTAGCCCTTAATTCCTCAAATTTCTCCTGATAACTGTCTACACTTGAAGTCTGCTCCAATTTGTGGAATTCTCTCACTAGTTTCTTCATGGTTAAACCCCCAAATCTTCTGTGCACAGCCTCAGTCAGTTCAGTCCAGTCCAAATCTGGTTTGTCCATCACATAGCCTTCCTTCCATCTGTGGGCTCTGCCAGTGAAGTGCATAGTTGCAATCTCCACCCACTGTTCTTCTGGTATTTGATATAACCTGAAAAATTGCTCACTCCTGCTGAGCCACTCCCTTGGTTCCTCCCCACTAAACAAGGGGTAATCCAACTTAGGATATGGAACATAATGATTTGATCTGTGATTGCCTGGTGGATTGAATGTCTCAGTTCCCATGTGGGGTGTGGGTAACACTCCCTTTCCCTTAACATCTCTGGATGGCATCTTAATGCTACTCCCAGGAATTTCTGAGCCCTTCATCCTTCCTTCTCTGATCTGAAGGGAGGGCATAGGTTCTGTCTTCTGAGGGTATGCTTGAGATCCTAGCAACTTAAGTAGCTGCTCATGTCTCTGTTGCCCTTCCATTTGGATTCCTTCCAACTGTTGTGCAAGATTACCCATTTTTTGATTATTTTCTGCTCCAAACTGCTTTAGTTTATCATCCACCATATTTTGACAATCTGTGGTAAGTGTTAGTAACTTCTCCTCCAAGGATCTCATCTGCTCACTTATTTCTCTGATTCTGGTGCCTTCGGCCATCTCATACAGGTATGGATCTTTCAGTTTATAGGTGAATCTATTGCTTTTAGATTTCCCTATTTTGATAAGATAACCTACTGATACTTCTACCTTCTTACCAGATTCAAGCTATGGCAACAGATAAGCAGGTAATAAAATCGAGGATAAACTCAGTACCTCCAACAGAGATCCTTGTTTGTTGACAATCAGTTGTGGGAAAATTGATCAGCGCTTGATCTGTGATCTCATGCTTAAATGGGTTGCCTCGATGGTTGATTGATTGTTGCCTCAATTGTTGCCTCGATTGTTGCTCGATGGTTTGATTGATTGTTGCCTCGGTTGTTGCTCGGTTGTTGCCTCGGTTGTTGCTCGTTTGTATGCTTGATTGTTGCCTCGATTGTTCACGATCCCTGGGATCGGAACTGCTCTGATACCACTTTTGTAACACCCTGACGAGTTGCAGCCGATCGAGGATGGGGTTTCCTCTGAGATCAGGCACGGCAACAAGGATGATGGTTGATCTGGCGATCGATGATGAGATATTCTCTGAGATCTGATGTGAAGATGATGAATCGTAGCTGGGTTGATCAAGGGATCGATCCAGGAATTGGATCTGATCTCACCTTGAGCGGGAGAGTTGGGGAATTGAGAGAGAATTGGAGGGAAGAGGAGAGAGAAAGAGGTAGTTGGAGGTAGTTGGAGAAGAGAAGGGTAATTTGATTCAAATTTCACATATCCTTCGATTATTACAAGTGCCTATTTATATCATTGTGTAATAGGACTAGTTTGAGATTCCTGTAATTTCTAGAACTTATGTGTAATTGCTAATTATGTAAAATGGGCTCCGAAAGAGAAGTCCAGCAGCTTCTTAGGCCGGCTCGCCAAGTCGCCAATGCAGCCTCTCTAATCGGGTGATGGATGCTGATCCGATTTCCCACCGATGTTGGTTGATGGAGCTCCGCCACTATCCGACCCGCTTCCAAGAAGTCTCTGGAGCCTGCGCACCTGTCATTTCTCACCTACCTCCGTCCTTTGCCTGTCCCAACCAAACTCCACCAATCCCCGGTTCTTCCTCAACCCATTACTATTCTCCTTCTTCTCCCCTATCTCTACAACCTTCTCTACCATACTGCTCTCCCCCTCAGACACAGGCGTTACAACATCCTACACCCCACCCATCCAAGGGTGGGGACTAATCTATCGGTCACTTCGAAGTGACCGGTAAAATTCACCCACCCTTGGATGGGTGGGGTGTAGAATGTACACCCCACTTGGGGGTGTACAAGTAGCATTTCCCATAATAATAATAGAATTTAGCAACTGAAAAAAAAAATTAAGAAAAGTGCCGTAAAGTAAGCGTAATTAAGTCATCTTAATTAAATCTTATCAACTGTGAGAAAAAAAAAAATCAGAAATAAATTTTCCACTATTCATGCTGAATAGATAATTTAAGTTTTAAGTCTTTTAAGGTGACAACACTACAACAAAAACGGTATATAGCGACACTTTTAAGTGACACTACATGCCAAAAAAAGTGTTGCTGGCTAACTTACCAACACTTTTAAAAAGTGTTGCTATATGTGGGGTCGCTAGGTATATAGCGACAGTTTTTAAGAGTGTCGGTATAACCTAAAATAAGTGTTGCTAAATTACCGACACTTGTTTAAGCTTTTAGCAGCACATAAAAATGCTACAAAATTATAATCTAGCAACACTTTTTTTTTTTATTTCAGTGACACTTAATAAATGTCCCATTTCTTAAAAAATTATTCTATTTTTTCTTGATACGTAACATTTTTTAAAATATAATACCACTCTATGATAACTTATTATTATTAAGCATACTTAGCATATTTTTAATTTGATTTGTCTTGATTTTAATTAACAAAATAAAATATAAAAGAAATTTTATAGTTATACTAATTTAAACCAAAATGTCTCAAAATAGTATATGCAAATCTTTAAATGAGTATTTAGTCACTAAATCACAGTACCAACAAATGCAAGTTTTTTAATCCAGGAGAAAGACAAATGATAACAAAAAGTTGATAGATCATTTGATGACAACCAATACAAAAGACACATCAAAATTTTTTTGCTCCTACAGCAAAAGATGGGGATAATAATGAAAGAGGAATACATAAAAAGCACTTAAATCACCTAAAACTTTAAGTAGCTCCAAGTTGTCAAAAAATTGAAAACTGCACAAGAAAGGACCCTTTTCCCTACACTAGTTATCAGATCATCATCTAGCTCACCTTAGAATTTACTCTTACATCATAAAGCTACCGACTAATTTGATAATCCAATTATGATATGAAGTGAAAACCCAAATTTAAATACAAAAAGAACCAATTTTTACAACAGTTTCACGATCTAATCAATCCTCCCAATACCTCGCAAGCGCGGGAACCCTCGGCCGCTTCGGCTCAGGCAACCTATCCTCGTCCTCCGCGGGATCTAAACCCCGCTTCTCCCTCGCCATCGACCCCGAGCGCCCCAGCTGCCTCGTCGGCCTCATCGAGCTCTCGAACCCCCAACACTCCCAGATCTAAACCGCAACATCCGAAACCACAATCAGAGCCCAAATCGATCAAATCCAAGCCAAAAAGCTGCAAACAAATCCCTAATCCGAATCCAAAAACCTACCGAGAATCTTCTCAGGATCGTCGCCGCAAGGAGAGAGAGAGAGAGAGAGAGAGAGAGAGAGAGAGAGAGGGGGTTACGTGTTCGCGCGTCTCGGCTTAGATCGCGGCGGAGAGCGAGAGAGAGAGAGAGAGAGAGAGAGAGAGGGGGGGCAAATCCGAAGAAATAAAAAAAGGGGCGCTACAGAAGTACAGAGTTAAGATATAACAGCAGAGTTGCTTACAACATTAAGCAGAACAGGTAAACAAAAGCAAAAATTTACCTATTGTTTATGATGGGTAGAGGTGGAGTGGTGTATGATAGGTTGGATTTAAATTTGAGTCTTGATGGATTATTTTTAAAAAAATTTATATATAAATGGGACACTTGTATAAAAGTGTCCCAATAATGTGTCACTATAACTTTATTGTGTTGTAGTGCAATGCACTTAAACCGTTTTGAAATAGCTTACTGATTCATTATTAGCTTTTTTTTTACTCTATAGCTAATGTTAATTACTTACAAATTTTATTCAATTTAACGGCTCTACTAGCCATATATATATTAGCCATTAATTATTTAATTTTATTTGCTATAGATCAATTAAAAATGTTAAATGATGGAATTACTAATGAAGGGGCTATTTCATTATGGCTCATATTTCTTCAATTTAATTGTTGTTTCAACACATTCCTGCTGAGATCAACTCGGTGGCGAGGTAGTTAAAGTGTGAGCAAACGAAAGTTTTGATGTGACTCGAAATTTAGCTATCATTATCAATTTAATATTTTTGATTTATTAATGGTTTTGTACTGTGACAAATTTTTGAAAAATGATTTGAAAAAAAAAAATATCTATGTGATAGAAGTGGAGGGCTTGGTCGATACATTGTGTAGATTTTTTTATATTTCTTTTTATGATCATATAGTTAAATCTCTTTCGTCCATAATTTTTTTCTGTAAATTTTTTTTCACGTAAATCTTTATATATATATATATATATATATATTTGTTTATTTGATAATTTGTTTACTTTGTGAATTGCTATTTTTTTATTTTTATTTTCGCATGCGCCGTAACAAGTTCTATGGCCTTATATATATATATATATATATAGTCTGGTTTGTCACGGGGTCAACTTTTTACCTCAAAAATTTTCGTGCGGCGCTCAAGTGTTGCACACCCGAGCTAGTCTTCTCGAGTCCTTACCACGGACGCACCTCCAAACTTAACAGCGGAATACCAACTTAAGCATTAACCAAGTATGCTCCTCCGCGAACGTAACTGTTCGGTGTCATGCCTTACGTCGAACCCCTCGTTGGACTCAAAGAGTTCCCAACGAATAACCCCATAATCGAGGTTGGCCACCAAGCCGAGTACATTTCGTATAACCAGACAAACCCTCCTCAAGAGTGCTACTAAGCCGAATGTCCCGTCGCCTTCAAAGCTAGCCCCAAGGACATTACAAGTTCTCTCACTTAGTCCCATCAAGTGAGCCCGAGCGAGCTGCTCTTACACATTACGCTCGTTCACATGACCGAGCGACTTGCGCTGCGCATCTCGCCCTCGTTCACACGATCGAGCGACTTGCCCCGCGCATCTCGCCCATTCGTAAGGCCTTCGCCTCGCCAAGGCGGCCCACGCCCCTACTTTGCCACCATGGAATACTTAACTGAGTCAAGCGTGTTTCGTTCCGTTGGCCACTCAGTTCCGTCATCGCTCTCGATCCGGCCCAAAAGATCCGCCTCCCGGATACTCAACACCGACCGTTCTCACATATGTTCCCCTCGCAAAGGTTCGTTAATAAATCAACCTTGCTCCGTGCCGCTAACCACCGGCACCTCCATTGTACGGCCATACTTGGTCGCCAACACACTTGATCCATCTTCTAAGATTTGCTTTACGGATGTCTCTTACAATCAACCCGGCCTGGTTCTGCATTGCTAGCCATTTGGTACCTCCATTGGACTGCCATGCTTGGCCACCAATACCCTCGGTCCAACTTCAAGGTTCACTTTACGGAAAGTCGATATAGATTGGCCTATTAAGCCTTGCTTCTCGAACTTTGTATGCCTCGTGCCCCACGAATCCCCGCTCGTCACACTTGCCTTTGCGAGTTTTATCTGTTACGGAGGACCATCCGTCGCAAGACTATCCCTCATCCGCTCGTTCGCTCTGCTATAGAGATCCAAGACGGTGAAAAATTCGAAAGAATAAAAATTCGGAAAATATAATTTCTGAATTTTCTGGAGTTTTTAAAATTTTCAAAAAATTGAATTTTGGAGGGGTAACCACGAAGAAACGTCTAACCTAATGAAACAAGATTCAATCCTAATGAAATGAAATCACTATGTGAAAGGTCTCATCGCGGTGAACGTCATGGTGACGTTCGTTTCTTGATCTGGTGAGTCAAAAACACGATTTCGAAGAAAAAATAAAAAATTATGAAAAAAGGGAATTGAGTATTTATTCAAAAGCGCGATATTTCATGTGCCAAATTGCACGATTTTTGAGGTGGAGTTACTGGTGATCAAAATATTCCTATAGGTAAGTTTTGAGTAATAAATGAAGAACAAAAAGGGGTTAAATTGTAATTTTTACTAAGCGAGAGAAAGGAACAACGCGTGAAGAGGCTATCATTTCATGTGGAAAATTTCAAAAGATTTTACGAACGAAAGGACTTATATGAAAGTAGACTAGATGGGGAAAGTACGGGCCCAAATTTTGCAGAATTCAGGAACTTCTGTGCAAAATGGCATATAGCTGAAGAGTAAGAGGGAAATAGGTGATCACGGGTATTTCTATAAAAACCTCAACTTTTCATGTGCCGCTTCGTGCAACAGTCCACAGAGAGGTACCTATGGGCACTTTACACTAGATGTGGGGGCTCAAACTATAAATAATAAAGTTTGAAGGGGTAAATTGCATTTTTTCTTAAATCCTATTTAATGATGGATTAGTGTTTATTAACCCTAATCCCTCTCTAAACCCTCTCCCCTCAACCCCATTGCTAGAGCACCTATCCCAACTGTGCTGCCGTCACCCCCATACCACTGGCGACCACCCCTAGTCGCGAGAGCTTTGGCCAAGATCTCCTAGTTTCTCTCTCTTTCTCTCTCTCTCTCTCTCTCTGTCTCTCTCTCTCCTTCTTCCTCATGAAGCTTGGACCCGAGCTCTTTCCACCATTGGCTATGCTGCCTAGGACCCTCGCCGCCGACCTCCCGCGTCTCTAGCGACCTCCCTCCAGCGAGCCTGGGCATGATCGAGCGCCCTCGAGCGGCTGGGCAGCCTGGGAGCTCGACCCTGATGTGCTCGGGCCTCATCTTGGCCGTCGTCACTCCCCATCAGTTCCTAGGGAGTCCGACGACACTCTCTTGTCGCGCCCCGGAACCACTTGTTTGGTCGGTTCAAAGCACACACAGACTTCCCACAGAATGGGCAAGCCACACTCCATTTGAACGTAACGGTCAGTCCCAATCGCACTTAATTAAAAGGAAACAATTATCAGAGTACAAGAGTGTTGGGGCCAAAAAGTGGATGCTAGCGATCGACCACTGGGAGTGACCCTTAGAGATGTTGAATGCGCCGTGTGCCAACAGATCAAGCAATCAGGTCGAGGAGGAATCCGCTCGGCCAGATTCTCCTTAAGTAACTCTCACGACCTTTCGGCTTAGAATAGCCGAATCGGGTTTACAGAGGTAGAGAGGGATTGCCGGGTTCGACTTAGGATAGCCGAACCGGATACAAAGATAATGATAAGACACAACTAAGGAGCCGATTATAGCTTCATAGAATAAGATACAATAAAGACACGACTGATTGGCCGATTGAAACTTTATATTACTTGGGAAGGGGATACAAGGAAGAAGGTAGGGATAGAGATTACAATTAAGCCTACTCCTAGGAAAGCAGTAAAGGAAAGCAGTAAAAGTTAAGTTAACCTACTCCTAAGATGTGAAGAAGCTGGAGTGGTACCGGATACAAAGATAATGATAAGACACGACTAAGGAGCCGATTATAGCTTCATAGAACAAGATACAATAAAGACACGACTGATTGGCCGATTGAAACTTTATATTACTTGGGAAGGGGATACAAGGAAGAAGGTAGGGATAGAGATTACAATTAAGCCTACTCCTAGGAAAGCAGTAAAAGAAAGCAGTAAAAGTTAAGTTAACCTACTCCTAAGATGTGAAGAAGTTGGGGTGGTACCGGGCTTACGAGGTTGCCAGACCCCTTTTCCTTTATTGGTTCGCTTATTTATACAGTTTCGAACCAAGATGTATAACCGCCGAATTAGAAATCGGCATAATCGAAGAGGAATCACTATGAATTCCTCAACCAGCTCATTTTGAGTCGATTATCCTCAAAGGGATAGTGGCTGTTTTTCCCTCTAGGTTCATCTCGTGATTGTCGTGCTGGAATGTAATCCTCGGTGTTTTCCAATGCTGGACGTCGCTTGCTATTCCGGGTCAATTACAAGATTCACGCCCAAATCTCGCACTATTCCATTCAAGATATTTCTTTCTGCAGCTTCGAGTAACTGAGGATTGACCTTGACTTCACATTTTTCGTTGCTTGACTGAGATGTTCTTGTATCTGTCTTCGACTGAGAGGTGATCTTGGATGAGACGATAATTCTCCTGTTGATCGTTTCTCTTGTCGGCTGACTCCCCTATCGGCTACCGTCTTTAGCCGATGACATTCGTTGCATCTTGTGCCTTTACATGACCGAAATTGGTCTGGATTGGGATGCAGACCCTTCTTCGGCTGACCCGTCCTTGTCACGCCCCGGGGTCGAAACTGCGACCCGGGCCCGCCAACAGATCCGCCACCTATGCCAAATCCGCATAGGCGAAGCGTCCAACCTGCAAGAAAAGTACTATAGCTAAACAGATATCAGAGCTATAAATAAAAAAATCTGCTATATAACCAAAATCAATCACTGTACAACTGGAAATAAAACAACACTGTCCGCCTCCCAAAATAATAATAAAACAATATCCTCAAATACAAGCTCTGAACCCAACCGGGAGGTAACTCCAATAAATACAACAGTGTATAGTCTCTCAATACATAAAATATCCTCACTACAACAGTCTCTCAAAAGAGGAAAACAAAACAACTAAACTACTGAAGATCTCCTCTGTAGGGGATACCGCTACTCTCCAACGACGGGTAGGGATCTAGCTCGCGACTCCCTCGCCTCGATCAACAACCGCAGAATCAGCATCACCCGCCAAGACTCTACAAAACAAAGGAGAGGAAGGAAAAAGGGGGGGGGGGGGGGGGGGGGGGGAAGACCCCCAAAGGGTGTGAGAACTACACCAAAAAGGGAGTTCTCAGTGGGTACCACCGCCAGACCTGACGGTCTGCCCACTAAGTCCTCAAGAGACATAAACTAACCCAAGTCATAAGACTGAAATGAGTAAGCTGGAAACTCTCAACAGCTACCATGCCCCTATCTAAAGGCTAAAAGGGGAGAACCAAACAGTGGTATGCAACCACTAGCACATGAAGTGCACAATCGACCCAATCGAGCTGACTGCCACATCTGGTCCAGTCAAACCTGCGCCCACCTACAACCACCTCCCGCTGACGGGCAGGAATTACGTAGGGCGTCCAAACGGACTAACTCGCTATCGAGTAGTGGCTCATGCAGGCTATAGTCAAAATCCACGCTTTCTCTCAGAACGGATAGAATCATGATGCTCAACCTCTCCCACAGCGGTCAAAGTACTTTCAACGACACGGGACCACCGTCAACCAAACGGCTCTCAATAATACTAGCACTGATCTAAACTCAACTACCAGTCTGCACTCGGCCCCCAGGCACGAGTGTAACAATAAAAGTATTTGACCGAAATAAACCCAATCGAATGAACCAGTATAAAACTCGGTACTGCCTGCTCTGTCACCAATCTCCCGAACTCAGTATCTCCACTGTCCAAATGACCGAAACCCAACACGGTCTGACCGGAACCCAACACGGTCTAAAGCCTACTCCGGAGCGGCACTCGAGGGGAGCGACCCACACGAGTAAAGTATCTCTGTCATCAGTATCACGAGTATCTCTATATAGCAGGACTAGATCATGACTATGATCAAAGTGGGAAAACCCAACCACTAAGGAAGACCCTCGTCCTCAATCAGATGCAAAAATACTCAAATAGTGGAAAACTCCGTCCACTAGAGAAAACTGATACCCAATCTGATGCATAAATAAATATCCGGTCAACCGCCCAAGTCCGCGGTCACCGCAAAACCCTGCCAACCGCAATCCAGCACAACCCATCCCTGACACCAATGTCCCGGCTACACTACCCCAGACCCCTGCTCGCACCCGAGCAATACAGACCACCTGACTAACAAAGGAGAAAGAAAAAGCATGGTTTCTCCTAAGTCAAGTTCCAAAAAGTAGTGCAGCAGTAAAAGATGGCCTAACTACAAGTCCATTCAAGCATGCTTTTGTCCTTGGAACAAATAAACGAGAGTAAAACATATAGTAGCAAGGCATACTACAATATTCCCACTATGATATACCAATCTCGCATAAATAGGCCACTGAAAAACATGTATGATCTCTATATCATCTAGTGTGGGAGAAATATAATCTGTCTATTGCATGCTAAGTCTCTAGTTCAACAAGCATGTACCATTATCAGGTAAACATCAATCCACATGATCTAGGCCGTTTCCATGCTTACCTCTCGCTCATATTGGTTGCACATTAAATTAAGCATGCTATCAATCATAGAGGGTGACATTCCCACAGGTAAGCTTATCTTAACCATACATGAACATCCACTATTACACCTCCCCTAAGGCATAACATGCATATAAACTCTGTTATTCCCTCTAACAGTTGCAAGTACTAAGTTTACCCACCTGAAGCGCTTAAACCAAGGCAAACCTGAAGTCGGTGAAGTGGGTAGACGCTCACAATCCAAAATCTGCCAAAATTACACCCTCGGTACATGTTGCGCAAGCCTTGGCTCCAAACAACTGAAAACACCACTGAGTACAACAATTAAGGTCCAACATTACACTTTTATTCCAAAAATAATCCACATATACAACATCAGAAAACAGTCCCGAAGACGTGCAGTTTTCACCTACAGAAAGTGCCCAGAAAAATCCAATAAAAATATCACAGCAATCCTCGCGTCGATACCTTCGAAACAAGTACCTGCACGTCTAATTCCGAACCCCGTAGGCCGAGTTACAAATTCCACAGTACAGGTGCGCAAAACCACACAGCAACATAACTGTAATTCCATTTACAGACAAGGGGAAGAACATATACCTTCGGGCAAAACTCAGAAAAATCCAAGAAAAATACTATGATATTCCTTACGTCGAGTAGATGAAAAAAGTGTATAAGCACGTCACCATACGATGCCCGGTTACGGAGATAACGCCGAAAGACCACGCCGCTGTCCAAATCTCCATCACAGAAATGGGGTCACAGTAAGCTCGAACAAACACCTCGAAAAGCGCGAAATAAGGGAAAGCTGAAAATACCTAGATCGTAGATCTGTCCATCGCGGATCCAGCAGCGAAGAAATTGCTCGAAAAGGTGGTCGGAGTAGGCCGGGGGAGCTCGCGCACCGAAACGCGACGAAGGGGAACCCAAATGGACGAGCGTCGCGCCGCGCCGTAAAAAAGTAAACCTCGATAAGCGTGCCACCAAAAATCTCAAAACTTTGCAGATGGATGCAGCATAGCTCAGGGATCATCTTTGCTGAAGGCGCCATGGCGAGAGGAGCCTCGGAAATGGCGGAAAAAGGGGAAAGAAGGAAGCTCGGATCGCTTTTATAGGCTGCAGAAACAAATCGAAAAATACCGAATATGTCCCAATTTCCGGGCGCAGGGAACTTTCGGGCGCGCGCTGTAGCAGCCCGAAACTTCCCTGGGCGCGCACTGTAGCAGCCCGAAACTCCCCTGGGCCTCCACGTCGCCCGCCAAACAGGCGACAGCGATCCAGACCAACCACCGCACGACACGTGGCTCGCTGCACAGCCGACACGTGGCACGCACCCAGTCAACGCGTCGCTGCCACGCCCACGTGCGCGCTGTCAGCGCCGCCTGCGCCCCCCTGCCAGGCACGCGCCCCGAGGCCACCCACACACACTCCGTGAACCGGGTCCACTGCACCGACAAATCATAAACGGCCACGTGTCCACCCCGGTCCACCGTACACCACAAGCCTGCTCCGTGCTCCCAGACCACAACACCGACCAGTCGTTTCCCTCCATGTGTCCCATCCTCCGGTGCACGCCAGCCCCGTGGACCGCGCACCTGCCCGCGCCCCTGTGCGCCTGCCCGCGGCCGGGCGCCGCCTGCCCGAGCCTGCGCCGCCGTCCTCCGCCGCCGCCAGCCGTCGCCGGAAACACTGTTCCGGCCATGAACAGTAATTTTACTGTAGCAACCTCCGAAAAATGCATGTAAATAGCCCATTTTGACCGTTTTCGCGCGCTGAGTCCAAATCCGGTGTCCGATTTGCCAAATTCCAACTCTAAAAATTGCCGAAGGCATCCGGAAAGGTGTTCCTTGGTCCAAACTTCGCGCTAAGTCCATTTTTAATATCCATTGCGCGCGAAACCACTTCTAAACTTCCGACGGGGTCATCAGACTACTCTCGTGATCCATTTAACACACATAGTCCATCCCTAATGTCCAATTGGTGCACAAATCCCACCAACACGCCACATAGGCCTCCAGAAGCTGTAGATGCAACAGTAGTCTAATGGTGAAATTTTGGGTCTTCACAGTCCTTCCGTTAGCTGGTGTCTTCGTCAGATGACGTGCACCTCGTACTATACTACTACGCACCTAAATCCGGTCTGAAACAAGACGTGGGTCTTTTCTTCTTCGGCTTGATCATCCAAAGGTTGATTCCGACTCCGCCTGCTTCGTCATCTGATCGGGGCGGTTCGATGCCTGGTGGTAGCCGAAGTTAGTCATGGACGAGGCAATGGTCCTCTTCGTTGGCTCCTCCTCCTATCAACTGATGCTCTTGCCGATAGCCTATGTCGCGTGCCGCCTTCTTGCGCAACTAAGACAAGTCTCAATCGAGACGCGAGT
Organism: Tillandsia leiboldiana; assembly: GCA_029204045.2. Classification (NCBI taxonomy): domain Eukaryota; kingdom Viridiplantae; phylum Streptophyta; class Magnoliopsida; order Poales; family Bromeliaceae; genus Tillandsia; species Tillandsia leiboldiana. The sequence continues at coordinate 43,751,386 of CM055065.1, forward strand.
CCCTCTTTGCTGACTAAATTCCCCGTCGACCGATACCTTTAGCCGATGATAGACGCCACGTGCCACTCCATCAAGTGGCTAGAATTCGGGTCTCAACAATGCCCCCTCGGCAATCGCCTGATGTGCCGTTCGGGCGATTGTCGAAATTGAGTCAACTTCTGACACGGATAACACAGTCCAACGATCATCCTCATACTGGCAAGATATTTTCTCATTGCCCGAGGGATTCGTGAACAGGTACAGATCTTTTTGATTTTCAACGAAACTGTCCTTCGCCGTTCTCCCTATTAGATGCTGCTGCTTTCCGGGAGATGACAATCATTATATCGTTCCTCCTCAACGGCCTATAAGTAGGGCCACTACTGGCAGCTTTCTCTTCATCTCTTTCTTCCCTCATGATGATTATCATACTCCTGCTACAACGGTGCTCTGTCCGTAGTTTTTTCGTCCTTGAGGGTGTTTTTGAGGTGGCCTTTCAATCTAACCTCAGTGACATCACGTCGCCGGGTGATGAAAGGCTCTTCTCACCTTGGGCTCCCAATGGGGTTTATTCTGAGGTGGCTCCTATGCGTGGCCTACCGATCCGGGATCTTACGTCCGACGGTCTAGCTAATTTTCGGCTGCTTACGGAGGGTCACTACTAAGAAGATCCCTTGGGGAGAAGGCTGGTCTTTTGCCTCCATCTCTAGCCGCTCAAACATCTGGCCTCTACCGGGGACAAGCCTCGTCATGCTTCGACCAGCTTTTTTGCGAGGTCGAGTGTCTCCTTCTCCAGGAGGAACCGCATAATCTCCTCCCGTTGGACGTAGTGACTTTATCTTCTTTATCTCCCATTCTGTCGGCTCCAATGATGGTTGGGTATCTCAATTTTCAAAAGGCAATGTTTGATCCTACAGCTTTGGATCTTTTCTTATCTCTGTCAACTTGATGGTGGCCATGTATTTCGACCCCAAACTGAGTGTTCCGACCATGCCTCTTTCTCTTCTGAAACACTTTTGTATTTTGCTCTTTTTTTTAGTTGTATACGTCTCGGTTTATTAAATGTGAAGTCTCCTTATATTTTTGCTCCACATCCTCCAAAACCGATAGTTGTGTTTTAGGTATCTTCTTGATCGGCTAATTGCTTTCTGATTTGTTTGTCGCATGTGCATTACATTCGGTTTTGACAGACTCAAGTGTAATCGAGCATTTTTGGCCGAAATTTGCACATTCCTCATCCGATGCTTTTTAACTAATCGGAGTGCCTTGCTATCTGATTCCTCCCATCAGAATCAAGATTCTCGCCCTCGGTCTTTTTGACCGATCGGGTCCTTCATCCGCTTTCGGCCTCGATTGTGTTAGCCGAAAGGTTCTCCTAGTCGAACCTTTTTGGCCGACCCCCAACCCTCAGGCCTAAGTGGGGCCTGAGTCAATGGTTCCTTTGATACGACCCTGGTGGGTTTATGCTCTCGGTTACCTCAACCGAGAGTTTGTTGAACCTCGGCCCTTTTCGGTCGCCCTGGTACGACCACCCTCTATGCACCTCCTTGTTTGAGGAGTGTAGGGACCTGGGAACTAGCCATTTATCCGGCCTAGACTTGCTGCCAAAATTTTTTGGGTTGCCCTCTCCTCTTGGGTGTGGATATCGGCTAGTCCCACTTGAGGTGCTAGGATCATTTATCGCACCGGAAGGAAAGGCGACCCGCATTGGCCGGCTTGACTCTGAGGCGGTCCCCGAGGAGGGACCTGCCCGCCATTCCAGGTTCCAGCATCTTCGACAAGTCTGGCTTGAGGTATCGGAGTCGCCGACCGCGCTGGAGGAGGTAGTGGCCCGTATTGGCCATCCTGATCCTGGGGCGGTCCTTGTGCGAGGACCTGCCTGTTGTTCTGCCCTCAGCTCCTTTGATGAGCCGTACTTGAGGTGCTGGGGCTGCTGGTTGTGCTGGTGGAGGTGGCGCGTAGAGGCCAACCCGGGGCAAATCCTGAAGCGGGACCCGCTCGTCATTTTTGCTCCCAGCCCTCTCGGTGAATCTGGTCTGAATCATCGGAGTCGCCAGCTGTGTTGGCGAAGGTGGCGGCCCGTAATGGCCAGCCTGGTGCTGAGGCGGTCCCCATGGAGGGACCTGCCTGTCATTCCTGCCCCCGGCCATCTCAACAGACCCAGCCTGAGGTACCGGAATCACCGGCTGCGCTGGTGGAGGAGTCGACCCATGTTGCGCCGTTGTCGACGCTTGGCCTGCCCCCAGCGACTAAGCCATAAAGACAGGTGCTGCTGGTCGCGCAACTCCTCGCGGTTTTACCGGCGGTGTTGCTGTCACCGTCGGGGTGCGGCGAAGCAGATAAGAACTGCTCGAAACGAGAGAAATTCTCATCCAAGGCCACAACGTTGGCGTCCCAGGCTCGAGCTTTTCTCTCCAGAGACCTCATCATTTGGGCTAATTGCCCATATAACTCTGATAGAGACGGCTCCGGTAGTGCCGACTCCCCTTATAGCTCTTGTATTCCTGACATAATAATGGTAGGAGATATGTAAAAATTACCTGAGTATCCCACCGAGCATGCCAAGAAAGTTGTTGGGGCCAAAAAGTGGCTACTAGCGATCGGCCCCTGAGAGTGACCCTCAGAGATGTCGAATGCGCCGCGTGCCGACAAATCAAGCGATCGGGCCGAGGAGGGATCCTCTTGGTTGGGTTCTCCTCTGGTAACTCTCACGACCTTTCGTCTTAGAATAGCCGCGTCACGCCCCGGGGTTGAAACTGCGACCCGGGTTCGTCAACAGATCCGCCACCCATACAGAAAATCCGGCATAGGCGAAGCGTTTAACCTGCAAAAGATAGTATCTAGCAACTATACAGATATCAGAGCTGAAAATAAAAGCTGCTAAATGAAATATCCAATCCACTGTACAACTAAAATAAGGTAGAAGATCTATCTCCCAAAATAATAATACATGATCTGATCCAATGTAACATTGTACAATCAAAATCCTCAGGTAAAACAACTATGAACACAAAAGGAGAGGTAAACTAAAAATAATAATAATACATCAGTGTACTGTATAAACCCATAATCCTGATTGGTACATCTATCTTACCAAAATAAATAATACTGGTAGGGGTCTAACTCGCGACTCCCTATCCTCGGTGTGAGGTCCCGGAATCCCCCAAGTAGGGTCGCTAGTTGTTTGGCAGCTTTTAGTGGCCGTTGGGAGTGGTTGTGCGCATGTCGGGCCCGAGAAATGGATTTGTGATGCAATTTGGACACAAGTGGTGGACTTCGGGTTTAAAATGAGATCCCGTGGGTATTTGGAGCACCCGTCGGGTGTTTAGAAGTGGTTTCGCGTGATTCAGATGTCAAAATTGGACTCCGGGCGAAGTTTGGATAAAAGATTACCTCTCCGGTCGCCTTCGGGAATTTTTAGAGTTGGAATTTGGCAAATCGGACTTCAGAATTGGACCCGGCATGAAAATCGGATCGAGTGGGCTTTCGGCAATTTTTCTGATGAGATTTTGGAGAAACGGACATCGTTTCTGGATTCAGCGCGCGAAATCGCTAAAAATGGACTATTTATTTGTTGGTTTTGGCGTCCGGTAGGCATGCGCATTTTTCGAGGCGACGCGACACGCAAACCGAGGCGTTGGTGCGACGCGAATTTCGGGGTGGCGTGGCACGTTTCCCGAGGGCGTACGGCGGTTGGCGCGACAGGCAGGCGCGCTTGGGAAGCGCGCCTGCGACGTGGGGCGCACGCGGGGGGGCCGCCACGTGGCGGGCCCCCACTGGCGCCCGCTCGGGCGCGCGTGACACCGCGCCCGTGTGGCACCCCCGTGTCCCGCGCTTGCGCGGGCACGGTGTCACGCGCCCGTGTGGCGCGCGGGCTGCGCGCCCGCGTGGCGCGCAGGGGCGAGGCCACGTGGCGCCGGCGCGGTCGCCTGCGCCTGGTGCACCGCTTTTGTGCCGTGGACCGTCGGGTGGAGGGCCCCCATTGGGCGTGCACCGTGGACCCGGTCCACCCTGACCCTTCTCCCCTCTCTTTTCTTCTCTTCTTCTTTCTTTTCCTCCCCGCGCACCTTTTCTCCTCCATTTTTCTTTCTTTCTTCTTCAACCAAGCGAGAGAGGAAGTGAGGAGGGGACTTTGGTGGGGTGCGGCGGAGCGTCGTGGGCCTCGTGGAGCGTCCGAGTTTTTCCAACGGAGCGTTTCGGCGGCGGCGGCGCAGTCGGGTAGGTCCTGTGTGTTAATTTTACGGTATTTTTAGCACAGTTTTGGAGCGATATTTTAGACTGTGAATTGACCCCCTTGCTCTTATCTGTGTTTGGGACTGTGTTTTTTTGCACCGTTTTGCGTGCGGTCCCCAACGACGTGCTCCGTTTTGCGTGCGGACTCCGTTTTGCGTGCGAACTCCGGCACCGTGCACCGTTTTGTGTGCGGATTCCGGCACTGTGCACTGTTTTGCGTGCGGACTCCGTTTTGCGTGCGGACTCCGGCACCGTGCACCATTTTGCGTGCAGATTCCGGCACCGTGCACCGTTTTGCGTGCGGACTCCGTTTTGCGTGCGGATTTCGGCACGTGCTCCGTTTTGTGTGCGGATTCCGGCACTGTGCACCGTTTTGCGTGTGGACTCCGTTTTGCGTCCGGATTTCGGCACCGTGCTTCGTTTTGCCTGCGGATTCCAGCACTGTGCACCGTTTTGCGTGCGGACTCCGTTTTGCGTGCAGATTTCGGCACCGTGCTCCGTTTTGCATGCGGACTCCGGCAGCGGACCTCGTTTGCGTGCGGATCGCGTGGAGGCCAATTGCAAGTGTCTACGAGCAATTGGTGGCACATTGAGGTGGGTGGGTTTATCTCCAAGTTTTATGGACTGTACAGTATTTCTACTGATGTAGGACTATGCATGATAGCTTATTTTCTTGTGTAGCATGCTAGATTGTAGGAATTGTTATTCCTTTTATCATCTGTTAATATAGTTATCTTGGAACTTGACCTAGCACCCCCGTCATATGTTGCATGTGTAACCAGACTAGTAGAAAACCCTCACTTGGGCTAGGGTTATTTATGCTTAGACATCCACACTGTTCTTTCATTCCTGGACATAGTGTTATCCTCGCCCGGGTAGTGGGTCGAGAGGTCGGGACTTTCTTTTAGTGTGGGATGCTTTTGCACTCTTGCTTGGTAGCAGAGTGGAGTCTGGTAGTTGTAGTGGGTTGCTTACCTGTGCCGGGGAGCCGTTTGGGTAAACGGTAGTCCCGGGAGGTCTTGTTTTCCTGTTGTGCCGTCGTGGAGGGAGCCGTTGCGCAGACGGCAGTCCCGGGCTGTCGAGTATTCTCCGGTCAGTGATGTTGGGAACCGTTGGGGTTAACGGTGGTCCCAGGTCGTTGAGTGTTGTCCGACCAGTACTGTTGGCCTGAGTTGTGGGTCGTTCCTGGCTGTGGAGTACCTCCAGCTAGTGTGCTTTGTGCTGCGAGCTGTTGGAGAGGCTAGTGTCTCGTGTTTCGTGTGAGCTGATCAGCTGAGTCGTCGAGAGTGCTCCGACTGTTGTGCGAGATATTTGGGGATCTTGAGTCCTACCGTTCTGGGAGTGAGCGTGGTTTTTGACTATAGCCTGCTTATGCCAATTTGTGATACTCTATGCCGCACCGTTTTCCTCAGTTGGAGTCGCGTCCCTGAGATGCCGCTGTGGATACGATGGTTGGCCTGTTGAGGCAGTTTTCCGCAGTGGATGCAACGATGGGCCTGTTGAGGCAGTTTTGCGCGAGGGGTGAGTTAGTCGGGCAGGACGCCCCACGTAAATCCCGTCCTCATGTGGATGTGTGGTAGTGGGCAGGTGCGTTCCTAGTCGACAGGCGCAGGCTTGACTGGACCCTATGAGGCAGTCAGTTCGATTGGGTCTATTGCGTACCTTGGGTGCGAGTGGTCTTTTTTACTTTCATCTGTTCCACTTTTTGAGTATCTAGATAGAGGCATGGTAGCTGTAGAGTAGCTCCAGCTTTTCTTGCACAGATTTCATTGCACTGTCATCTTTTACCTCTAGTAGACTTAGTGGGCAGACCGTTGGGCTTGTTGACGGCACCCACTGAGAACTACTGTGGGAAGTAGTTCTCACACCCGTCGTGGTGTCTTTTCCCCAGGAACTTCTTCTCCTGTTCCTGTTGCTCCAGTTGCTGATCCTTCTGACCGAGGCGAGGGAGTCGCGAGCTAGTTCACTACTCGTCGTTGGAGTGTAGCGGTACCCCTTCAGAGGAGAGCTTCAGTAGATTAGTTTACTTCTTTTTCCTCTGTTGAGAGACCTTTGTTGTGAGGTATAGAGTTGTACTTTATTTTACAGTTTGAGAGACTGATGTAGTGAGGATATTTTTGTAGTGAGAGCTTGTACACCGATGTACTTTATTGGAGATATCTCCCTTTTGAGTTTTGTATCAGAGGACTTTGTATACGATCGTATTTGGGAGATGGATATTGTATTATTTTCAGTTGTACAGTGTTTGGTTATCAGTTCTTAATAGTTTACTTTCAGCTCTGATATCTGTATTTCTGTAGTTGATTCTTTTTGCAGGTTAGACGCTTCATCTGTACGGCAGTTTCCGTACAGATGGCGGATCTGTTAGTGAGCCCGGGTCGCAGTTTCGACCCCGGGGCGTGACACTCGGTCTGTCATGCTAGCTGGAGCAGGAACGGAAGGGAAAGACCCTGTAAAAACTATCACCAATAGAGGGTGTGAGAACTACGTCAATCAGTAGTTCTCAGTGGGTATCGTCTCCAAGCCCAACGGTCTGCCCACTAAGTCTATTAGAGGCATAAGATAAAAGAAATTCTGTAATAAAGAAAGGATACCTGAAAAGAAATCTTCAACTATCATGTCTCTATCTACGATACTCAATGGGTGAAACAGAAGATAATATGCAACCACTCTAACTCGAGGTGCCCAATCGACCCAATCATAATGACTGCCACATAGGGTCCAGTCAAGCCTGCGCTCACCTACTACCACACATCCACGTCGGGACGGGATTTACGTAGGGCGTCCCAACGTACTAACTCAACCCCTACTACTCCAACGTAGGGTGTCCCAACGGACCATCTCAACCATCGCGCAAAACTGCCTCAACAGGCCCAACATCGCATCCGGAGCAGCAACTCAAGGGGAGCGACCCCACTGAGGGAAAAACAATGCAACATCAATTATCACAATAGTAGCGAATGCAGGCTATAATCTAAATCCATGATCAACCAGATCGGAAGACTCACAACACTAAACCCACTTGCCGGAGGTACTCAACAACCAACAACGACGAAGGGTCCGAAAATTTTGGGAGACTGGCGCCTACAACCCCAATCAAACAAGAACAGATTCCAGGCACAGCCTCTCGTAGCTCTCGACCCAAATATGGAAACAAGTCTTAGAACTTAGATTACTCGAACCATTTTCGGGTGAGGAGGTTGATATGAAAAGATGATATTTATTTTTGGAAACTATTTTCACTCGAACCCTCTCAGGGTGAGGACAAAAGTAGCTCCTTTTTAGAAAACCATCTTGATTTGAGAAAATCCATTTCAATAAATTTTAGTTTTTAAGAAAATCAGTTAAAAAAAGTCTTATTTCCCAAACCCCGAAGAGCTAGAGCCTTCACCTTAATCAAACAAGAACAGGTTCCGGTGACCCTTCGAAATTCGAAAAGAAAAACCTTAGTTTACTGAAATCATGTGTGATAAAAAACATTCTGGGTTCAAGGTCCTGCTATCACAAACTCAACACCACCACAAACTCAGTGGCAACAAATCGGTCGAAGAATACACGATGACCCAGGACCACCGTCAAACCAAACGGCTCCCAACGTTAGCACGAAACTAGCCTCATCTACCAGACTCCACTCAACCCCCAGGCACGAGCGCAATATGAGTCCTACACAACCTCGATCACTCAGCCCAATGTCCGGGCGAGAAAAATTCTAAGTCAAGGGGAAAATAAAGAATGCAAGTGTAGGAAGTTTAGAATATAAATAAATTAACCCCAATTGAGAGTTTTCTAAAGTCTGGTTAAATAACATGCATCATATGACAGGGTGCTAGTTAAGGTTCCATAGTTTCACATTCGTCATAAGAAATAATTAAAACACTAACTCTATCTCACATTAATCTCAACCAATAAATGAAGCACAACTCTATCATGCATGTCCACTACAACATAGAATTAGAAAACAGTCCGCCGATTTGGAGGAAATCCAACCCACCTAAAACTCGTTGATCCGGGGTCTGATCTGGCTAAAATTTGGCGTGCTTATTTCTCGGCCTCTTAAGAATCCAATGCAGCAAATATCACCCAAAATCTCCTATCGGATTGGGCACAATGGTGAAATCATTACAAGTTGCGCAAAAATTTTCTAGAATTCCAGCAAACAACCAAATGGTAAAAAGAATGCAAAATATGCATTAAATACCTCAAATTGAAGCTCCAACAAAAAATTCTAAGTCTTCCTCTGTCAAAGGAGCACCCCCAAAGTCTCAAAAATCTATTATTAAGTCTCCTTAATCATCAAATTAACCAATGTAAGCAATACTGTCCAAAATTTCGGCAAAATTTCAGCAAGCACTTCCATGAAGTGTAGGGACCAAACCAAAAGAAATTTCCAACTAAAATAAAAAAAGGAATTGCTCACCTTGATCGTAAAAAGATGTTCAAACTTTGAAATCTACGGAATAACCAAAAAGCACCAAGAAATCTGCATCTCCAAGATTCATTCATCAAAACAAAATCCAAAACAAAATTCTACAATGAACTCTGTCAGAGGGTCAAGAAGAACAAAAATGTTACCTAGACAAACAAACTCCAAATCCAGCAAAAATGGCATCAATGTGTTCCTCTACGAGAGTAGATGTAAATCAAGCCTTTGTACTCCAACATCCATGCACAAATCACCGAGAAAATCCATAAATACTATGTACTGACAAGAACTCTACTCTGTGCACGAAGGCTCCAGAGATGAAGTAAAAATACCATGAAAACTCAAGATCTGGGAGGAGTGATCAATAGAAAAGTTGTAGGCCTACCTCTTGTAAAGATCATTTCAAAAAATCAGCCATAGATTCCAAGTGGTTTGTCCTGTAGAGACCGCGCACTAAACTTCGACGGAGGTGGCAGCAAGTACAACAATGGTGGAGTCCTCCAAAGTTGAGGAAGAAGACGGTGAAGAAGCTCCTCAAGTCCTCCAATGAAGCTCTGCAAGGTGGAGAAGAAGGTGAGGTAATCCTCTGTATAAGCTCCTAGAAAAAGCACAAGTCCAAAAGCTCCAACTATTGGAAAAGGGCCCCTATTTATAGTCCAAGAAGAACCCAACAGTAAGCTTAAAGGAGGGAATTTGGGTGCCCGAATCTTCCCACGGATGCCGCCTGACAAGCGCCCAAAAGCCATGTGTCATGCCAACGACGTGCCAGCCCCACGCGCCACGTGTCGCTCGCCCAGCGGCCGACCGAAATCCCGCGACGACCAATCAAGGAACACCGCGTGTCCCGCCTTATCCATATCACAGCGCGCCCAATCGCCAGCTGCCGCATGTCCCAGGCTTCGGTCGCCACACCGCGTTGACCCGCTGCTGCCCGCGCCTGTACGTGCTGCTCGCTACGGTGCAATATGAACCGGGCGCCCGAATCCTGATTTAGGGCGCCCGAAACAGTGACAAAAATCCAAAATCCACTATTTTGATCCGTTTTTTGCGTTGAGTCCATTTCTCATGTCTGTTTTGCATGCAAATACCTCCAACACACAAAAATGGGTGTCTACAAGTCACTGACTATGCTGCAATCATCCACGGAGGTTCGGATCATCACAAGCTAAATCGGACTTACGGAGGTAGAGAGGGATTGTCGGGTTCGACTTAGGATAGCCGAACCGGGTACAAAGATAATAATAAGACATGGCTAAGGAACCGATTATAGCTTTATAGAACAAGATACAATAAAGACATGGTTGATGGGCCGATTGAAACTTTATATTGCTTGGGAAAGGGATACAAGTAAGAAGGTAGGATAGAGATTACAATTAAGTCTACTCCTAGGAAAGCAGTAAAGACAAGCGGAAATGGAAAGCGGTAAAAGTTAAGTTAACCTACTCCTAAGGTATGAAGAAATTAGGGTGGTACCAGGCTTACGAGCTTGCCGGACCCCTTTTTCTTCGTTGGTTCACTTATTTATACAGTTTCGAACCAAGGTGTATAACCGTCGATTTAGAAATCGGCGCAATTAAAGGGGAATCACCGTGAATTCCTCAACCACCTCCTTTTTAGTCGATTATCCTCAAAAGGATAGTGGTCATTTTCCCGTCTAGGTTCATCCCCTGATTGTCGTGCCGGAACGTAATCCTTTCCGCTTTCCAATGCTGGACGCCGCTTGCCGTTTCGGGTCAATTGCGAGATTCGCACCCAAATCTCGCACTATTTCATTCAAGATCTTTCTTTCTGCAGCTTCGAGCAGCTAAGGATTAACCTCGACTTTGCCTTTTCTATTGCTTGACTGAGGCGGTCTTGTATCGGTCTTCGACTAAGAGGCGGTCTTGGATGAGACGATAATCCTCCTATTGATCGCTTCTCTTGTCGGCTGACTTCCTTATCGGCTAGCGTCTTCACCCGATGACATTCGTCGCGTCGTGCCTTTATGTGACCGAAATCGGTCTGGATCGGGATGCAGACCCTTCTTCGGTTGACCCGTCCTTCCGTCAGCTGGTGTCTTCGTTACATGACGTGCGCCTCGTACTGTACTGCTACTCACCTAAATCCAGTATGAAACAAGACGTGGGTCTTTCCTTCTTCAGCTTGATTAACCGAAGGTTGATTCTGACTCCGTCTGCTTCGTCATCTGATCGGGGCGGTTCGATGCCTGGTGGTAGTCGAAGTTAGTCCTGGACGAGGCATTGGTCCTCTTCGTCGGTTGCTCCTCCTATCGGCTGATGCTCTTAGCCCATAGCCTATGTCGTGTGCCGCCTTCTTACACGACTGAGACCAGTCTCAATCGAGACGCAAGTCCCTCTTTGCTGACTCTATGCCCCATCGGCCGATACCTTTAGCCGATGATAGACGCCACGTGCCACTCCCTCAAGTGGCAAAAATTCTGGTTTCAACAAAGGGATAAAGCATAAAAATATAACTTTATTACATCTATCAGTTCGGTTACAAAAAGGGACAACAACCAAGCCCTCAGCTCAACAAAACAACAACCGAACAACACATTATGACCGACGGCTAGCTATACTCCTAACTCTGCTACTCGGCCACGTTCTTACCGCGATCGCGGGCCTCACCAACCGAACTGACACCTGAATGGAGTAAACCACATGGAGTGAGAACTAATTAAAGTTTCTAGTGGGTTTAACCACCGAGAAAGAATGTTCTACACTTACTTGGTCTACAGGAGGCATTTACAAAAGCTGAACAAAAGATAAGACAAGCAGATAGGAAAAAAGTAGTAAAGGTTAAGAACACCCCCGATGCCTCACCAACACCCAATCAAACCAAACCATTAGCTCAAATCCGTCGAACTCACTCACCTGTGCAACAGCCGAAAGAGGTCTCACCTTCCCGATCGGTTGACTTGTACAAGCCCCGAGTAGAGGTCGAATCCTCGAATTGCACTCCCATCGGCGACCCATACATTCATCTGGTGAAGTTGGTGTATCGTACGCTCCCCATATTGGTTATGGGTGCCAAGTGGGGCACCGAAGAATTTCGCACTCGCACCACCTGGTTAAACAAACTTAACGCCATGAGAGTTGGGTTACATCCAAGTCACTCTCTATGGGTATTCCACCACATACTGCGCGTCACCTGGAGAACCGGGTTACACCTTCGTCATCCTCCAGTGGATCTTTCACTACAACTAGCCGAATGGGAGGCTAGGTTACACCCACGTCACCATACCTAATCGTTAGCTCTGTACACCTATTTTCAGAGGAATCAAAAGTATCGACCTACTTCTTAGTCAAGCGCTCTCATGTTACACAATAGCCCAGAGGCCAACTACCAAACTCGTAGCTTACCAAAGTACTCGCCTCTAGTCCTTCTCAGGCTACTCCTAAGACAGAGTCTACCAACTCTCACACTCAACCGAACCCTCGATTCTACAACCCCATAGTACTATCCTGAGGTTCACAAGCAAAGCACCCAAACACAGGGTCACTAACCTCTATGGCTCCAAACCTCAAAGCTTAGGGAGATCAACACACTCCCCCTCCACAAAACACACTGCAACTAGAAGTAAGAACTAACAGCAAGATATAGCACAAGTCAGTAGACAAGGTAAAAGATCACCCTTGCTTGGCGATATCCCCCACCTCAGGCTAAAGAACTGCTGAAGGCTACAGTTGATCAGTTGAACCACCGAAGAATGCCCTTTCGGGCACAAGCCAATTTGAGAAAGAGGTCCTCGAACTCCACAGTTTGCTAAAGATTTTTAGTTCTCTGCTCGAGCTAGTCTCTTACAACATCAACAGGGTATCCTCCCGGTAGACTTTCTCTCAATACCATTTATATGGGAAGCCACCTATGTATGAAAGTGGACATAAGTGACCGAGTAGGGCTAACCGGGTGGCGCATGCGACGTTGATAGAGTTGATTACACGGAACACCACTCTAGCTATCTTTATAATAATTAGCCCAAGTGTCAGCATAGTTTTCGGCAGCTATCCCAATAGCAACAGAATCCGTTGACTTATGCATGAGTCGATCACGCTTCATATGAACCGAAATGTTGTCCCCACATCGCCTCAAGGCATTCGGCTCCTCTCCAGTTCGCTCGGCTCACCGTAACTGATTCCGATCACTACACCTCTAGTACTCAACCGTCGCCCCCAGCCCTTTCTTTGCTTAGGGAGCCACCCCTGACCCAGGACCTTGTTGGGTTGTCGTGAGCATGGCCGTCGCCGTCACCTGTCGCCGCCGGCCTCTACCCCCCTCTATGTCGCGCATGCGCTCTTCGGCCGCCGGAGCCTGTGGATCTACCCTCATTCTCTGGAGTACCCGAGATAAGGCATTGTTGTGGTTGAGCATTTTGTTTCGACCACCCTGGCCGCTGGTGACCTTGCTATGGGTGAGCACGGTCTTCTTGAGGGCATGTAGGTTGTCGTGCTCACCTTCACTGTGATTGGAGTCGCCTTAGACCGTTGGTTGGACCGTGTCACTCTCGGGGGCCTTGAAAAATTTAAGTTTGGGTTCCACGGCGCGCCCATTGGTGCCCGTTTGTACTCTAGACAGCGAGCACCATCTTCAAAACATCGAGACCTATCGGGCTGTGGTGTTAGTTGGGTTCCGAAAGTGCAAGATTGACGGTAAATCCTAGTACAACCTATTTATTGTATTAGTATCGCACGCCGGGTGTTCGATGAATTGCCACAATGACTATTTTTGCACCATGGCTGCCCCAAACAGTGGGGGCTCAACTATAGTATACGTGGTTTGAAGCTTGAGGACCTTTTGGTTCAATTTCCGCGGCGATCGGCAAACCAATAGGTGTCTTTACTGCACTTTATTATGCTTTTTGCCTTTGTTTTCGTGTAGTGGGTTTTGCTGCTGGTTGCAGTGGTTGGGAAGCCTCCTTGGCTAGTAGAAGACCCGCTGGTGAGAAGAATGGACTAGTGAGTAGGCTTGCGTTGGTTTCCGGAGCCAAAATGGCACTTTCCGGGTACCCGACACGATTGTTTTGGGTTTTCTCGCACTCGGATTGTACCACTTGGCATGCGGCTATCCCAACACTCAAAAATGGAGTGTCTTGGGATAACAGGGATAGTGGAATGATGTCCGGAGTATTTCGAAACACTTGTGGATTGAATTAGACACAAAAATGTCATTCGAGGCAATACTAGGCTCGGAATTGTGTCGCGCGAGTTGTTGCTATTCGCAGTAGTCAGTAGGCTTCATTTGATGGTCATTCCATGAGGTTTGACACTTCTAGACACAGCAAAAAAGGTTGCGTAAGCTTTCGGGCGTTCGAATAGGGGAAAGCGGTGGCCAAATCACGCAGCGCCCGGATTGATCCGGGCGTGCCGCGTGTCCCAACCCACGCGGCAGCGGGGCTCGACCAACCGGGCCACGCCGCGTGGCCCACCCGCACGCGCGGGTGGTTGGCACCCGCTAACCGTGGAGCACCGCGTGGCGAGTGTGGCTGCCATGCCCACCTGCCCCCGCCTGCCACGCACGCTCCCGCACAGTGTCGCGCCCAATCCCCGCATGCCACGTTGCCTGCGCCGCGGTTCGCTGTGCCCAGTGCACACGCCCTGGGCCATGGACCGACCCACTTCCGAATTCGGCCAAGTGAGCCCAAATAGCTGATTTTCATCGTTTTCGCGCGCTGAATCCGTTTTTCGCATTCGTTTGACGCGTTACGCACTCGTTACACCAATAATAGGTGTTTTCACACTGCGGACCACGTGGGCAAGTAACATAGGGATTTTTGGGCCTCCACATCCTTCCCCACAAAAAAAAAGTTAAGTCCACGAAATAAAATCATACCTCAAACCGGTGCCTCGAACAAGTAGGGGTAGGTATCCATCATCACCGTCTCTAGCTCCCATGTAGCCTCACGCTCCTCGTGGTTGCTCCACAAAATCTTCACGTACGGTATAGACCGGTTGTGCAATTCCCTCACCTCTCGAGCCAGAATCCATAACGGGCGCTCCACGTACCCTAGATCCTCACCGATCTCATGCGAAGTGAAGTCAATCACGTGCGAAGGGTCATAAACATGTATCCTCAAAGCTAAGACGTGGTAAACATCATAGACTCCTACAAGGCGCGGGGGGAGTGCAACTCGGTACGCAACAAGGCCAACTCTCTCAAGTACCTCAAAGGGTCCAATGAAACGGGGACTGAGCTTCCCACGAACTCCAAATCTCCGGATCCCCTTCGAAGGTGAATTTTCAAGAAGACATGATCACCAACCTAAAACTCAAAGTCTCGCCGTCGAGTATCAGCATAGCTCCTCTGTCGACTCTGGGCGGTCTTAAGATATTATTGTACTAATCTGACATTTTCCTCTGTCTCCTGCAATATATCAAGTCCCAAAGTCCTCCTCTCACCCACGTCACTCCAATATAAGGGCGACCGACACCTGCATCCATACAATGCTTCAAACGGAGCCATCTGAATACTCGCTTAATGGTTGTTGTTGTACGCAAACTCAACCAATCCTAGGTGCCGATACCACTCTCGTCCAAAATTCAAGACGCATGCTCTCAACATATCCTCGAGGGTCTGTATGGTGTACTCAGACTATCTATTGGTCTGTGGTTGGAATGCTGTGCTAAACTAGAGTTGTGTCCACAAGATTGTCTGTAAACTCCTTCAGAAATGCGAGACAAATCTCGGGTCTCTATCTGATACGATAGAGGTGGGTACACCCTGTAACCTCACCACCTCGTCCAAATACACCTGAGCAAGTCGCTCCAAGGGCCAAGTCACCTGCACCAGTAGAAAGTGAGCAGACTTGGTGAGTCTATCCACGACTACCCATACTGTGTCTGCTCCACTCTGCGCCCTCGGAACCCAACAACGAAGTCCATAGTGATGTGGTCCCATTTCCACTCGGGGATTAGGAGATTCTATAACTTGCTAGCAAGAACTCGGTGCTCAGCCTTCACTTGCTGACAAGTTAAACAGTGAGCCACGTATCTCCCAATATTCTGCTTCATTCCATGCCACCAAAAGTGTGCCTTGAGCTTCTTATACATCTTAGTCCAACCGGGATGAATGGTATAAGGTGTATAATGGGCCTCTCTCATAATCTAATCCCTAATCTCTGTATCCATAGGAACACATGCTCGGTCCCTGTACCGCAGTACTTTCGAAGCATCCACTGAGAAATTTCCTATCTGATCAGTCTAGATCTGTCCTCTAATCCTCATCAAGTGGGGGTCGTCTGTGGTGACCCAGATCTCCGCAGGGCTTCTACAGTGCGATTAGCAGCTTCTGGAGGCCTATGTGGCATGTCGGCGGTGTTTCTGCACCAATTTGGACTCAAGTGATGGACTTCGGGTGTATAATGGATCACGTGAGTGATCGGAGGACCCCGTCGGATGTTTTGATGTGGTTTCGCGCGAAATGGTTATTAAAATTGGACTCAGCGCGAAATTTGAGTAAAGAACACTTCTCCGGGAATTTTCGGCAAATTTTAGAAGAGGAATTTGGCAAATCGGACTTCGGATTTGGATTCAGCGCGCGAAAACGGTCAAGATGGACTATTTACTTGTATTTTTCGGAGCCCGGATGACCCGGCACGGATTTCGAGGTGATTGGTACTGTTCCGGCCGCCGGAGGGGCGCCGGCGGCGGCGGCGGGCGGCGGAGCGCGGCGGCTGGCGGCGGCGGAGGTGCGCGGTCCACCGCGGAGGCGTGCACCCGGGCGCTGGCCACGTGGCGCCTCCCGGTTGGCGGGCGCTGTGGGCGCGGTCCACGGGATGGCGCGGGTGCACGGTGGACCCGGGGGTGGACACGTGGCAGATCGGGGTTGGTGCGGCGTTGTGCGCGCGGTCCACGGTGCGGGGAGCTGGTACCTCGGGCCGCGTGCCCGACAGGCACGCGTGGGCGCACGTGGGGCGCGGCGTGGGCGCGTTGACCCGAGGCTCCCGGTGTGGACGCCACGTGTCGTCGCTGGGTTCGGCCACGTGGCGCTTGGCTGTTGGCCCAAACAGCTGTTTGCTGTTTGGGTGTACACGTGGCGGCCTGGGGTTCTTCCGGGCGTGAACAGTAACGGGCCGGGCCCGCTACTGTAGCAGCCCGGAAGTACCGGGTGCCCGAAACTTTCGGCCAAAATTCCAAAGTTTGGATTTTCGGGCTGGGCTTTAAATAGCCGTCTTGTGAGGGAGTTTTGCCCCCTTTCCCGAGCTCCCCTGCCCATAGCCCCTTTAGGAAAGTTGTAGATCTTGGTGTTGTGCATCTTCTGGCAGAGGCCCGGATTTTTTGGAAGCCGCGGCGTCGACGACTTCGGCATCGGAGCGCAGTGTGGCGATTTTTCATCGGAGGCCCGTTATCGTCGCAGTTTGATCTGGGAGGTCTACAAAGCTACTCCGTCAGTATTTTTGGACGATTTCTGCGGCGTTGGAATCATGAGAGGTACGTCTTCGACTTTCGTGTTGATCATCTTGCTGGATTCAGAGTTTATGATACGGTTTTCGAGGCATTTCTAAGCCGCTGTTTTCTGGTGGAGTTTTTGGACAGCGGCCCCTTGCCGGAATTTTATCTCCGCACCCGAGTGTCAGATTGAGACGAGCCTATACACTTTTTGGATCTACTCGTCGCAAGGATTATCATTGTATTTTTCCGGGATTTTTCTGAGGCTTGCCCGAAGGTATACTATTTCCCTTTTATCTGTGTTTGAGTTTACAGTTGTGTGGTTGTGAGTATTTGCGCACCTGTACTGTGGAATTTGTAACTTGGCCTACGGGGCTTGGATTTGGGCGTGCAGGTACCCGTTTCGAAGGTCTCGACGAGACGCTCGCTGTGATATTTTTATTGGAATTTTTGGAGTTCGTTTTACAGGTGAAAATTTCACATTAAGGGGACTGTTCCCAGCAGATTTGTGATGCTTGGATTTTATGGAATTAAGTGTAACTTTGGGTCGTGTTTTTGTACCCAGGAGGTATTGATCACTGTTCCTGTATTGTTGGATTGGTGGGTGTGTAGAGATATCTGTTTCTGGACTTTCTCAGCTGTGCGACTCCGGACAGTTAGCTTTTTCAGGTGGGTGGCCTTGTCTTCAAAATTGACGGACTGTGCTTTAAATCTGCTATAGTAGGACTATGCATGATAGTGAAATGCTTGTGCAGCATGTTAGAATGTAGGAATTGCTATTCCTTGTATTATCTGATGGTATTGTCATCTCCTTGCTTTCTACCACCTGTAAATTATAGTTATTGGAACTTGACCTAGCACCCCGTCATATGTTGCATGTGTAACCAGACTAGTAGAAAACCCTCACTTGGGCTAGGGTTATTTCTGCTTTAGACATCAACACTTCTACTTTCCTGGACATAGTGTTCTTCCTCGCCCGGGTAGTGGGCCGAGTGGTCAGGTGTTATCTTTTAGTGTGGGATGCATGTTACACTCGTGCTTGGGAGCAGAGTGGCGTCTGGTAGATGTAGTTGGTTGTTCTTCTGTAGCGGGAGCTGTTTGGGTAGACGGCGGTCCCGAGATGTTTTATTTTTCTTGTTTTATCTGTCGCCGCTGTGTTAGTGGCAGCGGTAGATCAGTGTTAGCAGGACCTTAAACCCAGAACCTTTTTGGACACACATATGATTTTTGTCAACCAAATATTTTCTTCCAAGCATCGTAGGGTCGCCTGAGTCTGTTCCTGTTTGATTGGACGAAGGCATTAGCTCTTCGAGGCTTAGATGTAAAACTTGGTTTCAACTGTTTTCCTAAAAAGAACTAAAAATCATTAAATATGGATTTCTTACAGATCAGATGGCTTCAGTAAGAAATGTCACCTTTTTCCTATAATTAACCACCCGAGATGATTCGAGTGGTCTGGGTTCTAAGGTCTGCCTTCTTCTTGGGACGAGAACAACGAGAGGCTATGCCTAAAGCCTGTTCTTGTTTGATTTGGATTGTAGGTTCTAGTCTTTCGGGGTTCCCGGACCCTTCCTCGGGTCAGTGGATGCGATGTTGGCCTGTAGAGGCAGTTGTTCGCAGTGGATGCGACTTTGTGCTATGAGTTGGTAGAGTGTGATCTAGAGGTTGTTTCTCTGATTTAGTGGTGGAGATGGTTCTCCCACTTAGCTTTGAGGATCTTGGGGTTCTGGCAGATCAAGTCGTGGAAGTTTCCCGACTCAGCCATGGTCGTGCTTTATCAGATTGAGTCGTTGAGGGTTCTCCGACTTAGCTGTTTGAGTCGAGGTTCTTTTTCCGACTGAGTTGTGTTTGAGCTTGGAGTTACCGATCTGTTTGATCGTGGATCATAGCCTGCATGAGCCGCATTTGGCTTGACAGAGATACTTTACAGAGATACTTTACAGAGATACTTGAGATGGGTTACTTTGACTCGAGCGGGTCGCTCCCCTCGAGGGCCACTCCCGAGTAGGCGAGACCGGGTTGTGTACCGGCGTGAGATTGAGCTTTTCTATCGCGACTTGTCGTTGCATTTGTCCCTCTGGCTGTGCTGGTGTTGGCAGTCATGGACGTCCTACGTAAGTCCGCTCCTCCGGGACGTAACGGCAGTAGGTTGGCGCATGTTGGCAGTCATGGACGTCCTACGTAAGTCCGCTCCTCCGGGACGTAACGGCAGTAGGTTGGCGCAGGCTTGACTGGACCTGATGAGGCAGTCAGTTCAGATTGGGTGATCAGAGATGAGAGTTAGTTGTGGCATCATGTTCTTTCTGTTCCACTCCTTGAGCATCAAGGTAGAGGCATAGTAGCTGTAGAGTTTACTTTTCCAGCTTTCCTTACAGCACTGCTTTTGTTACTTTATGCCTCTAGTGGACTTGGTGGGCAGACCGTCGGGCTTGTTGGCGGCACCCACTGAGAACTACTTGGGACGTAGTTCTCACACCCGTCGTGGTGTCTTTTCCCACAGGAACTTCTACTCTGGTTCCTGTTGTTCCTGTTGCTGATCCTTCTGACCGAGCGAGGGAGTCGTGAGCTAGTTCCCTACCCGTCGTTGGAGTGTAGCGGTACCCCTTCAGAGGAGAGCTTCAGTAGATTAGTTATTTTATTTTCCTTCTTTGAGAGACTGTTGTAGTGAGGATTGTTGTATTGTGAGCCTGTACACTGATGTATTTATTGGAGATACCTCCCGGTTGAGTTCTGAGTTTGTTTATGAGGATATTGTATGATTATCATTTTGGGGGACGGACATTGTTGTATTATTTCCAGTTGTACAGTGATTGATTTAGTTATACAACAGATTTTTATTTTTAGCTCTGATATCTGTTTAGCTGTAGTACTTCTCTTGCAGGTAGGACGCTTCACCTATGCGGGTTTGGCATAGGTGGCGGATCTGTTGGCGAGCCGGGTCGCAGTTTCGACCCCGGGGCGTGACATCGTCACTCTCTATCTCTAATCCTGTCCAACAGAGTGGGCTGCACGACCAAAAATATAAGTCTAGCAGAGACCCCAGGGGATACCACCTCAATCTACAATCGCTTCATCTGCTCAACCAGCTGTAAGAAAGTAATCAGATATGCGCAGCGGAAAAAGACGCAATTAAAAATTTCTTAAAACAAAGATCACCTCATGTATTGTTTTAGATCGAAAAAGGTAATCTAATTGATCTTATCAATTAGGATTTAATTTTTACCTTGCGCGGGTCGAGATCACCGCGAAGCCGACGATCGTTGGTAAAAATTGTTCGTCCTTGATAGCCGCGCACGCCTCGGCCTCTACTTGTGTCCACACGGAATCACGCCCTTGATCGAAATAATCGATCGCCTTGATTCGCGATCCAATCACGAATTAACTCTCGCGTTGATGTAAGGAGGATGAATCAATCTTCTAATTGTGCTAGCAATCTTCCGAAGATCGAGAACGATGAATTAATTGTGGAGGACTTGAGGAAGAGGATAGGCGGCTAGGATTTTCTTTTTCTCCTTTTTTTTTTTCTCTCGTTTAGAATATGTCACATATGACACATATTTATATTGAGAAAACCCTAACCCTAATTCTAATCCTAATCGAATCCTAATCCGATTGGATTATCCATTATCCTTAAGTTAGTTTCAATATGAATCGAATCCGTATCCTAATTCGATTCATGTGTAACATTTATACATAAGTCCTCAAAATATTTACTAACGATTAGTAAATACACCATGCAACTTTTGCACTTAAATACCTCTAATTTACAATAATTGCAAATTAGTCCTTTTACTAATAAATTAGTAAACTTTAGTATTGTGATTATAATTAATCCATTCTATAAACTTCTTTATCATCTCCTTAATATCGATCATGCGTGATTCCTTATGTGTGTGACCTAATAGGTTCAATTCTGTCTGGTAGTGAGATATGATGCGATCCCCATCGACATCATCATCGATACTCTTTTTGATGGATCAAACACTTTTGATTCTTCCATCGTATAATAATTATTCGCCTAAAATTATTCTTATTGGTTCCCACAATCCACTAGTGACGCCTAGCAGCATATAGTGGCAATCCAGTCAGAAGTGAATATTGGACTGAACCTCAAGGTGCAGTTACCGTACAATACAATCCTTCTATCGCATAGTCCCAACTGAGTGGAGGTCATGGGATACTCGTCAAACCCCATCACCCGTTATATGACAATTGATAGGGCAGAAGCTCATATGGTTACTCTTGGAAACAACTTTTCATGAACTATATTACCCCGGCCGAGGATTTCTGAGCTTTGCCTTACAAATAGCATAGGACTAATTATCTCTCTACCGAGAGCGATAGATCCCCTGTAAACAAACACCAATTCCTAATATGAACCGACTGCAGCCAACATATACTACTAAGACCCATGACTCGGATCAGAGTTTATTGCATAATCAAACTACAGTAGCCTCATATTGAATGGCCGTGGTGTCGCAGGTCTAAGGATCAGTTGTACCACTGCAACATCGAATCAGTTACTGACGAATGAGTAGACATCCATGTAACTATTCGTAATTGGTCACGCTCAGTGCCCTTGTTCTCTAACAACCACCTGCATGCTCGCTCCAGTGTCCACACACTGATGACTTGAGACTCGTCATCCTAAAAGAGAGCAGCACATACATCAATCTTACCGGATCAATCATCGTCCCCATGATGATCCTCCGATTGAGAGCATTTATGACTTAATCACCAATAATATGTATCTCAAATTCTTAACTGTTAAGAATATACATTATCATCTCATTAATTCAAAGGACGATTCATAGACACATTAAACATGAATGGCATAAGATGCCCAAATAATAATAAAGATCAAGTACAAATATGTCCCATATAAAAAATGCGTCAGCCTGATAGGCTTTTGGGGCATACAACTAACAATCTCCCACTTGCACTAAAGCCAATCAGTCATGTATCTAATGCCCATCTTCTCAAGATGAGTCTCTAATTTCTGCTGAGTCAAAGCCTTAGTTAGCGGGTCCGCCACGTTATCTGCGGAGGCAACCTTCTGCATTTCAATATGTTTATCTCTGATGTACTCTCTGATCTTGTGATACCGCCGCTCGATATGTTTGGATTTCTGATGAGATCTCGGCTCCTTAGCTAATGCTACGGCGCCATTATTATCACAATATAGTGGCAGGGGATCCCTACTAGAGGGAACCACGCCAAGCTCAGTGATAAATTTCTTGATCCAAACAGCTTCCTTGGCAGCTTCAGATGCAGCGATGTACTCCGCCTCCATAGTAGAATCAGCAATCGTCTCTTGTTTAGAACTCTTCCAAACTATTGACCCACCATTGCAAATAAATAGATACCCAGACGTAGACTTTCTATCGTCTATATCAGACATAAAGTCTGAATCTGTATAGCCATTAACTTTGAGTTCTCCACCTCCAAGAACCAAGAACATATCCTTTGTTCTTCTCAAGTACTTAAGGATATTCTTTACCGCTACCCAATGCTCTTCGCCTGGGTTCGACTGATATCGACTAGTGACACTCACAGCCTATGCTATATCAGGTCGAGTACATAGCATCACATACATTAAACTCCCTATTGCGGAAGCATAAGGGATCCTGCTCATGCGACTTCTCTCTTCAGGTGTCTTAGGAGACATAGTCTTAGAGAGGTGAATTCCATGTCTTAGAGGTACCATACCCCTTTTGGAATTCTCCATGCTGAACCTTTTCAACACTTCATCTATGTTCATATCTTGCGATAAACCAAGCAACTTCTTAGGTCTATCCCTATAGACCTTTATCCCTAGGATATAAGATGCTTCTCCAAGGTCTTTCATAGAAAACTCTTTGGATAACCATAACTTCACCGATGTTAGCATAGGAATGTCATTCACTATTAGGAGTATGTCATCCACGTACAATACGAGGAAGGTAATAGCACTCCCACTAACCTTTTTATACACACACGGCTCTTCCTCATTTCTGATGAAATCGAACGATTCGACTGCATCATTGAAACGAGTGTTCCAACTCCGAGAAGCTTGCTTCAACCCATAAATGGATCGTTGAAGCTTGCACACTTTATGACTTCTATCTTTGGTAGTGAAACCCAAAGGCTGCTCCATATAGATTTCTTCTTCAAGATATCCATTCAGGAAAGCAGTTTTTACATCCATTTGCCAGATCTCGTAGTCATAATGTGCAGCAATAGCAAGCAGAGTTCTGATAGATTTAAGCATGGCTACAGGTGAAAAGGTATCCTGATAGTCAATGCCTTCGCGTTGACTATAACCTTTTGCTACCAGCCTAGCTTTATAGGTCTCTACCTTTCCATCATAACCAATTTTTCTCTTGAAGATCCATTTGCATCCAACGGGTACAATACCCTCTGGTGGATCAACCAAAGTCCAAACTTGATTGGAGTACATTGAGTCTATTTCAGACTTCATAGCTTCCAACCATTTTTCGGAGTCGATGTCTGACATCGCCTCGGTATAAGTCTTAGGATCATCTCTATGATCCTTGTCTCCCACTAGGAACATTTCCTCCATGTCCTCTATAAATAATCCCATGTATCTATCAGGAGGATGAGAGATTCTACTAGACTTGCGAGGTGGCAATGTAATCTCTGGTATCACAGAGTTATCAGGAAGGGCTCTTGGAATGCTCGATTCTAAAGAGACTTTCTCATCTAGTTCTATTTTTCTCCCACTGCCTCCTGCTAAAATAAATTCATTTTCAAGAAAGAAGGCATGACGGCTCACAATCACATTATGACTTTCTGGGAGAAAAAAATTGTATCCAAGTGATTCCTTGGGATAACCAATGAATCTTCCCTTGACTGATCTGCTTTCCAATTTGTCCGTCTTTAATTTCTTAATATAAGCCAGACACCCCAAGTCTTAATGTGAGTAAAACTTGGCTTCCTACCATGCCACATCTCATATGGTGTGGTGGGAACAGATTTGGAGGGTACTCTGTTCAAAATATAAATAGGCGTAAGAAATGCATAACCCCAAAGTGACGTAGGTAAATCTGTAAAACTCATCATAGATCGAACCATATCTAATAAAGTTCGATTCCTCCGTTCAGACACCCCATTCAATTCTGGTGTTCCAGGAGGAGTCCATTGAGAGACAATACCATTATTCTTGAGGTAGGTTAAGAAATCCGTGCTAAGGTATTCCCCTCCTCGATCGGATCGAAGAGCCTTAATCGATTTTTCCATTTGCTTTTCTACTTCTTGTCTGAACTCTTTAAACTTTTCAAAAACTTCATACTTGTGTTTAATTAAATACACGTACCCATACCGTGAATAATCATCAGTAAAGGTAATAAAGTAGAGATAGCCGCCCCAAGCAGACACATCGAATGGGCCACATACATCAGTATGTATCAGGGCGAGTACTTCGGTAGCTCTCTGTCCTTGTCCAACAAAGGGAGACTTAGTCATTTTTCCTTGAAGACATGATTCACAAGCTGGGTATGGTTCAGGGAGTAAGGATCCTAAGATACCATCCTTAGCCAGCTTGTTAACCCTATCTTCTCCAATGTGACCAAGCCTGAGATGCCACAAGTATGTTTTGTTTACATCCTCTCTAGGTCTTTTAAAACCAATAGTATTCTCATTCATGCCATTGTCAACCGTATTCATACTAACATCCATATGTAAGTAATAGAGATTGTCTATTAAAGAACCACAACCTATCAAATTATTTCTCAAATAAATTGAACAAATGTTTGATTCAAAAATAAACTTATAACCGTCCAATACCAAACGTGAAACAGAAATAAGGTTTCTAGTCGCACTAGGAACATAAAGACAATCTCTAAGTTCTAAAACTACTCTTGTCGGTAGACATAAAGGATAAGTCCCTACAGCAACAGCAGCAACTCTTGCTCTATTTCCAACGCGTAGGGTAATCTCTCCATCCCTAAGTCGTCTACTTTTCTTTAGCGCCTGCATTGAAATACACAAATGCGAGGTGCATCCCGACTCAATGACCCATGTAAAAGTAGAACAAACCGATAAGCAAGTAGTTTCAATGATATGAATCTCGGACATACCTTCCAAAGTTTTATCCTTTACCTTGTCCTTATTGACTTTTAGCATTCCTTCAGCCGTGACCAACATATTCAACAGCTCGGCGAGAGTGCAAGTAATTTTATTCATTTGAAAATTTAAAATAAACTGAGAAAATGAATCAGGTAATGATTGCAAGATCAAATCAATTTGAAGTTCTGCGTCCATAGTCATTCCGAGCTTCTCAAGCTCCTCAATGTCCTTAATCATCGCCAAGCAATGATTATTGACTGAGTGACCATCAGACATCTTAGTCCTGAACAGTCGCCTTGACACTTCGTAACGAGCTGTTCGACTTTGCTCATCATACAACTCTTTAAGATGAAGCAAGATGTCAGCAGCACTCTCCATGTGCTCATGCTGGCGTTACAACTCATTACTCATAGACGCAAGCATGTAGCATTTTACCTTCATATCATCATCAGTCCATTTATTTCTAGCATATTTCTGTTGAGCTGTTGGATTTGCGGGCACTGCTGGAGCCTCCGTGTCCAACACATAGGCTAATTTCTCAGAATTGAGAACAATTCTCAAATTCCTCAGCCAATCGGTGAAATTCGGTCCAGTTAAGCGATTAGTATCAAGTATTTTGATAAGTGGGTTAGAGGCGGACATTTTCTGCAGATGGTTAAGATTCTAATTAGTTGTGAACTTAATCATAATCTATTTTGATTAGGGACTTTAAATCTAAATGGTGCCTCCCACTAATTTTAGCGAATCTCCACACTCCCCGAGTGGAGAAAACGGAAACTTTACTAAAAGTTTCTAGTGGGAATTGCGGTCCCATCTGTTTGCACACTACCTCATCCTAACAGATTCTTGGCAATGAGTAAAGAAATGAGTGAACAACTCTTGTTCAATGCTTCTCAAGCAAATCGCAATTTTATCTTTGGCCTCCAAAAATATAGGCCTCATCCTAACAGATTCTTGGCCTTATCTTTTGGTTAAGTTAGACCCACCGTTCATCATGCAAATAAAAAAGTCATTGAATCCTCATCCTGACAGATTCTTGGATTCAACCCCTTTCTTACCACATAGCATCTCATGCCCATAGAATGGTTGCGGCTCCCTAATGCAACTGACCCCCGTGTCCGGGTGCATCAATCAACACTAAAGAGACGCCCACACCCTACAACGATGGAAGGCCACTAATGGGTTCATAACGCCATTAACTTAATATTTTATTTAGGGAGATTTGTTATCTCATCAGTTTTAATTTATTATTAACTTACATCTCATGCAAACCATCGCATCATATGCACACATATATCGCATATATATAAAAAATAACTACCGGTGATGATCATGGATTTTAATTTGATTCGAGCCTGAGCCACCAGGCCGGAATCGGGTCAGAGGGTATTACACACAAAAAACTTGCTCTGCATCTTGATCAGATTGGAGTAGATCAACTCTTGTCGGCTCCCTCGATCAATATTTGGTCCAAACTTGGTCTGCACCGCATCAACTCTTGAATGGAACAAATCGTCATGGAACATGAACTACCCCTTTACCCTTTAATTTTGCAACAATTACAATACAACCCATAATAATAATGAGACACGCAGGTCTCCAAATTACATAATTTAATTGGTGCACGCAGGCACTCAAAATAAATCTAACACTGGGTCCTTATTAAATTACACTCATTCACATCATCACAAGGTTGCTATCCATGATCATCACCTCATACACATCACAGGCGTATAATATAAAATAAAATTCTCTAATTCGATTTCTAATTAATTGGGTTTCGAATTAATTTTAAATTGCGATTCTGCACAAAACAACCACATGGCCCGCATGACTACACCATGTAAAAATCCGTCATGCAAGGCAATGCCAATCTAATTAGCATTGCGGCGCCTTGCCCGCAAGTGTGCTAATTTAATTAGCATTGCGGCGCCTTGGCCGCAAGTGTGCTAATTTAATTAGCATTGCGGCCCCTTGCCCGCAAGTGTGCTAATTAATTAGCATTGCGGCGCCTTGGCTGTAAGTGTGCTAATTTAATTAATGTTTCAAAACAATCAAAATAATATACTCAAAAACAATCTTCATTGTTTTGATTTTGATCGTTCCAGAAAACCCAATCAACATCGAAAAAGAGATAAGATCTAAAACAAACGATGAGGGTGTCGCAGGTCTAAGGATCAGTTGTACCACTGCAACATCGAATCAGTTACTGACGAATGAGTAGACATCCATGTAACTATTCGTAATTGGTCACGCTCAGTGCCCTTGTTCTCTAACAACCACCTGCACGTTCGCTCCAGTGTCCAAACACTGATGACTTGAGACTCGTCATCCTAAAAGAGAGCGGCACATACATCAATCTTACCGGATCAATCATCGTCCCCATGATGATCCTCCGATTGAGAGCATTTATGACTTAATCACCAATAATATGTATCTCAAATTCTTAACTGTTAAGAATATACATTGTCATCTCATTAATTCAAAGGACGATTCATGGACACATTTAACATGAATGGCATAAGATGCCCAAATAATAATAAAGATCAAGTACAAATATGTCTCATATAAAAAATGCGTCAGCCTGATAGGCTTTTGGGGCATACAACTAACACCAGCGGCACCTACTGTGTAATCATCATACTCAGACTCTGCACTGTCCTCCTACTCAAAGTATCTGCCACAACATTGGCCTTGCCGCGATGATACTGGATGCTCACATCATAATCCTTCAGTAACTCTAGCCACCGGCGTTGCCTCAAATTCAGCTCATTCTGAGTGAACAGATACTTCAAGCTTTTGTGATTAGTAAATATCTCGCAGTGCTCACCATACAGGTAATGTCGCCATAGTTTCATAGCAAAAATAACAGCGACAAGCTCCAAATCATGCATAGGGTAATTCTTTTCATAATTCTTTAGCTGTTGCACCTTACCATGATGCATCAGTACACAACCCAAACCGCTGTGGGAGACATCACTGTAAATCACAAACCCCTCTCACATCACTGGCAATGCTAAAATCAACGTTGATATCAGTCTCATCTTTAGCTCATCGAAGCTCTGCTGGCACTGCTCAATCCAAGTGAATCTGATCCCCTTTCTAGTCAGTCGAGTGAGAGGAGTAGAGAGCTTCGCAAAGCACTCCACGAACCGACGGTAATAACCTGCTAAGCTCAAGAAACTCCGGACCTTAGTAACCGTCGTCGGCCTAGGCCAATCCCGAACAGCATTAATCTTCATCGGATCCACTGCCACTCCTGCGGCTGAAACCACATGCCTAAAAATGCAACCTCCCGAAGCCAGAATTCGCACTTCTTAAACTTGGCATACAACTTCTTCTCTCTCAGAAGCTGCAGTACTATCCTCAAGTGCTCCTCATGCTCCTCATCACTCTAGGAGTAAATCAAAATATCATTAATAAATACCACGGCAACCCGGTCCAAGTACAGATGAAATATCCGGTCTATTAAATCCATGAATGCGGCAGGGGCATTAGTCAATCCAAATGGCATCACTGTGAACTCATAATGCCCGTACCGGGATCTGAAAGCCATCTTGGATATATCCTCGGCCCTCACCCTCAGCTGGTAGTAACCGGACTGGAGGTCGATCTTTGAAAACACCGAAACTCCCTGCAACTGATCAAACAAATCATCTATCCGAGGTAGAGGATACTTGTTCCGAATGGTCACTTTGTTCAGCTCTCTGTAACCCATACATAATCTAAGTGAACCATCCTTCTTCTTCACATGCAAAACCGGCGCTCCCTAGGGAGATACACTGGGTCTAACAAAACCCCTATCCATCAGATCCTGCAGCTGCGGCTTCAACTCTCTCAACTCAGCAGGGGCTATCCTATAGGGTGCCTTGGAGATTGGTGTAGTTTCAGGAACTACATCAATCACAAACACTATCTCCCTATCGAGCGGCATCGAAGATAACTCAGGTGGAAATACATCCAGGTACTCACGGACGATAGGGATGTCCTCAAGTCCCGGCGCCGCCGTAGGCGCCTCCACTACCGTCCCCAGAAAAGCGATGCATCCCCGACTCATCATCTGTCGAGCTCTAGCCGAAGATATCGTCGCCGCAAAAAGTGTGCTCTGACAACCTCTATACACAAACTCTACCTGGCCCGGCTCACGGAATGTCACCGTCCTCTCTCTACAATCAATGGTAGCATAATACCGGGAAAGCCAATACATACCCAACACTACATCGAAATTCTGGAGCTAATGTAGGACCAACAAATCTATCGGCAAAATCCAAGGTCCTAACTGCGCTGGGCAAGACCGACAGCACTCATCTACGTGCAACACGTGATCTGGAATCTGAACCTCACGTGTACAAGCTAACGGTCCTATCTCTAGCCCATGCAAGGATGCAAATGCTCCACTGATTAATTAATGAGATGCTCCAGTATCGAATAATGCTCTAGTGCGAGTAGAGGAGATCAGAACACTACCTGCCACTACTTTGTCAGCTGCTGAAGAGTCCCCTACCTGAGTGGCGTACACTCGCCCGCTTGGAGGTGGTCACCTGTCCAGCTATCGCGATGAGGTGGCCCGATCTGCCTGGCTATAACTCTGCGAGGCTCCTGCTACCTGCAAAGGCATGGAAGGGGTCCATGCTGAGGATGGTGCTGGCAATCCTGCCCTCGGGCACGATGAGGAGTAGTGCCCCGCCTGTCCGCAGCGATAACACCGACCCTGATGCTGGTCACACTGCTGGGGTGTATGAGGCCCGCCGCAAATGACATATCTGTCTGGACGCCTCTGATGATGCTGTTGCTGCTGTTGTGGGTGCCTCAGTGGTTGATAACCTCCTGACTTTCGTCCCCTCTGAGACCCACGACCCTGAGACTGAAATCGTGGCTGTCTCGGAGGTCCTAATCTGCTAGACTGCCCCACATCAAAAGGCACTGGGCGCATCTCTCCAGAGTTGGTCCCTGATGCTCTGTCCCTC
This sequence comes from Tillandsia leiboldiana, assembly GCA_029204045.2. Lineage (NCBI taxonomy): Eukaryota > Viridiplantae > Streptophyta > Magnoliopsida > Poales > Bromeliaceae > Tillandsia > Tillandsia leiboldiana. The sequence goes on from CM055065.1 coordinate 43,781,439, forward strand.
TCGGTCAGTATCACTGATCCCTTCTCAATCCACAGGGCGTGATTAACCGCCGCATCCAGAGTTGGCTATCGCTGGGAATGAACAAACTGATAAATGTCCCGATGCAGTCCCCTCTCGAAAAGATCCATGGGGTACGCAGCTCAACAACCGCATAAACTCACGAACATACTCCTGTAATGGCCGACTCCCCTGCTGGAAGTGTCTCAAGTCTCCCTCTAGTTTCTGCTTGACACTGTCGGGGAAAAAAGCCCCGAGCAGCAAAGCACGAAACTCAATCCGGGCCAACAACTGAACTCCCGGGGATCCAACCGGACGAACTCGATGCCACCAAGTCTCGGCGTCTTTCTCCAGAAAGTGAGTAGCCAGATGCACCTGATACTTCTCCTGCACGAAGAAGTTTTCGAACAGCTTCTCTATAGCCGCTATCTAGTTCTCCGCCTCCCAAGGCTCCGAACTCTGTCCCGAGAACTGTGGGGGATGAAGCTGACAAAAACGAGTCAATAGGTCGGTCAGGTCCTACTACTCCTCCTCTGTCAACGGTGCCATTGGAATCGGAATCGGCGATGCCGCAGCTGGAGGTGCCACTGGTAGTACTGCAGGGGAAACTCTCTACTCGAACATGCGCATCATACGCTCCATGTTCTCCTCTTAGCGCCGCATCGCCTCCTCTTGGCGCCTAGCGGTCTCCTCCTAGCACCTCATCGCCTCAGACATTTGAGCCACCTGGGCTCGCAACTCCTGGGTCTCTCTCTGCTTTGACTGCTCTGCCTCCCGCTGATCGGGCTCCTCATGAAAGAGGATGTGCCCTCGTCACTGCACAACGTCTTGGAGGCATCGTAGATACCTGCAACAAAACCAAACGTCAGAACACAACAAACACTCGACCCGATCAAGCGAAAGTCTAAAACATGTTACGCATTCTAAAGCATTATGTTGTCTGCAGCCAGCATAACCACTTTAAGAGAATAACATGCAAAATCACTCACCTCAATCCCCTGGGGGAGTTACAACTCAATCAGGACTCTCACTAAAGTCATGTCTCTCACGACAGTCATCCTATTGTCCATCCAAGGCCTAAGGTTACTAAGTCCTCAATGACCTACGACCTAGGCTCTGATACCACTCTAATCTGTCACGCCCCGGGGTCGAAACTAAGACCCGGGCTCACCAACTGATCCACCACCCATACGGGAAGCCCCGCATAGGCGAAGTGTCTAACCTGTAAAGTCAAATCTATAGCTAAACATGTATCAGAGCAATAAGGAGAAATTAGCTAAAGAAAACCATAACTGAACATATGTAAATATGCAAAATACAACTCCTAAAATATAAATACAATAAAGTCCTAGACTGTCCAGTACAAATACATAAGTCTATAGGGGTACCACTAAGTCTCTTCAAAATAAAGAGAATGGAACTATTCGGCCACGCCCTTACCTCGATCAGCTGCCTCCGAACGTGTAGAAGCTGGAACAGGTACCTCTGAAATAAAACACCACAGCGGGTGTGAGAACTACATCCAACAGTAGTTTTTAATGGGTACCGTCTCCAAGACCAACGGTCTGCCCACTAAATCTACTAGAGGCATAAGATAACAATATGGTAAAAGTAAAAATAAAAGCTGAAAATAACTCTACAGCCATCATGCTTCTATATTTCATGCTCAAGGGATGATCCAAATGATAAAAAAAAATGCATCTACTCGATATGCTCAGTTGTAATATCACGAACGGTCTTGTGTTTTTTTTAACCCCCTTTTGAATAAATTAGTTGTTTAAGGGACTAATTAGCGAAATTTTTTGGGTACAGTGTCGGTGCGTGCGGATAGTTTTTCGGTGTTAGAGCTCGAAAAACGGAGAACGACAAAGCGATCGGATCTGAAATCCGATTTGCGGATCTCCCAGAATGGGATTTCAAATGTTTCGGTGCTTCCGGGTGTACCGGAATCCGTGTCGCGTGATCGGCACGCTTTTCGAGGAGATGGGAATCTTTATGTTATATCTGCCGATTGAGGGTTTTATTTTGTACGTACGAAAGGAGAATAAATATTTAATTATTATTTTCAAGAAAGCGGAAACCCTAATCGGAGAGAAAAGAGATAAAAAGGAAAGCGGAAACCCTAATCGGAGAGAAAGGAGAGAAAACGGAAAGCGGAACCCGAACCTTCTTGGATCATCGTGTCGGAAGCCGGGAACGAGACGTTACCGTCAGCGGGGAGCGGATCAGGATCCTCACCATCGCGAGGAACGGGAACGGATCATCTTCTCCAATAGATCAAGGTAAGCGACGTTAGTCTTTTTGGGTTTTCATCGTTCTTGATTGGGTTTTCGTGGGCCTAAAGGGTTTTGCCGTTCGTCGCGTCACCGCTGCCGCCGCACCTCTTGCCGCGCGGGGCCGCACCACCTACGGTGCGGCGCGCCGTGCACAGGCCGCCGCCGCGTGGAGCTGCACCACCTACGGTGCGGCACGCCGCGCGGGGCCGCACCGCACGCGGTGCGGAGCCGTGCAGGCGCTGCCTGCAGGCAGCGCGCCCCACGCGGGCTGGTGCCGCGCGGGACGCTGCCCGCAGGCAGCGCGCGCGCCCGCGCAAGTTGGTGCCGAGCGGGCGCTGCCCGCAGGCAGCGCGAACGCCGTGCGGGCCGCCCAGCGTGCGGCGCGGAGCTGCGCAGGCGCTGCCCGTAGGCAGTGCGGGCCCGCGCAGGCTGGTGCCGCGCGGGGCGTGGCCCGCATGCGGCACGTGTCCGTGCGGGGCTGCTCCGCAGCGCGCGCCGCGAGAGGAACTTACCGCGCGGGGCTGGTGCCCGCGCAGGGTTGCTCCGCAACGCGCGCTGGAGGGGAAATCGCCCGCGCAGGGTTGTTAAGCTCCGCCGCCCGGTCTCTGTGTTCACCCGTGCGTCCTTTAGTTGGTTTTTCTACTCAGGTGGTCTGGGTTATTATGTTAAGTGTTATTGATGTTTTGGTTGGGGACTTATAGGGCCCGGAAATCGTGCAAGGGCGCAGGACGGTTTTAGGTGTTCTGTTCAACGCGATTCAAGGTGGGTACCCTTATTATGCGTCCTTTCTAAAGTGAGGTCTTATCATGTGTTATGTAAGAGTAAAGTAGATGTGCTAATGGTTTTCAACTAACCCCTTTTCGCATGAGTATCCCTTTATTACTATCTGTTACGACGGGTGTCGCGGTGCTCTATATCACACACCGTCTTCGGTTTTTATGCTCATGGTTGCTTACGCGCACACCAGCGAGTTGGCCACCGCATCAGTGTACTTTTCCAGAAAGGTGGTATTTTGACCCGTGTACTCCACAAGGTGACGTGGTGGGGGCCCCTTATGGTTACTTAGGGTGCCGCACAAGTACCGTAGAGGGGTTAAAAGCTCCAAGGTGAGAGCAAGGTGACTCTGTTCGCTGGAGGTCTTTAGACCTTCTGGCCGGTGTTCCGTTTTGACTTATAGGGGTATTGTGGATTCATGAGGGAGAGTTTTGGATGCTCTGGTTTATCGGTTTGTTTTCTTTTCAGTACTTTTAGCATCTTTTATGTTTTACATCTACCTCTTACTCTTTGGTCACTGACTTCCCACACTGTGACAGGTTCGGTCAAGGGTGGGGTCCGGGACGACAGTGAGGCCACGACTCGAGGATCTTAGCCCGATTAGGGGCTGGTGACATTTCTTTTACTTACGTCTTGATTACTTTTGGTTAGTTAGCTTTGTTTGCGTGTGATACTTTGTTGTGGATGTTGGGTTCGAACTGTGTTTTATCGTGGATGAACGTTTCCCTTATTAGTCGTTGTTTCGGCCACTCTTTTCAAATCAAGTAAAAGATTGCGAAAATGTTTAATAAAACTTAGGTGTCGTGTGGGCATCGTTTTACAACCCATGGATTTATCCTTTCAAAATGTAGGTGGCCGGCTTGGTTTTTGTGCATGTTGATATTTTTCCCTCATCGTAACTTCATGGCTAGTGTGGTTAAAGTACGATTTATGCTTGCGACGCCATGCATATACAAAGGAGACTCCGTCCGTGTGCGAGGTGAATTTGTGTGTGTGGCGGATCTGCGCACGTGCCTGGCGGGTGTACTATAAAAAAAAAAAAATGTATACGTTTTTCGCTTATTTTAAACCCCCGGGGCGTGACATCAGTCAACCCAATCATCCTGACTGCCACATAGGGTCCAGTCAAACCTGCGCCCACCTACTAGCACACATCCACAAGAGGACGAGATTTACGTAGGGCGTCCCACGCGGACAGCATCGACAAGTCGTGATAGTAAAGTAACAGGCCCAGCTCCGGAGCGGCACTCGTGGGGAGCAACCCCACTGAGGAAAATATCCGTGCATCTCTGTCGAGCTCAATATGGCTCCTACAGGCTATAGTCCAAATCCACGATCAATAAGATCGTCAACAGCAAAAATCCACCACTAACAACATCAGCCGGACACTCCACGGCTCGGGATCACCGTCTAACCACGGCTCCCTAACTCTAGTATTGATTTGACCTCAGCTACCAGACTACACTCGGCCCCCAAGCATGAGCGCATCATGGATTCTATACTATCTCGACCACTCGGCCCACTACCCGGGCGAGGAGAACTCGAAGTCTAGGAAAGCAATAACAAAAGTGTGTAGTGATGTCTAAAAACAACAACTAGAACAAGTGAGGGCTTTCTACTAGTCTGGTCAAATCATAAAACATATGACGGGGTGCCAGTCAAGTTCCATAATTCAATCAATAACATGATACAATAGTAATAGCACCTATACTAGCATACTGAGTCCTATCATACTAGAATTAATAGAAAGTCTGCGGTTTTGGAGAAAAACAAACCCACGTGGATGCGCGCGTCGGTCCGGAGTCCAAATGAGTCGAAACTAGACGTGCACGATCCTCAAATTCCCACGGTTCCAACGAACTAGAAATCTCCCGAAAACTCCTCTCGGATCGGCGGCGGCAACCAAAACACTGAAGTGCTGTCAAACAAGTTCAACGAAATTTCAGCGAGCGCGTCGCTCGAGTGTAGAAGCAAATCTGAGCGTAACTTTTGTCCGGGACCAAAATGAAAAATGCTCACCTTGATCATGATGAATAGTTCCAACTTTTACTTTCCCTGCGAAACTCCAAAATCTTCGGAAAAACTATATCACAAGCCGAACCCCGCAAAGTCACAATCACAAAATCTACATTTTATTGTTCTGCGCAACAGTCCCAAAGGACTGAAATGTTCACCTGTGAAGGATCCTCAAAAAAAAATCCAAGAAAAATACGGTTGCATTCCTCACAAAGTGTAAATAGAAATTGAGTGCTTAAACACCAAATTCCGCCAACCGTAGGCTAAGAAAAAGCAAGATCACTCATCCGCTGTCCAAAAAATGTCGCAGAAAAAGGGGGTCTAAAGAAGCTCCGAAAAACCCAATAAAAACCCAAAATGGAAAGGAATGGTAAATACAGAAATTGAAAAAATGAAATGGGGGCTCAAAAGGCCTATTTATAGGCAAAATCCAAGAAAGAACCAAATTCGGGCTTTGGGGTACGTTTTCGGGCGCCCGAAACATTTGGGCCCCGAACAGGGGACAACGGCGGCTGAATCGCGCAGCGCCCGGATTGATCTGGGTGCACCGCGTGTCCCAACCCATGCGGCAGCGGGGCTCAACCAACCGAGTCGCGCCGCGTGGCCCACCCGCACGCGCGGGTGGTTAGCGCCCACCAACCGCGGAGCGCCGTGTGGCGGGCGTGGCTGCCACGACCACCTGCCTCGGCCTGCCATACACGCTCCCACACAGTGCCGCCCGGTGCACGCTCCCTGGGCCATGGACCGGCCTACTTCCGAATTCGGCCCAGTGAGCCCAAATAGCCGATTTTTATTGTTTTCGCGCGCTGAGTCCGTTTTTCGCATCCGTTTGACACGTTACGCACTTGTTACACCAATAATTGGTGTTTTCATGCCGCGGACCATGTGGGCAAGTAACATAGGGATTTTTGGGCCTCCACAGTTATAGTTGACGCATACTTACAATATATCACTTAGTTACCTGTTATCAACTCTTACAATTATTGCTTTTATATCAGCACTTCTTATTGCTTCATATTTGATTTACCATATTTTGATTATTGTATACCAGTAGGTACGACTTGTTCGTCTCCGGCTCGTTGTACCCACTGAGATACATTCAGTTGTGTCTCACACCCTGTAGTGACCCTTTTTTTAGGTTCGTCGGGTAGTAAGTAGTCGGGACGTGATGTGAGGATTCCGTGAAAGAGCTGTGACGCCCCAACTTCCCAGAGGGTCACCCATCCTAGAACTATTTTAGCTCTAACATGCTCAATCCTCTTAACCTCTTGGGCCTAGCTACTACCCAAAATGCTATAGCCGGGTTAAGAGGTTTAGCCCTATTCACTACAACAAAATTAGGTTATAGGGACACGTATTTGTGATATTTTTTTGCAAACGTCCCATTTATAGTCCATCTATATCCAAAATTAAGTTATAGGAGCACATTTTTGGGACACATTATAGTAATGTGTCGCTATACACCATAGCGACGGCACATATAGCGACACTAATGACATGTGTCGGTATTTTTTCCAGCAGCATTTTTTTTAGTTTTTAGCAACACTTAGAAATATCGTTATAGCATAGTTTTGTTGTAGTGATTATATTTCATATATAGGACTATTTCAAATCCTAGGGTGTTACATTCTTCCCTCCTTTAAGTCCTGACGTCCATATCAGGCTCAAGCATACTCACAAGTACTAGGCAATGTGAGACTCGGTTCGCTAGCCTTAGTCGACATTGTGGGGAGCTACACTCCACCCACAACGATCATTAATCGAGGAGCCATGCTCTACCCGCTATATAATCCTGGCTCAGCCGAGACTCATCTCACACTTCTGACTGGTGATTGGCTTTGATATCAACTGTGAAGGCCCAACTTTTCAGGGGGTCACCTATCCTAGAACTACTTTAGCTCTAGCAAGCTCAACCCTTTTAACCTCTTGGGCCTAGCTACTAATCAAAATGCTATAGCCGAGTTAGGAGGTTTAGCCCTATTATATCTCATATATAGGACTATGCCAAATCCTGGTATGTTACATTCTACCCTCCTTAAAAGAAAAAAGTTTCGTTCGCAAAACTCAGATTGATACTTCAGCTTGAATTGAGACATCCGATAAAATTGGAACGATACAGAGAAGATTGGCATGGCCCCTGCACTAGGAAGACACGCATAAATCGAGAAATGGTCCAAATATTTACTATGACACCCCAACTTTCTAGAGGATCACCTATCGCTGAACTACTCTAGCTCTAGTACGCTCGGCTCTCTTAACCTCTTGGGCCTAACTACCACCCAAAATGCTATAACCAGGTTAAGAGGTTTAGCTCTATTATATCTCATATATAGGACTAATCCAAATCCTATAGTGTTACATTCTTCCCCCCTTTAAGCCGTGACCTCCACGTCAGGCTCAAGCGCACTCGCAAGTACCAGGCGATGTGAGACTCGTCTCGCTAGCCTTAGTCGACCTTATGGGGAGCTACACTCCACCCACAGCGATCATTAGCCGAGGAGCCACTCTCTACCCTCTATATAACCCTTGCTCAGTCGAGACTCATCTCACACTTTTGGCTGGTGATTGGCTCTGATACCAACTATGACGCCCTAACTTGCCAGGGGGTCACCCATCCTAGAACTACTCTACCTCTAGCACGCTCAACCCTCTTAACCTTTTGGGCCTAGCTACCACCAAAAATGCTATAGCCAGGTTAAGAAGTTTAGCCATATTATATCTCATGTATAGGACTATTCCAAATCTTGAGGTGTTACAATAGATGTCCCGCTATGCTAGCTAGTATTAGCCCTTTTTATCTTGCTTATGTTTATATTCCGGAGATTTAGTTTCCACTCGTGATTATATTATGCATATCTAGGTGGTAGCTGTTGAGATTATGATTATGCTATTAGCTCAATTGAGATTGGATTATATTATTGTGGATTATTGTTTAAATTGTTTAAGATGTTAGTTAATAACTCTAATTGCAATTAAATGTTCATTGTATTTGTCTAGCCGTACGTGTATAGAGAAGACTCTATTCGCTTGGACTAAAAATTTTCTATGCGCGTGGCGGATCTGCCCACATCCTGAAGGTTACGTTTTCAACCCTAACTTATATATAAAAAAAATTTAGACTGTTTTTCAAATCCCGGGGCGTGACAAGCTACATACTATTAATAGCACTAAGCGCTTGATACTATCAAGTTTTTCGCCATTATATCTACCTCTTTGATCATTTCCATCCATTGGATCATACTATTTTTCCAACCATCCTCTAAACCCTATGGGCCCACCATCATCCTAACCGCACATCTCATCAACCAAGGGTTAAAAACCTAATAGCACCAATGACTTGTGCCATTAAGAGCATAATAGCCTAATTATATATATATATATATATATATATATATATATATATATATATATATATATATATATATATATATATATATATATATATATATATATATATATATATGTTGAGCTAGAATGTTATCAGTAGTAAATGAACTCCGTTGCCACCCATTTGTTTTTTATGATGGAGCAACCAAATCACTAATCAGCACTATTAAATATGATCAAAACTATTTAAACTATCTGGAAATTTAATTTTATGCTTTTTTAATATTTTTTTTTCTTATCCATTAAGTGGATACAAAAATAAATGGCTGAAAATAAATATTTTTTAAAAAGTAATGATAAGAGTCTTGTAATCAACATCTAGAGTATAGATTTTATTTTAACTAGTTTAAAAATTTTTTCTATCCAAAATTTAATTGATTTAGATTTTTTTACACCGTTAAACAAATAAACACCTCATATCTACTATTAAAATTATAAATTTTACAACATTTTGATCATTAGGTCAATAATGTCGAAAGGATTTGAAATTTGGCTTATATATACTTCTAGTGGCATAGATCGTGTTCAACAGTGCCGATCATCGATTTGGAAGCTCCATCATCGAAAACAAATGAGTGGCAAAGAAGCTCATTTACTACTTGTTGAAACTAGAATTTTTCGTCACTTAAGGGAGCGATACGTGGCGGATACCGTCGGTCGACAGTCATTAGTCGGCAGTGGAACGAGTTAGAAGAAGAAAAATCACGTCTCGATCGAGACCAGTCTCAGTCACGTAAGAATGCGGCACGCGACATATGCTATCGGCTAAAAGTATCAGTCGATAGGAGAAGCAGCCGATGAGGAGAAGTAATGCCTCGTCCAAGACTAACTTTGGCTGTCACCAGACCTCACCAGTCAAGCGACAAAGGAGGCGAAGGTCGAAGATAGCTTTTTGGCTGCTCGAGCCGAAAAAGGAAAGTTTTCAAAAAGAAGGAATGCAAGATTTAAGCGCAAATCCCGCAACTGACCCAGAAAGGCAAGCCGCGTCCAGTATCGAAAAACGCTGAAAATTACAATTCTGGCACGATGATAAGGGAATGAACCTAGACAGAGAAGCGACTACTATCCCAATTAGGGGTATTTCGGCTCAAAAGGAAATGGTTGCTAAATATCCGATAACTTCCCCCAATTTACGCCGATAATTCAAATCGACAACTAATAATATAGTTCGGAATGTATATAAATACCTGAAACACCAAAGGAAAAGGGATTCGGCAATCTCGTAAGCCCGGTATTACCCCAGCTTCTTCATATTTAGGAGTAGGTTAACTTAATTTTTATCACTTTCCTTTACTGCTTTCCTTTACTGCTTTCCTATGAGTAGGCTTAATTGTAATCTCTATCCCTTTCTTCTTCCTTGTATTCCCTTCCCAAGAGTTATAAAGTTTTAACCGGTTCATCAGTCGTCTCATTATTTTTGTCTCTTTTATCCAGTTCGGCTACTCTAAGTCGAACCCAGCAATCACTCTCTACCTCCATAATCTCGATTCAGCTACTTTAAGTCGAACGGTCGCGAGAGTTACCAAAGGAGAACCCGGTCGAGCAGATCCCTCCTCAGCCAGATCGCTTGATTTATTGGCACGCGACGCATTCGCCATCTCTGAGGGTCATTCTCAGGGGCCGATCACGCGCAGTCACTTTTGGCCCCAACACTACTGATAACATTCCAGCTCAACTCTCTCCCCCCCTCTCACACACACACACACACACACACACACACACACACACACACACTCTCTCTCTCTCTCTCTCTCTCTCTCTATATATATATATATATAGAGTTAGGCTACTGTGCTGGTACAAGCACCAAGCAATTGGTGGTTGTAAGTTTTCTACCGTTAGATCTAATCCTTTGATTAATTCTACCTCTTAGATTATACTATTTCACCAACCACCAACTAAACCCAAGGGGCCCGCCATCATCCTAACCGCACATTCCTATATCCAATGATAAGAAACTCACAAGCACAAATAACTTTGTACTTTTACAAGCATAGGAGCTCAATTATATATATATATATATATATATATATATATATATATATATATATATATATATATATATATATATAAGTTGAGCTAGAATACTAGAATGCTATAGCAAAATGGCTCCTTTGCCACCCATTTGTTTTTGATGACAGAGCTTCCAAAATGACGATTGGTACCGTTAAGTATGATCCGGACTATTTAAACTATATAGAAATTAAATTTCATACTTTTTCGATATTCTTTTTTTATCCATCAAGTGGGCACAAAAATGAATGATTAAAAATAAATATCCTTCATAAAGTAATGATAGGAGTCTTATAATAAAGATCAAGAGTATAAATTTTATATTAAATAGTTAAAAAAATTTTCTAACCAAAATTTAATTAATCTAAAATTTTTTACACCATTAAATTAGCAAAAGGCTCATATCTCACTACAACAAAATTAGGTTATAGGGATAAATATTTGTGACACTTTTTTGCAAGTGTCCCATTTATAGTCCATCTATATCCAAAATTAGGTTATAGAGACACATTTTTGGGACATATTATAGTAATGTATCGCTATACACCATAGCGACAGCACATATAGCGACACTAATGACAAGTGTCGGTATTTTTTTCAGCACTATATTTTTTTTAGTTTTTAGCAACACTTAAAAGTGTCGCTATAGCATAATTTTGTTGTAGTGTCTACCATTAAAATTATAAATTTTGTAACCTTTTGATCATTAGGTCAACATTGTCGAAAAGATTTGAAATTTAATTTTTAGATAGTTTAAATAGTCTAGATCTTATTCAGCGGTACCGATCATCGATTTGGAAGTTCCATCATTGAAAATAAATGGGTGGCAAAGGAGCCCGTTTGCTATATATATATATATATATATATATATATATATATATATATATATATATATATATATATATATACAGAGAGAGAGAGAGAGAGAGAGAGAGAGAGAGAGAGAGAGAGAGAGAGAGAATTAGGCTGGAATACTATCGATAGAACCAAGTCATTGGTGCTACCAATTTTTCAGCCTTTGAATTAAAGGATGTGCGGTTAGGATGATAGTGGCCCCCTAGGGTTTAGTGAGTGGTTGGTTAAATAGTAAAAAATTTTAGAGAACCACTATAATTACAACTGCACATCCTTT
>CM055065.1:43795533-43833390 GCA_029204045.2 Tillandsia leiboldiana
AGATGGATCTGCGGGTGGGAGGTGTTTCTTGTTAGGTCAGAGCGGGCGGATTATGTTTTATTCTATTTTAGGCCCTCACTTACCACTCCATTTGGAGCAGGTTGGAGCGGAATAAATTTTTAGCGGATTAGAGTGGATTAAAAAAAAATGAATTTTTCGTCTCTCACTTAATTTTCTTGGCGGATCAAAATAGATTCAGGTGACGGATTATAATTTTATATCCTTTTGGTTCGTATTTACTATCAGTGAATCAGGGTGGGAGCTCTCCAATCTGAATTTATTTGTATTCCTAAGAAATACAGGATACACTTTGAGGACAAAATTTTGGAAACAATTTTTGGCTACACGGAAAATCTGTGCTACCTCTCTAGATTTTCTTGTTTCCCATCTTTTCATTAAGGAAAAATGCCAACAATACTGAAGTTGAAGAAAAAAATATGTTATCTTGACTATGCTGATCACTATATATATATATATATATATATATATATATATATAACGAAAAATTTGTGCTTCAATTTGATACCATGTCATAGGTTTGGGAGCATGATCCCCACTCTATTTTTTTTTTCCTCCACTCTATAACCTATACTAGTATTTTAACACATACTTCATGGAGAATTATGTGGAGCACATGCCTCTCTACCATGGGTCTCTTTTGTCTAAATGGATACTATTTGATCAGTAATTAATACTGTTTTAGAATAGTTGTTTCATAAAAAAAAATAAAAAAATAAAAAAAGCTAACATTTTCACAAATTTCTAGTTTGAATTAGAAAATTCAAATTGAAGATTTAGTTTTGAGGCCCATAATATTATCTTAGCTTCCTACCATACTCAATATCTGCAAAGCAAAGCTTTCGCCAGATATTTAAGTAACTTATATGTTCTTCGAGTAGAGAAGATAATATATGAACTGGGCAAATTAGATATATCTAGAGCTATCATCACGTCTCTAATGGCTAGAATAATATAGAAAATTATTTATCACGCAGATATAAAAATCCTTCAGAAAAATCTGTTATTGGAATCAAATCATTCGTACCGAAAATGATAAGGAAAGAAAAAAGATCGAGACAGAACCATAGTCACTGATGAGGACCTCAATTTTGTATTGCAGTTGGTGCATATACTTTCCCCCAAGGAGGAGGCATGCTTATTCTACTTGCAATTGAAGCAGCCATAGTGCACTAATCCCTTCCTCTCTGTATTGGCTCTAATGGACCATTTAAAAAATAAAAAGCCAATAATTAACTTCATAGCATTAGGGTAAAGTGTTGAAAGGGTCTACATCACTAAATATGGGGCTATATATTGTAGGGTGATGATCATGTGAAACAATAAAAATATGCCTAAGTTGTTGGAATGACATGGGACCATGCACAAAACCTATGACCTTTGGATTCCCCAAGACGAAATGTACCATGCCATCTTTTTAATTTAGTAAATTTGTTAAGGGAAAACTTTAAATATTTTCCGTCTTTTTATTTTGTTATCTCGTGTTTTAAAAATTATTTTTATTTTTACTCTTCTGTTATTTTATTTTTATTTTATTATAAAGATGTATCGTTATATTGGATGTCAAAATAATATATTTACAAACCACACAGGATAATATAGTAAACACTTTAGAATAGTAATATGTTATTTTTTACCATCATGTAATCAACAAATTGTATCACTTTACTACGTTATGGTTTGCATATAAATTGTATTAATTTATTATTATTATTACCGTGAAAAAAATAATAAAATTATCGGATAATTAATAGGATAACACTTTTCAAATTATAGGATAATAAAATAAAAATACATTATACCACAGAACAACTAATTATTAGGGCCTATGTTTTGCTTTTTACCCTTCTTGATTCTTATTTCCTTTCATGCTCTTGTTCTTTTCGCGAGTGTAACTTTGTTGAAGATTGTCTCAACAGAATCTCATTGCGATAATTTGACATGCCATTTGATGTACTCTACATTTTAATATTAAAGCTATGTTTTAATATAAAAGTTTTTCAAATCTTAATATCGTACTGGAGTAAAAATTTATTTAGGAGACGTAATAAGAGCCAGAGAGGATGAGGTTCTCCTCATTTAAGTATTTTATCTTTCTCTTTTTTCACTTTTTATTTTTTTAAAGTATTATTTTTCTTGTAAGTTAAGGGACTTGCAAGTACTCCATGTGTTCTTATGACTCTTAAATGGGCTAACGGATCGAGATCCAAGAAAATCAAATAAAATAAATTAAAAAATTAGATAATAAAATTTAAATTTTCGAAAGTTTGATATTCAAATCAAAATGAGTCCTCGTTTAAGGTAACTTCTATGCATTCTTAAGTCAAATATTAGTTTTGATAGGTGCTTGACTTCTACACCTTATGGAATTCGGTATGTTATTTTATTAAGTTGGTAATTAAGAAGGAATATGTTGGAAGCATAATTTATTCTGATATTAATGGTTGGAACCAGTATCCGTAATCGTCACTGTATAATTCAAAATCGAGAATAGAATAATATAGAAAAGAGATATTAGAGTAGAAAGATATCTAAACTATAAAATACTTTATTAATCAATAGTCCAATACAAACTTCGTCTTCATCTATTTTTCGATCTTCATATATCATCATTGTAAACTTTCTTATCGGTTTGAGTCGGTAACACTCGTGAAATTTAAATTTAAAATTAAAATTTAAAGTTTAATTTTTGAAGATTTGAAAATTCAAAATTTTGAATTTTGAGGGTGTCTGTCACGTCCCGAGTTTCAAAAAGCAGTCTAATTTTTTTTTTTTTTCAAATCAAAATTCAAAACTTGAAACTCAGGACATGGGCAGACCGCCACATGCGTAGAAAATTCTCTGTCCACACGGACAGAATCTCCCCCATATATACATGCTCGGCTACGCAAGTACGGGAATACAATCAGAGAGCAACATAACCAACAACTAAAGCAACATGAAGTTTCTACAGCTAATACATCAACAACTACACATGACATAATCCACATAAACTCTAAATAACATCAACACCACAATCACAAAACAATATCAACTCCTCAACTAAACTGGAAATATAGAGCACTGGGCCACGGTGGCCAAAAGCAGGGGACAACTCTATCGTAAAAGCTCACTAGATCGTCCCGACGTCTCAGCACCTGACTGACCTGAAAAAATGGTCACCTAAAGGTGTGATATACAACATAAATGTATCACAGTGGGCACAACGGGCCGAGAAATAGCAAGTCGTACTTACCGCATAACCTACCGGATACAGTAATAAGCGGATAGCAAAATAGGCTATAATCTGAAAGCTAGATACTGATCATACTGAAATGAAAGCAGGTACTCATGAATGAAGCTAAACATGCTATAACTAATCATTAGATAAATTAGGACAATATTAATGTATCATGCTGTATATCAGGTAGGTATGATAATGCATAACTGTCAAAACTGTAATCTAGAGAACCAACAATCATGTGTTAATCAATAAAGTAGAATAATCATATATGGAGCTGAACAAGCTACAACTGGCAAGTCTGATAATCATGTAAATCTCACTGCACAAGAGATGCTTATAAGGGCAAATATGATAATCCACAAGTATCGGTATACCATGCACAACTCGAGTAAAGATGTTATGCATCAACTGAACATATAAGAATTTGAAAGTATACCCAATCACTATGGCCCGTCATGTAGACATAGCCAAGGCTCGCCCAACAGGTCACGAAGACCAAAAACAAGTATCACTCCGGAGGGACATAACCACCGCACTCAAAGTCGCTAACTCTGTCTAAGAGCGGCGTAACATATCCACCCCCACTCAAAATCGTTAACTCTGTCTAATAGCGGGGAATAACAAATCTAGGGGTGAAGCTTACGGGGTGACAAACCATGTCTATAAAACAACACCCCTATCTGGGCCGGCAAACTGAAGTACTCAGGGTTGTGATCCCTGTCTAAGAACTGCAGCGCCACACAAGCTATAGTCACAAATGCATGCTCAAGGCTCCAACAACCGAGACTCAGTAGGTAAACTCGTGATAGAATATCAAACTGCACTACCCTATCCAGAAGGACAACAATAATGCAAGTATCCAAAAAAAAACATGCTAAGGACCCAATCATGAGCTGAGTAAACCAAATGGTCGAAAAGGTCAAAATCTTAGAAAAAATCACCAATCAACATAATAAATGTCCAGGTATAATCTGTGGAGAACCGAAACCCCGCGAAAGGATTACTGTTGGATCAACAACTTCTGGAGGCCTATGTTGGGTGTTGGAGGTGTTTGTGCGCGTATCGGACTGAAGAAAGGGGCTCAGTGCGTAAAATGGATCACGAATGTATTTGGATGCCCTCGTCGAATTTTAGAAGTGGTTTCGCGCGAAACGGACATCGGATTTGGATTCAGCGCAGAAAAACGATAAAAATTGACTATTTGGAGGTATTTTTCTGAGTACGTACGAGCAAGAACGGGCAACCGAAAGTTTCGGGGTGTTTTGGGTGCTTGGTGGAGCCGTGGACCGCAAGGGCCACATGGCGGCTCCCTATTGGGCAGGTCCTGCAGGCGCGGTCCACCGGGCGCATCGCGCGGACGCGAGGCGGGCCGCGATTGGCCAGCCGCCGCCGCGCACGTGGGGAGCAGCGACGCTGTCCCCGCGTGGGGACACGCGGCGCGCGCCCGTTGGCTGCGCCGCGCCCAACCGGATCAAGCCGCGATCTGGGCGGCCCAACCCGGTCGACGTGGCGGCCCGGATGGCCACCACGTATCCGCGGGTTTGGGGCCAGCGGGCTAGGCTTCCCCTGTAGCTGCAAAGAGAGAGAGAGGAGTGTGAGGGTTTGTTCACTTCTTCTTCTCTTCTTCTTCTTCTTCCTCCTCCTTCATTCTTTGGACTTTGGTTTTTTTGGAGGACTTCGGGCAGAGAAACACCAACAACTCCTCTTCATCTTCATCACCATGGAAGGGCCATTGGAGCTCTCTTGATCATCATCTTCCCCATGATGGAACACCACCTTTGTTGCCGGATTTTCGAGCTTTCCCGTCGCATTTTAGTGCAAAATTTTTCCAGGCTTCATTTCTTGGAATTTTGAGCTGAAATTTGGAGGGGATCTCCATAAGAGGTAAATCTACAGTTTTGATATTCAGCATTTTTCGTGGATCATGAGATTTTTTAGAGTATTTTTGGGTTTTCTGGAACCTTCACGCACAGTTTGTGTTGTTTGATAACCTTGAGTAATTTTGGGTTTTCTCTTTCGTTCGAGCTCGGATTTGAGAGTTATTTAGCTCGATCTCTATCTACTTTCGACAAGGAATCCGTTGACACCTTCCTTATTGGATTCGGAGCTTGTTTGCCCAGGTAAAACCCACCATCTTTCCAACCCTGTAGTGCAGATTTTTACAGTGCAGATTTTTTGTAGTAATGAATGTTTTTATGGTGTTAGCTACGGGAATATCATGATTTTTGGGGATTTCTTTGTATGGACGGATTAACAAGAATAAGATGAGCATTTTTCATGTTGAAACTTATGAGGAATTCCTTCTAGATTAATCCCTAAAAATTTATGAAGAACACGCTGAAATTAAGGATATTACCGCGTTGTTTTGGGTGTATCTTGGCCTACATGTGTCGGAATGAGGAGTATAAATACTCGATTTACATCTACTCATCGCGAGGATCGCATGTCACGCCCCGAGTCCGCTAATTTGTTCAGTTCGGGCACGCCAACAGACCCGCCAATCGGGTATGACCTTTCACTACCCGAAAGGAACGGTAACATCCATAATAATACAACAAGTGTATGCAGAATCTCAATATCAGAGTACTAAAAATCACTTCTAATTAAAACTTTCATTCATTAAACAATCAGTTTAAACTATAAATGAAAGCATACACGAGCGAACCATAACATAAAAGTTATTACAATTTTTATCTCTCAACTTGAATCTTAACAATATTACAATTTACATTCTTTTTCCTCACAATACATAGTTCACTCAAAAAAATATAAAAAAGGTACACCTGCTAGACCCTCTAGGTCTCTATACTGCTGGGCCCTTGCCCCTGTCGCATGCCTCGCTAACTGCACCGGTACCTGTACCTGGAAAAATGGTCACCCAAGGGTGTGAGAACTACTAAAAGTTCCCAGTGGGCTCAACCACCGAGAAAGAATGTTCTACACCACTTGGTCCAATGGAAGCAGGATAGCAAGATAACTATGCTATAAATAACTGCAGATGCTGACTAACATAATCATAATTATGTATAAATGAATCTACACTATCTGTGTATGTTCCTTGTCTCACTGCTATCAATCGTGCCCCTCTGGGCCACTATCCAAACCTCGGCCACTATGCCGCTACAAAAGGGTTATACTAATCCGGCCACCTAGGCCACTCTATTTCCTCTTTATTCTTTCACAGTCTTGTGCTTTAATTCAAGTTGCTAAACCCTCAGAGATTCTTGCCCAAAGGGCCCCAGCCCGGCAGTCATGCTACCACAAGACGAGAATCTCTAAGGTTGCCGATAGCACCCGCAAGTGCTACCCCGCCCAACGGGAAAATGTGTCCTTCGGGTCGCCTCCTCGGAGAGGGACACTGCCCTTTACGTCCGACAGAAGCGCCCGAGGAGAGGGACCTGCCCTTTACGTCCCACAGGACCGCATTTCACCCCCGAAGGGTCGCCCGTTTTATTATCTTTTTCTTTTCTTTCTTTAGCCTTTAGCTCTTTATCTTGCCTTTCCTTTGGGAAGCTGAGTCTTTCTCACACACTTTCCCCAGGTGTCATGCCCCGGGGTCGAAACTGCGACCCAGGCACATCAACAGATCCGCCGCCCATACGGGAAGCCCCGTATAGACGTAGCGACCAACCTGCAAAAGAATCATCTACACTAACAGATAACAGAGCTGAA
Source organism: Tillandsia leiboldiana (assembly GCA_029204045.2). NCBI lineage: Eukaryota > Viridiplantae > Streptophyta > Magnoliopsida > Poales > Bromeliaceae > Tillandsia > Tillandsia leiboldiana. The sequence continues at coordinate 43,802,447 of CM055065.1, forward strand.
AATGTAAAAGCTGAAATAAAAGATATAAAATACAACTACAGCTCTAAAATATACAAACCAACCTCACCAAATACAAAAGTCTCTCTCAACAACAGTAAAAGAAAGGTACAACTCAATACCTCACTACAAGAGTCACTCAACATAACACACTCAAAATGTAGTAAGGGGTACATCTACTCTCTCTCCGAGGATGACAGGAAGGGATCTATCTCGCGACTCCCTTACCTCGGTCTGAAGGAGCAGGATCAGCAACTGGAGCAGCAGGAACCGGAGCAGAAGTCCCTGGGGAAAAGACACCACGACGGGTGTGAGAATTACTTCCCACAGTAGTTCTCAGTGGGTGCCGCCAACAAGCCCGACGGTCTGCCCACTAAGTCTACTAGAGGCATAAAGTAACATATGCAGTGCTGTAAGGAAAAACTGGAAAAGTAAATTCTACAGCTACTATGCCTCTATCTAGATGCTCAAAGAGTGGAACAGGAAGAACATGATGCCACAACTAACCCTCAACTCAGATCACCCAATCTAAACTGACTGCCACATCGGGTTCAGTCAAACCTGCGCCTACCTACTGCCGTTACATCCCGGAGGACCGGACTTACGTAGGGCGTCCGTGACTGCCAAAACTGGCCCAGCCAGAGGGACGGTGTCCGTGACTGCCAAAACTGGCCCAGCCAGAGGGACAATGCGTCGACAAGTCGCGATAGAAGTATCAGGCCCAACTCCAGAGTGGCACTCGAGGGGCGCGACCCCACCGAGTAAAGTATCCGCGCATCTCTGTCGAGCTCAAATGTGGCTCATGCAGGCTATGATCCAAATTCTCGATCAACAAGATCGGCTAAAACCAATAAAACACTGTCTCACTCACAAGCTGGAATCTACACAGCCGAGACTCACTGTCACTCTGACAGCTCCCAAGAACCCAGATCTATAACCACTGTCACTCTCCCAAAGAAACCTGATCTACAGACTGCTATCAACTCCACTCGGTCCCCAGACACGAGTGTAAATGCATCCCACAACCACCCGACCTCCCAGCCCACAACCCGGGCGAGAAAAGCTAAGTCCAGAATGACAAGTATATAATAGTGATGTGGGAAAGTCTAGAGGAATAAAAGAAACCTAGCCCAAGTTGAAGTTTTCTACAGTCTGGCTGAACATGCTGCATATGGCGGGGGTGCTAGGTCAAGTTCCAAGATCTCAATAATTAACAAGTTGTAGGAGGCAATAAGATCACAAGATCATCAAACTGATACCAAGAGTGTTATCATTCAAATTCTAACATGCTACCAAGTCCAATCACTATCATGCATGATTCTACATAAATAGAATTAGTACACAGTCCATAGATCCTGAAAGCAAAGCCACCCACCTGGAGGTGCTAACTGTCCGGAGTCGTACAAGTGAGAATACCCAGAAACAGCTATCTCTACTCACCCAATAAACCAGCAGTACAGGAACACAGATCAACACATCCTAGGTACAAAAATACAATCCAAAGTTACACTTAATTCCATAAAATCCAAATTTTACAATTCTGCTGGGAACAGTCCTTTTAATGTGAAATTTTCACCTATAAAACAAACTCCAAAAATTCCAATAAAAATATGACGGTGATCCTCATGAAGAGTAGATGTCGATAGAGTCCTTAATCATCGAATTCCGATGTCCGGATGTGGAGATAAAAATCCGACAAGAAGGTGCTATCCAAAAGTCCACCAGCCGCAAAGGGGGTTAAAAATGTACCCAAAACCCCAATAAAAGCTCAAATATGGAAAATGTGGTCAACACGAAAATTGTAGATATACCTCTTGTGAAAACGCCGCCACAGAAATCGTCCAAAAATACTGACGGGGTAGCTCTGTAGACCTCCCAGACTGAAGTGCGACGAAAATGGGCCTCCAACAGTAATTCATCGCACTGCGCTACGCTGCCGAAATCGTCGACGCCGCGGCCTCTAAAAATTCCGAGCTTCCACCGAAAGATGCACAAGAAGATGAGGAAGAACTTTAATGAAGGGCTCACAGGCTCACAAGCTCGGGAAAAGCCCGAAAATGAACTGCCATTGGCCTATTTATAGGCCTCAACCCGGGAAAAAGCCAAAAATCCTCTCATTGGGCTTTTGGGCCCAACTTTCGGGCGCTCGGTACATTCGGGCTGCTACAGTGTTGGGCCCGGCCCAACACTGTTCACGCCCGAAATCACCCGGTGATGCCACGTGGCCCGCCGAACAGCAAACAGCTGTGCGGGCCACTCGCAGGCTGCCACGAGGCCTCCCCCCGCACAGAAAGGCGGTTGGCGCCCGCCAATGAGCAGGCTCCACGTGTCCAGCCCGGTTGACCCGCCGACCGGTCGGCGCCCGCGCCGGTCGCACGGCGTGGCCCCCTCGTGCGCACGCGCCCCGAGGCGCCGGCCATGGCCCCCGTGCACCGCGCCCGGTGCGCCCGCAAATCAGAGGGTGACACGTGTCCCCTACACCCGGTCCACGCATCCCTCTTTGGAATTCCGTGGACCGCGCCGCGTGCACCGACCAACCGGAGGCTGCCACGTGTCCCCCGCCTTGGTCCATGCACCGCTGCGCTCACCCGATAGACCGCGCGTCTTGATCCCGCCAATCAGATGGTGCCACGTGTCCCTGCGTCGGGTCTGTGCACCCAGCCGCGCTACTCTGTGGACCGCGCGCTAAAAACCGGCCAATGACAGGCCGCCACGTGGCATGCCGGCGGTCTACGGCCCCTCCTATGCACCAAAAACCAATAAAAACTTTCGGGAGTCCGTTTTTGGGCATCCGGACTCAGAATCAAACAAGCAAATAGCCGTTTTCAAGCGTTTTTTCGTGCTGAATCCATTTCCAACCTCTGTTTGGCCTAATTCTTTTCAGAAATTTCGGCAAATGCAGCCGAAAGCCAAACAGCTAAAAAATACCACACAGGGTCCATCTGTGGCATCCCTTTGATGCACTATGGGCCAGATACACCAACACTAGGTGTTCTAACAGTGGATTCACCGGAAGAACGTTGCATGGGAACGAGGGCCGCTACACCGGGAGTGAAATATGCTCAACCCTCTCGTTGGCAACTTGGCTTTAATTCTTTAATTCACTTGGGAGTGACATATGCTCAACCCTCCCATTAGCCATTTAGACTTTTCTTTTACAGCTTACATTTACCGGGTCCGAGGGTTCCAAAAGACTGATGCCTACAACCCCAATCAAACAAGAACAGGTTGTAGCACCGCCTCCTGTAGTGCTCGGCCCAAAGTATTTTACTTCCCCTTTTTACTTTTCTTTAGGCATTACTTTCTTTCATTCAATTGAGCCTTTAGCTTCATTATGTTCTTTAAGCATTTTCTTTCCTCTTTGGTCCTTGATTAAGCATTTTCTTTCCTCTTTGGTCCTTGATGAGTTTAAAGCACCTTGGCACTCATCCACCCGGGAGTGACATATGCTCAACCCTCCCGTTAGCATTCATGCCTCAATGCTTTTTCTTTGACTTTTTCTTTCTTTATCCTAAGTTCTTTACTCTATGATAACTTAGGTGTCTCTAACACCATTATTGATTGAACGTCTTGCTCATTCATATTTTCTTTTAATCTTGCCACTTGACGATTTCCTTGGCTCTTTAGCCCCTCTTTAACTTTATCCTACTTGCTTGTTCTCATTTTGCAACCCTATGTTCATAATTAACATTAGGGTTTCACTATGTCACAAGGACATTAACCATTTCGAATTTCCTGGCCTAGAGTTATTAACTCTACGTTCACTTCACATTGGCCTAGAGTTTATTAACTCTAATTGCATTCAACTTATTCCTAGAGTTCATTAACTCTATTTTAACTCCACATCATTTTCACCCTAGAGTTCATTGACTCTAAGTTCCACTTTTCATTATCCCTAGAGTTTATTAACTCTATGATTTTCTCTTTTTCACATTAACCTAGAGTACATTGACCCTATGTTTTTCCATGCTTCACTTGTCCTAGAGTTCATAAACTCTATGTTAAATACTCTATATTCAACCTTAGGTATGCCCTAAGATAATGTCACTCGTTCATCTAGGTTTAACTCCTAGGTTATCATGCCACTCGTTAAAACCTTAATCAAGGTTTTCTCCTAGTTTTGCAACCATCATACATTTCTCTTATGCCTTTACATGATTCCTAGGGTTATACCCTTCATTTTCTAGCATCTATTCCTTGCTATTTATGCTCATACAATTTTAACCCACATTAATAGGTTCAACATAATCTTTTTAGGGCTAAACCCTAACTAACTATATGCATGATCTCATTACCCTAACATGCTCACTAACATGCTTCTAGATCAGAAAGCAAAGGAAAAAGGGGAGAGATCACCCATTTCGGAAGAATCCCCCACCTTGATGTTTTTGGTGCAAGAACTAGGGTTTGATCCCTCAAACCTCCAAGAAAATCCCTAAAAATAGGTTTAGAATCATAAGAGATAATTTCTATCTCTAATAAAACCCATAAAACTTAAAGAAATGGAAACCCTAGATTTTTCCCACTTACCTCTTGTGAAGCTCTTTAGCCAAAAGAGAGGGGAAAAGGATTAGAACACCACTTGAAAGGCTCCCTTGAAGCCTTTCACGAAATCCTCAAGCTTCTTGGGAGATCAAATCCCAAACCCAAGCTTCATCTCCATATTCTTCTTCTTCCTTCTCTTCTTTTCTTTCTTCTCCTTCTTCTCTGGTTCCCCACGCGTAGAGAGAGAGAGCGAGAGGGAGAGAAATGGGAGAGGAGAGTGAGAATGAGGAGAGAGAGAGAGAGAGGGGTTTCTTATGCAATGGGCAGCTGGTGGGGTGAAATTACCTTAATGCCCCCACTTACAAAAGAATTCATCTCAATATCCCAGCATTTTGGGCATTGAGTACCGGTACTCGGGTTTGAGTACCGGTACACAACCTTCAGTTCCGGTAGCAAACCTTGCGTTCCGGTACTAAATCCACGAAATCTCCAACCCGAGGGCTGGAAATCACCTATTTTGCATAGGGTACCGGTACTCAACATTTGGTACCGGTACCCAGGGACTTAGAATATTTTTGGCCCATTTTCTTACACTCGGGCACACTGCGTACCGGTACTCAACATTTGGTATCGGTACCCAGGGACTTAGAATATTTTTGGCCCATTTTCTTACACTCGGGCACACTGCGTACCGGTACTCAACATTCAGTACCGGTACCCAATGTAATTTTCAGCACAAAATGCATTGCGTACCGGTACCCAAAACTGCGTACCCGTACCAAGCACAAATTTCTGCACTTAGGCAGATTTTTGTATATTGAGCTTCCGGATTCCGTTTTTAAGGCAATTTCGTACCGTATGAGCTCGGTTTTGCCTGAAATTTTGCACGCACCCTGAGAAACACCTTTAAAACACGTTCTCGTTGAATTTTGCCCAATTTGGCCAAAGTTCAAACCGAAACACCAAGTTTCAGCTTGCTACCTTCTCAACTCACTTTTGTTCCGAAGACCATTTTCTTCGAACCAAACTTATTCCGCCATATTTTAATCACATTTTAAAATATGTTGAAAGTGATTCACTAGCACTTGGTTATTTCAGCGAAGCCAGTGCACTACATTGCAGCCGTGATTTTTCTGGATTTTTCGGAGGACTACCCGCAGGTGAAAATTTCCCTTTTCTGTGCTGGTTGGCAAAATAGCAAGTGCTGTTTGGAGTGTTGTTTGGGGTATTGATTTTGTTGTTGGTTGTGATGTTGGGTTGAGCTGAGGCTTGCGCGACCGAGTACCGAGGGTGCGGTTTTGGCGGATTTTGATAGCGAGTGACTACGCACTTCACCGATTTCGGCTTTGCCTGCGGAAAGCGATTCAGGTGGGTTGCTTCATCTCCAGAATCGCTGGCCGGTTCTCTAATTCTATTTGATAGAATGCATGCATGTTAGTGTACCTATGTACGTGATTGAGGGGTAAGCTTAGTAACGGTATTTGTTTGAGAATTGCATGAGTATTATCCATATATGTTTTATGAGAATTGCGATAGTGGATATTCATGATAAGGATTGATAGAAGCTTACCTAAGGGAATATTGCCCATTTTGATTGATAGCATGCATGATTAAATGTACAATCTCTAGGATTGAGATGTAAGCATGAGGAATGGCCTAGATCATGTGGATTGATGCTTACTCGATTTTATTGTACATGCTTTAGTGGATTTGAGACCTCGCATATTGTTAAATGGATATGTTTATCCTATGCTAGAGGAGATAGAAAGCATGCTTGTGAGAGATGAGGATTTTCTTTTTGCTATGTTTAATTACATGCTGTTGTTGGAACTTGACCTAGCACCCTGTCATATGATGCTAGTTGAAACCAGACTAGTAGAGAACCTTCACTTGGGCTAGGTTCTTTTATGCTTTAGACATCCCACACCTTGCATATTTCCTGGACATAGAGTTTTCTCGCCCTGGTAGTTGGCCGAGAGGTCAGGTTGTTCTGGGACGTATGTTGCACTCGTGCCTGGGGACCGAGTGGAGTCTGGTAGCTGAGCTTAGACCAGTGCTAGCGTTGTTAGGAGCCTTTTGGGTAGACGGTGATCCCGAGCCGTGGAGTATCTTCCGGTCAGCGTTGTTGGGAACCGTTTGGGTGACGGTGATCCCAGGTCGTTGAGGGTCGTCCGACCAGTTCTGTTAGACCTCGAGTTGTGGGTCGATCCCGGCTGTGGAGTATCTCCAGTCTGTGGTTATAGTGTGGCGAGGCGGGTGTCTCGTATTGGGGGGCCGTTTGGATAGACGGTGGTCCCGGCTGTGGAGTATCTCCAGCCAGTGTGTTTAGAGAGGCGAGTTAGGTGTCTCGCTTTGGGAGCCGTTTAGGTCGACGGTGGTCCCGGCTGTGGAGTATCTCCAGCCAGTGAGTTTTGCGTCACGAGTGGTTGTGTCGCTAGTGTCTCAGGATTCGTGAGAGCTGTATTAGCTGTGTCGTTAAGAGTACTCTGACCTTTGTACGAGATGTTGAAGATCCCGAGTTTATCCGTTCTGGGAGAGAGAGCGTGGATTTTGACTATAGCCTGCATGTGCCACTGTTTGATACTCTATACCGCGCCGTTTTCTTCAGTTGGGGGAGCACCCCCTGAGATGCCGCAGTGGATGCGATGTTTGGCCTGTTGAGGCGGTTTCTCGCAAGGGGCGAGTTAGTCCGATTTGACACCCTACGTTGATACACTAGGGAGGCGCAGGCTTGACTGGGCCAGATGTGGCAGCCAGCTCGATTGGGTCGATTGTGCACCTCGTGTGTGAGTGGTTGCATACCTTCTTTGGTTTTCCCCATTGAGCATTTTTTAGATAGAGTCATGGTTGCTGTAGAGTATCTCCAGCTTTTCTTGTTCAGTTTTTACTGCTTGGTTATCTTATGCCTCTAGTAGACTTGGTGGGCAGACCGTCGGGCTTGGTGGCGGTACCCACTGAGAACTACGTGTTGATGTAGTTCTCACACCCGTTGGGGGTTTTCCCCCTCATTTTTCTTTCCTCTCCTTTGTTTTGCAGAGTCATGCGGGAGTTGCTGATTCTGCTGTTGCTGTTCGAGGCGAGGAAGTCGCGAGCTAGATCCCTACCTGTTTTTGGAGAGTAGCCGTACCCCCACATTGGAGATCTAAAATACAGTCAGTAGATTAGTTATTTTTTTAGTTCCACTTTTGAGAGACTATTGTATTGTGAGGATCTGACTTGTACTGAGAGCCTGTACACTGATGTATTATTTATTTTAGTTTCCTCCAAGTTGAGTTCTTGGTTTTGTACCAGAGGATATTGTATGTTGATCATTTATGGGAGATGGATATTGTATTGTTATTTCCAATTGTACAGTGGATGGATGTGAGATTTACAGAAGTTTATTTTATAGCTCTGATATCTGTTTAGCCGTAGATTTTTCCTTGCAGGTTGGACGCTTCGCCTATGCGGGATTTTTGTATAGGCGGCGGATCTATTGGCGAGCCCGGGTCGCAGTTTTGACCCCGGGGCGTGACAGATTAGAGTGGTATCAAAGCCTAGGAAGTAGGTCATGGTGGACTTAGAAACCCTAGGCTTGTGGTTTGACCCTTGGATGACTTCGTGAGAGTCGTGATTTATAGCGAGAGTCCTGATTGAGTTTTATACCTCTCCCAGGGGACGGGATGAGTGATCGGCGTGTTTATTCTTCTAAGTGATTATGTTGGCTGCAAACAACATAATGCTGTGGAACGGGTGACATGTTCTAGACTTTCGCTGGATTGGGTCGAGTGTTTGATGTGTGCTGAGTTGCAGTTTTATCATGGTGAGCGGTGTCTCCCTGACGTTGGGTTTTGACCCGTGTGCATCCTGTCGTAGTAGTGGAGCCTGAGCGGTTAGATGTGGGCCGGATACCCAGATTGAGGTCAGAGAGCTCCGGACTAAGATGGCAGGATTGTTAGAGGCATATCAGCGGCGGAGTGGGCAGCTGGTTTAGGTGACACAGTTGTCGGAGCACTGAGTAGCCCCTTCCGTGCCGATGTTTAGTGCCGAGTCACCGAGGCAAGGTGGACAGTTGATAGCAGATGAGCTGTGGGACATCATCGATCGATTGAGCTAGTTTTAGCAGATGAACCACCCCAATTCGCAGGATTGAGTTTTGAGTCTTGGAGGCAGAATCGCGTTTGGTGGTGATGGAGAGACTACTTGAGAGCCTCCTTGAGCCAGAGAGTTTACGCAGTCGTTGAACTGCGCGCTCGATGTTAGAGGGAAGAGGCGCATAGGGTATGTGTGACTGGGAGTGGATTGCGCCAAGATACCTTTCAGCTTATTCGGTCCCTCCGTTACAGATTTTGGATGCCTCAATGGAGTAGGCGTTGTATATGGAGCGTGGTGCTGTAGTCCCTTTGGATTGGGATCTGCCGCCAGAGGCAAGTTCGGGATAGAGACGCTTGGCGCTAGGTGATGGAGGACAGATCGGCCGGCAGAGGCATTCCCTATTTCTTTTCCAAGGTAGTGGATTTCTGAGACGCAAGAGGTTGGGTGGACCCCGATGGCGGCATTAGCATTAGTATCAGCAGCAGCGGTAGCATGGATATGTTATCTGCGGAGGGCCGCATTCGTCGCCCCAGTGTGAGTAGAGGCAGAGGTCGTGCTCCCTATGTTTTTGGTCTAGATATTTTCAGGCAGATTGAGCAACGACCACCTGCATCAAGAGGATGAGTCTGTGCCACCCGGTTGGAGGGCGCCACGGCAGTGGATCGGGATGTCGCAAGTATGATTTCATTACAGCAGTCTGAGTTAGAGCATTTTGTATTTCTGCATGGACTCGAGGCAGACAAGAGGAGGTTTGTTTGTAGAGACAGTTAGAGCACACAAGTTACAACGACTGTGTGAGAGGTGCCTACGGCGGTACCGGGACTCAAGGATATCTCTATTATCGTGAGATCCTGGGTGTGATTTCACCTGAGCTGATGACGATGCCGCCGACCAGGGAGAAAAAGATTGCGGTTGACGTGGTTCTGGCAACCGTGACAACCTCGACAGCACCTCATTGTGTATCACTAGTAAAGTTGAGAGGGCAGATAGCGCAGTTGCAGGATTTGGCGGATTGAGGGGTCTGTTTGACCCAGTACAATGCCGTTGGTACACGGTGGTGATGCCACGTCGTTGATACACGACTGTGAGGGTTCGAGAGATTGATACTTGAGTATGATACCACGCCGTTGGTACACGGTGGTGATGCCACGTCGCTGATACACGATAGTGAGGGTTCGAGAGATTGATACTTGAGTATGATACCACGCCGTTGGTACACGGTGGTGATCCCACGTCGTTGATACACGATAGTGAGGGTTCAAGAGATTGATACTTGAGTATGATACCACGCCGTTGATACACGGTGGTGATGCCATGCCGTTGATACACGGTGGTGATGCCATGCCGTTGATACACGGTGGTAAGGCCATGTCGTTGATACGTGGTGGTGATGCCACGGCATTGATACACGACGGTGAGGGTTCTATTGTGGTTCGAGCGCAGGCAGGTGCGAGTTTTAGCTTCGGGAGAGCTTATCTTCTCGGGCCACCTTATTCTAGCCGTAGGAACGGCTGTAGAAATCCGACCAAAGTGGATGCTATTTGAGATTGGCCGAGATCGACATTTATTGTCGAGGTGAGGAGCTTCTTGGACTGGGCAGTGCCAGGAGAGCTTGACGAACGGATGATGAGATTGATACCAGCGCCGATTTTAGCATTACCAGCCATGGGAGATGGATCTACGAGTTATAGTGATGCCTCCCAGAGTGGCTGTGGAGCTGCTGTTAGATTATTGTTGAGCATCCAGTATCACCCCGACAGGGCCACTGTGGTGGCAGATATCTTGAGTGGGAGAGCTGTCTGTGTTGAGTTTGATGCTTCCACAGCTGGCGCGTAGAGTTGTTGAGGCGAACAGGGCTTGAGGTTGTGTCCCTGAGGGGTCCCTTTGATTGTAGCATGCGGTTGAGCAGCCCACTCAGATGGTCAGGATCCACGAGTGACTGTGTGACACCCCCGGAATTTGGATTAGTCCTCTATATAAATGATATAATAGGACTAAATCTCTAACCCGGCTATAGCATTTTGGATGGTAGCAAGATCCAAGAGGAACATGAGAGTTAAGCGTGCTAGAGCTAGAGTAGTTCTAGGATGGGTGACCCCTAGGAAGTGGGGCGTCATAGTTGGTATCAGAGCCATTCACCAGCCGAAAATGTGAGATGAGTCTCGGCTGAGCCAGGGTTATATAGCGGGTAGAGCGAGGCTCCCCGGCTAATGACCGTTGTGAGTGGAGTGCAGCTCCTCACAAGGTCGGCTAAGGCTAGCGAGACGAGTCTCACATCGCCTGGTGCTTGTGAGTGTGCTTGAGCCTGACGTGGACGTCAGGGCTTAAAGGGGGGAAGAATGTGACACCCCCGGAATTTGGATTAGTCCTCTATATAAATGATATAATAGGACTAAATCTCTAACCCGGCTATAGCATTTTGGATGGTAGCAAGATCCAAGAGGAACATGAGAGTTAAGCGTGCTAGAGCTAGAGTAGTTCTAGGATGGGTGACCCCTGGGAAGTGGGGCGTCATAGACTGAATGAGGACCCTACTTATTGGGGAGCGTGAGCAGAGTGATAGCCACTGCAGGAACTACTTCATCGCCACTCTCCTTTTTATATTCCTACACCGCGGTGGTGCGAATGGGCCGAAGCCTCGAAAGGCTGCTCTAGAAATGGAGGATGTGCCAGAGCCGGTTCTTGTTTGATAGGCGAAGGCACCGGCCTTTCGGGATTCTCGAACTTCTCACTGTTTTCGGCGGGTTGTCTAGATTGGGAGTTGGGATGAATGATGTTCCTGATGTTGGTCTCTTTTCCTTCTTGGATGATCGTGTGGGTGTGTTTCGAGTCGCCCTGGCTGAGTTCGCACCAAGGTGTGGTGTTGGTGCGTGTGGCACTGGTTGTTCTTTCCTTTCCCCAGCCTTTCGTTGGAGTCCATAAGGTTTTTCCACATCTCAGCTCAGGAGTGTTATGCTTTTGGACCCCTCGGCCGTGATTGACTCGCTCCATTTGAGATCTGTGAGTGTTTGGAGTACGAGGGACGCCCGTTGCGAATTCTGGCTCGTGAGATGAGAGGATCGGGCAACCGGGGCATGCCGTACTGTTGTTGTTGTTGTTGAGGAGTAATCACGGGGAGCGAGTAGCGACTTGGGAGCTGGAGACGGTGTTGATGGATACCTACCCTTGGTATTTGAGACTCCCTTTGGAGTAGAGTTGAGTTAGTTTCGAGGACGAAACTTTCTTTTAGTCGGGGAGGATGTGGAGACCCAAAACTCCGCGAAAAGATTACTGTTGGATCAGCAGCTTCTGGAGGCCTATGTTGGGTGTTGGAGGTGTTTGTGCGCGTATCGGACTCAAAAAAGGGGCTCAGTGCGTAAAATCGATCACGAGTGTATTCAGATGCCCCCGTCGAATTTTAGAAGTGGTTTCGCGCAAAACAGACATCAGATTTGGATTCAGCGCGGAAAAACGATAAAAATTGACTATTTGGAGGTATTTTTCTGAGTACGGACGAGCGAGAACGGGCAACCGGAAGTTTCGGGGTGTTTTGGATGCTTGGTGGAGCCGTGGACCGCAGGGGCCACATGGCGGCTCCCTATTGGGCCGGTCCTGCAGGCGCGTTCCACCGGGCGCATCGCGCGGACGCGTGGCGGGCCGTGATTGGCCAGCCACCGCCGCGCACGTGGGGCGCAGCGACGCTGTCCCCGCGTGGGGACACGCGGCGCGCGCCCATTGGCTCCGCCGCGCCCAACCGGATCAAGCCGCGATCCGGGCGGCCCAACCCGGTCGACGTGGCGGCCCGGATGGCCGCCACGTATCCGCGGGTTTGGGGCCAGTGGGCTGGGCTTCCCGTGTAGCTGCAGAGAGTGAGAGAGAGAGGGAGTGTGAGGGTTTGTTCACTTCTTCTTCTTTTCTTCTTCTTCTTTTCTTCTTCTTCCTCCTCCTCCTTCCTTCTTTGGACTTTGGTTTTTTTGGAGGACTTCGGGCAGAGTAACACCAACAACTCCTCTTCATCTTCATCACCATGGAAGGGCCATTGGAGCTCTCTTGATCATCATCTTCCCCATGATGGAACACCACCTTTGTTGCTGGATTTTCGAGCTTCCCCGTCGAATTTTAGTGCAAAATTTTTCTAGACTTCATTTCTTGGAATTTCGAGCTGAAATCTGGAGGGGATCTCCACAAGAGGTAAATCTACAGTTTTGATATTCAGCATTTTTTGTGGATCAAGAGATTTCTTGGAGTATTTTTTGGTTTTCTGGAACCTTCACGCATAGTTTGTGTTGTTGGATAACCTTGAGTAATTTTGGGTTTTCTCTTTCGTTCGAGCTCGGATTTGGGAGTTTTTTTGCTCGATATCTATCTACTTTCGACAAGGAATCTGTTGACACCTTCTTTATTGGATTCGGAGCTCGTTTACCCAGGTAAAACCCACCATCTTTCCAATCTTGTAGTGCAGATTTTTACAGTGCAGATTTTTTGTAGCAATGAATGTTTGTATGGTGTTAGGTACGGGAATATCATGATTTTTGGGGATTTCTTTGTATGGACAGATTAACAAGATTAAAATGAGCATTTTTCATGTTGAAACTTATGTGGAATTCCTTCTGGATTAATCCCTAAAATTTTATGAAGAACACGCTGAAATTATGGATATTACCGCGTTGTTTTGGGTGTATCCTGGCCTACATGTGTCGGAATGAGGAGTATCTGTCACGCCCCGAGGGTTTATTTTAGCGGAAACGATTCATAAAAGGTATTTGTTTGGCGCGTATAAATTTTTTTTTTGAAAAAAACCTTCTTCGCCGGCGCGTGCCCAGATCCGCCGCATATACAGGATCACTCTGCAAACGGACGGAGTCTCCCCTGTATATGCACGGCGTCGCGGTTCATACAATGTCCAAAAACGGATATTCATTCAATCACAATAGTTCAGACATACACCCATTCACAAATGCTGAATAAATCTCACGGCCGATCAGTTTAAAATGATAAACCCACAATTGTTGAAACGGCGCCCACCCGGCGTCCATATTTTGAAAACACATTTTGAAAGCAACATAAACCCAGAGGTTTTGGAAAATAGTGCCCACACTCCACTTAGGTTTTGAAATCCATTTTTGAAATCCATAAATCCACAAGGTTTTGGAAACGGTGCCCACACGAAACCCATATTTTTGGAAAACGGTTTTCGTAATCTTTTCTTTTGTTTGCTCTTTTATTTTTCTTAAAGCGGCCAACAGAGATAAAAAGGAATTAATTAATTCGATAATCACCATGCCGACATCCACACCGACCCCACGAGGGTATCGAGAATCACACCACAGTCTACAAATGGTAAATGGAATGTGAAAGAAAGATAGAAAGTACTGTTCGGGTCTCCAGGGACCCAGAAACTCCTGCCACGGCCTCACCGTCGCCTAACTCTCCCCCGTGTAGGACCCTGTCGCAAAGTGGGAAGTCAGCGACTAACAATAATGATAATAACAAAGCAGGGTAAAGAAATACATCCAACCGTTGCCTATCCGGAGCAACCACCCTCGCAAAAGGGAAGAGTAAAAACGAACACCGGTACACCTGCAATGCCCGACCCCGTCGGACAACTAAACCGACGGATCGCACCGCTCCCACGCCGGACAACTAAACCGAACGGGTCGCACCGCTCCCACGTCGGACAACTAAACCGAACGGGTCGCACCGCTCCCACGTCGGACCACTAAACCGACGGGTCGCACCGCTCACGCCTTGGCGCATCCAAGCCCCACAACTACAGGGGCCCCACTCCGTCCTAGTGGGTATACACGGGTCATGGACCACTTTTCCGAAAAAGCGCACCCTTTGCGGTGGCCAAACCGCGGGTGCGCGTGGTGCAGCCTCGAGCAAAGTAACCAACGATACCAAGAATAACAATACCAAGAATACTCACAAATAAAACGATAACGACTATCACGTTAGCAACATTAAACGTATCATCAAGAGTTCACAAATAAAACGATAACGACTATCACGTTAGCAACATTAAACGTATCATCAAGAGTACTCACAAATAAGACTATAACGACTAAAACAAAACCCACCTGTCTCGTGCGGTAATCGACGCTCGACTCCTCCGCGTCTCCGCCCGCTCCTCGAAACTACAAAGAGAAGCCCCGGGAAGGGAAAGTCAGTATACCAAACCCCGTCGGTAAAAGACAACGACTACACTAACCGGTTCTTGTCTCGGGACGGGGCCCTCGGTTCCGGCGGCGGCGGCGGCGACCGCGGCGTGGGCGTCCCCGCGCCGCTTCGCTGGTCCGTGCACTGCTTGGGTCGCAAGCGCGGCGGCCCCCGCGCGGCGCTCGTGGCCCGGCGGGTGCCCAACCCGCACGCGCGGGTGGCCCCGCATGGCGCCCAAGCTCCGCGCGGGTGCCCAGCCCGCATGCGCGTGCTGCCTCGCGCGGCGCCCCGCATGCGGGCGGCCCCGCGCGGCGCCCCGGCATGCGGGCGGCCCCGGGCGGCGCCCCGCAGGCGGGCGGCCCCGCGCGGCTCCCCCGCATGCGGGCGGCCCCGCGCGGCGCCCCGCATGCGGGCGGCCCCGCGCGGCCCCCAGTCCGCTCGGGGGAGCTGCCCGCAGGCACGGGCGGCCCCGCGTGGCATCAAGCCCGCGCGGGTGCCCTGCCGGCGGGTGGCTCGCCCCTCCCCCGCCTCCTTGCGTAACTGGTGCCCCACCTCTGATCTCCATGGTTTCCCTCCCCTCGCTCGAAACAAGAACGGAAAAGAAAGAAACGAAAACACGGCTCACCTCGGTTTCGTCGACACTGGGCGGAGGAGAAGGATCGTCCTCCTCGCGTTCGTCGGATCTTTGCGGGGAGGCGATCATTCTCTTCTTTTCTCCCCGTCACGATCCCGATTCTTCACGCCGCCTTGTTAGAGATGGGGGAAAAAAACGGGGTTCTCACGCACAAGAAAAGGGGGAAAAAAAAATGGGGAAACCCTAGTTTCCCATAGGGGTTTAATTAGTCGTTTTGGGTGCAATAAACGGGGACTTGATCCCTAAATCCCTAAATCACAAAGTAAGTGATCGGGTGAATCAAGAAGCGGGGAAAGAAAAACCCAACCTTCGACTGAAAGAAAAAAAACCAGTTTGGGTACCAACCAGGGTCCGGTTCGCCTCGGTAATCGTGTAAGTCGCCTGGACTGCTAAAAAAAAACTTCCGGAATTTATTTCGGGAGATTCCGGAGTCGGAATCCAAAACCGATCACGCCGCCGCTCTCCGTTTCGCGAGCTTTATTATCCAAAAATACCCGCGAGCCCCGATGGTCTGCCTGGAAACAAAGAAATATAGTCGCACCCCGGACCCCTTAGTCGAAAAACGGTTCAATAAAAACTAGAAGAAAGTCCAAACATGAAAATAAACCCGCGGCTATTACAGTATAAATACTCGATTTACATCTACTCGTCACGAGGACCGCAGCCGTGATTTTTCTGAATTTTTCGGAGGACTGCCCGCAGGTGAAAATTCCCCTTTTCTGTGCTGGTTGGCAAAACAGCAAGTGCTGTTTGGAGTGTTGTTTGGGGTATTGATTTTGTTGTTGGCTGTGATGTTGGGTTGAGATTAGGCTTGCGCGACCGAGTACCGAGGGTGCGGTTTTGGCGGATTTTGATAGCGAGTGACTACGCACTTCACCGATTTCGGCTTTGCCTGCGGAAAGCGATTCAGGTGGGTTGCTTCGTCTCCAGAACCGGTGGACAGTTCTCTAATTCTATTTGATAGAATGCATGCATGTTAGTGTACCTATGTACGTGATTGAGAGGTAAGCTTAGTAACGGTATTTGTTTGAGAACTGCATGAGTATTATCCATATATGTTTTATGAGAATTGCGATAGTGGATATTCATGATGAGGATTGATAGAAGCTTACCTAAGGGAATAATGCCCTTTTTGATTGATAGCATGCATGATTAAATGTACAATCTCTAGGATTGAGATGTAAGCATGAGGAATGGCCTAGATCATGTTGATGTATGCTTACTCGATTTTATTGTACATGCTTTAGTGGATTTGAGACCTCGCATATTGTTAAATGGATATGTTTATCCTATGCTAGAGGAGATAGAAGCTTGTGAGAGATGAGGATTTTCTTTATGCTATGTTTAATTACATGCTATTGTTGGAACTTGACCTAGCACCCTGTCATATGATGCATGTTGAAACCGGACTAGTAGAGAACCTTCACTTGGGCTAGGTTCTTTTATGCTTTAGACATCGCACACCTTGCATATTTCCTGGACATAGAGTTTCCTCGCCCGGGTAGTGGGCCGAAAGGTCAGGTTGTTGGGGGACGTATGTTGCACTCGTGCCTGGAGGCCGAGTGGAGTCTGGTAGCTGAGCTTAGACCAGTGCTAGCGTTGTTAGGAGCCGTTTGGGTAGACGGTGATCCCGAGCCGTGGAGTATCTTCCGGTCACCGTTGTTGGGAACCGTTTGGCTGACGGTGATCCCAGGTCTTTGAGGGTCGTCCGACCTGTTCTGTTAGACCTCGAGTTGTGGGTCGATCCCGGCTGTGGAGTATCTCCAGTTTGTGGTTATAGTGTGGCGAGGCGGGTGTCTCGTCTTGGGGGGCCGTTTGGATAGACGGTGCTCCCGGCTGTGGAGTATCTCCAGCCAGTGTGTTTAGAGAGGCGAGTTAGGTGTCTTGCTTTGGGAGCCATTTAGGTTGACGGTGGTCCCGGCTGTGGAGTATCTGTAATGTACCGAATTTTCGGCACATATAATAAATCTAAATAAAAATGGTATGAAATACTATTTTTATGAAAGTTAGAGAAGTGAGGATGATGTGGAAGCGAATTGGGCCGAAATCAGAATAAAAATGAGGGATTTAGAATTTTAATTGAAAAAGAGGGCCCAGATTTTTAGTGGAAATTCATAGTGTCAGAAAATTCTGAGAAAATTCTGGGAGCTCCGTAAATATGTTTTAAGGCCACAGTAAAAGTTTCGCGTTGATCGGATGCCCGGATTGTGAGAACGGGGTCCGCCAGCAATTTTTGATACAGCGAGGCTTTTGGTGACCCAGAAATGGCCAAACTCAGCAAAAAAAATGCTTGTAACACATTTCAAATGTAATTACAAGTGGGTTGGAAGCATTTCGAATCGACGAAAAAGCCGTTGAGTCGAAAAGTGAGTTGTAGTTGAAAAATTGAAACTTCAAGCTTGTAAAATTTAAGCCCACGTTCGCCGAATTCGCAAAATGGCGAAATGCAGCGAGAAGACTTGTAACATGTTTTAAATATGATTACAGTCGAGTTCGGTGCGTTCCGGGCTGACGCGAAGGGCATCGGGTCGAAAAGTGAGTTGAAGCCCCAGAGACTTGGCAAAATTCAGAAATTCTGAATTCTGTGATCGCGAAGCTTTTTCGGAGCCCTGTTTCGAAGACTTTGAGTAATCAAAAAATTCAAAATAAATCATGGAGTGTCTCAGAAAAGTTTCCTGATTAAAAGGGGTGAAATGTCGAGGTGAGCAATCGGAGGAAAATAGGAGAACGAAGCGAAGAAAAATGCTTCGTGAATTCTGAAACTGCAGTTTTTGACAGTGCAGTTGATCGCGAAGCTTTTTCGGGGCTCTCTTTCGAGGGCTTAGAGCAGCCCAAAAATTTAAAAGAAATCGTGGAGAGCTTAAGAAAAAATTGTACAATAAAGGGGAGAAGAAAAATTTCGATTCCGATTTTCCAGTTGACGGCAAAACGCGGAGGAAGAAGGGTACCCGGAATTGCTTCTGCAGGGGCAAAACTGCAGGATTGGAGGGCATTTTGGGGAAAAATGGTTTAGTTGAGGGCAAAAGTGTAATTTCACAATTCCTCTCCAACCACCCCTGCAGGGCATTTATTACTCTCCTTCTGTCTCTCTTTTGAATACTTATCAGCCCCTCTCTCTCTTTCGTTTCTCTGTTGGAGTAGGGAGAAAGAAAGAAGAAAAAAAAAAAGAAGAAGAAGAAGAGAAAGAGAAGAAGAAGAAGAAGAAGAAGGAGAAGAAGAACACTCTTCCTCTGGGATAGGTAGGAGTTCTATCTCTCTCTCTCTCTCTCTCTTTTCTCCTCTTTCTTTGCAGGGAAGTAAAAAGAAAAAAAAAAAAAGAGAGGAGAGTGCTTGGCTGCTGCTGCAGCCAAGCAGCAGCTAGCTGCTGCTGCTGCCTTGCGCATGCTGCTGCTGCTGCCTTGCGCATGCTGCTGCTTGGCTGCAGCCAAGCAGCAGCCAGCTGTGCCAGTTTGGGCAGCTGCATTGTGCAGCTGCCTTGGTGGGCTGCTTGGGCAGCTGCACTTGCAGCCGCATGGAGCAGCTGCCTTGGCAGCAGCATGTTGCTGCAGCCTTTGGCAGCTGAGCTCTGCTGCTGCTGCATTAAGCAGCAGCAGCAGTTGCAAACTTGCAGCCTGCTGCTGCATTATGCAGCAGCAGCTGCATCTTAGCAGCAGCCAGCTGCTGCTATTAAGCAGCAGCAGCGGCATTGGGCTCTGCTACATAGCAGCAGCCGCAGGGACAGCTGCCTGGGCAGCAGCTGTGCAAGTTGCTGCCCAGCAGCAGATTTTGAAAAAAAAAAAAAAAAAAAAAAAAAAAGAAAGAAAGAAAATGGAGAAATTGGAGAAGAGAAGAAGAAGGAAAATTTGAGAAAAATAAATTTAGGAAGAAAAAGTTTTCCTCTTCTCTTCTCCAATGAGCAAAATCACACAATTGAGAAAAATTACTCGAATTGAGCTTTCTCTCCAAATTTTTGGGCATTTCGCCTTATGTTCAAGAGATTAAAATTTCTCTTGGCGAACGTGACAAGAATGGGATTCTCTTTCCTATTCCCTTCAAATTGATCTAAAAAGAGAGCCAATTATGGAATTCTCCCTTTTATGTTTTAAGAAGGGTTTTAGTTTTATAATTTTTATGGAATTAGCAAATCATATAAATAATTCCTTCATGATTTCCCTTTCATTTTAGGAAAATCTTGGAGACCAAGAGATCAACTTTTGTTCTCTTTTGGGAACAAAGAGAAACACAAAAGGTGGGGAAATTGTTCAAATTGAGCTTTTCTCAAATTTTTGAGAGCATTTTGACCCCGGATCGAGTTGAGCAAGTTTCTTTTTGGCAACATGCCATGGGATGACTATTCTCCTCTCATTTTTATGAACCGATAAAAATTTAGCCTTTTGATGGGGAAAATGACCAAATAGGGATTTTTCCCTTTAAGTTGTCAAAAAAAGGGGTTAGTTTTACCGCCTTATGAATTTTAGTGAATCATGTAAAAGCAATTGCTTATCTTTTGCCTTCCTTACAATGTAGGGAAGCCTCACGGATCCAAGGAGTTGAAATTGTCTCCTTCAAAGACCAAAAGAATACACCGAGGTGGGGGATTCTACCGAAAATGGGTGACTTCTCCACTTTTTCCTCTGCTTTTGATCTTGAAGCATGATAGTAGCCTGTTAGAGGCGTTGGGTAATTATGATTGAATTTTGCATGTGTAGATGGATATAGAAGAGAAGTAAACTTTTCTAATTATTAGAATAAGAGATAAACTTGCATGTGTAGAAGGATGCAGATAGAAAAGTGAATTTTTCTGAATTGCTAAATATGGATGATAATTGCCTGCGTAGATGATAAACTTTATTGATGATTGAGATGGAAATAATTGCATGCGTAAAAAGGGGAATCAATTATTTGTTATCGGTGATCATGTTAGGGTATAGCCCTAGGAATCATGTGAAAGCATAAGAAAAAGGACATGCTGGTAGTAAGACTAGGAGAAAACCTAGACTCAGGGTTAATGAGTGGCATCAAACTTAGGGGTATATCCTAGGATTGAATGAGTGGCATTATCTTAGGAGATAACCTAAGGACATTGGATAGAGTGATCAACATAGAGTCAAGGACTCTAGGATGAGCATGATATAAGACTTAGGTAAAGGAAACCTAAGGTAAGTTAGTGGGTTGAGAATAGACTGGTTAACATAGAGTCAAGGAACTCTAGGTTAAACATGATATGAAACTTAGGTAAGAAAACCTAAGGTGAACGAGTGGAGTTTATACTCACAGGAAATGGATTAGGGTCAAGATAACTCTAAATGCAAAGTGCAACAGGTAAATAGAGATAATGTAACTCCAGGTTCGGCAAAGAAAAGAGTATGTGGCCACAAAGTTTAAAGAATTAAACTGATAGCAAAGTGATCAACTTAGAGTCAAACTCTAAGGAAAAGTTTGTGTAATCACAAAGTCAAAGAGCTAAATAATATAACCCTAGAGTGGGTCATAGGGTGTCTGGGCAAATGGATAATAACTTTAACTTCAATTTGAGTTAAAGAAATAAAAGAGAAATGTTTAAGAGTCCAGGAGACTCTCTAATTATCTTGATGGCAAGACCCAGGATAAGAGATAAATTGTTGTAAAAAGGCAAAGTTAAAAGCAAGCTAAAAGTGGCTAAAAAGCATAAAGAAAATGTAAATGGCGCCTTCGAATTTGAGACTCGTCAAGTGGAGCAAGACTCCCTGGGCAGTGACCCGTCGGACGAGGTACTTTCGAAAGGCTTAAAGTGAAAGCAAAGAGCTAGATGCTCAAAGGAAAGAGAAAGAGATTTGCCAGTGGCAAAAGGGAGCTATAAGCTCGAATAAGAAAGAAAAGCAAGTGTTCAAAGGCAAAGAGGCTAAGAATTAAAGTAAAAAGAGAAAGAAAAAGGAAATAAAAGAAAGAAAATATAAAGATAAAACGAGCGTACCTTCGGGGGTAAAAAGTAGCCTTGTCGGAGCCAAGGGCAGTGTCCCTCTCCCGGGCAGTGACCCGTAGGACAAGTTCCCCGTTGGGCGGGGTAGCACTTGCGGGTGCTATCGGCAACCTTAGAAATCTTATCTTATGGTAGCAGGACTACCGGGCTCGGGCCCGTTGGATAAGAATTTCCGAGGGTTAACTTGAACTAAAGCACCAGAATGTAAAGGAAAAGAGAAAGATAGAGTGGCCAAGGTGGCCGGGTTAGTTTGACCTTATATATAGCGGCATAGTGGCCGAGTTGGTGCTTAGTAGCCTAGTATGACTAGACAGAGTAGTGCTGGGTCGATGAGTTTACACAGTTAGTGTAGTGATGTATTATTTTGCATAGCTGCATTTGATATTGAGGATTTTAGTTTCCTAGCACTATTATTATTACTTCCATTGGACCAAGTGGTGTAGGACACTTTTTCTCGGTGGTTGAACCCACTGGGAACTCTGTCAGGAGTTCTCACACCCCTTGGGTGCACCCCCCCACAGGTTCAGGTTTGGATGCAGCGATCGCGACGGTTCAGAGGCAGACGGCGAGGTATACGGCAGGGGCAAGGGCCCAGCAGCATAGAGACCTAGAGGGTCTAGCAGAGGTACCTTTCTTTTATGATCGAGTGAACCTTGTATAGTGAGGAAATTATGTAAAGGAAACGTAATAATTTTATTTGCAAGTTCAGAAATGTAAAGTGTGGTAAGTTTAATTTATGGTTCGCTCCTATATGCTTTCATTTCCGCATTAACTATTTGTTATTGAATGAAAGTTTTAAATTTATAGTGATTTTTAGTGCTCTGATATACAGCTTCCGCATACACTGGTTGTGTTATTATGGATGTTACCGTTCCTTTCGGGTAGAAACAGGTCTTACTCGATTGGCGGGTCTGTTGGCGTGCCCGAACCGTACAAATTGGCGGACTCGGGGCGTGACAGTATCTCCAGCCAGTGAGTTTTGCTCGTTGAGAGTACTCGGACCTTTGTATGAGATGTTGAAGATCCCGAGTTTATCCGTTCTAGGAGAGAGAGCGTGGATTTTGACTATAGCCTGCATGTGCCACTATTTGATACTCTATACCGCGCCGTTTTCTTCAGCTGGGGGAACACCCCGTGAGATGCCGCAGTGGATGCGATGTTTGGCCTGTTGAGGCGGTTTTGCGCGAGGGGTGAGTTAGTCCAATTGGACACCCTACGTTGATACACTAGGGGACCCTACGTTGATACACTAGGGAGGCGCAGGCTTGACTGGGCCAGATGTGGCAGCCAGCTCGATTGGGTCGATTGTGCACCTCGTGTACGAGTGGTTGCATACCTTATTTGGTTTTCCCCATTGAGCATTTTTTAGATAGAGGCATGGTAGCTGTAGAGTATCTCCAGCTTTTCTTGTTCAGTTTTTACTGCTTGGTTATCTTATGCTTCTAGTAGACTTGGTGGGCAGACTGTCGGGGTTAGTGGCGGTACCCACTGAGAACTACGTGTTGATGTAGTTCTCACACCCGTTGGGGGTTTTCCCCCTCCTTTTTCTTTCCTCTCCTTTGTTTTGCAAAGTCAAGCGGGAGTTGCTGATTCTGCTGTTGCTGTTCGAGGCGAGGGAGTCGCGAGCTAGATCCCTACCTATCTTTGTAGAGTAGCCGTACCCCCACATTAGAAATCTAAAGTACAGTCAGTAGATTAGTTATTTTTTTATTTCCACTTTTGAGAGACTATTGTATTGTGAGGATCTGACTTGTACTGAGAGCCTGTACACTAATGTATTATTTACTTTAGAGTTCTCCCTGTTGAGTTCTTGGTTTTGTACCAGAGGATATTGTATGTTGATCATTTATGGGAGATGGATATTGTATCATTATTTCCAGTTGTACAGTGGATGGATGTGAGATTTACAGCAGTTTATTTTATAGCTCTGATATCTGTTTAGCCTTAGATTTTTCCTTGCAGGTTGGACGCTTCGCCTATGCGGAGTTTTTGTATAGGCGGCGGATCTGTTGGCGAGCCCGGGTCGCAGTTTCGACCCCGGTGCGTGACATAATCTGATATCCAAATGATGACCAATCAAGCATGATATGTGTCCATGTATAAGCTGATATACTAAAACTGTATCACTGAACTGTATAACTGAACAGTATAACTAAACTGTATAACTAAAACTGTATAACAGAGACGGAATAACAAAAGCTGAATAACTGAACTGTAAAATTGAAACTGGATTCCAATTCTAACATGCAGTAGAAGAATATGAAATGATGATACAACTATGCTAGTGACCAAGCAAACATGGCATATGTCCAGGTGTATATCACTATATATGCTAAGTACTGAGAATGAAAGCATATAGAAAAGCTCAACTGAAAGATTAAGGCTATATAGCTATAAAGACCGAATGTTGTTTCAATGGCGATCATAATGCTGATGCTTAAATCACGGTCTATAGATCGTCGACGGCAATAAGCTGAGAACATCCCCACTGGGACACTAATATCGAGATAAATCATGCCATGTGCTGAACTGAATCTCCTATTCTAAACATGCAGTGAATAATAGAGTATAAAGCAATAACTGAGCTAATGACCATACAAGCATAGCATATGTCCAGATATATCTACTAATGCTTGAAATACAAAGCATAATGAAAGGCTCATCTGTAGAATCAAAGCTATCAACAAACATAGGGGTCCGTCCTACCACGGTACCCGTTGGGCCGAAATGATAAAGCCCGGACCAAAATTAAACCCACCTCAGGATAGACAATCACGGTATCCACAGGATGGCTCACGGGCTGGCGGTTGACTGTTGGGACCTGAATCATATACGCAGGTCAGAAAAAGACTCTCACATACCCAACTCATTGACACATTGTGTGCACAAAGCTTAAACAGGGAACTTCACTAAAGTCCCGGGATTTGTCGGAATTTTTGAAAATTCGCTAATCGATCAATTAAGATCCGATTTGAGTCTATTGGTCTCCGAATTTAACGAAACTTGACGTGCTACCTTAGAACACTTCAATAAAGACGTTCGAGCACTCAAACTCCACTAGGTGCGACTTTGTACTCAAACGGTGCCATATGTACCGATAACACCTGTGAAAAAATTGATTTCGGCTCTGAAAGTTGCCAACGCGACACTGAAATCACTGGACTAGCCAGGACAGCATCAAGAATAGCCGAGGACATCTGGTGTGGTGTCCCGAATTTTTTTCGCCCAACTTGACCAAGTAGTTGGTGGCGAAACACCTATTTTTGATGTATCGAGTGCGTTGTGCGTAAAATGGACGCCAAAAACGGACTCAGCGCACGAAAACAGTCAAAATTGACTATTTTCGGGCGAATTCGAGCTCACGAGCCGAATTTGCGCGTGGGCCGGTCCACGGCCCACCACGCGTGCTCCGGGTGCAGCGAACCCGCCGCGATGCCACGTGGCCGCGCCGCATTTGGCGCGGCGATCGAGGCAGAGGCATGCGGGCGGGCGTGGGCAGGCATGGGTTGCGCCACGTGGCAGCCCCGCCTCGAGCGCGTCTCCCGAGGCTTATAAAAATGCGGGGCGCTGGCCCGCGTGGGCGCCGCCACATGGCCGGGCCCCGTCGGCCCCGCTCCGCGCGGCGCGGGCGTGCCCGGCAATGTAGCATGGCCCTTTCGGGGGCTATTTAAGGGCCCGAAATGCCCTATTTTCCCCACTTCTTTTCCCTTTCGCTCACTCCTAAAATTTTAGGAGCGCGAGGGAAAATTAGTGGGGGAGTTTTGGAGTGTCGTGGAACGCGTCGTTTGTCCCGCGGGCGCGCCGTTTGTGCCGTGGAGCGCGTTCGAGGTGTTCTACGGAGCCGGGCGGTCGTGCAAGCTCCCATTTGTCGGTGCGCATCCGTTAAGTTAGGTTTCGCCTCGTGTTTTGCTGTGTTTTTCGGCACAGTTCTTAGATTTTTTCTTTCGGGGTTTTTGTCTTTGAATTCTGTGCCCTGGTTCTTGTCAGGGATCGTTGTTGGAGGTGCCGTTTGCCGCGCAAATTTACCGCCGGACTTTTCGGGGTGTACCGTTCGCACGTGGCGGGCGTCGTGGTGCCTTTTGTTTCGGAAGAGAGTGTGTTGCTGCGGGAGCCCAATTGCAAGTGTCTACAAGTCTGCGAACTTCCTTCTAATTCTAGTGTTATAGATCTCACTATGCTAGAATAGGTGCTACTATTGATGTTTATAGAGTTATTGGACTTTGACTAGCACCCTGACATATGATTGCTTGTATTCAACCAGACTGCTAGAAAACTCTCACTTGGGCTAGGTTCTTTCATGTTCTAGTTTCCACCTCTTGCATTCCTTTTCCTGGACTTAGAGTTTCTCCTCGCCCGGATAGTGGGCCGAGTGGTCGGGTTATTGTGGGATGCATTAGCACTCATGCCCGGGGGCCAAGTGGAGTCTGGTAGCTGTGGCTAGTGTTGTGCCAGTGTTGGGAGTCGTTTGGGTAAACGGTGGTCCCGGGTTGTCGGGTATTCTCCAACCAGTGTCATTAGCACTGTGTTTGTAGTAGTGTTGAGTTGGTGATAGTAGGACCTTGAACCCAGACTATTTTTAGACACATAATTTTAGTAAACTAATGTTTTCCTACCGAATTCCAAAGGGTCGCCGGAGCCTGTTCTTGTTTGATAGGGTGAAGGCATTAGCCCTTTGGGGTTTGGAAAATAAAACTTATTTTGACTAATTTTCTTAAAAAACTAAAATTTATTAAATTGGGTTTCTTAAATAAAAATAATTTTCGGTAATAACTGTCATCTTTTTTTTACAAACTTCCTCACCCAAGAGGGTTTGAGTGATCTGGGTTCTAGGGGTCGTTTCCTTATTTGGGACGAAAGCTACGGGGGTTGTTCCTAGAACCTGTTCTTGTTTGATAGGGTTGTAGGTGCTAGTCTCCCGAAACTTTCAGATCCTGATTGGTTCCCTCCGGATGTTTTACCCGAGGGAGTTGATTTTCCCGAACTATAAGGGGTCGAGAACTTCGAAAGGTTGAGACTGGAGTCTGTTCTTGTTTGATTGGGATTCTAGACACCGACCTTTCGAGATTCTTGGACCCTTACTGTATCGGTTGGTTATTCTCGTTTGTGAGTCGAGTGGTTTGTTCTGGGAGACGTTTGGATTGACGGTGGTCCCGAGCTGTGGAGTGTTTCCTGTAGGTGTTGTTAGTGTTGAGTTATTATTTCCGATCTGATTGATCGTGGATTTGGACTATAGCCTGCATGAGCCATATAGAGCTCGACAGAGATGCGCGGATACTTTCCTCGGTGGGGTCGCGCCCCTCGAGTGCCACTCCGGAGTTGGACCTGTTACTTTACTATCGCGACTTGTCGACGCAGTCCGTGTGGGACGCCCTACGTAAGTCCAGTACTCCGTGGATGTAATGGCAGTAGGTTGGCGCAGGTTTGACTGGACCCTATGTGGCAGTCACTGTGATTGGGTTGATTGAGTATATTGGGTTAGAGTCGATGCATCATTTTCATCTGTATCACCCGTTGAGTATTGTAGATAGAGGCATGATAGCTATAGATTTCTTTCCAGCTTACCTTTACAATATTACAGTTTTTCTGTTATCTTATGCCTCTAGTAGACTTAGTGGGCAGACCGTTGGTCTTGGAGACGGTACCCACTGAGAACTACGTGACGGTGTAGTTCTCACACCCTCTGTTGGTGACAGATTTTCCAGAGGCATCTACCCGTCTTCGAAGTATAACTGTACCCCTTTTTGGAGCTTTGTAGTACAGTCTGCTGGATTATTATAGATAGTTGTTGTTGAGAGTTTTATTTTCGAGAGACTTATGTTGTGAGGTTCAGACTTGTACTATTTGGAGTTGTATTTTCATATTTCAATAGTTTATTTTTCAGCTCTGATATCTGTATAGCCATAGTATTATCTTTTGCAGGTTAGACGCTTCGTCTATACGGGGCTTCCCGTATGGGCGGCGGATCTGTTGGCGGGCCCGAGTCGCAGTTTCGACCCCGGGGCGTGACAGATTAAAGTGGTATCAGATCCTAGGATGTAGGTCATTATGGACTTAGAAACCCTAAGCTTGTGGTTGGACCCTAGAATGACTACGTGAGAGTCGTGATTTGTAGCGAGAGTTCTGATTGAGTTTTATACCTCTCCCAAGGGATGGGATGAGTGATTGACATGTTTTTTCTCCTAAGCAATTATGTTGGCTGCAGACAACATAATGCTATCGAATGGATGACATGTCCTAGACTTTCGCTAGATTGGGTCTAGTGGTTGTGGTGTCCTAATGTTTGTTATTGTGCAGTGGACTACGATACCTCCGAGATGTCGTGTAGCGAGGAGGGCACATCCTTTGTCAGATGAGGAACCCGAGCAGCGGGAGGCAGAGCAGTCAGAGCAGAGCGAGACCCAAGAGTTACGGGCCCAGATGGCACAGATGTCAGAGGCTGTCCGACGCCAGGAGGAGGCCATGGAACGTTTGATGCGCCTGTTGGAGTAGAGGGCACGACCAGTTGCAACACCGCCTGAGCATTCTCCAGCACCTTCTTCCCCTGCAGTGGCACCGACAGCCCCTACTGTACCGACTACCAGTGGACAGATATCCAGGAACGATGGACCGCTGTCGCCCGAGGAGCAGAGGGAGCTAGTGGACCATTTGACGAGGTTCGGACAGTTCAACCCACCCCATTTTTCTGGTCGGAGTTTGGAGCCGTGGAAGGCAGAGTCTTGGATCACGGCTATGGAGCGACTTTTCGAGAACCTTTTCATTGAGGAGTGGTTTCAGGTTCTTTTGGCGACAAACTTTTTGGAGCACAATGCTGAGGCTTAGTGGTGCCGAGTGTGACCTGTCGGTCCGCTCGGGACCCAGCTGCTTACTAGGGCGGAGTTCCGCGGCCTTTTCTTGGAGCTTTCTTCCCCGAGAGTGTCAGACGGAAGCTGGAAGAGGATCTGAAGAACCCCCAGCAGGGAAGCCGTTCGGTGCAGGCGTACATTGTGGATTTCAATCGGTTACTGAACAGTATACCGTATGCGGCCAGGGATGAGGCACATAGGATTTACATGTTCGAGCGGGGATTGCGCCGAGATATTTATTAGTTTGTTCGGTCACGCAGACTACAGACTTTGAAGGCCTCGATGGAGCAGGCCCTTTATGTGGAACGAGGGAATGAGGTGATGACTGAGCGGGACAGAGCCCCAGGTGGGAGTTCGAGCATGAAGCGCCCAGTGCCTGATGACGGGGGACAGACGAGTAGGCAGGAGCCTCCGAGACCTCCACGATTTCACCCGGAGGATCGTGAGTTTCAGAGGCGCCAGAGATCTGGTGGACCCCAGCAGCAGCCGCAGTATCAACAGCGACAGCAGCCTCAGCAGCAGTACCCTCGGCAGCAGCAGTATCGGCATCAGCGACAGGATCGGTGTGTTATCTGTGGTAGGCCACATTCACCGTCATAGTGTGACCAGAGACAGGGACGGTGCTTCCTATGTGGAGAGTTAGGACATCTCAGGGCAGCTTGTACCCGATGTAATATCATAACTTTTTGTGTAACGTTTACCCTCCTGCTAATAAAGTATAAGTTATTGGAAACTGAATTAATGGGTTTACTTAAGTTGATAATCTTGAGGTGCGGGTATTTTTCTGTGATAGAGCTCGAAAAATGGTGAACGACAGTGCGACCGGATCCGAATTCCGACTTGAGGATCCCCAGAAAGGGGTTTTTAGGATCACGGTAACCGTGGTGTGCATCGGAATCCGTGCAAGAGATCGTGCATGTTTTTCGAGGAGATAAAGAATTATCTCTAACGAATAAATAAATAATTAAATTAAATATTAAATACCCGATGTGGATTTCTACGGTACGTACCAAGAAAGAGAAATTACATCTGCCAAAAAGAAACCCTAGCCGGAGAGAAAAGAAAGAAAGAGGAAAAAAGCGAAACCCTAACCGAAAGAGAAAAGGGAGAAAGAAGGAGAAAGCGGAGGGACCCGATCATCCCCGACGAACGTGCCGAAGCCGGGAGCGTGAACGGATCGCCTTCTTCGACGAATCACGGTAAGCGATGCTCCTTTCGGTTTTCGTTTCGAGGCTTTTGTAATCGTTTTTGGTTTGGCCGCCGCCGTCCCGGACGGCGTCGCGCGGGACAAAGCCCGCGCGGCCGAGCTGCCCGCAGCGCCGCGCGGGGCTGGCACCCGCGCCGCGCTGCAGGCGGCGCCAGCCCGCAGGGCCGCCCGGGGCAGGCGCCCGTGCCGCGCTGCAGGCGGCATCGCGCGGGGCAAGCCTACGCGGCCGGCCACCCGCAGCACCGCGCTGGGCTTGTGCCCGCGCCGCGCTGCAGGCGGCGCCGCGCGGGGCAAGCCCGCGCGGCCGGGCCGCCCGCAGCGCCGCGCGGGGCAGGCGCCCGCGCCGCGCCGCGCGAGGCAAGCCCGCACGCGCCCGGGCTGCTGCAGCGCCGCGTGGGGCTGGCGCCCGCGCCACTCTGCAGGCAGTGCCGCGCGGGGCTGGCGCCCGCACCGCGCTGCAGGCAGCGCCGCGCGGGGCAAGCCCGCGCGCGGCCGGGCTGCCGCAGCGCCGCGCGGGGCTGGCGCCCGCGTCGCGCGGCAGGCCGCGCCACTCGGGGCTAGTGCCCGCGCGGTCGCGCCGCTGGTGGAGCCGCGCGGGGAGGTTACCCGCGCGGCCGTGCCGCATGCAGCACCGCGTGGGGCTGGTGCCCGCGCGGCGAGCGGCATGCGGCGCCGCGCGGGGCCGGTGCCCGCGCGGCCGCTTGAAACGCAACGACGCGGTGGTGGCCGCGTCGTCCGTCACGCGTCGTCGCCACCGCCGTGCCGAGTCGTTGGTAGTGTTTTGGGTTTTTGGACTCGGTTTATTTACATATTTTGTTTTCGATCTGACCGCGGTTCTTTCGGGGACTATTTTTAGGTCCGAGTGCCGATTGTGACGTGTGGTTCGGTCTCAGGTGTTCCGGTCAGCACATCCGAGGTGGGTACCTTTGGTTATTTTCGGTGTAATGTCGTTCCCGTGTATGGTTGTATGATTAAAGTAGATGTTTTGGTAAACTGTCTAACCCCATGGCATGTAAACCTGTTTTATATTCTAACTGAGGCGGCTGAGTTCGCAGTACTGTTTTATATTCTAACTGAGGCGGCTGAGGTCGCATTATTGTTTATATGCTCGTATTGCTAACACGCACACCGGCGGTCTGGCCACCGCACAGGGTGTATTTTTCCGGAAAGATGGTAAGGATTACCCGTGTACCCCACGACTAGGGATGATGGGGACCCCTCACGTGAGGCAAACTGCTACTTGGGCAGTGGGGGGTTGGAGGCACCAAGAATTGAGCACGGTATTTGGGGTTGGGGCCCCACTTGTTTTAATTCTGGGGTAGGGGCCCAACGTGATTTGTGACAGGGATTTAGCGGTACATGAGGGGGAAGTGAATGCTTTGGTGTATCGGTTTGTCTTTTCAGTTTATTGCATTTACTTGTTTACATCTACTTTATCAGTCACTAACTACCCACGCTGTGACAGATCCGAGCAGGGGTGGGAACCGGGGCGACGGTGAGGCATCGGTTAGAGGACCCTAGCCATGGAGCTATTAAACTTTACAGTTGTATGGTTATCTCTTTTAGTGTTTGGTTACTATAATTGTGATTACTTGTGGATGGTTTATTGTCGGATGTTGGATGGAGATC
>CM055065.1:43833400-43847369 GCA_029204045.2 Tillandsia leiboldiana
GCGTGGCGCAGCCCACGCCCGCCCACGCTCGCCCGCATTCCTCTGCCTCGATCGCCGCGCCCAATGCGGCGCGGCCACATGGCATTGCGGCGGGTTCGCTGCACCCGGAGCACGCATAGTCAATTTTGACTGTTTTCGCACGCTGAGTCCGTTTTTGCCATCCATTTTACGCACAACGCACTTGATACACCAAAAATAGGTGTTTCACCACCAACCACACGGTCAAGTCGCGCGAAAAAAAATTTGGGACTCCACGTCCTCCCCCACTAAAAGAAAGTTTCATCCCCGAAACTAAAACACACCCACAACCTACCAAAAAGGATAAAGCCCAACATCAGGAACATCATTAATCCCAACTCTTTGTTTAGAAAACAGCCGAAAACAGCAAAAAGTTCAAAAATCTCGAAAGGCCGGTGCCTTCGTCCAATCAAACAAGAACAGGCTCCGGCACCGTCTCCATTTCTGGAGTAGCCTTTCGAAGTTTCCGTCCCATTCGTGAGTCTCGGCGGAAAGACGTGGAAAAAAGGAAGAGAGGGATTGAAGCTGTTCCTGCTGTGGCTACACAAACGAAGAGTACGGTCTAGCACGACATCCTAAGGACACAACCACAAGCCCTAACATCTATCTACCCTAGTGGCGGCGTCTGTCCTTTGCCGCTGAAGCCATCGCTGTAAGAAGAGTACTTTGGCAACCTGTGAAAATGAGCTTCTCCTGTCCAACTCGCGAAAGGGTCACTGTTTTCATTCCTCCATCAGTCCTCGCATGATACCGCGCCAACCGGTCCATCCCGTGTGCTCGGTCATAATCTTGGAGCTGCCACCTAACCGTCACATCTGCCGATATAATCCCAAGTCTCGACTGTACTGATCGTGCTCCACAAACCTCCTCTACCCGCAGGATATGATCACAAATCTAAACCACTAATACATGTAGCAATAATCCTATCTGTCTGGCGGTGTATCAGAGGGGCTTCCGCTTCCTGAATAGGCAAGGGAGGAGCTGTAGCAATAAGTCGCACTGACAAAATTGCTCGGGTGTCACGCCCCGGAGGTTCTAAAAGAGCCGAAAACATATACATATATTTTTTTTTTCTTTAAATGAACCTTGCCTCCGGTGCGCGCCAGACCCTCCACATATACAGATTCACTCCCCAGACGGGCGGAGTCTCCTTTGTATATGTACGGCGTCCCAAGCACGACTAGTACTTTAACCAAGCAATCATTGAGCAATAATAAGGAGGGATCACACCTAACCATACAATCATGATTACCATACTTTTCTAAGGGATAAATCCATAGGTTTGAAAGACGGTGTCCACCCGACACCCAATTTTACAAAACGTTTTCGCAATCTCTTTTAGGCGGCAATATTGTTTGAAAGGATAAATCCACGGGTTTAGAAATCAGTGCCCACACGACACTTGGTTTGAAAACGCTTTTGAAACCATGTTTGTATTTGAAAACGAGCCGCATTCATACATCTCAACATTCACAGATATAAGCAGATATTCCTACACTAAGATCTCCATCCAACATCCACAATAAACCATCCACAAGTAATCACAATTATAGTAACCAAACACTAAAAGAGATAACCATACAACTGTAAAGTTTAATAGCCTCCATGGCTAGGGTCCTCTAACCGATGCCTCACCGTCGCCCCGGTTCCCACCCCTGCTCGGATCTGTCACAGCGTGGGTAGTTAGTGACTGATAAAGTAGATGTAAACAAGTAAATGCAATAAACTGAAAAGACAAACCGATACACCAAAGCATTCACTTCCCCCTCATGTACCGCTAAATCCCTGTCACAAATCACGTTGGGCCCCTACCCCAGAATTAAAATCAAGTTGGGCCCCAACCCCAAATACCGTGCTCAATTCTTGGTGCCTCCAACCCCTCCACTGCCCAAGTAGCAGTTTGCCTCACCGTGAGGGGTCCCCATCATCCCTAGTCGTGGGGTACACGGGTAATCCTTACCATCTTTCCGGAAAAATACACCCTGTGCGGTGGCCAGACCGCCGGTGTGCGTGTTAGCAATACGAGCATATAAACAATACTGCGACCTCAGCCGCCTCAGTTAGAATATAAAACAGTACTGCGAACTCAGCCGCCTCAGTTAGAATATAAAACAAGGTTTACATGCCATGGGGTTAGACAGTTTACCAAAACATCTACTTTAATCATACAACATACACGGGAACGACATTACACCGAAAATAACCAAAGGTACCCACCTCGGATGTGCTGACCGGAACACCTGAGACCGAACCACGCTCACAATCGGCACTCGGACCTAAAAATAGTCCCCGAAAGAACCGCGGTCAGATCGAAAACAAAATATGTAAATAAACCGAGTCCAAAAACCCAAAAACACTACCAACGACTCGGCACGGCGGTGGCGACGACGCGTGACGGACGACGCGGCCACCACCGCGTCGTTGCGTT
This sequence comes from Tillandsia leiboldiana, assembly GCA_029204045.2. Taxonomy (NCBI): domain Eukaryota; kingdom Viridiplantae; phylum Streptophyta; class Magnoliopsida; order Poales; family Bromeliaceae; genus Tillandsia; species Tillandsia leiboldiana. Next base: position 43,835,847 of record CM055065.1, read on the forward strand.
TCAAGCGGCCGCGCGGGCACCGGCCCCGCGCGGCGCCGCATGCCGCTCGGCCGCGCGGGCACCAGCCCCACGCGGTGCTGCATGCGGCACGGCCGCGCGGGTAACCTCCCCGCGCGGCTCCACCAGCGGCGCGACCGCGCGGGCACTAGCCCCGAGTGGCGCGGCCTGCCGCGCGACGCGGGCGCCAGCCCCGCGCGGCGCTGCGGCAGCCCGGCCGCGCGCGGGCTTGCCCCGCGCGGCGCTGCCTGCAGCGCGGTGCGGGCGCCAGCCCCGCGCGGCACTGCCTGCAGAGTGGCGCGGGCGCCAGCCCCACGCGGCGCTGCAGCAGCCCGGGCGCGTGCGGGCTTGCCTCGCGCGGCGCGGCGCGGGCGCCTGCCCCGCGCGGCGCTGCGGGCGGCCCGGCCGCGCGGGCTTGCCCCGCGCGGCGCCGCCTGCAGCGCGGCGCGGGCACAAGCCCAGCGCGGTGCTGCGGGTGGCCCGGCCGCGTAGGCTTGCCCCGCGCGATGCCGCCTGCAGCGCGGCACGGGCGCCTGCCCCGGGCGGCCCTGCGGGCGGCGCCGCCTGCAGCGCGGCGCGGGTGCCAGCCCCGCGCGGCGCTGCGGGCAGCTCGGCCGCGCGGGCTTTGTCCCGCGCGACGCCGTCCGGGACGGCGGCGGCCAAACCAAAAACGATTACAAAAGCCTCGAAACGAAAACCGAAAGGAGCATCGCTTACCGTGATTCGTCGAAGAAGGCGATCCGTTCACGCTCCCGGCTTCGGCACGTTCGTCGGGGATGATCGGGTCCCTCCGCTTTCTCCTTCTTTCTCCCTTTTCTCTTTCGGTTAGGGTTTCGCTTTTTTCCTCTTTCTTTCTTTTCTCTCCGGCTAGGGTTTCTTTTTGGCAGATGTAATTTCTCTTTCTTGGTACGTACCGTAGAAATCCACATCGGGTATTTAATATTTAATTTAATTATTTATTTATTCGTTAGAGATAATTCTTTATCTCCTCGAAAAACATGCACGATCTCTTGCACGGATTCCGATGCACACCACGGTTACCGTGATCCTAAAAACCCCTTTCTGGGGATCCTCAAGTCGGAATTCGGATCCGGTCGCACTGTCGTTCACCATTTTTCGAGCTCTATCACAGAAAAATACCCGCACCTCAAGATTATCAACTTAAGTAAACCCATTAATTCAGTTTCCAATAACTTATACTTTATTAGCAGGAGGGTAAACGTTACACAAAAAGTTATGATATTACATCGGGTACAAGCTGCCCTGAGATGTCCTAACTCTCCACATAGGAAGCACCGTCCCTGTCTCTGGTCACACTATGACGGTGAATGTGGCCTACCACAGATAACACACCGATCCTGTCGCTGATGCCGATACTGCTGCTGCCGAGGGTACTGCTGCTGAGGCTGCTGTCGCTGTTGATACTGCGGCTGCTGCTGGGGTCCACCAGATCTCTGGCGCCTCTGAAACTCACGATCCTCCGGGTGAAATCGTGGAGGTCTCGGAGGCTCCTGCCTACTCGTCTGTCCCCCGTCATCAGGCACTGGGCGCTTCATGCTCGAACTCCCACCTGGGGCTCTGTCCCGCTCAGTCATCACCTCATTCCCTCGTTCCACATAAAGGGCCTGCTCCATCGAGGCCTTCAAAGTCTGTAGTCTGCGTGACCGAACAAACTAATAAATATCTCGGCGCAATCCCCGCTCGAACATGTAAATCCTATGTGCCTCATCCCTGGCCGCATACGGTATACTGTTCAGTAACCGATTGAAATCCACAATGTACGCCTGCACCGAACGGCTTCCCTGCTGGGGGTTCTTCAGATCCTCTTCCAGCTTCCGTCTGACACTCTCGGGGAAGAAAGCTCCAAGAAAAGGCCGCGGAACTCCGCCCTAGTAAGCAGCTGGGTCCCGAGCGGACCGACAGGTCACACTCGGCACCACTAAGCCTCAGCATTGTGCTCCAAAAAGTTTGTCGCCAAAAGAACCTGAAACCACTCCTCAATGAAAAGGTTCTCGAAAAGTCGCTCCATAGCCGTGATCCAAGACTCTGCCTTCCACGGCTCCAAACTCCGACCAGAAAAATGGGGTGGGTTGAACTGTCCGAACCTCGTCAAATGGTCCACTAGCTCCCTCTGCTCCTCGGGCGACAGCGGTCCATCGTTCCTGGATATCTGTCCACTGGTAGTCGGTACAGTAGGGGCTGTCGGTGCCACTGCAGGGGAAGAAGGTGCTGGAGAATGCTCAGGCGGTGTTGCAACTGGTCGTGCCCTCTACTCCAACAGGCGCATCAAACGTTCCATGGCCTCCTCCTGGCGTCGGACAGCCTCTGACATCTGTGCCATCTGGGCCCGTAACTCTTGGGTCTCGCTCTGCTCTGACTGCTCTGCCTCCCGCTGCTCGGGTTCCTCATCTGACAAAGGATGTGCCCTCCTCGCTACACGACATCTCGGAGGTATCGTAGTCCACTGCACAATAACAAACATTAGGACACCACAACCACTAGACCCAATCTAGCGAAAGTCTAGGACATGTCATCCATTCGATAGCATTATGTTGTCTGCAGCCAACATAATTGCTTAGGAGAAAAAACATGTCAATCACTCATCCCATCCCTTGGGAGAGGTATAAAACTCAATCAGAACTCTCGCTACAAATCACGACTCTCACGTAGTCATTCTAGGGTCCAACCACAAGCTTAGGGTTTCTAAGTCCATAATGACCTACATCCTAGGATCTGATACCACTTTAATCTGTCACGCCCCGGGGTCGAAACTGCGACTCGGGCCCGCCAACAGATCCGCCGCCCATACGGGAAGCCCCGTATAGACGAAGCGTCTAACCTGCAAAAGATAATACTATGGCTATACAGATATCAGAGCTGAAAAATAAACTATTGAAATATGAAAATACAACTCCAAATAGTACAAGTCTGAACCTCACAACATAAGTCTCTCGAAAATAAAACTCTCAACAACAACTATCTATAATAATCCAGCAGACTGTACTACAAAGCTCCAAAAAGGGGTACAGTTATACTTCGAAGACGGGTAGATGCCTCTGGAAAATCTGTCACCAACAGAGGGTGTGAGAACTACACCGTCACGTAGTTCTCAGTGGGTACCGTCTCCAAGACCAACGGTCTGCCCACTAAGTCTACTAGAGGCATAAGATAACAGAAAAACTGTAATATTGTAAAGGTAAGCTGGAAAGAAATCTATAGCTATCATGCCTCTATCTACAATACTCAACGGGTGATACAGATGAAAATGATGCATCGACTCTAACCCAATATACTCAATCAACCCAATCACAGTGACTGCCACATAGGGTCCAGTCAAACCTGCGCCAACCTACTGCCATTACATCCACGGAGTACTGGACTTACGTAGGGCGTCCCACACGGACTGCGTCGACAAGTCGCGATAGTAAAGTAACAGGTCCAACTCCGGAGTGGCACTCGAGGGGCGCGACCCCACCGAGGAAAGTATCCGCGCATCTCTGTCGAGCTCTATATGGCTCATGCAGGCTATAGTCCAAATCCACGATCAATCAGATCGGAAATAATAACTCAACACTAACAACACCTACAGGAAACACTCCACAGCTCGGGACCACCGTCAATCCAAACGTCTCCCAGAACAAACCACTCGACTCACAAACGAGAATAACCAACCGATACAGTAAGGGTCCAAGAATCTCGAAAGGTCGGTGTCTAGAATCCCAATCAAACAAGAACAGACTCCAGTCTCAACCTTTCGAAGTTCTCGACCCCTTATAGTTCGGGAAAATCAACTCCCTCGGGTAAAACATCCGGAGGGAACCAATCAGGATCTGAAAGTTTCGGGAGACTAGCACCTACAACCCTATCAAACAAGAACAGGTTCTAGGAACAACCCCCGTAGCTTTCGTCCCAAATAAGGAAACGACCCCTAGAACCCAGATCACTCAAACCCTCTTGGGTGAGGAAGTTTGTAAAAAAAAGATGACAGTTATTACCGAAAATTATTTTTATTTAAGAAACCCAATTTAATAAATTTTAGTTTTTTAAGAAAATTAGTCAAAATAAGTTTTATTTTCCAAACCCCAAAGGGCTAATGCCTTCACCCTATCAAACAAGAACAGGCTCCGGCGACCCTTTGGAATTCGGTAGGAAAACATTAGTTTACTAAAATTATGTGTCTAAAAATAGTCTGGGTTCAAGGTCCTACTATCACCAACTCAACACTACTACAAACACAGTGCTAATGACACTGGTTGGAGAATACCCGACAACCCGGGACCACCGTTTACCCAAACGACTCCCAACACTGGCACAACACTAGCCACAGCTACCAGACTCCACTTGGCCCCCGGGCATGAGTGCTAATGCATCCCACAATAACCCGACCACTCGGCCCACTATCCGGGCGAGGAGAAACTCTAAGTCCAGGAAAAGGAATGCAAGAGGTGGAAACTAGAACATGAAAGAACCTAGCCCAAGTGAGAGTTTTCTAGCAGTCTGGTTGAATACAAGCAATCATATGTCAGGGTGCTAGTCAAAGTCCAATAACTCTATAACATCAATAGTAGCACCTATTCTAGCATAGTGAGATCTATAACACTAGAATTAGAAGGAAGTTCGCAGACTTGTAGACACTTGCAATTGGGCTCCCGCAGCAACACACTCTCTTCCGAAACAAAAGGCACCACGACGCCCGCCACGTGCGAACGGTACACCCCGAAAAGTCCGGCGGTAAATTTGCGCGGCAAACGGCACCTCCAACAACGATCCCTGACAAGAACCAGGGCACAGAATTCAAAGACAAAAACCCCGAAAGAAAAAATCTAAGAACTGTGCCGAAAAACACAGCAAAACACGAGGCGAAACCTAACTTAACGGATGCGCACCGACAAATGGGAGCTTGCACGACCGCCCGGCTCCGTAGAACACCTCGAACGCGCTCCACGGCACAAACGGCGCGCCCGCGGGACAAACGACGCGTTCCACGACACTCCAAAACTCCCCCACTAATTTTCCCTCGCGCTCCTAAAATTTTAGGAGTGAGCGAAAGGGAAAAGAAGTGGGGAAAATAGGGCATTTCGGGCCCTAAATAGCCCCCGAAAGGGCCATGCTACATTGCCGGGCACGCCCGCGCCGCGCGGAGCGGGGCCGACGGGGCCCGGCCATGTGGCGGCGCCCACGCGGGCCAGCGCCCCGCATTTTTATAAGCCTCGGGAGACGCGCTCGAGGCGGGGCTGCCACGTGGCGCAACCCATGCCTGCCCACGCCCGCCCGCATGCCTCTGCCTCGATCGCCGCGCCAAATGCGGCGCGGCCACGTGGCATCGCGGCGGGTTCGCTGCACCCGGAGCACGCGTGGTGGGCCGTGGACCGGCCCACGCGCAAATTCGGCTCGTGAGCTCGAATTCGCCCGAAAATAGTCAATTTTGACTGTTTTCGTGCGCTGAGTCCGTTTTTGGCGTCCATTTTACGCACAACGCACTCGATACATCAAAAATAGGTGTTTCGCCACCAACTACTTGGTCAAGTTGGGCGAAAAAAATTCGGGACACCACACCAGATGTCCTCGGCTATTCTTGATGCTGTCCTGGCTAGTCCAGTGATTTCAGTGTCGCGTTGGCAACTTTCAGAGCCGAAATCAATTTTTTCACAGGTGTTATCGGTACATATGGCACCGTTTGAGTACAAAGTCGCACCTAGTGGAGTTTGAGTGCTCGAACGTCTTTATTGAAGTGTTCTAAGGTAGCACGTCAAGTTTCGTTAAATTCGGAGACCAATAGACTCAAATCGGATCTTAATTGATCGATTAGCGAATTTTCAAAAATTCCGACAAATCCCGGGACTTTAGTGAAGTTCCCTGTTTAAGCTTTGTGCACACAATGTGTCAATGAGTTGGGTATGTGAGAGTCTTTTTCTGACCTGCGTATATGATTCAGGTCCCAACAGTCAACCGCCAGCCCGTGAGCCATCCTGTGGATACCGTGATTGTCTATCCTGAGGTGGGTTTAATTTGGTCCGGGCTTTATCATTTCGGCCCAACGGGTACCGTGGTAGGACGGACCCCTATGTTTGTTGATAGCTTTGATTCTACAGATGAGCCTTTCATTATGCTTTGTATTTCAAGCATTAGTAGATATATCTGGACATATGCTATGCTTGTATGGTCATTAGCTCAGTTATTGCTTTATACTCTATTATTCACTGCATGTTTAGAATAGGAGATTCAGTTCAGCACATGGCATGATTTATCTCGATATTAGTGTCCCCAGTGGGGATGTTCTCAGCTTATTGCCGTCGACGATCTATAGACCGTGATTTAAGCATCAGCATTATGATCGCCATTGAAAACAACATTCGGTCTTTATAGCTATATAGCCTTAATCTTTCAGTTGAGCTTTTCTATATGCTTTCATTCTCAGTACTTAGCATATATAGTGATATACACCTGGACATATGCCATGTTTGCTTGGTCACTAGCATAGTTGTATCATCATTCATATTCTTCTACTGCATGTTAGAATTGGAATCCAGTTTCAATTTTACAGTTCAGTTATTCAGCTTTTGTTATTCCGTCTCTGTTATACAGTTTTAGTTATACAGTTTAGTTATACTGTTCAGTTATACAGTTCAGTGATACAGTTTTAGTATATCAGCTTATACATGGACACTATCATGCTTGATTGGTCATCATTTGGATATCAGATTATGTCACGCACCGGGGTCGAAACTGCGACCCGGGCTCGCCAACAGATCCGCCGCCTATACAAAAACTCCGCATAGGCGAAGCGTCCAACCTGCAAGGAAAAATCTAAGGCTAAACAGATAGCAGAGCTATAAATAAACTGCTGTAAATCTCACATCCATCCACTGTACAACTGGAAATAATGATACAATATCCATCTCCCATAAATGATCAACATACAATATCCTCTGGTACAAAACCAAGAACTCACCAGGGAGAACTCTAAAGTAAATAATACATTAGTGTACAAGGCTCTCAGATACAAGTCAGATCCTCACAATACAATAGTCTCTCAAAAGTGGAAATAAAAAAATAACTAATCTAATGACTGTACTTTAGATTTCTAATGTGGGGGTACGGCTACTCTACAAAGATAGGTAGGGATCTAGCTCGCGACTCCTCGCCTCGAACAGCAACAGCAGAATCAGCAACTCCCGCTTGCTTTGCAAAACAAAGGAGAGGAAAGAAAAAGGGAGGGGGAAAACCCCCAACGGGTGTGAGAAGCTACATCAACACGTAGTTCTCAGTGGGTACCAGCCACTAACCCCGACAGTCTGCCCACCAAGTCTACTAGAAGCATAAGATAACCAAGCAGTAAAAACTGAACAAGAAAAGCTGGAGATACTCTACAGCTACCATGCCTCTATCTAAAAATGCTCAATGGGGAAAACCAAATAAGGTAGGCAACCACTCGTACACGAGGTGCACAATCGACCCAATCGAGCTGGCTGCCACATCTGGCCCAGTCAGCCTGCGCCTCCCTAGTGTATCAACGTAGGGTCCCCTAGTGTATCAACGTAGGGTGTCCAATTGGACTAACTCACCCCTCGCGCAAAACCGCCTCAACAGGCCAAACATCGGCATCCACTGCGGCATCTCACGGGGGTGTTCCCCCAGCTGAAGAAACGGCGCGGTATAGAGTATCAAATAGTGGCACATGCAGGCTATAGTCAAAATCCACGCTCTCTCTCCTAGAACGGATAAACTCGGGATCTTCAACATCTCATACAAAGGTCCGAGTACTCTCAACGAGCAAAACTCACTGGCTGGAGATACTGTCACGCCCCGAGTCCCGCCAATTTGTACGGTTCGGGCACGCCAACAGACCCGCCAATCGAGTAAGACCTGTTTCTACCCGAAAGGAACGGTAACATCCTAATACACAACCAGTGTATGCGGAAGCTGTATATCAGAGCACTAAAATCACTATAAAGTTAAAACTTTCATTCAATAACAAATAGTTAATGCGGAAATGAAAGCATATAGGAGCGAACCATAAATTAAACTTACCACACTGTACATTTCTGAACTTGCAAATAAAATTATTACGTTTCCTTACATAATTTCCTCACTATACAAGGTTCACAATCGATCATAAAAGAAAGGTACCTCTGCTAGGACCCTCTAGGTCTCTATGCTGCTGGGCCCTTGCCCCTGCCGTATACCTCGCCGTCTGCCTCTGAACCGTCGCGATCGCTGCATCCAAACCTGAACCTGTGGGGGGGTGCACCCAAGGGGTGTGAGAACTCCTGACAGAGTTCCCAGTGGGTTCAACCACCGAGAAAAAGTGTCCTACACCACTTGGTCCAATGGAAGTAATAATAATAGTGCTAGGAAACTAAAATCCTCAATATCAAATGCAGCTATGCAAAAAATACATCACTACACTAACTGTGTAAACTCATCGACCCAGCACTACTCTGTCTAGTCATACTAGGCTACTAAGCACCAACTCGGCCACTATGCCGCTATATATAGGTCAAACTAACCCGGCCACCTTGGCCACTCTATCTTTCTCTTTTCTTTACATTCTGGTGCTTTAGTTCAAGTTAACCCTCGGAATTCTTATCCAACGGGCCCGAGCCCGGTAGTCCTGCTACCATAAGATAAGATTTCTAAGGTTGCCGATAGCACCCGCAAGTGCTACCCCCCCAACGGGGAACTTGTCCTACGGGTCACTGCCCGGGAGAGGGACACTGCCCTTGGCTCCGACAAGGCTACTTTTTACCCCGAAGGTACGCTCGTTTATCTTTATATTTTCTTTCTTTTATTTCCTTTTTCTTTTTCTCTTTTACTTTAATTCTTAGCCTCTTTGCCTTTGAACACTTGCTTTTCTTTCTTATTCGAGCTTATAGCTCCCTTTTGCCACTGGCAAATCTCTTTCTCTTTCCTTTGAGCATCTAGCTCTTTGCTTTCACTTTAAGCCTTTCGAAAGTACCTCGTCCGACGGGTCACTGCCCAGGGAGTCTTGCTCCACTTGACGAGTCTCAAATTCGAAGGCGCCATTTACATTTTCTTTATGCTTTTTAGCCACTTTTAGCTTGCTTTTAACTTTGCCTTTTTACAACAATTTATCTCTTATCCTGGGTCTTGCCATCAAGATAATTAGAGAGTCTCCTGGACTCTTAAACATTTCTCTTTTATTTCTTTAACTCAAATTGAAGTTAAAGTTATTATCCATTTGCCCAGACACCCTATGACCCACTCTAGGGTTATATTATTTAGCTCTTTGACTTGTGATTACACAAACTTTTCCTTAGAGTTTGACTCTAAGTTGATCACTTTGCTATCAGTTTAATTCTTTAAACTTTGTGGCCACATACTCTTTTCTTTGCCGAACCTGGAGTTACATTATCTCTATTTACCTGTTGCACTTTGCATTTAGAGTTATCTGACCCTAATCCATTTCCTGTGAGTATAAACTCCACTCGTTCACCTTAGGTTTTCTTACCTAAGTTTCATATCATGTTTAACCTAGAGTTCCTTGACTCTATGTTAACCAGTCTATTCTCAACCCACTAACTTACCTTAGGTTTCCTTTACCTAAGTCTTATATCATGCTCATCCTAGAGTCCTTGACTCTATGTTGATCACACTCTATCCAATGTCCTTAGGTTATCTCCTAAGATAATGCCACTCATTCAATCCTAGGATATACCCCTAAGTTTGATGCCACTCATTAACCCTGAGTCTAGTTTTTTTCTCCTCTTACTACCAGCATGTCCTTTTTCTTATGCTTTCACATGATTCCTAGGGCTATACTAACATGATCACCGATAACAAATAATTGATTCCCCTTTTTACGCATGCAATTATTTCCATCTCAATCAATAAAGTTTATCATCTACGCAGGCAATTATCATCCATATTAGCAATTCAGAAAAATTCACTTTTCTATCTGCATCCTTCTACACATGCAAGTTTATCTCTTATTCTAATAATTAGAAAAGTTTACTTCTCTTCTATATCCATCTACACATGCAAAATTCAATCATAATTACCCAACGCCTCTAACAGGCTACTATCATGCTTCAAGATCAAAAGCAGAGGAAAAAGTGGAGAAGTCACCCATTTTCGGTAGAATCCCCCCACCTCGGTGTATTCTTTTGGTCTTTGAAGGAGACAATTTCAACTCCTTGGATCCGTGAGGCTTCCCTACATTGTAAGGAAGGCAAAGATAAGCAATTGCTTTTACATGATTCACTAAAATTCATAAGGCGGTAAAACTAACCCCTTTTTTTGACAACTTAAAGGGAAAAATCCCTATTTGGTCATTTTCCCCATCAAAAGGCTAAATTTTTATCGGTTCATAAAAATGAGAGGAGAATAGTCATCCCATGGCATGTTGCCAAAAAGAAATTGCTCAACTCGATCCGGGGTCAAATGCTGCTCTCAAAAATTTGAGAAAAGCTCAATTTGAACAATTTCCCCACCTTTTGTGTTTCTCTTTGTTCCAAAAGAGAACAAAAGTTGATCTCTGGTCTCCAAGATTTTCCTAAAATGAAAGGGAAATCATGAAGGAATTATTATATGATTTGCTAATTCCATAAAAATTATAAAACTAAAACCCTTCTTAAAACATAAAAGGGAGAATTCCATAATTGGCTCTCTTTTTAGATCAATTTGAAGGGAATAGGAAAGAGAATCCCATTCTTGTCACGTTCGCCAAGAGAAATTTTAATCTCTGAACATAAGGCGAAATGCCCAAAAATTTGGAGAGAAAGCTCAATTCGAGTAATTTTTCTCAATTGTGTGATTTTGCTCATTGGAGAAGAGAAGAGGAAAACTTTTTCTTCCTAAATTTATTTTTCTCAAATTTTTCTTCTTCTCTTCTCCAATTTCTCCATTTTCTTTCTTTCTTTTTTTTTTTTTTTTTTTTTTTTTCAAAATCTGCTGCTGGGCAGCAACTTGCACAGCTGCTGCCCAGGCAGCTGTCCCTGCGGCTGTAGCGCTGCTGCTATGTAGCAGAGCCCAATGCCGCTGCTGCTGCTTAATAGCAGCAGCTGGCTGCTGCTAAGATGCAGCTGCTGCTGCATAAGCAGCAGCAGGCTGCAAGTTTGCAACTGCTGCTGCTGCTTAATGCAGCAGCAGCAGAGCTCAGCTGCCAAAGGCTGCAGCAACATGCTGCTGCCAAGGCAGCTGCTCCATGCGGCTGCAAGTGCAGCTGCCCAAGCAGCCCACCAAGGCAGCTGCACAATGCAGCTGCCCAAACTGGCACAGCTGGCTGCTGCTGGCTGCAGCCAAGCAGCAGCATGCGCAAGGCAGCAGCAGCAGCATGCGCAAGGCAGCAGCAGCAGCTAGCTGCTGCTTGGCTGCAGCAGCAGCCAAGCACTCTCCTCTCTTTTTTTTTTTTTCTTTTTACTTCCCTGCAAAGAAGAGAGAGAAAAGAGAGAGAGAGAGAGAGATAGAACTCCTACCTATCCCAGAGGAAGAGTGTTCTTCTTCTCCTTCTTCTTCTTCTTCTTCTTCTCTTTCTCTTCCTTCTTCTTCTTTTTTTTTTTTCTT
>CM055065.1:43847469-44045140 GCA_029204045.2 Tillandsia leiboldiana
GAATAACCTCATCAATCCCAATCAAGGAAGCTCAAACTCACATGACACTAGAAACTCATCCCACAGAGCTCTAAAAATCCACTCGGCCCCCCGGCACGAGAACACATGCACCCTGAACCTACTCAACCCCTCTAGAAGATCTCAATATTTTAAAACTATTTTCAAAGCTCAGTTTTCATTAAAAACAGGTCTGACGATTTTTAAAACGGTTCAGATGCCATTCTAATCCCAACTAATCATGCAGTCTAGTGTCAAATCACCTCTAGATCATGCTAAAAATATCTGGGGCTCAGGAAAGTCTTTCTACAATTTTCTAGGCAACTATCAGATTTACCAACTATAATAACAATCAAGCTAGACATGCTAAACATGCATACAATAGCTTTAGAAGGCATTCCATACATCTTGAAGAATTTCCAACCCACCTGGATCGCTTTCCACAGGCAACGCTGAAATCGGTGAAGCGCGGACTCGCTCACTGTCCAAAATCTGCCCGAAACTACACCTCGGCGCTCGGTCGCGCGCACCTCTACTGGGCGTCCAGAAAAATCCCCGAAGGCTCACAGCACACTCCAATGGCCTCTAGGATGCTCTAACAGCTCTCGGTCAACTCCGCGGTCAACACAAAAATCCAAGCTGCCGGCTCACCTGCGCACACTGCCCGCGCTCTGCCGCGGCTCCGCGTAGTGAAAATCCAAAACTCAACAACCAAGCAGCACAACAAGCTCCTCCACAATGTGCATGTGAAAAGATGGAAAGAAGCAACCAATTCAGCTCAAAGCTTCATCAAAAATCCATCATCAAATCCAAAAACCCATGCTTGGAAAAATCTGTCAACTTACCTCACGCACGGCCGACGCGCGCGCAAATATGCTCAAGACCATGCCGCATGAAAACTCCAACAACACCTACGCTTCTCTTCTTCTCCTTCTCTTTCTTTTCCTTGCTTTCTCTCTTTTCTTTCTTTCTTTCTTTTCCTCTGATTGTCGTGGAGAAGAAGGCAGGGGTTGGGGCTCTTTATAGAAGGTGGCGTAGGTGTAAAATAGTGGGAGAGGAAAAGACCAAAGTGCCCTCCAAAAATATCCAAAAATCAGCTCAATCTGGGCTCCCTGCGACACTGGGTACCGGTACCCATAGTTGGGTACCGGTACCAAACCGGTTTGGTTCCGGAACTAAGCATCTGGTTCCGGAACCCAGCATGCAATTCCGGAACCAGCAGCTTGGTTCCGGAACCCAATGCCCAATGTCCAAAAACTCAAGCCGAACCTTCAGAATCTTCGCCGCTGACTCACTTTTCGCCCCGGAAACTTCCGCATCACTCTGAAACCTCCCGAACTCCACTGTAAACATAAAATACACTTGCTCCAACACTTTCCAATTTTTCTGTGCACCACAACGGAGTCGGTACTCTATCCAATCCAATGCTCTACAGGTGCACCTTGCCCTGAAAATGTCGATTCAAGCTGTGGCTTCCGCGTCGATCCAAATCAAACCGAACTCATCTGTAAACACAATTAGAACACGCCCAAAGCGATTTCTCCGCACCACGCCAACTTGCGAGGTCGGTGTACTCTACAAAGTCCCGGTACTCTACAGCGCGGCACGTGGACCGCATCAGGCCACGTGGCGCGCTACGATTGGCGGGCGCCAGCCGCCGCGTGTGCGCGGGGCGCGCAGAGCACGGGGACGGGACACGTGGCGGCATCGGGGCATTTCGGGAGCTGAGCGGTAGCCGCTCAGATGAGCGCCGCGTGTCCGGGCGCGGTGCTGTTCAAATTCGGGCACCCGAAAACCCCCCTGACCCGAAATTGGTCTTCCTTGGGTCTTTCAGCTATAAAAAGCCTCTCTTGGGCTTCTTTTGTGGGATTTTCGAACTTGTTTTTTGGGCCATTTTCAACAGAGAGTTTCTTCATCGAGTCTTCTTCGTGTATTGGCATCCCAAAGGATTTTTAGATGACGCTTCTTATTTTTCCTCCTCGACCTCGCGAGCTTCGACGTTTCTTCAACACCGATATTTTCCGTCGACTCTTCGTCCGTGGGCTCCCCCGAGCTGAGTTCTTGGAGTTTTTTGCCGATTTTTGCGATGACGTTTCCACAAAAGGTAGGCCTTTGATTTCCTTGTTTATTATTCCTCTCTGTTTTGGGTTTTTATGGGGTTTTTCAGAGCTTCTTCAAACCCCCTTTTTCTGCGGCATTTTTCTGGACAGCGGAAGAGTGATCTTGCATTTTCTTGGCCTATGGGTGGCGGAATTTGGTGTTTAAGGACTCGATTTCTATCTACACTTTGCGAGAATCGCAGTCATATTTTTTTTGAAATTTTTGAAGGGCATCTCGCAGGAGGTATTTTACTGTTTTGTTGACAGACTTGCGGCGATATTACTGTTTTGGGTGATTTGGGCTTACCGCAGTGTTTGGCTTGTATCTCAGTGACCGGGAGGAGTTTTTCGGTGATTTTTGGTTCGTTGGAACCGTGGAAACCTGAGGATCGCGTCCGTCCAGTTTTGGCTCTTTTGGACTCCGGCCCGATGTGCGCATCCAGGTGGGTTTGTTTTCCTCCAAAATCACAAATTTCCTATTAATTCTAGTATGATAGGACTCAGCATGCTATTATAGGTGCTATTTTTGTTGTATCATGTTACTGATAGAATTGTGGAACTTTGACTAGCACCCCGTCATATATTGCATGATTTTAACCAGACTAGTAGAAAATCCTCACTTGGGCTAGTTGTTGTATTTAGACATCCCTACACACTTTTTATTGCTTTCATGGACATAGTGTTTCTCCTCACCCGGGTAGTAGGCCGAGTGGTTGGGATAGTATAGGGTACATGTTGCACTTGTGCTTAGGGGCCGAGAGGAGTCTGGTAGCTGAGGTCAGTTCAGTACTAGAGTTAGGGAGCTATGGGTAGACGATGATCCCGAACCGTGGAGTTTCCGGCTGATATTGTTAGTGACAGATCGATGTTGTTGCTGATCTGATTGATCATAGATTTGGACTATAGCCTGCAGAGACCATATTGAGCTCGACAGATATGCGCGGATACTTTTCTCGGTGGGGCCGCTTTCCTCGAGTGCCGCTCCGGAGCTAGGCCTGTTACTTTGCTATTTTGACTTGTCGATGCAGTCCACGTGAGACACCTTACGTAAATCCCGTCCACTTGTGGATGTGTGGTAGTAGGTGGGCATAGGTTTGACTGGACCCTATGTGGCAGTCAGGATGATTGGGTTGATTGAGCATATCGAGTAGATGCATACTTATCATCAGTATTACCTTTTGAGCATGATAGATAGAAGCATGATAGCTGTAGAGTTATTTTTCAGCTTTTATTTCTACCTTTACCATATTATTATCTTATGCCTCTAGTAGACTTAGTGGGCAGACCGTTGGTCTTGGAGACGGTACCCACTGGGAACTACCGTTGGATGTAGTTCTCACACCTGCTGCGGTGTTGTTACAGAGGTACCTGTTCCAATTTCAGCTCATTCGGAGGCTGATGATCGAGGTAAGGGCGTGGCCGAGTAGTTCCATTCCCTGCATTTTGGAGAGACATAGTGGTACCCATGTAGACTGATGTATTTGTATTGGACAGTTTGAGACTTTTTGTTGTATTATATTTTGGGAGTTGGATTTTGTATATTTGGCAGATGTTCAATTGTTGGTTTATTTTTAGCTACTTTTTTTTACTGCTCTAATACATATTTAGCTATAGATATGACTTTACAGGTTAGACGCTTCGCTTATGCGGGGCTTCCTGTATGGGTGACAGATCTGTTGGCGAGCCCGGGTCGCAACCCATACGGGAAGCCCCGCATAGGCGAAGCGTCTAACCTGCAAAGATAAATAGATAGATAGATATACCACATCTGTACAAATATCAGAGCTGAAAAGAAACTAATAATAACATACAACATTGTGCAACTGTCCTCATAGACATAAACATCTCCCAAATATATAGTCATCTCTCAACTACAAATCAACTTTCAACAGAGTAAGGTAAAATAAAATACAGTCTGTACAGTACTAACAGCTCCAACAACTGAAATAGGGTCCTCCATCTACTCTCCTCAAGCATGGGTTGGGATCTAGCTCGCAACTCCCTATCCTCGATCAGGAAGAACTGTTGGTGCAGGAACAGGAAAGGGGACCTCTGAAAAAAGGTCACCAATAGAGGGTATAAGAACTACATCAAACAGTAGTCCTCAGTGGGTATCATCTCCAAGCTCAACGGTCTGTCCACTAAGTCTACTAGAGATATAAGATAACAAAACAGTAAGGAAAGGTAATAAGCTGGAATAAACTGTCATGCCCCGGAGGTTCTAAAGGAGCGGAAAACGTACCCATTTTTTTTTCTTAAATATTTACATGAACCTTGCCTCCGGCGCGTATTAGACCCGCCGCATATACAAATTCACTCCCCAGACGGGCGGAGTCTCCTTTGTATATGCACGGCGTCACCAACAATTCCAATACTTTAACCATTCCAATCATGACATGCAACGAGGAGAGGATAAGTACGTCAAACCATCACCACTATCTTATACAGTCTATAGCATAAACCCAGGGGTTTTGAAAATCGGTGCCCACACGACACCCAGTTTTCTAAATCGTTTTCGCAAAACCTTTGTGCGGCCATTAGCTTGAAAGGATAAATCTACGGGTTTTAAATTCGGTGCCCAGACGGCACTTGTTTTAAAAACACCTTTGAAACCGGTTTGAATTTGAAAATAAGCCACAATTACACATCCTATCATTCACCAGTTAGTTACAAGAAAATTCTCATCCAAACATCAATCAGAAACCACAGTAAATGAATCACAACTAAACTAACCATAGTATAACTAAATAACCAAAGGTAAAGAAAGTAACGTATCGTTTTACTAGCCCTTTCGGCTAATGTCCTCTAACGGGTCCCTCACCGTCGTCCCGGGTTCCACCCCTACTCGAACCTGTCACAGAGTGGGTTGTCAGTGACTGATAAAGTAGAAACATGTAAGTAAACGCAATGACAGAACGAACACACCGAATCACCGGGGCATTTACTTTCCCCCTCCCCCTCATGTATCGCTAGATCCCTGTTGAAAGTCCCGCTGGGCACCTACCCCAGTATTCAGAATAATTTGGGCCCCAACCCAAATACCGTACTCATCTTCTTGGTGCCTCCAACCCCTCGACTGCCCAAGTAGCAGTCGCCTCCCCTTGAGGGGCCCCCACTAACCTCACCTTGTGGGGTACACGGGTAAATGACTTACCATCTTTCCGAAAAAATACACCCTCTGCAGTGGCCAAACTGTCGGTGTGCGTGTAAGCAATATGAGTGTATTTATTGCCTTGCGACCTCAGCCGCTTTAATCAGAATAATATACCGCACCTGCGACCGCAGCCGCTTTGATAGACATCATAAGAGGGATTCACATGCTATGGGGATAGTCAAACTTTAAACATATCTACTTGTATCAAAACGAGTATCCGGAAACGACACCACACCGGTAATAACCAACACCTACCCACCTCGATTATGCGAAACGCGTATTCCGGAGACTGGACCTTGCTCTCTGTTGATGCCCGGACCTAGAAGTAGTCCCCAAAAGAGCATGGTCAGATCAACAATATAGTAGTGGATAAACCGAGCCCAAACAACTCAACAACACTAAGGACACTTGACCCGGCGGTGGCGCCCGCGTGCGTAGAGCGACGCGGCCGCCCCCCGCGGAGTTGCGTGTCGTACGGCCGCACGGGCACCGGCCCCGCGCGGCATTTATCGTGACCGCGCGGGCCCTAGCTCCGCACGACGCACGCCGCGGCCGCGCGGGTACCAACCCCGCGCGGTTTCATTCGCCGCCGTGCGGACCTCAGCCCCGCACGGCGCAAACCGTGGCCGCGCGGGCGCCGGCCCCGCGCGTTAATCGCCGCGGCCGCGCGGGCACCAACCCCGCGGGCCGCAACCGCACGGGCGCCCGCTTGCGCGGCATTAGCCGTGGCCGCGCGGGCATGGCCCCGCGCGGCACGTGCTGTCACCGTCGCGCGGGCACCCGCCCGCGCGGCATGAACTGCAACCGCGCGGGCAGGGCCCCGCGCGGCATGCACCGCCACCGCCGCCGCCGCGCGGGCACCCACCCGCGCGGCACAAGCTGCAGCCGCGCGGGCAAGGCCCCACGCGGCATGCAACGTCTCCGCCGCGCGGGCACCCGCCCGCGCGGCATGTGCTGCAGCCGCGCGGGCAAGGCCCCGCGCGGCATGTGATGCCGCCGCCGCGCGGGCACCCGCCCGTGCGGCATGTGCCGCTGCCGCCGCGCGGGCATCTGCCTGCGCGGCACAAGCTCTAGCCGCGCGGGCAAGGCCCCGCGCGGCATGCTCCGCCGCCGCGCGGCACCCGCCCGCGCGGGCACTTGCCCCGCGCGGCTTTTGCCGCGGCCGCACGGGCACCGTCCCCGCGCGGCGTTTACCCTAGCAGCGGCCACACGGGGAGCTTGATCCCGCGCGGCTCTAGCCACGGCCGCGCGGGCATCGTCCTCGCGCGGCGCGCATTACGGTCGCGCGGCGACGCCTTAGGGCTTCGCGGCGCGACACGTTGTGTAGCAAACGGCTACTCCTAAACTTCATGAAAGACCGATACCTAAAAACCGACCGAAACTATACCCAAAATAAAATTAGTTTACCTCTAATCGTAGGAGATGGCTATCCGTTCTCGCTCCCTATTTTGGCGCGTTCGTCGGGAGGGTTTGGATCCTTTAGCTTTCACCTTCTTCTCCACCTTTCTCTTTCGATTAGGGTTTCGCCTTTCCCCTTTTCTTTCGCTCGTTCCTTCCCCTCGTTTCCTTCCGGTTAGGGTTTGCCTTTTTCCTTTTCTCTTTTCTTTCCTTCTTTCTTTCTTTTCTCTCCGGTTAGGGTTTCCTTTTTTCTATCCGGAAAGAGATAATCTGTACGTACATTAAACCCACATCCGGATATTAATATATAATTAATTAATAATTTTTAAGTCATAAGAGATAATCCCTTATCTCTTCGAAAAGCGTGCCCGATCTTTTGCACGGATTCCGTGCACACTACGGTTACCGCGATCCTCAAAACCCTATTCCGGAGAATCCATACGTCGGATTTCAATCTCTAATTAATTAATTAATTAATTAATCCTTGGAGATAAATCCTTAGAGATAATTCCTCAATTAATTAATTCCTCAATTAATTAATTCCTCAACTAATTAATTACTCAATTAATTAATTTCTCAGATAAGATCCTTCGGGATAATTCTTTAAAGATCATTCGTTTAAGATAATTCCTTAAAGATAATTTCTTAAGGATAATTTCTTAAGGATAATTTCTTAAAGATAATTCCTCAATTAATTAATTCCTCAATTAATTAATTCCTCAGATAAAATCCTTTGGGATGATTCTTTAAAATTATTCGTTTAAGATAATTCCTTAAAGATAATTCTCTCTTTTTCCTCAGAAAGCGTGCCAAATCACTTACGCGGACTTCGATGCACCCCCTGGCCATTGCGATCACTTTCTACCCCTTTCCGGGAGTTCCGTAAGTCGGAATCCGGATCCGATCGCACTGTCGTTCTCCGTTTTCCGAGCTCTATCGTAGAAAAATACCCGCACCTCCGAATTATCGACTTAAGTAAACCCGTTACATTAGTTACATTAAACAGAAACTTTATTAGCAGGAGGTATTAAGTGTTACAAAATCTATGATATTACACCACTCACCACTTAAAAGAAGTTTCGTCCTCGAAACTTAATCTCACTCCTCGCTAAATAACTCGGGGCAACACTTTCTCATTTTTGTTTCAAGTTCCCACATCGCCTCGCGCTCCTCGTGGTTACTCCATTGCACCTTTACGTAGGGGATCGTCCGGTTCCGAAGGTTCTTTTCTTCTCTTGCCAAGATCCGTATCGGCGTTTCTTCGAAGCTCAAGTCTTCCCGCAGTTCAACGGCCGAGGCGTCGAGGACGTGCGACGGATCAGATAAGTACTTCCAGAGCATCGAAACGTGGAAAACGTTATGCACCTGTTCAAGATTTGGTGGTAAGGCCAACCGGTATGCCACCGGGCCCACGCGCTCCAAGATCTCGAACGATCCCACCTACCGTGGGCTCAACTTCCCTCGTATGCCGAACCGTCTTGTCCCCTTAGACGGTGACACGCGTAACAACACATGATTCCCCTACCGAAAATTCCAATTCCCGTCGCCTCTGGTCCGCGTAACCTTTCTGCCGGCTCTGGGCGGTCAACAACTGCTGCCTGATAAGGCGCACCTTTGCTTCTGTTTCCTCTACGAGGTCTGGCCCCAAGAGCTTCCGCTCTCCTAAGTCGTCCCAGAAATGGGCGATCGACACCGGCGTCCGTACAAGGCTTCGTACGGGGCCATCTGAATACTAGCCTGATAGCTATTATTGTAAGCAAATTCCACGAGGGGTAGGTAACGCGACCACCCCTCCCCCAGGCTTAGCACACAAGCTCGAAGCATATCTTCGAGAATCTGGATCACTCGTTCCGATTGCCCGTCCGTCTGCGGGTGAAATGTCGTGCTAAACTGCAGCTTGGTCCCCAATGCCTACTGCAGACTCAGCCAAAAGTTTGACACGAAGCGTGTGTCCCTGTCCGAGGTTATGGATGATGGTACTCCATGCAACCTCACCACCTCGTCGATATAGGTCTGCGCCAGCCGATCTCTACTCCACGTCGTGTGAATCGGTATAAAGTGGGCCGATTTCGTCAGACGGTCCACATGACCCATATCGCGGCGTGTCCTTGTTGCGATCGCGAAAAACCGGTCACAAAATCCATGGTGATCCGTTCCTATTTCCACTCCGGTATGGGCAACGGTTGTAGTTTTCCTGCCGGTCGCTGGTGTTCCGCCTTCACCTGGTGGCACACCAAACATCGTGCCATGAACTGCGCCACACTGTTCTTTAATTTAGGCCACCAAAAGGTCTGTCTCAGGTCTCTGTACATTTTTGTACCTCCGGGATGCGCAGTGTAGGGTGCGTTATGCGCTTCTGCCAGAATTTCTTTCCTCAATTCCGGCACTTTAGGCACGCAGACTCGTCCCCGGAACCTCAACACGTCGTCAACGCCGATCACAAAATCCCCACCTGGTTCCGAGGATGACCTGTCCCGCACCTGCTGTAGTTGTGGGTCCGTCGCTTGGCCTTCTGCGATCCCTTCTATCAGCGTAGGCTTTATTACCAAGGACAAAAATTTCGCAACTGCTCCGGCTGGCACTACCTCCAGTCTCAGTTGCGAGAATTGTGCAATTAGCCGATCCTGTTGGGTAAGGGCACTCAGTGCCGTCACCCCCGCTTGTCCCTTCCGGCTCAAGGCTTCGGCCACCCCGTTTGCCTTTCCGGGGTTGTAATGGATGGACAAATCGTAGTCCTTCAGTAGTCCCAACCACCGCCGTTGCCGTAAGTTCAACTCCTTTTGCGTAAACAAGTATTTGAGGCTCTGGTGGTCGGAGTACACATTACAGTGCGCCCCGTAGAGGTAGTGCCTCCAGAGCTTTAACGCAAACACGACTGTCGCGAGCTCCAAGTCGTGTGTAGGATGGTTCTGCTCATAATCCTTGAGCTGTCCCCGTCGTTGGCCAAGCCTAGTCGGTCACAGATTCTATCTTCCTCGGGTCCCCCACTATTCCCGACACTGAGACTATGTGTCCCAACAAGTCTACCTCACGGAGCCAGAACTCACCCCTTTTGAGTTTGGCATACACTTTCTGGTACCGGAGGGTCTGGAGGATCACTCGCCAGTGTTCCTCGTGCTCTTTGTCTATGCGAGCGTAGATCGGGATGTCATCTATAAAGACCACTACAAACTGGTCTAAGAAGGGTTCCATGATCGTGTTCATCACCTTCATGAACACCGTTGGAGCGACAATGAGTCCAAACGGTATAACCGTAAACTCGTAATGACCATACCGAGTTCGAAGGACTGTTTCGGTATGTCATCACTCCAGACTCTAACCTGGCGATAGCCGGACAGTAGATCAATCTTTGAAGACGTCGTCGCTCCTGGTAGTTGGTCGAATAGGTCCTCCATCCGAGGCGAGGGTATTGTCCTTTACTATGACCTTATCCATTCCCCGATTGTCGATGTACAATCGTAGACTCCCGTCCTTCTTCCGTATGAATAGAACGGGTGTGCCCCACGATGGCACGCTCGGTTTCTCGCAATCGGCTAGCACCTGCTACTCAGTAAGCCCATCCCTTCCAAGTATGTAAGAACTTGAAATTTTGAAAATTTATAAAGAAATGATATTGATTTGAGTCAAGATAAATCTGGATCATGAATGTCACCCGTAGTCAAAGTGCCCCTTTTCTGCAGTGTAATTTGCGCAGTTAGTGGGCCAAAAATATCGCCTTTCAATCCGAGCCTGATCTCGAAGATCCGAGACCACGAGTGCGACCGTCATGACGAACTGAGTGAAAACCATATTAAGATTGTTCAGATCTGACGGTCGGATCTTCCAGAAATCGACGAAGAAGCGGGCGGGACCCGCGACTTAAGTCGAGGGTACAGTGAATAGTAAACCCTAATTTTCGAACCCCTTTGCGTCAACGTTGAGCCAATTCACTATCTGAAATCTGAATGTAGCACTTCAGGTAGTCGATTTGAATGGCTCCGACGTTCTGGACGCAATGGCACTGACGGAATTTCCGTTTGACGACCCTAAGTCTCGAAAAACGTGAAAACTGTATTCCGGGACTGTATTTTATGGACCGAGATTTAATCCGGGCAGTTTTTCGAAAATCAAAAATCGCTACCTGATAGGTCTCGTCGAGCCGGACGTCATGGCGCAGTCCATTTTCCGTTTCAACGAACGGATCGTCTCGAAATGCGTGAAATAAGGCGAAAAAGGGGATAATTACACTTAAAACCCTATGCAAGTTGCCTCGATTAGCGCGCCAATGCTTGGAGAAGGACTGGATTGTGAAAGGAGTATACTGGGAAGGACCTGGTTGAAATTGAATGGCCTAGAGGGGGGTTTATTGCAATTGTGCCATAACACACGTTGAGAACGTGCCCCCACACCGTCGGTTATTGCAACCGTGCCCCCGGCCTATAACCACCCTTCTCACCCACTTCACCACTCTCCACTCCTCACCTTCCCCCGCACCGGCCGCGCCTCCACGTCGCCGGAGAAGAAGAAGAAGAAAATCTTGATTTCGGGTGTTGTGGAGGTGGAAGGCTGGGGAGGAACCTGGGTAGACTGAGCCGGCACCTGAGACATCTCTCGTGGAGCCGCAGCCGAACTGAGGTAGACCCAGCCCCAACCGCCGCCGTGCGTCGCCGCGGGAGGCGCCATCTTCTTCCTACAATTTCCGGCGAGGTAAGTTCATGGGACATTTGTTTTCATTTCGGTTTTTGGGCACGACCAATGTGCTCCTGACACCGAGGTGATCCTCCGGTTGCAGTCCGAGCCGCGGCCGCCGACCCGACCGCCGGCGGGAGCCGTTCCATCAAATTATTGCTTCCTCGGCCGATCTTCAGCGCCGCCGTGATCCGGCCGTTCAACCGGAGATCAGCACCGTTGATCTCCCTCCCCTGGTTGACTGCAACCTCTCCACGAAGCCCCATCACGATCGGATCAAGATCGGGCCCGCGCGAAGGAGCCCTAGAAACCCGATTCCTGGGTTCTCGGCCGCGCGTCGCCGTCCGGCGCCGCCGCTGCCTCCCACCGGCGGCCACTGCCACCAGAAGCTTCCTGGCGCCGAGTGGAAACTTTCCATCCAACCGGAATCCACCATTAGAGCTCCTCCGAGCTTGACCGAGCCTTTCCGGCGCCGCCTCGCCGGCGCTCCTCTACCGCCGGGAACCTCCAGGTTGCACCCGAGGAGGACTACGGCTCGAGCTCCGGCGATCCCCGGCGCTCTGGGACTCCGGCGACCATCCAGGTAAGGCCTATATACCACGTTTAAGCCTCCCACGATTTTATTTTGGGACAAAAGGCCCCCTGTAACTGAACCTTGATCCTTGCACCCGAAATGCCAATGTTAGGCTTATCTCCGGCCGCCGCCGCCTCCGGCCGCCGGCACCTGACCCGACCTGACCAGAACACTCTCTGGGATCAAGAACTAGCCCGTGCACACCTCGGATTGCAGATTGACCGTGGGTTTGTGAAGATAGCCAAGCCCGAGCCTAGGCTTGGAGATCCACCGTGCTCCGGCGACCCTCCGGCCGGTTTCCGGCGCGCCTCAGGGCCCAGTTGTTCGACGCCAGCCCCCAGTTGTTGATCGGGAGTTCGGGGACTCTGCCTTCATCCAGGTGGGTTAGCTTCGGCCCGGGCTAGCTTTTTGGCCCTCTGGTTGCTTTAGTCCAGTCGGACCCCTGTTTTTGATTTCCCCGCTGATTATATGACCTATCTTGACATATCATGATGTCACTGTTTGACATTGACCTGATTAGACCTGTGATTGAGATTTCTTGTCACGATCAGCCGATTAACATATACATACTCCCCGATTATTCCTGACTGATTCTGATTGATTGATATATAGACATTTGCATGATTAGATGACACCTGTTGATTCCTATCATTGAGATACTTCTTGATATACGTCGATATGCATGATTGATTGATCCTGATTGATAGATACTACTCGATATGCATGATTGTTTGATTCTGATGGATAGATATAGACAGATGATTCCCTGTTGGGATTTCGGCGTGTGCCGACTACTCGGTCACTAGACCGTGAGATTGATCATTATGACTTACTATACACTGCTGTACTTCACGAACCTGGCCGGGGTCGCTCCCCGTGGAGCTGGTTCTTTGCCGGTAAAGTGGTCTGGTGATAGACCCGTGAGCCCCCAGTTAGGCACCCGCGGGGTGCGGGGTATGTCAGCCGCGAGCCCCTTTTGCATCGAGACTGCTTGGCGTCTATGAAATGCAGGGCTATTGCCTGAGGTCCCCGGGACCAATAGTGGCGCATGATTGGGTACTTGGGTTTCTACCTTTGACGCATTGCTTTTATTCTGTACCGCTGCTCAGTTATTCCATGCATTATTGACATGCTTTCATCTCTTGCAGTTCCTTATGCATGATCCTTGTGGTTGACATTTGATTCCAGCATGTATGACCTACGGCTTTCATGATGAGTTATTGCTGTTATATCTTGATTTTCAGTATACTTACCTGCAGTTTTTATCCTGATTATTAGTAGACCTCTATGCTTTCCAGCTTTTCCTGTTGACTCTTACTATCCGCAGATTTTAGTACCCAGTAGGTACGATTAGCTGATGCTCGGCTCGTCGTGCCCACTGGGATGCACTCCGGTGTATCTCACACCCTCGGGTGACTGTTGTAGGTCCGTCGGGTGGCGTGATGTCGGGACGATCCAGTGAGCCGATTACGATAGAGCTGTCCCCATGAGCTTGATATACCGATGATTTCTGCAGACCTTTACTTTTAGCATTTCTTTCCAGCTTATTTGATATACTGATGATGTAATAACTTAATTTGATTATTCATGCTGAGTAGATTAGATTGGATACTGATATATCTGTTGATCTCTGATGATGATTTTTAGCCGTGCATGTATAGGGGAGTCTCTGTCCTCGGGGCAGAGAGTCTTCTATACGTGTGGCGGTCTGTTGCGCCCAGTTTGCAAACTCTGATTTCAAAAAAAAAAAAAAAAAAAAAAAAAAAAAAAAAATTTACCGAATTTTTAAAACTCGGGGCGTGACAGATTAGATGGTATCAGAGAAATAGGTACACGGTACCTAGGGAAAGTTGATTAGGAACTGGTTAGGATGAACCCTAGGATGACTTGTTACGTGAGAGCATTGGGTACGTCAAGTATAGGGGTTAGAAACTCAAGGTATATTTTTCGGAGTCTGTTTCTAACCTAGTCGTATGGTTGCAGTTATGGTTTGTCCTCCAGGCTGTGGGCATGGACGGGGTGCGGGCACGGGCCGTGGTGTCGGCCAACCACCCAGCGCGCCGAGCGAGCTCGCAGTTCAGGGTCGTATAGAGCGACTTGAGGCTCAAATGGCGGCTCTGGTTGGGATATTCCAGCATTTTGTACAGCAGCAGACTGCTGCTCCTGCCCCACCTGTTCACCCACCAACTGTTCCAGTTGCTGCACCGTCGATTGCACCCTTTGTTGCTCCGACCGTTGCCGAGCCTGAGGGTTTGGCGGAGCCTGTTGTTAACCCCGTATTACCACCAACGGGGCCCGTTCCAGATGTTACTGCGGCTTCTTGTGCGGTACCGGGGGTTACGATTGCCCCTGTTAGTACTGCTGTGATGGCACCTGCGTCGTACCGGTCAGTCTTCCCAGTTACTGATCCCGTGGCCAATGGTGAGGCTGATCGAGCAGAGCAAGCTCGAGCAAAGGCTGTCCTACCCGAGTTCAAGAACTCCGAGCCACAAATATCCAAAGGCAAGAAAAGAGTGCTTTCTATGAGCGGTGGTGAATCCTCCAGACAGAACAAAAAGGCGAAGCAAACCCGACCGTGCGTCTTCTGCGGGGGTACTCACCAAACGCGCTTCTGTAAACAACGTCACGGCCAATGCTTCAATTGCGGCCAACAGGGGCATAGAGCTTCGGAGTGCCCGCAGGGTTCCGCACCTGCGCAGATCACAGCCCCTGTACCCGCACCTTCACAACGACGACTAGAACCGGCGCCGAGCTCAGCAGCGCGAGCTTGTAACCCAAGTGGAGGTGATATAATAATCTGAATTACTTTGTTTTAATAAATAGATTAAAGATAAAATTGGACATTGATCTCCGTAGACATTGATTGCTTTAGCCACGTTGATCTCGCCCGATCTTGCAACTGATTCGATAGTAGAAATAAATGGGTTAAGCTGTAAGGTGGACAACATGTCCAAAACGGATATATTAAGCGTTACGAAAGGTGACTATGGGTTGCCATGCATTATGATGCTAAGAGACTGATCATCTGAGGTTTAGTTCTGAAAGCGGGTGGTAAAATGAATGCCACGTGAGAATATGAATTGAAAGCAGGGAATTTCCCGAACCGCTTGAGTGCTCCGAAGAAATTATTGGAAAGGTGATCTCTAGAGTGTAGAGCCTGTTCCTGCTCATTATTTACTAAAATGAGTGAACCCCGATTGAATAGTTGACCGGTTATGTTGAAAGGTTAGCTTGTATGCACAGATGGAAATTTTGATAGACCTGAATGTATAATGATCTTGGATGTCATCTCTCACGTGACCGTCAGTTCGTAAGAACGTTAAGACGCTTTAACGATATGGTTAAAGAATTGAAAGATCATAATTAGGGTACGTCGACCCTTTATATCGCATACCCTGTGTGGTATCCTTATGAACCAGAATTTTTAGCAGTTTGGATGAAACAGAATTGCGAACCCGAGTGTTATTGCAAACCGCACAGTACAAGGTGCATTGACATTAGGGACCGTGTATGTCCGGTCAACGAACAAGTTATCGGGCCAATGTGTTACCGGATGCTTTGAGCCGAAAGCACGTGTCCCCAGAGCTGCTAATGATCACGGAACAGGACCGCTGATCTCTGAGTTCCAGCGTCTAGACTTGGAAATTGTTCCTTCGGGGTCGACCGCTCGACTTTTAGCGATGGTAGTGCAGCCTACCCTGCTTGATTGCATAAAGGAGGGACAGCAGTCGGACCCCTCTTTCCAGAAGATCCGAGAGCTGATATCGCTGGGACAGACTGATGGTTTCCAGCTGCACGCCGATTGCGGGTAGCAAGGCAGCAGATGCTAACCGCACAGAGCAGACAGAAGAGCTACGCGGACCAACGACGACGAGACTTGGAGTTCCAAGTAGGCGATCATGTCCTGCTGAAGGTTTCGCCAACTCGGGGAATCAAGCAATTTGGGATTCGCAACAAGCTCAGCCCCCGATTTGTCGATCCCCTACGTCAAAGTACAATGAGAGAACCATGAAGAGCGTGAAGCCACATGGGAACGCGAGTCCACCATGATGGAGCGTTTTCCTTAATTATTTGGTTCTTAGTTGTATTTAGTTTCAGGGACGAAACTTCCTTTTTGGTGGGAGAGATGTAAGAACTTGAAATTTTGAAAATTTATAAAGAAATGATATTGATTTGAGTCAAGATAAATCTGGATCATGAATGTCACCCGTAGTCAAAGTGCCCCTTTTCTGCAGTGTAATTTGCGCAGTTAGTGGGCCAAAAATATCGCCTTTCAATCCGAGCCTGATCTCGAAGATCCGAGACCACGAGTGCGACCGTCATGACGAACTGAGTGAAAACCATATTAAGATTGTTCAGATCTGACGGTCGGATCTTCCAGAAATCGACGAAGAAGCGGGCGGGACCCGCGACTTAAGTCGAGGGTACAGTGAATAGTAAACCCTAATTTTCGAACCCCTTTGCGTCAACGTTGAGCCAATTCACTATCTGAAATCTGAATGTAGCACTTCAGGTAGTCGATTTGAATGGCTCCGACGTTCTGGACGCAATGGCACTGACGGAATTTCCGTTTGACGACCCTAAGTCTCGAAAAACGTGAAAACTGTATTCCGGGACTGTATTTTATGGACCGAGATTTAATCCGGGCAGTTTTTCGAAAATCAAAAATCGCTACCTGATAGGTCTCGTCGAGCCGGACGTCATGGCGCAGTCCATTTTCCGTTTCAACGAACGGATCGTCTCGAAATGCGTGAAATAAGGCGAAAAAGGGGATAATTACACTTAAAACCCTATGCAAGTTGCCTCGATTAGCGCGCCAATGCTTGGAGAAGGACTGGATTGTGAAAGGAGTATACTGGGAAGGACCTGGTTGAAATTGAATGGCCTAGAGGGGGGTTTATTGCAATTGTGCCATAACACACGTTGAGAACGTGCCCCCACACCGTCGGTTATTGCAACCGTGCCCCCGGCCTATAACCACCCTTCTCACCCACTTCACCACTCTCCACTCCTCACCTTCCCCCGCACCGGCCGCGCCTCCACGTCGCCGGAGAAGAAGAAGAAGAAAATCTTGATTTCGGGTGTTGTGGAGGTGGAAGGCTGGGGAGGAACCTGGGTAGACTGAGCCGGCACCTGAGACATCTCTCGTGGAGCCGCAGCCGAACTGAGGTAGACCCAGCCCCAACCGCCGCCGTGCGTCGCCGCGGGAGGCGCCATCTTCTTCCTACAATTTCCGGCGAGGTAAGTTCATGGGACATTTGTTTTCATTTCGGTTTTTGGGCACGACCAATGTGCTCCTGACACCGAGGTGATCCTCCGGTTGCAGTCCGAGCCGCGGCCGCCGACCCGACCGCCGGCGGGAGCCGTTCCATCAAATTATTGCTTCCTCGGCCGATCTTCAGCGCCGCCGTGATCCGGCCGTTCAACCGGAGATCAGCACCGTTGATCTCCCTCCCCTGGTTGACTGCAACCTCTCCACGAAGCCCCATCACGATCGGATCAAGATCGGGCCCGCGCGAAGGAGCCCTAGAAACCCGATTCCTGGGTTCTCGGCCGCGCGTCGCCGTCCGGCGCCGCCGCTGCCTCCCACCGGCGGCCACTGCCACCAGAAGCTTCCTGGCGCCGAGTGGAAACTTTCCATCCAACCGGAATCCACCATTAGAGCTCCTCCGAGCTTGACCGAGCCTTTCCGGCGCCGCCTCGCCGGCGCTCCTCTACCGCCGGGAACCTCCAGGTTGCACCCGAGGAGGACTACGGCTCGAGCTCCGGCGATCCCCGGCGCTCTGGGACTCCGGCGACCATCCAGGTAAGGCCTATATACCACGTTTAAGCCTCCCACGATTTTATTTTGGGACAAAAGGCCCCCTGTAACTGAACCTTGATCCTTGCACCCGAAATGCCAATGTTAGGCTTATCTCCGGCCGCCGCCGCCTCCGGCCGCCGGCACCTGACCCGACCTGACCAGAACACTCTCTGGGATCAAGAACTAGCCCGTGCACACCTCGGATTGCAGATTGACCGTGGGTTTGTGAAGATAGCCAAGCCCGAGCCTAGGCTTGGAGATCCACCGTGCTCCGGCGACCCTCCGGCCGGTTTCCGGCGCGCCTCAGGGCCCAGTTGTTCGACGCCAGCCCCCAGTTGTTGATCGGGAGTTCGGGGACTCTGCCTTCATCCAGGTGGGTTAGCTTCGGCCCGGGCTAGCTTTTTGGCCCTCTTGTTGCTTTAGTCCAGTCGGACCCCTGTTTTTGATTTCCCCGCTGATTATATGACCTATCTTGACATATCATGATGTCACTGTTTGACATTGACCTGATTAGACCTGTGATTGAGATTTCTTGTCACGATCAGCCGATTAACATATACATACTCCCCGATTATTCCTGACTGATTCTGATTGATTGATATATAGACATTTGCATGATTAGATGACACCTGTTGATTCCTATCATTGAGATACTTCTTGATATACGTCGATATGCATGATTGATTGATCCTGATTGATAGATACTACTCGATATGCATGATTGTTTGATTCTGATGGATAGATATAGACAGATGATTCCCTGTTGGGATTTCGGCGTGTGCCGACTACTCGGTCACTAGACCGTGAGATTGATCATTATGACTTACTATACACTGCTGTACTTCACGAACCTGGCCGGGGTCGCTCCCCGTGGAGCTGGTTCTTTGCCGGTAAAGTGGTCTGGTGATAGACCCGTGAGCCCCCAGTTAGGCACCCGCGGGGTGCGGGGTATGTCAGCCGCGAGCCCCTTTTGCATCGAGACTGCTTGGCGTCTATGAAATGCAGGGCTATTGCCTGAGGTCCCCGGGACCAATAGTGGCGCATGATTTGGTACTTGGGTTTCTACCTTTGACGCATTGCTTTTATTCTGTACCGCTGCTCAGTTATTCCATGCATTATTGACATGCTTTCATCTCTTGCAGTTCCTTATGCATGATCCTTGTGGTTGACATTTGATTCCAGCATGTATGACCTACGGCTTTCATGATGAGTTATTGCTGTTATATCTTGATTTTCAGTATACTTACCTGCAGTTTTTATCCTGATTATTAGTAGACCTCTATGCTTTCCAGCTTTTCCTGTTGACTCTTACTATCCGCAGATTTTAGTACCCAGTAGGTACGATTAGCTGATGCTCAGCTCGTCGTGCCCACTGGGATGCACTCCGGTGTATCTCACACCCTCGGGTGACTGTTGTAGGTCCGTCGGGTGGCGTGATGTCGGGACGATCCAGTGAGCCGATTACGATAGAGCTGTCCCCATGAGCTTGATATACCGATGATTTCTGCAGACCTTTACTTTTAGCATTTCTTTCCAGCTTATTTGATATACTGATGATGTAATAACTTAATTTGATTATTCATGCTGAGTAGATTAGATTGGATACTGATATATCTGTTGATCTCTGATGATGATTTTTAGCCGTGCATGTATAGGGGAGTCTCTGTCCTCGGGGCAGAGAGTCTTCTATACGTGTGGCGGTCTGTTGCGCCCAGTTTGCAAACTCTGATTTCAAAAAAAAAAAAAAAAAAAAAAAAAAAATTTTCTGGATTTTTAAAACTCGGGGCGTGACAAAGTATCCCCTCGAATTCTCTTAGCAGTGACGCCACTAAGTCCTAAATGTCGGATCGTTGGCGCTAACCATTAACCCCGAAAGCTCGAGCTTTTAGAGATATGCAACCAATACACTAAAAGCATACAGACACAGCGCCACGGATCTCGACCGGACTCAACCCACCTGGACGTTGGGTCTTTTGCCGTTAGGTCTGTTGTGGACCGCAGCCCACTCGACTTATTGGGCTCACCCCACTCAACTTATTGGGCCTATTGTCTCGAGGCAAGAAGTTGGACCTATTTGACCCATAAATAAATGGCCAACACCAAAGACAACTAAGTCTTCGCATCCTTATTGGGCAGGAATGTACAAAGTATTTGCTTCTAAGGTTTCTCCTGGGGTCAAGACCAACATTACTCTTCGTAAGGGTCTTTCCTGCTACTACTTCCCTCGGGTAGTGCGTCCTTTGTCGTGTCGTCGCATAAGACCTCTCACCCGTGTCGCGGCTCCGAAGAATTGTTCCCGGGTTCGGGGCAGTTAAAGCGGAACTGTCCCAGTTTGTCATATTAGAAGCAATGGTCGTGCTTCCTGAAACGAATAATTCCCCGGGGTGCCCCTCTGTAGGTGATGTATGGCCGGTCCCTGCTAGAAAATCCCCCTCCGAAGAAGGGCTGGGGTCGTTTCTTGTCCTTCCTCTCGTCGGGCGCGCGTCACCACGAATCCGCGCTCCACTAGGGTGGCCCTATCCACCACTTTCTGGAAGGTGTGAAGTTCCACCGCTTGCACAATTTCGAAAATATTGCTCCGCAATCCATCTACGAAGAGGCGGGCCTTGTGTGCTTCATCCCTTATAACAAAGGAAACACAATTGGTCAACCTTACCTATTCTTGTCGATACTCCATGACGTATCGATTCCCTTGTCTGACGTGGTTCAGATTCCTTGTGGCGTCTTCGGATACTGTGGTGGTCGGCTCCCGTTGGGGGAGTCATTCCTAGGTTATGGATGGGGTCGTTTTCGGCCCCCGGCAGGTTAATGATCCTTCTGCCGGGTGCGTGGAACGGCCAATTCCCGCCCCACCATAGTGGTCCAGTCGATCACTTCTCGGTAAGCAGGTAAACCCACCGTCGGTATTACCCGAATAGTGTCGCGATGTAGACCATCCTTGTGAAGGCGAGCCGTATGGGGTTCGTCTTTCCTAACACAAGGGAAAGCGCTAAGCCATGTCGCATAATTCGTTGTTGGAGTAGCCGCTTCTCCACTGTTGCCGGAACCGTCGTATCCTCTTCTGCACCATCGATTGAAAAGCAGTTTCGGGCCATTAACCGTGCATACAAAGAAACCAAGTTAGTTCTAGACTTAATTGGTATAGCCCCTTCACCTACGAACACTGGGACTCTATCCCTTTTTTCCCCGCGCTCACGCTCGTACATGACACACCTATACTTTGGTTATCAACTTAGTTAGTCACTTGTGTCATTACATTCTGTGGATGTTGGTCATGATCACCTTGGTTAAAGTTGTTTTCTCTGATACCATAAAATCTGTCACGACCCGGAGGTTCTAAAGAAGCGGAAAACGTACCCATTTTTTTTTCTTAAATATTTACATGAACCTTGCCTCCGGCGCGTATCAGACCCGCCGCATATACAAATTCACTCCCCAAATGGGCGGAGTCTCCTTTGTATATGCACGGCGTCACCAACAAGTCCAATACTTTAACCATTCCAATCATGACATGCAACGAGGAGAGGATAAGTACGTCAAACCATCACCACTATCTTATACAGTCTATAGCATAAACCCAGGGGTTTTGAAAATCGATGCCCACACGACACCCAGTTTTCTAAATCGTTTTTGCAAACTCTTTGTGCGGCCATTAACTTGAAAGGATAAATCCATGGGTTTTAAATTCGGTGCCCACACGGCACTTGTTTTAAAAACACCTTTGAAACCGGTTTGAATTTGAAAACAAGCCACAATTACACATCCTATCATTCACCAGTTAGTTACAAGAAAGTCCTCATCCCAACATCCATCAGAAACCACAGTAAATGAATCACAACTAAACTAACCATAGTATAACTAAATAACCAAAGGTAAAGAAAGTAACGTATCGTTTTACTAGCCCTTTCGGCTAATGTCCTCTAACGGGTGCCTCACCGTCGTCCCGGGTTCCACCCCTACTCGAACCTGTCACAGAGTGGGTTGTCAGTGACTGATAAAGTAGAAACATGTAAGTAAACGCAATGACAGAACGAACACACCGAATCACCGGGGCATTACTTTCCCCCTCCCCCTCATGTATCGCTAGATCCCTGTTGAAAGTCCCGCTGGGCACCTACCCCAGTATTCAAAATAATTTGGGCCCCAACCCCAATACCGTACTCATCTTCTTGGTGCCTCCAACCCCTTGACTGCCCAAGTAGCAGCCGCCTCCCCTTGAGGGGCCCCCACTAACCTCACCTTGTGGGGTACACGGGTAAATGACTTACCTTCTTTCCGGAAAAATACACCCTCTGCAGTGGCCAAACTGCCGGTGTGCGTGTAAGCAATATGAGTGTATTTATTGCCTTGCGACCTCAGCCACTTTAATCAGAATAATATACCGCACCTGCGACCGCAGCCTCTTTGATTGACATCATAAGAGGGATTCACATTCTTTGGGGTTAGTCAAACTTTAAACATATCTACTTTTATCAAAACGAGTATCCGGAAACGACACCACACCGGTAATAACCAACACCTACCCACCTCGATTATGCGAAACGCGTATTCCGGAGACTGAACCTTGCCCTCTGTTGACGCCCGGACATAGAAGTAGTCCCCAAAAGAGCCATGGTCAGATCAACAATATAGTAGTGGATAAACCGAGCACAAACAACTCAACAACACTAAGGACACTTGACCCGGCGGGGGCGCCCGCGCGCGTAGAGCGTCGCGGCCGGCCCCCGCGGAGTTGCGTGTCGTACGGCCGCGCGGGCACCGGCCCCGCGCGGGATTTATCGTGACCACGCGGGCCCTAGCTCCGCGCGACGCACGTCGCGGCTGCGCGGGTACCAACCCCACGCGGTTTCATCCGCCGCCGTGCGGACCTCAGCTCCGCACGGCGCAAACCGCGGCCGCGCGGGCGCCGGCCCCGCGCGGTAATCGCCGCGGCCGCACGGGCACCAACCCCGCGCACCGCAACTGCACGGGCGCCCGCCCGCGCGGCATTAGCCGTGGCCGCGCGGGCATGGCCCCGCGCGGCAGGTGCTGTCACCGTCGCACGGGAACCCGCCCGCGCGGCACAAACTGCAGCCGCGCGGGCAGGGCCCCGCGCTGCATGCACCGCCACCGCCGCCGCCGCGCGGGCACCCGCCCGCGAGGGCAAGGCCCCGCGCGGCATGCAACGTCGCCGCCGCGAGGGCAAGGCCCCGCGCGGCATCCAACGTCGCCGCCGCGCGGGCACCCGCCAGCGCGGCATGTGCTGCAGCCGCGCGGGCAAGGCCCCGTGCGGCATGCGATGCCGCCGCCGCGCGGGCACCCGCCCGCGCGGCATGTGCCGCTGCCGCCGCGCGGGCATCCGCCCGCGTGGCACAAGCTGTAGCCGCGCGGGCAAGGCCCCGCGAGGCATGCACCGCCGCCACGCGGCACGCGACGCGGCCGTGCGGGCACCGGCCCCGCGCGGCTTTTGCCGCGGCCCCGCGGGCAAGGCCCCGCGCGGCATGCACCGCCGCCGCGCGGCACGCGACGCGGCCGCGCGGGCACCGGCCCCGCGCGGCTTTTGCCACGGCCGTGCGGGCACCGACCCCGC
Source organism: Tillandsia leiboldiana (assembly GCA_029204045.2). Taxonomy (NCBI): domain Eukaryota; kingdom Viridiplantae; phylum Streptophyta; class Magnoliopsida; order Poales; family Bromeliaceae; genus Tillandsia; species Tillandsia leiboldiana. The sequence continues at coordinate 43,870,732 of CM055065.1, forward strand.
GCGGCGTTTACCCTAGCCGCAGCCACGCGGGGAGCTTGATCCCGCGCGGCTCTTGCCGCGGCCGCGCGGGCACCGTCCCCGCGCGGCGCGCATTATGGTCGCGCAGCGACGCCTTAGGGCTTCGCAGCGCGACACGTTGGGTAGCTAACGACTACTCCTAAACTTCATGAAAGACCGATACCCAAAAACCGAGCGAAACTATACCCAAAATAAAATTAGTTTACCTCTAATCGTAGGAGACGGCTATCCGTTCTCGCTCCCGGTTTTGGCGCGTTCGTCGGGAGGGTTTGGATCCTTTAGCTTTCACCTTCTTCTCCACCGTTCTCTTTCGATTAGGGTTTCGCCTTGCCCCTTTTCTTTCGCTCGTTCCTTCCCCTCGTTTCCTTTCGGTTAGGGTTTGCCTTTTTCCTTTTCTCTTTTCTTTCCTTCTTTCTTTCTTTTCTCTCCGGTTAGGGTTTCCTTTTTTCTATCCGGAAAGAGATAATCTGTACGTACATTAAACCCACATCCGGATATTAATAATTAATTAATAATTATTAAGTCATAAGAGATAATCCCTTATCTCTTCGAAAAGCGTGCCCGATCTTTTGCACGGATTTCGATGCACACTACGGTTACCGCGATCCTCAAAACCCTATTCCGAAGAATCCATACATCGGATTTCAATCTCTAATTAATTAATTAATTAATTAATCCTTGGAGATAAATCCTTACAGATAATTTCTCAATTAATTAATTTCTCAATTAATTAATTCCTCAACTAATTAATTACTCAATTAATTAATTCCTCAGATAAGATCCTTCTGGATAATTCTTTAAAGATCATTCGTTTAAGATAATTCCTTAAAGATAATTCCTTAAGGATAATTTCTTAAAGATAATTCCCCAATTAATTAATTCCTCAATTAATTAATTCCTCAGATAAAATTCTTTGGGATAATTCTTTAAAGATAATTCGTTTAAGATAATTCCTTAAAGATAATTCTCTCTTTTTCCTCGGAAAGCGTGCCAAATCACTTACGCGGACTTCGATGCACCCCCTGGCCATTGCGATCACTTTCTACCCCTTTCCGGGAGTTCCGTAAGTCGGAATCCGGATCCGATCGCACTGTCGTTCTCCGTTTTCCGAGCTCTATCGCAGAAAAATACCCGCACCTCCGAATTATCGACTTAAGTAAACCCGTTACATTAGTTACATTAAACGAAAACTTTATTAGTATGAGGTATTAAGTGTTACAAAATCTATGATATTACATAAACTCTACAGCTATCATGCTTCTATCTATAATGCTCAAGCGGTGAAATAGATGATAGTTTGCAACTACTCAATCTCAATGTGCTCGATCAACCCAATCTTACTGGCTGACACATCGGGTCTAGTCAAACCTGCGCCCACCTACTGCCACACATTCACACCGGGACGAGATTTATGTAGGGTGTCCCACGAGGACTGCAACGATATCGCGCAAAAGCAAAGTAATAGGCCCAACTCCGGAGCGGCACTCGAGGGGAGCGACCCCACCGAGGAAATCAGCGTATTACTGTCGAGCTCAATATGGCTCATGCAGGCTATAGTCCAAATCCATGATCAATCAGATCGACAACACCTAACTCACAACACTAAACCCACTGGCCGGAGGTACTCAACAGCCGGCACCACGATCAACCCAAACGACTCGCAAAATAGAACACCCAACTTACCACACTAAACTCACTAGCCGGAGGTACTCAACAGCCGGGATCACCGTCAACCCAAACGGCTCCCAAAACAGAACACCCAACTAGCCACACTAAACCCACTGGCCGGAAGTACTCAACAGTCGGGACCACCGTCAACCCAAACGACTCCCAAAACATAACAAAATCTAGTCTCAATTACCAGACTTCACTCGGCCCCCAGGCACGAGCGCAATATGTATCCTACACCACCCCGACCACTCAGCCTAATACCCGGGCGAGGATAGACACTAATTCAGGAGAGAAGAATAATGCAAGTGTAGAAAGTCTGAATACATATAGTCATATAGAATATACACTACACCAAAACTAATTTTTGCTGGCACTTTTGTGGTGGCATTTAGAAAAAAAGCCAACAAAAATTAATTTTTGCTGGCAGTTTTTAAAAAATGCCCTTAAAATAAACATTTATACTTATTTTATTTATTTATTTTTTTAATCTATTAACATTCTCAAAATTTCACCCACAAAGCACCAGGAGAGGGCGGAATTTTTTTCCCGCGCGCGTTTACTAAATTCGCGCGCAAGAAAGAAAAAATAAAAACCCAAAAAATTCCCAAACTCGTTCCCCAACCCATCCCGCGCGATCAATCTCTCCCTGTCCGCTCCCCCGACAACCGCCTCCCCTGCGGCCACCTCTACCGCACGCCTCCGCTGCCTCGGCCACCGCCTCCCTTGCGGCCGCCTCTACCGCGCACCTCTCCCTGTCCGCTCCCCAACCCATCCCGCGCGATCGATCAAGGAATTAACTCTCCCTATCCGCTCCCTCGGCCACCGCCTCCCCTGCGGCCACCTCTACCGCGCGCCTCCGCCGCCTCGGTTGCTCGCAACTCCCTTCCCCTTATCACAGAAGCCCACGATCCCTCCTCTCCGGCACGCGCCATCTCCTTCTGTAACGACTCGACCCACTAGCAATAATAACTTGTTGGGCCCAAATCACAGCCCAAAATGCTTAAGCCCAGTTATTATTACTAGTGACCAAGTCTCATATAAATCCAATCACAATTCCATCCACATCCGATGTGGGACTATTGGGGGCGTCACAGACTCTCCCCGTTTAGGCCTGACGTCCTCGGCAGCCCAAACACACACACAGCAGCCCAAGATCACCGGGCGACGTGAGACTCGTCTCGCTAGCCCTGTCATCTAGACCTAGGCTCAGCCGAGACTCGCCGCACACTTCCGGCTGGTTATTGGCTCTGATACCAAATGTAATGACCCGACCCACTAGCAATAATAACTTGTTGGGCCCAAATCACAGCCCAAAATGCTTAAGCCCAGTTATTATTACTAGTGACCAAGTCTCATATAAATCCAATCACAATTCCATCCACATCCGATGTGGGACTATTGGGGGCGTCACACCTTCTCTTCCCCATCAAGAAGCAAGGTTTCCCCTGCTCCGTCGCCCGCCGCCTCCCCTGCGGCTACCTTTGCTGCCGCCGCCACCTTTGCCGCTCCCTCGACTCGTCAACACTAGCACTTCATCAGGACATAGTTCGGTATGTGTGCAATGCATGTTGGTCGGTAGTAGAATCGCTAGCTTCTTTATTAGATTTTTTTTTTTTTTTTGCACACGTATTTAAAGAAAGAAATTTGTTTTTGATAAATTATAAATAGAGTGTATAATTTATAGTAAATTTTATTATTTATTTTGAAATAATTAATAAAATAATTTTTTTTTCTTGTATAGATGAGAATTATGGAGAGCAAAATAAAAGTTAAATTAGTAAAAGAAAAGATTGTACATGTGAATGATTCGGTTGTACCAAACTGATAAAGGTTGCCACCTAATTTGTTTCTTGAAGAGAATAAAAACAAAGGAGATAACCAAAGTTCCAAAAAGAGTTTCAGCAACTTTATGTGGCAGAAAATATATGCCAACCTACTGGGGCTTAGGTAGGAAACCAAAGGTTTAATCTTAATTAATTGTTCATTTATTTATACGTAATTCACATGTTTGGTTCTCAAATTATAAGATTGGTGATACTTTAGTTCTCAAACTTTAATTTGTTATAATTTTTAGTTCAATTTTTCAGTATTATTATAATTAAGTTCTATAATCTAATTTAGTTGAGTAAATTTTAACATGTTATTGACGTAAAAATAATGTGACATTTTAATTATTAGCATATCATCAATCACAATGTTGTTATATCATCCTTACATTAGCGATTAGCAACATTTAGTCAACAAAATTAGGTTTTATAGCTTGACGGTAACAATTCTGAAAGGTCAAATAAAAAATTACAACAAATTGAAGTTCGAGAACCAAACTGCAATATACCCTTTACTTATGAAAAATTCTTTACTTATTTGTTTAGATTATGGTTTGAAATCTATTTCTATATTTACACCTTAATTTATTGCTTCTTTTTATCTAAGAAGTGATGAATATATATAATAGGATGCGCTCTTCTCTTTGATTCTCTTCGATCCTTTTATTTCGAATGATTCAATGGGTTAATGATCTGAGAACATAGATTCAACTCTAATTTAGGGCAAAATATTTTTTTGTTTCTTTGTATACGAACTATTGCAATAGGATTTCATCTGTAGGTAGCAGAAGAGGTGATTAACATAGCTAAAGCAAATGAAATAAAATTGGAATTAGATAACACTAGGAAGAAGCTTGAAATAATTGAATGAAATTATATACACAAGTGATTATCATCGGAGCTCTTTACAAATGCATAATTAATGGCCATCTAGGAAAAAGTAGAGAAAGGTTTGCAGTGCGCATGACCATTGCATCTTTGGAGAGTAATCAAGCAGGGAAAGCTTACTTAACTTTGCATGACAAAAAATTAGAGTAACAAATCATTTGGTTTTGGTGTTTGCCTACTTATGACTTAGTCTTTTATTTGGTTAACATGTACCATAAAGTAGAAGAAATTTGTGACTGCATCTTGGTGCTTAGTCTTAGAGAAAGAAATTAAGACAATAAAATAATATGACAAATGATTTGATACTTCCAAACATGTAGAATAGACCACAATTAATTTTTAAATCGCATATTATTAGGCCAAATATATATAGAGGAAAGTGTACAGAGACCCTCTCTACCATACATAACTCAAAAGTCTAAGATCTTACTCCAAATCAAAAGACCGCAATTAATTTTTGAACAAGTCATTACAAACTTAATTAGCAGAGTCAATACATATCATTATAAAATTACTATTTGATAGAACGTGTTGATACACTAACACTACAATAGCAGATAAAATTACTATTTATTACATTATGGCGTTTATCCATATTATATATTTGAGTATATTTTTGTATTGATGTATTGTGTGAAAACTTTTAAGAAGTTAGTCAATTATTAGAATTCATAAGTTTTATGAAAAATTTATATATTTTAGCTCTTAATAATGATGTCAATGTAACTGAACTTAAAATACTAACTTTTATGCATATACAGGTAATTCTATTGTCAAGAATACCTAAATTACTTGTCTAGGATATGGATAAGACATGGATTCTTAAGCCAAGGTAATTTTCTAATATTTCTAAAGTTATGAATATTAAGTAATGTTAGTATATAAAATTAAGTAATATTTATTTGTACCATTCAATTAATGTATTTAGGTCAAGTGATGATTACCAACAAGGATTGAATCAATTCCTCAAATTTGCATTTGACAATGCATCTAAAGAAAGTATGATCCTTTGCCCATGTAGAAAATGCACTAATTGTTTTTGGAAAGAAGGGGAAGTTTTCTATGAACATCTCTTATGTGATGGATTTATGCAAGGTTATACAAGATGGATATTTCATGGAGAGGATACTATCCAAACAAAACCTAATGAGAATGTCAACATTCAGAATGAACAAATCAGTGATGAAATAAACGATCTTTTACACGATGCATTTTTTAATCCAGAGTTAGATTTAGATGTGGGAGATTTAGATATTGAAGAATTGACAGCGGAGCCAGATGAAGAGACTAAAAAATTTTATAAATTAGTGAAAGATGCTAATCAAGAAATATATCCAGGTTGTAAGAAGTTCTCAAAACTCTCATTTATTGTGAGACTATTACAAATAAAATGCTTAGGGAGATGGAGCAATAAAAGCTTTGAAATGCTCTTAAAATTGTTAAAAGAAGTATTACCAGCAGTTGAAACTTTGCCAATTACCTTTTATGAGACTGACAAAATCATTAAAGATTTGGGTCTAGGCTACGAGAAAATTGATGCATGCCCAAATAATTGTATGCTATATCGGAAGAAATTTGCTAATGCATCTTTATGCCATGTCTGTGGTGTCTCAAGGTGGAAAACTGTTGAAAGTAAAGTAAAAATTAAAAAATCAAGAAAGAATCATGATCAAAAGGTTTCTGCAAAAGTATTGAGGTACTTTCCACTAAAACCAAGACTACAAAGGTTATTTATGTCTTCAAAAACAGCAGCAGATATGAGATGGCATAACGACGGGCGTACAAAAGATGGAGTACTTAGACATCCTGCTGACTCTCCTGCATGGAAAGATTTTGACTACAAGCATCAATTGTTTTCATCGGACCCGCGGAATGTTAGGCTAGGGCTGGCAAGTGATGGCTTTAATCCATTTAGCACAATGAGTATTGCTCATAGCACATGGCCTGTTGTTTTAATTCCTTATAATTTGCCCCCTTGGATGTGCATGTAGCAACCATACTTTATACTCTCATTACTTATTCCTGGTCCATCTGCCCCTGGGAATGATATCGATGTGTACATGCAGCCATTGATAGATGAATTAAAGGAGTTATGGGATGAAGGCATCAAAACATATGATGTATCTTGTAAACAAACATTTCAAATGCGTGCCGCAATCTTGTGGACCATTAGTGATTTTCTAGGCTATGCTTGTCTTTCGGGATGGAGCACAAAAGGGCGACTTGCTTGTCCTGATTGTAATAGTGAAACTTGCTCTAAATATTTAAAGCAAGGAAGAAAATTCTGTTACATGGGACATCGTAGATTCCTTGATAATAAACATAAATTTCGACGTGATGTCACATCTTTCAATGGTAAGCAGGAACATAGAGCTGCACCAACTCCACTTTCTGTTTGTGATGTTTTAGAGCAAGTCAAAGATGTTAACATTATATTGGGAAAGCATAATTGTAATATAAGAAGTGGAAAACGTAAGCGAGCAGAAGATGTTCAACCTTCACATAATTGGAAGAAGCGGAGCATTTTTTTTGAATTGCCATATTGGGAAACTCTTCTAGTACGTCATAACTTTGATGTTATGCATATTGAAAAGAATTGTACTGATAATGTAGTTTATACATTACTAAATTCAGAAGGAAAATCAAAAGATACTTTCAAGTTTCGTCTTGACCTTCAAGAAATGGGAATAAGACAAGATCTTCATCCAGTATCAAATGGAACCAAAACATATCTACCCCCGTCATGCTTCTCCATGAGTAGAAAGGAAAAGGAAATTTTTTGTAAATTATTAAAGGAATTAAATTTCCTGATGGTTATGCATCAAATATCTCAAATCGTGTACATATTAAGGATCTAAAAATTTTGGGGCTCAAGAGTCATGATAGTCATGTGTTGATGCAGCATTTGCTCCCATTAGTTGTTAGAAGGATCTTGCCAGAAAATGTTAGCTTGGCCTTGATGGAGCTAAGTAACTTTTTTAGAGAATTGTGCTGTAAATCTATTAAGGTGAAGGATATACAACAATTAGAAGATCGAATAGCGTTGACAATATGCCATCTTGAGATAATATTTCCTCCATCCTTTTTCGACATCATGGTCCATTTGTCAATTCACCTTGCTAGTGAGGCCAAACTTGCTGGTCCAGTGCAATACCGTTGGATGTATCCAATTGAGAGGTATATTATGATATTAAGATTTGACTTGTAATTTAATAAATTACTCATTTTTTGTTGTTATTTATTCTATTTTGGTTCTTATTTTTATTTATTTAGGTTTCTTTTGAGATTGAAGTCATATGTACGAAATAGAAGACATCCAGAAGGTTCGATTGCGGAAGGTTATTTAATTGAGGAGAGCCTAACATTTTGCTCTCGCTATTTACATGGTGTTGAAACTCGGTTCAACCGTCCAATGAGAAATGATGATCCTAATGCTAGTGACTTGACTAAGAAAACCTTATTTTCCCATATTGGTCGTGCACTAGATAATGGCGAAACTATAACTTTGGATTATACAACGTGGGTACAAGCTCATCGATATGTGCTATTTAATTTCGATTCTATAAGCTCTTATCTTGAGTAAGTTCTTAAACTTGAATATTAATTATAAGTCAAAATGTTGTAGTTTTTAAATTTAATAGTGTATTTAGTTAGGCTTATTTATTTACAGAAAACATATTCAAGAAATCAAGGCACATAATCATCGAGCGCGAAGGCGTGATGTCGAGCGTATTCATAATGATACTTTTCATGAATGGTTTAGATCACATGTAAGTATACTTCACTTCGAACTTAATTTCTTAACTATTATATAGATAAAATTAAGACATTAATTAGCGTGTCTTTGTTTAATAGGTTCATAATTTGATAAGAGAAGAGAATGTGGAGTCACTAGAGGAAATTCGATGGTTGGCAGCAGGTCCTCTAACGACAGTAAGAAGATATAAAGGATATATTGTTAATGGATTTATATTTCATACGAAAGATGTTGAGGAGAGACGAAGAACACAAAATAGTGGTGTTGTTGTCGTTGCAAGCACCTCAAGTTTTTCTAGTGCAAAGGATCAAAATCCTATCAAATGAGATGTTGCTTACTATGGAGTTCTTAAAGAGATCATTGAACTATACTATAATGAAAAGGCAAAAGTTGTGTTGTTTAAATGTGATTGGGTAGATGTGCGTTCTGAAGGCAGAGGAATTAAGAAGGACAAATTTGGATTTACACTCGTTAACTTCAATCGATTATTATATAATAATGAGAATATAGCAAATGAACCATTTGTACTAGCATCACAAGTTGAACAGGTGTTTTATGTACAAGACCCTTTAGAGGAAGATTGGCATGTTGTAGTTGGTACAAAACCTAGAGACTTATTTGAAATGTCTGCAAAAGAGGAAGAGTGTGGAGATGATATGGAGATGTACTACCCAAATGGTTTAGAGAGTAATTTAAATGGAGATAACACCACTAGTGATGATATTGACACTAGTAATTGGGCGAGGACAGATATACCTGGAACAACTATTAATACACCTTTAGATATTACTCGCCCAAAAGATGCTATACAAAGTGACGACTTAGAGCCTGATGGAGCTGGTGATTGATTTTCAGTTATAAGGTTGATTCAATCCTTTGACTTCAATATCTTGTAAATTGAATTCAATTTCAATGATTCTTACTTTAATAAGCAATTTTTTATTTAACAACAAAATATATATTGATTGCTTGTTAATTTGCTTTATAATTAAATAATGTCTCATTATTCATATTTCATGATAATTAGAGTGCTTGTTTATACATTCATAACAATTAGGACTTTGTTTATTCTATTGAATTCTAAATTCCTCAACTTTTTTCTTTATTGTTTAGATAACAAATTACTCAATGATATTGAAAATTCATGTGTAGGTGCTTATTTCTTAATGTTTTTAGTTTTCTAATACTTCTATTAAATAGTACATAAGTATTTTACTGATTGTAAAAGATGATATAATATATCTTTTTTTAACTGCTTTGCAGGAGGCTTAGCATTTGACTATGGGGCGTACACGATTTTAGCTAGGACGTTCTATACTTGGTCCTCGAATTGCAACAAAAAACTTTTGTGATCCTAGTCAGAAAAATACACCATCAAGTAATCACTCGCTTAGGCAATCTGGAGGTGACCTTTAGGAGAGTTATTTAGATTTGGGTATTGATAATGACAACCAGTTTATATCGGATGATGACCAACTTGAAGAAAATATGGGTATTCATTAATCCCTAAGATATGCATGTTCATCAAACTTTAGGAATTTAGTTTAGAAAATCAATTGATCACTATTGAATATTTATTTCTTAGCTATCTCTTATGATTATTTGAAAACAGATTCTTCTAAAAAGTCCAGTAATCGGAGAGGTCCTACTCGCATGCATTAAATATGGGCTAGGCATGATGGTGATCTATTGGCACTTACTTTTAATGAATTTGATCAGCCTATTGGTGATAAAGCTGCGCAATTCACAAATTTCTTAGGCACCGTTGCTAGAAGTGGAAAAGATGCACCATTAACATATAAGGATTGGAGGCACATGCCTTTGGATAATAAAAAGATAATGTGGAACATTATTAAGGTATTAATTTATTAGTTGATTTATCTTTATATTTTTAATACATAAACATCTATCAGTAAATAAATTTGTGAATTTCTTATAGTTAAAGTATAATCTTGGCGATGATAATTGGTTATGGGTTATGAAAGCTCTTGGAAAAAAATAGAAGGACTTCAAATGTGATCTTAAGAAAAAGCACTATGATGCTCACAATACTTATGAAGAACGTCTTGTTGATCGCGATTCTAGAATCCTCCCGGAGCAATGGAGACAATTGATTGAATTTTGGGATACTGAAGAAGGACAGGTGCTTTAAACAATTTTTCATTCTTTATCAATTTCACTATTCATTTTTTCTTTTAACCAAGTAAATGTTTTCTAGTGTAGCTATATAGATGTTTCTTTTAACCAAGTTGATGTTGTATATAGACGCGTAGTTTAAGAAACAAAAGTAATTGCTCTAAGCAAATTACTACTCACACTGCTGGCTCAAGAAGTTTTGCTCGTATTCGTGAAGAAAAGGTAAATCACTTAATTCACTTATTCTCTTCTAAATTCATATATATGCTATAACACGAATTCACTGAATTATAATCTTTTTTATTGTTAACAGCGAAAGGAAAATGGAGTAGTGCCAACTAGGGCCGAACTATTTAAGATTACTCATGTTCACAAAAATGGGGATCCGATGAATGAAGAATGTGCTAACTTTATTGTAAGTAGATTAATATTTTTAAAAGTTTTTATTTGTAAAAATTTTAGCTTTATTGTAAGTAGATTAATGGCCGAACTATTTAAGTTCGGGCAAAGATGATTTTAATATGCTCAAAGCAACTGCAGCAGGCTCAAGCAGCAACAGCTGCTGCTCAAAGCAGCTGCAGCAGGCTCAAGCAGCAGCAGCCGCTGCTGCTGCTTGGGCAGCTGCTGCTGCTGCTTGAGCAGCTGCTGCTCTCAGCAGAGCAGTAGCTACTGCTGCTTTGAGCAGCAGCAGAGGCTGCTCTGCTGCTGCTTGAGCCGCAGCTGCTCAAGCAGCAGCTGCTCTCCTGCTGCTTGTCAACTGTTGCTTGAGCAGCAGAGCAGTTGCTACAGCTGCTCAAGCAGCAGCAGCTGCTGCTCAACCAGCAGCAGCTGCTGCTCAAGCAGCAGCAGCTGCTGCTCAAGCAGGTGCTGCTTTGAGCAGCAGCAGTTGCAGCTTGAGCTTTTCGATCTAACCTTTTTTTTTAAGGTTCACTTTTCTGGCAGTTTATAGATTTATGTTCGGTTTCCTCTCATGATCCACAAGATGAGGAAATTTCAAATTATTTGCATTTCTACCTACTCATTGTGATATGCATGACTTGTTTTAGAGAGAGATTGATGTGAAGACCAAGAATCAACCAGATCTTGCAAAAAAAGGTTCCAAAGAAGTAGATGATTTATTCTCAGATGTATTTGGAAAAGAAAAACATGGTCGCGTGCGTGGCCTCGGTTTGGGCCCTGCTCCTACTCATATTTGGACCGATGCACCTTCACCTGCAGCATGTATAAGAATGACAACTGAGTCTAGAAAGAAAGCAGAGGAGGAAACAAAAGAAATGAAGGAAAGAATGATAGTTATGGAGACCGAGTTGGCTGAAATGAAAGCAATGATAGCATCTATTTTGCAAAATAAGTTTACCGATGCACCTTCACCTACTAATCCATTGGATGGTCGACAGGTTTACTTTACTAATTAAGTATTTATAAAAGAATTTATTAAATAATATCTTGTTCAATTTTTTGTTTTAATTACATAGTGTTATTTCTTATGTAGAATGTTGTTGATACAAATATTCCTAATGATACATTTGAAGGAGAAGTGCGATCGTCATCATCCAATCACCAATTTCCGTCTTATCAAGTAAATATCTTGTCTAGATTGTAAAATTATATGTTATGTCATTTATTAGAAAATCATTAGTCCTTCTCTAATATATATATATATATATATATATATATTTATATATATATATATATATATATATATATATATATATATATATATATATATATATATATATATATATATATATATATATATATATATATATATATATATATATATATATATATATATATATATATATATATATATATAGGTGCACCAAACGAAGAAAAGGAGGGTGCGATATGAACATGAAACCGAGGTAACATCTATTTTGATTAATATTAATTTTTAAAAGTTATCCAATAGTAAAATATATGTGCCTCTATATAGGATAATCCTAGACGGGATGAAAAAGAAGTGTTCTTGGTGTCCCTTGGACGACCTCATCGCCCTGTAGCACGAGGACTTTTATTTAGTAAGGATCCTTCTACTATTGTAGGAGGCGAAAAATTAGGTGATCAATATTGAGAGATCTATGTTGAGGTAGTAATGATTCCTACAGAGAGTCTGATTCGGAGCTATCATGATATGAAGATGATATATAAGTGATGCTGCAAGAAAATTTATTGCTTGGCTATCCTATCTTGTAAGTATAATACATATATACATCCAAAATGACATGTATTAGTTTTGTAAATATTGAATGAAAATTATTGATCTCACTACATTTTTTTCCCTCTAATGTAGGTTAAGCCAGTTAGAAGGTTAAGCCGGTGAGAACGTTAAGATAGGGAGGGAGATTTTGGGGAGGCTAGGTGGGTTCTCTTTTCTTCACCATTCTTACACATTTAGTATCTTTTTTTATTGATGAGCATTTGAATATATGTCCTTGATTTGTGAGTTTTTTTTCTTTTTACAACTCAAATATATTGTGGATGGTGTCAGAGCAATTATTAGATTAGAGAAAACGCAAAATGGTGTCAGAGCAAGTATCTTTTTTCATTTTTTTTCTTTTTACAACTCAACCAGCTGCTGCAGCAACAGCTGCTCAAGAGCAGCCTTGAGCAGCTGCTGGCTGCTTGAGCAGCAGCAACCAGCAGCTGCTCAAGCAGCTAGCTGATCAAGCAGCTGCTGGCTGCTTGAGCAGCAGCAGCAGTAGCTGCTGCTCAAGCAGCTGATCAAGCAGCTGCTGGATGGCAAGTATAAAATTTTTTGATTTGAGTAAGAACTAAGAAATATTTTGGATTTCATTATCTAAACACTCAATTTTGATGCTAAGGATTATGAGATATTGTCTCTGAATGCTCAATTTTGATGGTAAGGCTTTGTAGAGATTGTGAACACTATGTTGCTTCAAATTGTTAATTCTCTCCAATTTTTTGCTCCATTAAAGAAAGTTTAGCAAATTTAGGAATGATTACTCGTAAAATTATTCCCTATGTAAGTTTGAAGATAAGGATTTGGGTTATACTGAGATTAAAAAAAAAAAATCCTGTTAGAAATTGGCTATAAAAGACGAAGCTTCATTGAGTCTTTGATAAAAAACAAAATATAGTATCGAAAGTAATGGCCTTTTTTTTTTTGTAAGTGTTGTCAATCTAACCCTTTTTTTGTATGGGTTCTTTTCATTATTTGTAAAAAGTAAAAATATATAATGATTCGATATTGATTTGTTCTGTGTGTTGAATGCGGAAATGATTAGGTTCTTTTCTTAGAACTTTATCTTCTCATATAGATTGAAAATAGTATGCTAAATCTTTTTGTTGTTTGACAGTCGCCTAATAGATTTTTTTTTTTTCTAATGCAGGTTTGATTAGTTAAGGAGAAGTAATCTGGTGACTAATTGCAATGTCGATCTCCTTTCCTTCATTTTGTCTATGACTCAAATATGTATTTGAAGTATATATGCTGATATAATTTTGTTGTTGCAATTAATTAAATTGATGGTATTTTTTGTCTATTATGGATGTTGATTACATGATATATACTTGAAATTTTATAAATTGATGGTATTTTGCCTATGACTAAAATTTATTGTGCTTAATTGTAGTCATTTGCATGTTTTTAAATATCTTTCAAAATCTTCTGTGTTGATATGAAATAATTATTTTACCTAATTAAATTATTATTTTATTGCTAATTATAAAAATGAATAAAAAATTCTCTCTTTGTCGGCATTTTTTTTTGTCAGGATATAGATTTATTTGCCGATACTTTTAATTCCATTTACCGACACTTTTTTTTTGGGATAATTAATTTGAAAAACTATAATTTTAAATTTATTTTGGCACTTATGAGTGCCATTAAAAATAATATAGGCTGGCGGTTTTGAGTGCCGGAAAATATGGGATATGCTGCCTATTTTGAGTGCCGAAACAGATTGTTTTCCTGGCACTTATGAGTGCAACTAAAATGGGATACGCTGGCAGTTTTGAGTGCCGGAGCAGATTATTTTCCTTGCACTTATGAGTGCTACTAAAAATGGAATATGCTGGCGGTTTTGAGTGCCGAAACAGATTGTTTTCCTGGCACTTATGAGTGCAACTAAAATGGTATACGCTGGCGGTTTTGAGTGCTGGAGCAGATTATTTTCCTGGCACTTATGAGTGCCACTAAAAATGGGATAAGCTGGTGGTTTGGAGTGCCGGAACAGATCGTTTTTCTGGCACTTATGAGTGCCACTAAAAGTGCCAGCTTTGCATTCTATACTAGCGGTTTGATACAAGTGCCAGTAAAAGAAATGCCGACGGAGATTTAGCCGGCATTTTTGACTGCCACAAAAAAAATGCCGGGAAAAAGAATTACCGGCACTTTTTAGATGTTTTCTGGCAGTTGAAAGTGCCACTAAAAGCCAGTATTGGTGTAGTGATATCCAAGTTAAATATTTTCTAAAGTCTGGTCAGATAATCATGCAGCATATGTCAGTGTGCTAGTCAGAGTTCCACAGCTCTACATCTATCATAAACATCAAGAGTAGCACTACCACTACCATGCTTGACTACTACAATAATAGAATTAAAAGGAAGCCCGTAGATTTTGGAGGAAATCCAACCCAAATGGAGCGCGATGATCCGGAGTCCGATCAGGATGAAACTTGGCGTGCGCGTTCCTCAAGCTCCTAAGATTCCAACGAATCAAAAATCACCCAAAACCTCCTCGACGGAAAGGTGCCAAACTTGGTTCCTAAGTTCTCCTCCAACTTAGGAACCTCCAGAAGATCAGAATATGCCCTCCTCAAGTGCCAAGAATTCTGCTACGAGAAGAACTCTATAATGCTTGACCCTAAAAATGTATTCAAACTCTGCAATCCACAAAAAGAACCAAAGTCTTCACGAAATCTCCAAAATCTTCAAGAAGGGTACCAA
Source organism: Tillandsia leiboldiana (assembly GCA_029204045.2). NCBI lineage: Eukaryota > Viridiplantae > Streptophyta > Magnoliopsida > Poales > Bromeliaceae > Tillandsia > Tillandsia leiboldiana. Next base: position 43,885,939 of record CM055065.1, read on the forward strand.
AGTGTTCCTCTGCGAGTCTACCTGAAATTCAAGCCCTTAAACTTCAAAATCCAAAACCAAAAAGCCAAGAAAATCCATGAGCAATGAACTATGTCCAGAAATCTGTTGTGAAGGTCTTCTCCAATTTTCAGTCCAAAACTCCAAGCGGTTTGCTCTAGGGAGGCCGCGCACGAAATGCCGACGGAGAAGACTGCAGCTGTGGGAATGGTGGAGCTCTCAAGGTTGGGGAAGAAGATGAAGATGAAGCTTCCAATTTCTCTCCGATGGTTCTTAGGAGTGGTGGGGAATGGGCGTTCTTTCTCTTTGCAAAAGGCCTCCAAGCAACTCCTCCAAAAAAATCAGAAATGGTGGAAAAGAACCCTTATAAATAGCCAAACCTGAATCTGCCCAACTCTCAGCTTTGGGGGCCAAATTCGGGTGCCTGAAAACACTGGTCGCGTGCCCGGGCACGGGGCACCCATCCGGTGTGCTCCCGAATCCTCCATTGCGCGCCCTGGAGCTGCCACGAGTCCGCTTTCGGGTGGTTGAGCGCTGGCGAATCGCGTCGCGCGCGGGTACTCGCGCCCGCACGCTCTGCCAACCCGGTGCCAACACGCGTCCCGTACGGCGCCAATGACGAGGTGACGGGTGTCCCAGGGTTGACCCCATGGTCCGCGGTCCACTGCACCCGATTTCGGACGCCCAAAACCTGATCCGGGCGCCCGAATTCGGCCCAAACTCAAAAATTATGAGTTTTGCTCGTTTCTTCGCGATGAGTCTGTTTCTCGCGTCCATTTGGCGCACAAACACACTCGACACACAAAAAATAGGTGTCCACATGCCGCTAACCACGTAGTCAAGCATCACAGGGATTCGGGTCACCACAGACGGACCCCCGGCCTAGATCAAATGGCACATAGGGGGCCAGTATCAGGGCCTCAAGGAAAGGAGCCGGCACAAGAAGCCGACAGATTCAGCCATGGCAACAAAGGCTGAAGGAGTCAGTAAGTAAGGGCACATCTGGGCCTCAGGAACAAAACCGGCACAAGGAGCCGGCAAAGAAATCAATTCGGCTGAGGCACTACCGGCCGAAGACTCGGCCGAGAAGGCCGAGGAAAAGGAGACAACTTCGGGGATACGTCGATCAAGAACGGTGAGGTATAAGATCCCCTAGTCAAAGCTTGATTATATGAGAAGTGGTCCCAAAACTGGGAAAGACCATTCCGGATCAACTGAGAAGTCAGAGGAAAAAACACCTACTACTCGAAAACTTTAAAAAGATCGAAAAGCAATAAGTCGATCAATGCAAAATATCTAAAACATTATCATACATCGGTCTAAAAAGATGTGGAGTAAAGAATATAAGAAATACTTCACATTTATTAAACCAATATACATGAGAATCAAGAAAAAGCAAATACAAAAGTGTTTCAGAAAAGAAAAAATCGTGGTCGACGGAGCAAGATGGAGGAGGAAACACAGTACCACCATCATGCTGGGCAAAGGATCAGGTGAATCCCTCCGGAAATCGAGACACCTAACCACCACCGGAGCGGATAGAGAGCAGGGGAGAGAGAGAATACAAAGCCACAATTAACTCTCCCCATCTCGGCACGCGACGGGAGAAGATCACGCTATTCTTCCTAGGAAGAAGGACGCCAACCTTACAGAAAAGTCAGTCATAGCGTGATAAAACGCCTTCCCAATGGAGAAAGCCAGGCGTGGCGCGGCTCGAACTCGTCCAACTTCTAGGGATGGAGGCAAAGAACGGTCTTCCCTAAGAAGGACCTTCTTAGTAAACAACCGTCCGCAGGTAGCCGAGAATCGGCCAGGCCACCGGACGTAAGATCCCGGATCGGTAGGCCATGTCTGAGGGCTTCCCCAAAAGAAGCCTGACAAGAACCCTAATTGTGGGAAAGGGTATGATCGGCCGGCATCAAATTGCCGCGAGAGTCAGACAGAGAGGCTGCCTCGAAAGTACCCTTAAGGATGAAAAAGCTACGACTAGAGCACCGTAGCAGTAAGGGCATGGGAATCATCATAACAGAAGAAGGAGATGTAAAGAAGGCTGCAAAGTAGTGGCCCGTTTATAGGCCAACGAAAAGAAGCGGAATGATAACAGTCGCCCTGAAAAATTGCAGCATTTAACAGAGAAACAGCGAAGGACGGTTTCACCAAAAATCAAGGAAGATCGACATCCGTTCGCGAATCCCTCGCGCAATGAGCCAGTATCCTGCCAAGATATAGGGTGATCATTCGACATCATTATCTGCGCCAGAAGTTGACTCAATTTTGATAATTGCCTGAACGACATATCAGACGATTGTCGAGAGAGTATTGTTGAGACCAGAATTTTCGCCACATAAGGAAGCGACACATGGCGTATACTGTCGGCTAAAAACATCAGCCGATGAAGGGAAGGGTCAACCAAAGAAGGATCCGCATCCTGATCAAGACCGATCTCAGTCGCGTGAGAGCGCAGAATGCGACATACGCTGTCGGGTGAAAGCATCAGCCGATTGGAAAAGAAGCCGATTGGAAGATCCCTGCCTCATCCAGGATCGACTCCGGCCGAAGACGAACATCAAACCGCCCCAGTCAAACGATGAAGGAGGCGGAGTTAGAGTCAACAACTTTGGCTGGACAAGCCAGAGAATGAAAGGCTCTGGAAAGAGAGAGTACGAGATTCGGGGCGTGAATCTCGTAACAGACTCCGGAACGGCAAACGACATCCGGCATTGGAAAACGCCGAGGATCACGCTCCGGCGCGATAATAAGGGGATGAATTTGGACGGAAAAACGACAACTATCCTATTTTAGGAAGTTCAACTCAAAAAAAATAGTTGAGGGATTTACGATAATTCTCCCCAAATCACGCCGATTATTTAAATCAGCGAATATACGCATGGTTCGGGATTGTATAAATACCCAAACCATCGAAAAAAAATGAGTCCTACAACCTCATAAACCAGAACCACCCCATGCTTTTCAATACCTTTCATACCCTCATTTACTGCTTTCCTAAATAATTTTACCGTATTTTTTAGGAGTAGATTAATTGTAATTGGCTGCTTATTATTTTTGTAACCCTATTCCATTCAATGCAAATTCCACAATCGATTCCTTAGCCGCTTGTTTTTTACCTCTTTGCCTTCACATTCTGGTTCGGCGACTCTAGGCCGAACTCTCTCTCAGTCTTCATATTTCCGATTCGGCTGATCTAGGCCGGACCGTCGCAAGAGTTTGATTGAGAAGAATTCGGTCGTGCGGATTTTTCCTTGGCCTGATCGCTTGATCCATTAGCACGCAGTGCATCACACTCAGAGGGTCACCCCTAGGGACCGATCGCGGATCACTATTTTCGGCCCCAACAACTCTATATTACTAAAATTTGTAAAAATAATTTTTCAAAAAAAAAATTACGATTAAATAAATACACAAAAAATAATTTTTCAGATCAAAACAATAATTTTTTTATATTTTACAACCAGCGAAACACCCTAAGCGTCAGGTACCAAATGAACCCCAATTCTAATTTCTAATGCAAACATGCCCTTAGTAACACAAATTCTTATTAACAGGGTTTCTCGATCCGTTACCCACTACCGACCCAACCCAAGATTAGCAGAAACTTCAGTAGTAGGGGGGGAGCAGAAAGCTCTCTTTCTGTCGTCCTCTCTCCGCTTCCGCCTTAACTCGCACCCGCCGCCAGCCGCCTCATACTCGGTAACACTACTTTCTGCCTTCTATAGTAGGATACATCTTTTTTAGGGCAATTACCGTAATTTTCTTTTTCATTTTTTTTTTTTCTGTTTTTTTTTTTTTTTTTGGGACCGATGGCAGAGGGGTTGCAGAATGGCCGGGGCTCCTGAAGTGCAGAATAGGGCGGGAAGGCCCATGCCTTCTGTTCAGGCCAGGGGCCCTCCCCCGCCTGCCCGCCCTCGCGTCGAGCCTGTCGACCGTGAGAAGGTGCTCTTTCTGTGCTTCTTTCTTGATCTCCAAAGCATTTGATTCTCTTGTAATTGATATTGCTTTTGTTTGGATGTTGGAATAAGTTATCCGCTGATATTCTCTTCAGTACCTCCATGTTTGGATGCCGGAGTTAACTTATTCGGTATGAAAATTTTCTAGTACGATTGTAACTAGGAAGTTTGATTTTTATTTCTTCGAAGGTTTAGCTATATTTCACCTGCAAGATTATTTATCTTACTATGAAAAATGACTTGAAACTTGAATATGATATTCAGTTCTAAACATTTGATCACACTTCTTATTCACCAAATATACAAATCTTTTGAATAAATTAAAAGAATATACCGAACAAGATATTCATGCATGTAGTCCAAACAAGGTCTACGTGAAAAACTTTTTTGTGATTGGAAGCTAGGAGTGTAGTCGAATGTCTAGAATGGAATAACATATTCGGAATAAAATAAATTATCTTGTAGGTGATATACGCTATCCTTCCGGATCATGGATGCCGAGGCCTTTCAAGAAGCAAAAATCAAACTCTTATATTCCAATTAATTTTAAAATTTTCATATTAGATAGGTATCATCCGATAACTTATTCTGACATACAAACAAGGCCTAAAAGCTTAAGCTATCAAAGAACAGTGTTTTTGATATCTATATTTAGCATTTCCCCTCACATCGGCTCGGGATAGGAGGAAATAAAACGAGATTAGGGGTCTAGTAGGATTTGAACTTAAGGCTTCTTGCTTTGATATCATGTGAAACAATCGTTTGTCTTTAAAAGCCTAAGCTATCCGAGAACAGTATTTTTAATATTTATATTCATCAATTGCTAGCTTCTGTTGTGCATACAGTTTGCCGATCCTCTTGAGTTTTCTTTGATCCTTTTGCTTGTTTTCGATGTCATATTCCTAGTTTACAAACTTCAGTTGTAAGTATATGGCCAAAATTTATTACATTAAACTATGAATGCATTTTTTATCCTTTATGTGCATCTCCTTCTTTAGAGATAAATTTGTTAAATCAGAAGGTATTGTTTCCTTGTAATAGATTCCAGGTAAAAATGTATGGATACTCCCTCAACTTTAGGCAATTTTGAAACGGCCCCCTTCAACTTTAAACTTTCTGATTGAGACCCCCTTGGGTTTCAATCTTTTTGAATTAAGTAACTTTATCAAATGATTTGGGGTTTCCATCAAATTCATTGATGATTTCATTAAATTAACAATTTTAATCGCTTTTTAGCAATTGAAACTGAAATGATTGATGACTAATAGCTAATATAACTATAAATTTGTTTAAAAAATTCCAATTTAAGTAAGTAGATTAATTCAGTTTCAAGTAATCAAAAGTTAGGGGGGTCTCAATCAAAAAAATTAAAGTTGAGATGGCCTATAGTTGGGGGATCTCCATACATTTTTACCTAAATTCTAAAGAATAGATTATTCACTTAAGATTTTTTTTTTTTGATGATACTAGACAAGATTAAATGATTTATTTTTCTTTGAGGCAAACTAATTTTTAAGAACCCCAAGTGTTAATTTTGCAAGCGGCTATGTGACTGAGCACTGCATGCATGGCTGAAACTTAACAATGTATTGGATTTTTTTTGGAAATATGATGTTAAAGGAAGTGCACAATGTACTATAGCTAAATAGCAATGATGCTTGTGACTAAAGAAGATTTTACTGTATGACAACTGCATAATCGATCTTATTATATTTGAAGTTCTTGATGATGATTTTTTTTCTTACTTTGTGTTTATGTTAGTTTAATTAATACATGTTGATGCTATAACTTTTGGGCATGATCGATCTTTTCCGTCGTTCTCCTCTTCAAGCACATCATCAAATTTTGAGCTAATTTTTCTTTTTTATTTTGAATTTGCAGACCTGCCCTCTCTTGCTTCGGGTTTTTACCAAGGTACGCATGCAAACCTCCTCTATATCTCATTAGTTATTGAACTTCACTTTTTACCAATATTATGTTCTTAAGGATAATATAATCAGCTTTGTTACATGGGCACAAATACTCTACTTCGCCTCACCTCTACAATTGGTCATTGGGGCTCTGTTGAGGATTCAAAGTTTAAGTTTATAATCATAAAGTTTGCTGGTATTCTTTCTTCAGTTTTTAAAGTACATAATTTGCAGTCTCTGGAGCATTCAAATGCATAGTTCCTATTGTGGTATTATGTGACATTCTAGTATATTGCTGAGAATAGGTACAAAAAATAAAAGTTCGATAGAAAGACATTTGTATTTATCTTGTCTTCCACAGGAAGAAAGCATATACCAATATTTTTGCCGTGTTAGTATTCCTGTGGATCCCTGTCAGCTTATTGCTTTCGTTTTAACTTCTTTTTACCAAGTTGACCAGTCGATGCACTAGCTAATACATGTAGGTTTTTGTTTATTACATTTTCTAGTTTTAGATTTCAATGATCTACTGGATTTGATTGCCTGCAACGTAGTAGTCAGTGGATTCAACTTTAAAACCATTAGACTTAATCAAAGAACTGACATTGGTTTGTGGACTGATATATTGAACATGGAACCGTTTTTGTTTTTCTAATTTCTTGGTTACCATCTTCCATGTATGGTTTAGTTTTGTGTATTCTCCTCGTTTTCTTAACTCGAGCACTTCTGTTGCTTGTCCCATAGCAAAGATTTAGAGTGACAAATGAACGATAAGATAACATAGAACACTTCTGCAACTGGCAGTTGCTTACTTAAAACTGTGAATTTATTCTTTGTTATAATATCATTCTTTATTAGCATTAAAATCCAAATCACTTTATTAAACAATATGATGCACGAAATGCTGATAAAAAATTCATGGAGATCCCCTATACTATATCCGATTCTAAAATTGTCCCTCAACTTTTCTTTTTTTGATTTACAGCCCCTGTACTATTAATTATTCGTAATAAACTCTTTTGTCAATTAAAAAATTGGGCATTTTCATTGTGCCTTAATGATTGACATAAGGTAAGAAGATCATCGAGACCTTCAAGATTGTGTTGCTGCCAAGGACCAAAAGAAGGAGCTCGACCTTTGTTTGTATCTACCCCTCACCATCATTGTTGGAGGGGGTGGCTCATCCATTTTCCATTGTTGCCACTGTTACCCTGCGACTTCTCTACCTTTTGTGGCTCTCATGCAATAATCGACAGTTAAGAAATTGAAGATTCGCAATTTTCTTTAGTGATGGAGTGGTCTGATTAAGAAAATTTGATAGTACAGGGGGTGTAAATTACAATAATGAAAGTTAGAGGGGGCAATTTCAAAATCGGGTATAGTACAGGGGCCTCTATACCTTTTTACCTTTTATTTCTGTGTCTGAAGTTAATTAATCTCATGATAATTTAGTTTACCAAGTCGAAATTCATGGATTTAATAGAATTTTATATTCTAGTAAATGTTGGAAGGCTTAACCAACTTAGTTAAGAAATACCTATATATGCTGTTAAGAGAACTTAGGTAACAAAATTTGATCAACACGCATGTATGGAATGATAAAACCTTTTCTTTTAAGGGAGGCAATTTCCTGCTCCGCGATTCAGTACAATAAATTTATTGTGTTACTCAAGATTCGTTGGCATGTGAATAATTATTGCCTCCAACCCTTTCAGATGACTTCTTCAAATCTAACGTTGGATGTTGTTCCCATGTTTATGAGTTTAATCTGTCTATTTATAGTTGTAAGACTTGGTGTTAACTTTTCTAGATGATATGATATCCTCCATTTCAACTCCATTATTGTCACATAACTTGCTGGAGATTAAATTTTTTTAAGTTTTAATTGTTTGTAGGTTGATAAATATTCAATGCTATTTGATTCTGCCTGAACCATATTATTTATCTAGCATTAATTTTGCTAACTGATCTGTTAATTGTTATGGAAACATAAGAGGACACACAACTTTTGTTTCTGATGAACTCTACGTGAGTTCTGTACTTGCTGTTATAGCATGAGAGAATAGAAGTAGTTATGATTCTGATGAACTCTCCTTATGTTCTTGTCCTGTTTATGTTTGTGACGATCGCTTCTTTAGTCCAACCAAGCATGTGAAGCTACTATAAGTTGCCTTATAGAAGAAACTGCACATGCGCATGTTGCTCTGTTTAATTTGGGGAAGAGAGAGAATTGCGTTAATTTGCTTCATAGTTGTGTTAGTTTTGATTTTTTGCGGTACGCTATTTGTACACAAATTCAGTGCAATCCATGGAGTGATCTGAATATTATTCTTTTATTTTTGCTTATAAGAAACAAAATTATTTAGGTACCTTTTGATTATTGCAACTGTATTTTATGCAAATGGTGCTTACTTTATGGGTGAGTAAACAACACCCAACAACATCAGATAAGATATTTATCACGAGTAGAAGTAGGAACTGCTCCATTTGGTGCCATCTTTGTGTGGTCATGTCCAGATTGGTTATTGACTGCTTAGTTAGAGGAAAGTGTAATTGGTTCTATTGATTCTCATAGAATTGTATATTTAGTTGATTAACTTTATACAGAAAACTTAGTTTGATTTACTTTGTTAATTATGTAAGAAAAATTGGAGTCACAAAAGAACGTCATTTGGTTTCTTCAGACCATGCAATTTAGTTTTTCTCAGAGGGAACATCAAATTGAGCTTTGATTTGTTGATTCACATGATTCATTTTAATCAGTTGTACAATGTGTTGTAATGTCTTAAACAAGTAACAATATGCTGTTGGGAATTCTACAGATTGGTGGGCATCATCCGAATGAAGACTTTGCTGTGAGAGGGAAGGAGCCAAAAGATGAGGTCCAGATTTACACATGGAAGGATGCGACTCTTCGTGAACTCACTGATTTAGTAATGGATTCCCGCAGACTATCTTAGTCATTTTATTTACTTTTTTGAGTTAAAAAAAAAAAGAAAAAAGAACTGACCATCTTTATAGGTTAAAGAGGTAGCTCCTGCTGCTAGGAAGAGAGACGCGAAGCTTTCATTCGCTTTTGTGTATCCAGATAAGAATGGTCGTTTCGTGGTGAGACCGGTAAGAGTTGGCTTCGTATGTAGCAGAAAAGAAAATAATTATAGGTAGTGTTTCTTTGGGATGGCGTGAAAATAGTGGTTAGTGGTGAATATCCCCACTATCCCACCAAGTGCAACAGGATTTGCTGCTTAACACCACCTGGGATTAGTCAGATATCCTGACAGTGACCCTATTTCCTAGGGGATAGAATTCCATTGGGTGGGATGGAATTATGATATCCTCATTGGCAAGCCACTATCCCTGCTGAAGTCCCACTCTCTCCAACAAAAGAGTGGAGACAAGACTTAGATCTAAAATATTTAACAATGTTTATCTCCGTCCTTGTGCTAGAAATCCCCAAGCCAGTCACTACCTTATAGTGTAGCATTATCTTCTGATGATAATATTTTCTAAATGTTCTGTCAACGTAGCTAACAACATCACAATCTGCACTAGAGAGATACCCTACTTTTGTTCTGTAGACAAAATAAAGAGAATACAAGTAACTTTGGCTTTTAGTGTTAAAATAATTACAATTATCTTGGGTAGCTTTTCTAAGCAAGTTTATTTTAAGCAAACCACTATAAGAAAGTTATTGCCTTTATTGAAAAGTGAAATTCCTTTGCCATGTTCAGCCTTTCCAGTCAGTTGGTTGCAGCTTCTTTGCTACCGCGGGATAACATTTATATAGTTGTTCCTAAACTAGAACTCTTTTGATGTTACAATTTCCTCAAGTTACTAAGAGATAATTAACTTGTTCCATTGTAGCTTGGTATTGAGTATTGATGGTATTATAACTCATAAGAGTTAAAATGTGCAAATGGTCCCTATACCTTTCCTATATTAGAACTTAGTCCCTAATCTAGGCACTTCAGCGCAGTAATCCTCTAACTTCGACTTTTTCCGTTCGCATGCCTTTGAATCACACGACATCATGATGACTACTTTATTCTTCTCTTCTACTTTAATACAAAAAATTTCCTCTTTTGATTTTACTTGAAACAGGGTAAAAATGGTCATTTCACATGTAAATAGTCAGGTACTAAACAACCTGATTCAGGAGAATTATCTATTTTGGACGGCCGAGGATACAAGTGCAACATAAGGGAAAGTTGATTGATTAAATTTTTTTAGTTCAAGTTGGAGGACTAAATCACAAATATCCTGATAGTACAGGGAATATCAATACAATTTATCATCAGCAAGTTTTAAGCATTGGACTAGATAAGCATTTTCATCAATTAATTATTAAACCTGTTAGATAAGCGCACTATGGGGAAGCTCGGTATTGAGTACTTTTGTTGTGCTACTTCCTGGAAAATCATATTCATTCAGCTCAAACAAATCCCTTTGATACGAAACTAGAATTCATTAGTTAGACTCGAGCGGCTCGTTTGTAGCCTTCTGTCCTTGATTATGTTTAGAATAAAAATTTTAACCCTTTTTTTTGTACCTCGATGTCAAAGGTGGGGATGACCTTTTCATATGGAAATGGCAGACTGGATGACGGAAAGACGCTAGCAGAACTCGGCTTTCAGGTGAGTATTAATTCAAAATTTCTAACTACAGCTGCCACCCAAAATATTCAGAAAACTTTTGTACTGATTAACTCTCTTTTATCTTGAAGATAGGGGATTACTTGAGTGTTGCAATCCTCTGAAAGGCATTACTGCTGTGGTGGACTGGAGAAGACTGCTCTGATAAATGATGTGTTGTGGTTTGCTAAATGGACTTGTTAAAAGTAGTAATATGCTTACTGGTGTTGATAATTGCACTAACTCGAAGTCATTCTCTGATTGTCACTCTGGAATTTCAAATAGATTTGGGTTTGAAGTGCATCATTGCACTGAATTCTTGGTGTATGTACCTGCAGTACTTCTAAAGATTTCTACTATAGGTATTTGAACTAGGTATTTGAACTATCTAAAAAATCTTGTATGTACTTTATGTTATATTACTATATTGTCATGCCCCGGGAGGTTTAAAAGCGAAAAATAGTCATATCTTTTTTTAAAAAAAATATTTTTTATTCTGGCACATGTTTAGACCCGTCACATATATAGAATATCTTAAAATAAACGGACAGAGCCTCTTCTGTAAATACACGGTGTTGCACAAAATATATAGATCAAACCACAATCAGTTTATCATACATAGAGTGCTAAATAAAGAGATAAGTTAGTCTTTTGAATCATACAAGAGAAAAACGACATTCGGCATACTCCAACTTGAAAGAATAAAATCACAAAGTTTAAAATAGTGTCTATCCGACATTCAGTTTTGAAAACAGATTTCACGATTATTTTATCACTTTGAAAAGGTTTCACATGCAACCATAAAATCATAAAACCAATTCCAAAAGATCACTAGCTATCCAAAAAGTCTATATGTCCCATCATCCACATCACAAGGTGTCTACATCACAAAATGTCCACATCTCACGCAAATAGTATCAACCAAATGTAACGATAAAAAAAGAGGAGTAAAAATATCACCGGGATGACGAAAAACCAAATCACTCCCAGGTCGCAGTCTCTCCCTCGTTCCCGCCCGAACCTGTCACATGGTGGGAGTCAGTGACAAAACCCATATGACGGAAAAATGGATAAAACTGGAAAGATAGGTATGATAAAGTAAATAGGACATCAAACCGGAAATCGGAACTCCCAAGTCATCCATACCGCTTTTTCCAGTTACCCTCACAGAACCCAGGAAAAACATCAAACCTGCTCATATCCCTGGTGCTCAACAAACCCACATCGCCCTGATTCACAATTCCGCTATGCCTGCGGGGGTCCCCTCACGCCTGACTGGCGTAGGGATCACGGGTCCTACAGACCACTTCTCCGAAAAAATACACCATTGCGGTGGCCAAATCGCTGGTGTATGTGACAGCGCCATGAGCCTCACATCCCATACTTGTGGAATAAGTCGCGGTAACTGAAACTAAGAGCCGACTCAAAGAATAGAGACAAAGAATTGACACGGCTAATGAGCCGATTAGGAATTGTATTATTTAGAAAGAAGATACAAGGAGGAGGATAGGGATAGAAATTACAAGTAATCTACTCTTAGAAAATGTGATAAACTTATCTAGGAAAGCAGTAAATGTAGATATGAAAGATATGAAAAAAAAAGGGGGTGGTCCTGACTTACGAGATTGCATGACCCCTTTCTCTTCGATGGTTCAGGTATTTATACACTTCCCGAACCATGCGTATAATCGCCGATTTTAAATTATCGGTGGGATTTGGCGAGAGTCATCGGGAAATTCTCAACTCCTTCCTTTTAAGTCGATTCTCCTTAGAAGGATCATAGTCGTTTTTCTGTCCATGTTCATCCCCATAATTGACGAGCCGGAGCGTGATCTGCGGTACTTTCCAATGCGGGACGCTGCTTGCCGCTTCGGAGTCCGTTTTGAGATTCGTGCCTCGAATCTCATATACTTCCTTTCCAGAGCCTTCATTCTCCGGCTTGATCAACCAAAGGCTGACTCTGACTCCGCATTCTTCGTTGTTTGACCGAGGCGTTTTGTTGCGCTTCTCTTGCCGACATAGCCCCCAGATGAGGCGCTAATCTTTTCGTCAGCTACTTCTCCTATCGGCTGATGCCTTTAGCCGATGGCGTATGTCGAGTGCAGTATTCTTGCACGTCTGAGACTGGTCTCGATCGAGACGCGAGTCTTCTTCATCTGACTCATTCTCCTGTCGGCTGATGTCTGTTAGCCGACGGTATACGCCACGTGTCGCTTCCTTGAGTGGCAAAAATTTTGGACTCAACAGAAAGCAATAACTGTAAAGGTTGATATGTGTCAAAAGTACTATCATTATCCAACCCAATCAGGTGCCACTGTTGGTCTCGAGGACCACAAGCTAGTGCCTGACCAAAACTAACATATATCCCACACCTGCTGACTATGAATAGGGCTCAAAATCACCTGGTCCCACAGGTGCAGCACTACGACGGGTTTACGAGTCAAACATACCACTCTACCGATAAAGAACACCAAAACGGAGGTCAGTCCATTGGTGTACGTGAAAATGTACAGCTGGTGCATGGCTGTCTCAATGTGGATGCTCAAACTCGCGGTCGAAAGACCGGAATGCAGCAAAAGTCGAGAACTCCCAAACGGGATCCAAAGTAAATTACAGTGCCATAAATGACATAATGAAAATAGTATCCTCCTACTCTATCATGCAAATCAAACATGAGATGCTAATGTATATGACCAATAATCAGTAGGAGTTATATCATGTAATAACTGGGAATGTCAACTATCACTGAGAATGTCATGGCATGTAGATATAGAGCAGAGATAAATCTCAATGCGAAATGTAATAACTGAAGAAAGGCTAGCAAGATAGCCAAGGGTCAGATCGACTACGGTACCTATTTAGGTTACACTATGCCAATACCCGGATCAAAGTACCCACCTTAGTTCTGGCGGTCCTAAAATCCTCTACTCAGCTCGCGCAAAGGCTCCTAACTACTCGAGCCTAAAACACAACCATATGTTAGTAAACAACTCGCACATTCCCAACTCACTGTCACGCCCCGGGGGTTAAAAATAAGCCGAAAATGAGTACATTTTTTTTTTGTTTTTTTTATAAATACACCCGCCGGGCACGAGCGCAGATCCGCCACATACGTGAGAGTCCTCGAAGAGCCAGGCAGAGTGACCCCTGCGCATGCACGGCGTAGGGGAGTACAATAACACTTTAATCACACTAGCTAAGTACGAAAGAGAAAGGAGAAAGTAGCCAATCAACATTTCTAATAAGGCCTCCAAGTTTACAAAGGATAAATCCACGGGTTGTAAAACGGTGCTCACACGACACCTAAATTTTATTAAATATTTTCGCAATCTTTTACTTGATTTGAAAAGAGTGGCCGAATCAACAACTAGTAAGGGAAAAATATTCATCCACGAGAAAACACAGTTCAAACCCAACATCCACAATAATGTATCACACGCACATAAGCTAACTAACCAAAATAATCAAAACGTAAGTAAAAGAAAGGTCACCAGCCCCTAATCGGGGGCTAAAAACCTCGAGTCGCGGCCTCACTGTCGTCCCGGATCCCACCCCTGACCGAACCTGTCACAGTGTGGGAAGTCAGTGACCAAAGAGTAAGAGGTAGATGTAAAACATGTAAGATGCTATAAGTACTGAAAGGAAAGCAAATCGATAAACCAGAACATCCAAAACTCCCCATCATAAATCCATAGTACCCCTGTAAGTCAAAACGGAACACCTGCCAAAAGGTCTAAAGACCCCCAGCGAACAGAATCACCTTGCTCTCACCTTGGTGATTTTAACCCCTCTACGGTAGTTATGCAGCACCTTAAATAACCATAAGGGGGTCCCTACCACGTCACCTTGTGGGGTACACGGGTCAACGTACCACCTCTCCGGAAAAGTACACTGATGCGGTGGCCAAACCGCTGGTGTGCGCGTAAGCAACCATGAGCATAAAGACCGAAGTCGGTATGTGATATAGAGCACCGCGATACCAGTCGCAACAGATAGTAATAAAGGGATACTCATACAAAAAGGGGTTAGTTGAAAACCATCGGCACATCTACTTTACTCTTACATAGAACATGATGAGACCTCACTTTAAAAAAGACGCACGAAAAGGGTACCCACCTTAAATCGCGTTGAACAGAACACTTGAAACCGTCTTGCGCCCTTGCACGACTCCCGGATCTCTAAAAGTCCCCAACAAAAACATCAGTAACACCTACTTTAAAACCCAGACCACCTGAGTAGAGAAACGAACTAAGAGACGCACGGGTGTACACAGAGACCGGGCGGCGGAGCTTGACAACCCTGCGCGGGCGATTTCCCCGCGCGGCGCGCGTTGCGGAGCGACCCTGCGCGGGCACCAGCCCCGCGCGGTAAGTTCCCCGCGCGGACGCGCGCTGCCTGCGGGCAGCGCCCTGCCCTGCACCAGGCCGCGCGGGCACGCACTGCCTGCGGGCAGCGCCCGCGCGGCACCCGCCCGCGCGGTGCGCGCGCTGCCTGCAGGCAGCACCCCGCGCGGCACCAGTCCGCGCGGCCGCGTGCTGCCTGCGGGCAGCGCCTGCGCGGTACCGCGCCGCATGCGGTGCGGCCCCGCATGGCGTGCTGCACCGTATGTGGTGCGGCCCCGCACGGCGGTGGCCCGTGTGCGGCGTGCCGCACCGTAGGTGGTGCGGCCCCGCGCGGCAAGAGGTGCGGCGGCGGCGGCGGCGACGCGACGGACGGCGAAACCCTAAAAGCCCAAGAAAATCCAACCAAGAACGATGAAAACCAATAACTAACGCTGCTTACCTTGATCTATTGGAGAAGATGATCCGTTCCCGTTCCTCGCGGTGGTGAGGATCCGGACCCGCTCCCCACAGACGGTAACGTCTCGTTCCCGGCTTCCGGCACGTTGAACGAAGAAGATTCGGGTTCCGCTTTCCTTTTTCTCTCGTTTCTCTCCGATTAGGGTTTCCTTTTTCTCATACGTATAATAAATCCCTAAATGTGATAAACGAGATTCTCTAACTAATCTCTCGATAAGAGTGCCGCCTAAGCCACGTTCTAAACCAGTCGGTGCGGATTTTGATGCACCAAAGCCTTAACGGGTTCGACTTATCCTAACATACTCGTTAACACAAAAGACTCAATCCGGGAGATCCGTAAGTCGGATTTCGAATCCGATCGCTCCGCCGTTCACCATTTCTCGGGCTCTATCATGGAAAAATATCCGCAAACCACGACGGTCTACCCAGGAAAACTTGATAACTTATTTTCCCTAATAAACTAATTTATTAAAATGGAAATAAAACGAGGACAGAAAAAGTCATGATACTACATCACACACCCCTTAAAAGAAGTTTCGTCCTCGAAACTTAACTTCAACCTATGCTAAATAAATAAGGAAAACACTCTCTCATCTTTGATTCTAACTCCCAAGTCGCTTCATGCTCTTCATGATTACTCCACAGCACCTTCGCATAGGGGATCACCCGGTTGCGCAACTTTTTGTCTTCCCGTGCCAAAATTCGTATCGGTATCTCATCAAAGCTCAAGTCCTCTCGAAGCTCAATAGCCGAAGCATCAAGAACATGCGACGGATCGGGGAGGTATTTTCGGACCATCGAAACATGGAAAACATTGTGCACCCGATCGAGGTTTGGCGGCAAAGCTAAACGATAAGCTACCGGGCCAATGCGCTCCAGGATTTCACAAGGTCCAACGAATCGCGGGCTCAATTTGCCCCGCAAGCCGAACCGTTTGATCCCCTTGGATGGCGAGACCCGGAGCAAAACGTGCTCCCATCCTGAAACTCCAAGTCACGACGTCTTCGGTCTGTATCACTCTTCTACCGACTCTGGGCGGTCAACAACCACTGTCTAATGAGGCGCACCTTTACCTCGGTCTCCTCTACGAAGTCCGGTCCCAGGAACTTCCGTTCCCCTAAATCATCCTAACAATTACGGGATCGACATCGACGCCCGTACAATGCTTCGTAGATGTAATACCCGCTTTCTAAATTGGTAATTTATTTTATTAATTCAGTTGTCTGGTGGGGGGTTAAAAGTTTGAGAATTTCTGGGCTGACCGTCGGGGTTTGCGGGTATTTTTAGGTGCTAGAGCTCGCAAAACGGTGAACAGTGGTGCGATCGGATTCGAATTCCGACCCCGGGATCTCCCAGAAATGATTTTTGAAGTTCGCGAATCAGTTCGGGTGCGTCGAAATCCGTGCTGGCGATCGGCACGCTTTTCGAGGTAATCTGGACCCCTCATTCATATCCCGATTGACTAAGGATGCGATCTGGGGATTTAAATTATATTTTCTTCCCTTTCGGTTGCGTTAGGTCAGACCTGGGTGCGTGCGGTAAAACCCCAAATCCATATTTCCTCTTTTTTCAAGAAGATGGCGTAGGGGATCTAGGCGGAGAGACAGGGAGAGGGAAGGAGAATTGTTCCCTTTCTGCGGGATCGATCGAGCGAGGAGCGGACAATCCTCTTCTTCCTCCTTCTCCAGCGAAACGAATGTGAGCTTTTCGTTTCTTGAGGTTTTTGTTTGTGGTGGTTGCATTTTTTCGTTGTTTCGGGGGTGAAGCCGTCGCGCCACTGCCGCCACCGCAGGGCCGCCGGTAGCAAGCGGACTGCCCGCAGGCAGCGCACCGCGCGGGCTGGTGCCGCGCGGGGCTGCCTGCAGGCAGGTGCCGCGCGGGCCGGTGCCGCACGGGGCTGCCCGCAGGCAGGCGCCGCGCGGGCTGGCGCCGCGCGTGGCTGCCTGCAGGCTGCGCCCCGCGCGGGCTGGCAAGCGCCCCGCGCGGGCTACCCGCAGGCAAGCGCCGCGCGGGCTGGCAAGCGCCCCGCGCGGGCTGCCCGCAGGCAAGCGCCGCGCGGGCTGGTGCCGCGCGGACTGCCCGCAGGCAGCGCGCCGCGCGGGCAGGTGCCGCACGGGGCCGCCCGCAGACAGGCCGAGCCGCGCGGGCTGGGGCCGCGCGGGGCCGTCCGCAGGCAGTGCGCGCCCGCACGGGTTGGTGCCGTGCGGGGATTTTCGCCGCGCGGGTTAACCTAGCCACCGTCGGGGTCCTAGGACCGCGCCGGCTTTCCAGTTTTGAGTCAGCGTTTGGTGTTTTGAGCATTTAGCCTTAGTGTTACTGATGTTTTCTTCGGTGGGATGTTGTTGGTTCGGCAGGCACACAGAGACGCGGATGAGCCGAGTGCCCGGTCGTCACACGCAAGGTGGGTACTTTTCCGATGTTTTAGGTTTAGGAATTTTGGGAAACATGTAGGCATAAAATACTTGCATGATTATTTATGTTAACTCCTGTTAATCTTTATTGTACGATATTATCGATATTATGGCGACCGAGTGTCGCGGTGCCCTATGTTGTGTATGTGTACTTGGTTACGATGCTCGAGGCTACTACACGCACACCGGCGGTTTGGCCACCGCGAGGGTGTGCTTTTTCGGAAAAGTGGTACGTTGACCCATGTACCCCACAAGGTGACGCAGTGGGGGCCCCCGTAGGTGGGGGGTTAGAGACGCTAAGGTGCGAGCGGTGTGGTTCGCCGAGGTAGGTGCTCGGCGTGGGTTACCGAGGCAGGTGCTCGGTCTGGTTTGCCGAGGTTGGTGCTCGGTCTGGTTTGCCAAGGTAGGTGCTCGGTCTGGTTTACCGAGGTAGGTGCTCGGTCTGGTTTGCCGGGGCAGGTGTCCGGGTTAGGTTATGCAGGGAGGGGGTTATCGTCGATTGCACGTTGAGGAGGGCGGTTGCTTTGGTTTTTCTTACGGTTTGCTTTAGTTACAGCATTTCCTGCTTTTCATACTTTATACCTTATGTCGCTGACTTCCCACTCTGTGACAGGTTCAGTCAGGGGGGGAGACCTAGGGCGACGGTGAGGCCGCGGCGAGAGGACTTTTGGCCCTTCGAGGCTACAGACTGTGTTTACTCTCTGCTTTATGCTCATTTCATTTTCTGCTGGTAGCTATGTGGGTTTGATACTTTTGTGGGGTCGATGTGGATGTTGGAATGATTACAATACTTCTGTGGATGAATGTTTAGTTTACTATCTGTTAGTTAGCCGTTTTCAAACTACCGGAAAAGCATTGCGAAAATGATTTGAAAAACATAGGTGTCGAGTGGGCATGATTTTTAAAACTCTGTGTATTTATGGATTTCGAAACGGCTTTGTAAAACCTGGGTGTCGTGTGGGCACCGTTTTTAAAACCCTGTGGATTTATCCTTTCAAAAGATCAATCGGCCTCGTTAGATTCCTGATGCATGATAATTCCTTGTGGTACTGCTTGTTGACTGTTGTGGTTAAATGATTGTGGTAATCGTGACGCCGTGCATATACAGAGGAGACTCCGCCCGTTTGCGGGGTGAATCGGTATATGCGGCGGATCTGGGCTCGCACCGGGGGAAAGGACTTTCAAAAAAAAATATATATATATGTTTGCAAAATTTACGAACTTTTCCTGGTAATCTTCCGCTCGTTAAAACCCCCGGGGCGTGACAGTACGGTGCCATCTGAAAGCTAGCCTGGTAACTGTTGTTGTAAGTAAACTCCACAAGAGGTCGGTAGCGTGCCCATCCCTCACCCAAATCAAGCACGCATGCGCGGAGCATATCTTCAAGAATTTGGATTACCCGTTCCGACTGTCCGTCACTCTGGGAGTGGAAAGCTGTGTTAAAGTGCAGTTTGGTCCCCAGAGCCCGCTGCAAACTCTGCCAAAAGTTTGACACAAACCGCGTATCTCTATCTGAAGTAATCGATGCCGGCATCCCGTGCAATCTCACAGCCTTGTTGATGTAGGCTTGCGCCAAACGGTCTCGACTCCACGTCGTATGGATAGGTAGGAAATGAGCCAACTTCGTCAAACAGTCCACTATATCCCGGATCGCATCGTGACCTTGTGGCGATTGGGGAAAACTAGTGACGAAATCCATGGTGATCCGCTCCCACTTCCATTCCGGCACTGGTAGAGGTTACAGTATCCCTGCCGGGCGCTGATGTTCAGCTTTTACTTGTTGGCAAACCAAACAGCGCGCCACAAACCGCGTCACGTCCCCTTTCAGTTTAGGCCACCAAAAGGTCTGCTTAAGGTCTTTATACATCTTCGTGCTACCAAAGCGGACCGTATAGGAAATGTCTCCACAGTTCCAAAGCAAAACGACTGCTGCAAGTTCTAAGTCGTGTGTAGGGTAGTTTCGCTCATACTTCTTGAGTCGTCTTGTCGCGTAGGCTAATATTTTTCCCTGTTGCATCAGCACACTTCCAAGACCGTTCCGTGATGCATCACAATAAACCTTGAAGTCCTCACCGGGTGTCGGTAATGTAAGCACGGGTGCCCGTGTTAGCCCGTCCTTGAGTTCCTCGAAGCTCTCCTGGCATTGAGTCGTCCACACAAATCTCTCCCCTTTCCGGGTTAGACGATTTAGAGGGGTGGCAATTTTTGAGAAGCCTTCCCCGAAGCGCCTATAATATCCTGCCAAATCCAAGAAGCTGCGGATTTCCGTTACTGTAGTCGGTCGGGGCCAGTTAGCTACTGACTCCACATTCTTAGGATTCACTGCAATTCCCGTCGCTGAGACCATGTGTCCTAAGAAGTCCACTTCACGAAACCAGAACTCACACTTCTTGAGCTCAGCAAATAATTTCTGGTCCCTGAGAGTCTGAAGAATTACTCGCAGATGCTCCTTATGTTCCTCATCTGTTCGTGAGTAGACCAAAATGTCATCAATAAAGACTAATACAAATTGGTCCAAGAAGGGTTTGAATATCCTATTCATCATATCGATGAACACCGCTCGGGCGTTCGTAAGTCCAAACGGCATAACCGTAAACTCATAATAACCATATCGAGTTCGAAAGACTGTTTTAGGTATATCCTTACCTCGAACTCTAAGCTGATGATAGCCGGACTGCAAATCTATCTTCGAGAACACTGTCGCTCCATGTAGTTGGTCGAACAGGTCGTCAATCCGAGGCAAGGGGTACTTGTTTTTTTTTCATGATAACCTTATTTATCTCCCAATAGTCAATGCACAGACGTAAACTCTCGTCCTTTTTTTCGCACGAAGAGAACGGGTGCGCCCCAAGGCGACACACTTAGTGTCACGCCCCGAGTGTAAACCAGAACCCGGGTTTGTCAACAGATCCGCCGTGCACATAGAATTTTCCATGTACACGAAGCGTCGATAACCTGCTCAGATATAAGATATACAATAAAAGAGCATAATGCAGAGCTGAACTAAAAAGAACTACATAATATCTCAAACTGGAAATAAAATAAAGCTGTAATAAATACAATAAACTCCCAGCTCACCAAAATAATACACCCAGCTGGCCAAACCCAGACCTCAAAATAAAAGTAAACTACTACAGTCTGAGTAAAATGGGTACAATATCTGTCTAACAGCAGCCCACCGCCTCACAGGAGATCTATCTACTCAGCGATCCCCTTACCTTGATCAGCTGCCGATGGCCCAGCAGCTCCCGTAGAAGACTCTGCAAAACAAAGGAAAGAAAAAGAGGAAAAACAACAATGGGGGTGAGAAGCACTAGTAAACCAGTAGCCTCCCCCTGTGGGTAAAGCCTCAAACTCCGGCGTACCCACTAAGTCTACCAGAGGCAAAAAGGAAAAGGAAAGTGGTAAGCTATAAAACTGTTGGTAAGGAAACTACCAATACTGTGCCTCTAAATGCAGTACCGACTAAAATGACCATATGCATGCATCAATAAACGGTATCTGTCCGAAAGAACCCAATCTAATCACCAATAACAATCGGGACTGCCTGCTCTGCTGTCTCAAGTATCTGCTCACAAATCGACACTCACTGACCGGAACTCGGGGTCCCGTACTCACTGGCCGCTGTGTCAGTCGCTAACATATCGGCACTCACTGACCGGAACTCGGGGCCCGGTACTCACTGGCTGCTGCGTCAGTCGCTAACAGATTGGCACTCACTGACCGGAACTCGGGGCCCAGTACTCACTGGCCGCTGCGTAAATCACCTACTCCGGAGTGGCACTCGAGGGGAGCGACCCACACGAGTAAAGTAACCAATGTCTCACAAGTATCACAATAGCAGGACTGGATCACGACTATGATCAAAGTGGGAAAACCCATCCACTAAAGAAAACCCCAATCTGATGCAAAGATAAACATCCGGTCAACCCCCTAATGTCCGCGGTTGCCGCAATACCCCATAAGTCCAAATCTGATAAAATAACCAACATCTGGTCAACCGCCTAATATCCGCGGTTACCACAATGCCCCACAATCCATAATCAAGTACAACCTGTCCCAGACTCCAAAGTCCCGACTACACTGTCCCAAACCCCTGCTCAAACCCGAGCAACATGAATCAAAAGTCTAAATGAAAAGGAAAAAATGAACAATCATGGTTTCTCCTAAGTCAAGTCCCAATATGATAGTGTAGCAATAAATAGTGGCCTATCTAGATGTCCATACAAGCATGCAAATGTTCTCATGAAAGATAAAGAAAGTGTATCAAATAGTAGCTCCACATGTGTATCAAATAATAGCTCCGCATAGATATAACCATCATGCCAAAATCACTAACCAATTACACATGTCTATAATCCCTGATCCATAATAAATCACTAAAGTAGTACCCGTGTATAAATAAGTCATCTTGTCCCAATGAATAATCCGCTTAATCAACTTTCATACAAGTCTATGTGCTAACATGACATGCTAACATATCACCACCATAGTATATCAATCCCACAAAAATAGGCCAATGATTAATCAGGATAATTTATTTAAGCATAATTTCCAATGGGGTGCCAAATAAATTAGGGGTCTCTCTAATAGTCCTAGTGAGTAAATCACAGTAAGAGGTAAACAACAACCACCCACCTGGCATGCAAATCCAGGTCCACAAAACTCTCCAACAGTAACAGGGCTCCTTGCTGTCCAACAACTGTCCCCGCAACCTTAGAATCTGCGAAACACTACAAGATATCCGAACAAAGCATTAATGGGCCTTCCCCGGGAACAGCGTTTGCTGTTTTGCAAAACAGCACAGTAAAAGGGGATTTTTCACCTATTTGCGGCCCTCAGAAAAATCCAGAAAAAATACGGCTGCGATCCTTGCGACGAGTAGATCCAAAACGAGTATTTATACGTCCCGATCCGATGCTCCTAGCCCAAGATAGAAAATCAACAAGCCCATGCTGTCCAGGAAATCCATCACAGAAAATAGGGTCAAAATATGCCTCGGGAACCATGCCAAATACCCAAAACAGAGCGAAATGATCAATACAAAAATCGAAGCCTTATCTCTTAGGAACACGTTATCGTAGAAATCGCCCAAAAATTCCTCCTGGTTTGCGTATGGTAAATTTCTGACTGAACTACGACGGAAATGGGCCGAAAAATGGAAATCGTCGAAGCGCGCCGC
Source organism: Tillandsia leiboldiana (assembly GCA_029204045.2). Taxonomy (NCBI): domain Eukaryota; kingdom Viridiplantae; phylum Streptophyta; class Magnoliopsida; order Poales; family Bromeliaceae; genus Tillandsia; species Tillandsia leiboldiana. Next base: position 43,908,834 of record CM055065.1, read on the forward strand.
GTCACAGAGAACTCACTGTCGGCAACTCCAAAAATTCTAGGACTTCCTAAAGTGGTAGAGGACAGAGAGGGGAACAAGTCTTCTTCAGGCCACACCCTCAGATTCTCTCACTAGAACTCAGAAAAATAAGAGAAAGGAGGGGGTGATGGGCTTTTTATAGCCCACCAAACATTCGGGCGCACCCCCGAATTCGGGCGCCCGAATGGGCCGCAGCCCAGCCCACGATCAGCGCCCGGAATCACCCGGGCGCGACATGTGTCCCCGAACAGGAAACAGCGGCGCCCGCGAATCGGGCGCCGCCGCGTGTTCTCGCCCGAACACCGCACCAGCGACGCCCGCCAATGGCGGGGCGCCGCATGGCGCATGTGGGCTGCGCGTCGCCCGCCACGCGGGCGGCGCCCGCCAACCAGCGGCCGACACGCCACGTGTCCCGCACCCGCGTGCGTATGGCGTCGGCACCGCGTGCTCCGTGCCTCGTGAGCCCGCGAATCCGGGGCCGCCGCGTGGTGCGCCCCGGTCCATGCGCTGAGCCACTCGACTCCGTGGACCGCGCAGCATGAGCCCACCAATAGGAAGCCGCCACGTGACCCACCGCCAGTCCACTGCACTAGCGCGCACCCTCCGTGGACCGCGAAGCGTGAGTCGACCAATAATAGGCCGCCATGTGGCATCCCCGCCGATCCACGGCTCCCCCGTGCACCAAAATACACTGTAAACTTTCGGGCGTCCGTTTTTGGGCGTCCGGACTCCGAAAAATACGAGTAAATAACCGTTTTCAAGCGTTTTTCCGCGCTGAATCCAAATACGGCCTCTGTTTAGTCTATAACCTTTTCAAAACTTCAGCAAAAGCAACCGAAAGATAAGCTTGTTACGGAATTTGAGTTGGCGTATTTCGTGAAATCGGTTAAGTCTTGAAGATTGAAGATGAAAAAGTTGGATCATTTACCTCAATCTCAAGAAAGAAGAATTCAAATGGATCAGGTACGTTTTACTAAAGAATTTTGATGATCCAAATACTTAGTATAGTGTAGAAACACTTGGATGAATTTTTGATTGCATAAAAATAAAAAACTGGGCATTTTACATGTTCAGAGTCCGGACCGTGGATCTCAGACCGGACCCCGAACGTAGGTTTGTTCATGTGCAATTCCAGTCCGGACCTTGAAAATTTCAGTCCGGACCCCGAACGTGGAATTGTTGAAATTGCATGAACAGTCCGGACCGTGGATTGCAGTCCGGACCCCGAATGTCGTCTTTTCTGGAAAAAGTCTGTTTCGCTGAAGCAGTCCGGACCGTCAATTCCAGTACGGACTGTCGTCCTGTAAAATTCCAGAATTGGTTAGTTTTTTATGCTTATCTTCTTCCAACGGTTTCTAACCTATAAATAGACCCTACGATTCATTTTTTAGGGTAATCCAAATACGGTCAAAAATAGAAAAATCCACATATAGAGAAGAAAGGAAATACTAGATTTAATTCTATGTTTCTTCATCTATATTATTAATTTGATTCTAGGTTTTCCAAACTCAGATTTTGAGTAGAATCAAATTAATGAATACTTAGATGATATTTCCGATCTATTTCTAATCTAAGTATTCGGCGGATCATCACCACCCAAAAACAACGATTTTTCCAAAATCGGCGCGTGGACTCGCGTGGCCTTGTGGATTCAAGGTGCTACCGCTCTCGTGGATTCGGAGCGAGGTACATTCGTGGATTCGAGACGTGCTACTGGGTGAAGACCGTGGATTCGGTCGGATGTCGTGGACTCGACGTTGGACGCCGTGGATTCGGCGTTGGGCGCTGATCGTGGATTCGAGAAGCGTTGCGGAGCGAGCGGAGAAGATCTACTAGGAGCGTATGGAAAAGGTTGAGTCGTCTGTGAGTACGGTATATCACCTTGTACGTGTTTAATTCTAGTGGATTTCACCATGTTATCGGTCCCGTGGTTTTTTACTCCGGTTTGGAGTTTTTCCACGTAAAAATCTTGCGTGTTTATTTTTATTTCCGCATTGGGTTTTATTGCGCAATGATTTTTTGAGTGTTTAACGTTTACACCTATTCACCCCCCTCTAGGTGTTTTTTTTCCCCTATTTAGATCCAATTATACATAACCCAACAAGTGGTATCAAAGAGGGAATAGGGTTGTAAACAATGGTTAAAAGTGGAAACATCAACAGACCCCCGTTATTCGATGGAACAAATTATGCCTACTGGAAAGTACGGATGAAAGCCTTTTTAATTTCCATCGACGAACGGGTGTGGCAATCAATTGAATTAGGATGGTCTAATCCAACTGAAATTATTGCTGATGTTCGCACCATCAAACCTAGGTCGAAATGGACCAAGGAAGAGATTGATTTATCTTCTTACAATGGCAAAGGAATTAATGCTTTATTTAATGCCTTGTCACAAACTGAATTCTCTCGCGTCTCGGCATGTGAGACTGCGAAAGAAATCTGGGATGTTCTTCAAGTTACACATGAGGGAACTAACCTTGTGAAGATTCAAAAACTGCAAATGCTTACGAGCAAGTTTGACTCTATTTTCATGGCAAAAAATGAATCTTTCACAGACTACTATACACGATTGCAAGACATCGTAAACACATGTGCTAACTTGGGAGAGAAAATTCCAGAATTTAAAATTGTAAGAAAAATTTTAAGAACTCTTCCTGAAAGATTTCGATCCAAGGTTACGGCCATTAAAACTATTAAACACCCGGACGAAATCCGTGTAGAAGAATTAGTTGGTTCATTACAAACTTATGAAATGACGTTTCCTACTAACTATTCTTCTGGACAAGCATCTTCTTCTAAGTCTTCAGGTTTTGCGTTGAAAACAACAAAAGAAGAAGACGCGGATTCATCCTCCTCAGACTATGATGAGAACCTATCTATGGAGGACTTTGAGAAGCAGCTCGCTCTCTTGACAAGGAAGTTTCGCCGAAATTTTTGAAGGGGTAATTCAAGCAAAACTCCATCCTTTGGAAAGTCGAAGAAAGGCAAAGGCTCTCCAAGTTACAAGCCAAGAAAGCAAGAGAACTTCTCAAAGGATAAGAAAAGTTCAGAAGGACAAGTCCAATGCTTCAAGTGCCGAGGATACGGCCATATCTCAACCGAGTGTCCAAATAAGAATCCGGCAAAGAAGATGGCGATGCAAGCCGTCACTTGGGATGACACCTCAACGTCAAATGAGTCATCTTCCAGTGATGAAGAGAATAACGCAACGGCATTCCACGCGTCCACATCTTCACCCTTCATGTGCTTAATGGCAAGTACATCCGACTCACTGTCCAACTCCACTGTTGAAAAGATTGCAACGAACTATGAATCGGATAATTCGGAAGGTGAAGACTTTGCTCTTGCCTACCATAAGCTTTTGAGGGATTCAAAGAAACTGGCAAAGCAAAACAAGAGTTTGAGAGGGAGATTGTAGGATCTCGAAGAAGAAGCAAAAAGGGCATCTTCTCTCTCAAACGCTCTTGAAGTGGAAAGGGATAATCTGATTAAAGTAAATGTTTCCCTTCAAGAGTCCAATGAGCATTTCGAGAAGAATTATGTAGATATGGTGAACAAAGCGAATTACTTCTTGAAACTCTACGGCAAGGCTCGACAGAAAAAATTGAAAATGACGGAGACCATTTTCCAACTCAAGGATGATCTAAAGCAATTTTCTTCTGGAAGGAGTAAGTTGGATAAGCTTCTTGGTCTTGGTCAAACAAATCGGTTCGGCCTCGGATACACTCAAACTGGAGACATTCCTAGTTCGAGTGGGACAGTCTTTGTGCCCCAGTCGGTATCTCCTCCTCCGACACCGGAATTGACGACAAACAACGACAACAAACCTACTTCCCCCTCTTCGGGATCGTCTAGAACAAAGGTATGTTTTCGTTGTGGTTATGCAGGGAACATAAGAAGAAACTGCAAGAATGGAGCGCAAAGATCAAATCAAGCACATCTTGCAACTACTACCAATGAGTTCATTTCCCGCAAATCAAAGAAGGATCTTTCAAAAGGAAAGAACATCGGTAGTTCATCAAACAAGACGACGACGTCAAGGAAAAGCGATGGATCAATCAAGACGCTTTCACCAAAGGTATCAACTTCACAATTATTTCCGACGTACGCCAAAACTCGAAAGGTTTGGGTACGCAAAGGTGAAATCTTCCCTTGTCTTGTTACTAATATTTCCTTGCATGCATATGATAATTCGTCTTGGTATCTGGATAGTGGTTGTTCCCGTCACATGACCGGTGACAAAAACTGCTTTCAAAATTTTGAGAAAATCTCCGGAGGACTTGTAGTTTTCGGAGACGGTCGGTCTTCCAAAATTGTTGGAAAAGGAACAGTAGCTATTCCAGATGGCCCAATTCTGAATAATGTGTTATTTGTTGAAGGCCTTAAGACTAACCTCATAAGTATCAGTCAACTTTGTGACAATAATTTTTCAGTTAATTTTTTATATGTTGAATGTGTTGTAACTGATAAGGACCATGTTTTCTTTTTAAAGGGGGTTAGATCTGAAAACAATTGTTATGTTGTTCCCAATAAAATTTCTGAAAACTGTAACTTAGCCTCTTTGTATAATGAAACACTTTGGCATGAAAGGCTAGGTCACATAAAAGGAACTTGCTAGAATTTCAAACAAAGACGTGGTCAAGGGGGTTCCAAAACTTTCACTTAAACAAAACATTGTGTGTGGTGGTTGCCAAAAGGGAAAACAATCCAGGACTGCACACAAGAAGTTGAACCACGTTGGTACTAAACGGCCTTTGGAACTATTGCACATGGATTTAATGGGGCCAACACGTCAACCATCTTTGGGAGGTAAATGGTATATTTTCTTATTGGTTGATGATTTCTCTAGATACTCATGGGTAGCATTTTTAAAAGAGAAAGCTGATACTTTTGATTCTTTTCACGAGATTTGCCATCGTATTATGATTGAAAAGAATGAAAAGATCATTCGTGTTAGAAGTGATAGAGGTGGAGAATTCATAAATTCTAAATTCATTGATTTTTGCACTTCCAACGGCATTAAACATGAATTCTCAGAACCCTATACACCTCAACAGAATGGTGTAGTCGAGCGCAAAAACAGGATTGTACAAGAGATGGCACGTGTTATGCTTCATAGCCGGAATTTACCGTTATATTTTTGGGCTGAAGCTGTGAACACTGCAGTCTATGTTATTAATCGAGTGTATTTGCGCCCGGAAACTTTAAATACACCATATGAACTATGGTTTTGTAGAAAACCAAACATCAAATATTTTCGTATCTTTGGGAGTCGGTGTTACATTTTACGTGACCGCGAAAATCTTAGAAATTTTGACTCTCGAAGTGACGAAGGGATTTTTATGGGTTATTCTACAAACAGTAGAGCATATCGGGTATTTAACTTGGAATCTAAAACGATAGTTGAATCTATAAATGTTAAAGTAGATGAAGCTTTCCACTTTGCATCTGATAAATCTACCCCTAATATCTCTCTTGATGATGATACTCCTGCAAATGCATCTTCTCATAACAATTCTTCCGATAATGATGATGCATCTAATGATTCTTCAAGTTTATCTGATATGCAGGAATCATCTCATGTGCCTCCGAGTACTCCGTTACCTCAAACGTTACGCATCTCCAAGGATCATCCGGAATCTAATATTATTGGAGACCCACAAGAAGGAGTCAGGACTCGGAGACAGTTGGTTTGTGGATTCGCTTGTTACGTTTCCTTAATCGAACCAAAGAACGTCGATGAAGCTCTTCAGGATGACTACTGGATTGAAGCAATGCAGGAAGAGCTCCATCAGTTTGAACGAAACAAAGTCTGGGAATTAACGACGCCTCCGAAGCAACACAATGTGATTGGTACTAAATGGATTTTCAAGAACAAGAAAAATGAGGATGGTACCATCATCAGGAACAAAGCACGTTTAGTTGCTCAAGGCTACTCTCAAATAGAAGGTATAGACTTTGATGAAACTTTCGCCCCTGTAGCTAGACTCGAGTCCATTCGTATCCTATTTGCAATTGCTTGTCATTTTAAAATAAAACTCTTTCAAATGGACGTTAAGAGCGCATTTTTAAATGGGTTTTTAAATGAGGAAGTTTATGTGGCTCAACCGAAAGGTTTTGTAGACCTTAAACTACCTAACCATGTTTTTCGTTTGAAAAAGGCTCTTTACGGTCTAAAACAAGTACCGCGAGCATGGTACGAAAGGTTAACGAAGCACCTTTTGGAGAAGGGCTATACTCGAGGGGGAGCAGACAGGACTCTCTTTGTGAAGCATTATCAAAATAACTTCATTGTAGCACAAATCTATGTCGATGACATCGTATTTGGTGCAACAAGAGATAATGATGCTTCTAGATTCGCTGAAACCATGGAAAGCGAATTTGAGATGTCCATGATGGGCAAACTGACATATTTTCTTGGATTACAAGTGAAACAAAGTGACGATGGCATCCATCTGTGTCAATCCAAGTATACAATGGAGTTGGTCAAAAAGTTTGGTTTAGAAAATTCTAAAGATTTTCCGACTCCAATGGGAACTAGCAATAAGGGATTAGGAAGTGAATCTCTTAGTGAGAATGTAGACGAGAAACTCTATCGCAGCATGATTGGAAGTCTACTTTACCTCACGGCTAGTCGCCCGGACATATCCTTTAGTGTTGGGATTTGCGCGAGATATCAATCAGCACCAAAGGAGGTTCACCTGAAAGCGGTGAAACAGATCATCCGGTACATCAAAGGGACAATAAATTTCGGAATTTGGTATCCTATGGGAACAAGTCTAGATATTGTAGGATACTCAGATGCCGATTGGGCAGGATCAGTGGATGATCGGAAGAGTACGAGTGGTGCATGTTTTTATCTTGGCCATTGCCTTGTTGCGTGGCATAGTAAAAAGCAAAACTGCATTGCACTCTCGACTGCCGAAGCGGAATATATCTTAGCGGGTAGTTGTTCAACCCAACTCATTTGGATGAAAAGTGTGTTGAGCGACTTCCGAATTTCAGCAACTTCGGTAACGATTCTCTGTGACAACACCAGTGCTATAAATATTTCCAAAAACCCAGTGTTGCACTGAAGAACAAAACACATTGAACTTAGATATCATTTTCTTAGAGAGCTAGTTGAATCAAATATTCTTCAACTTTCATATATTTCAACTGAAGATCAATTAGCTGACATTTTAACAAAACCTTTGGATCAAAAACGTTTTATTCATTTGCGTAAGGCAATTGAAATGTTTTCCTTGAAATAATTTCTTTTTGAAACCAATCCTTAGGTTAGGTTTTGTTTTTGTGTTTTTGTTCTTTACCTATGCTTGTACATAGAACATTAATTGAGCATTAGTTATATTGACTTTAACTGCATCCTTTTATATGTTTAGAAATTTATTATGCTTTGGATATCATAATAATTCATTTGATGCAATGATCATTTATGTCAATTAAATCATCTTTGTTTTGATCAAAGTCAATTTCTCTCTCAATGATCTCTTGGTATAGTTTTTATCTTATTTGACTATTTTGTCGAGTATGAAATCGAGATCAATCTTTGGTTGAGTTCTTTATATCTTAAATAATTGATAGCCAATTGAGGGGGAGTCAAAAGAAAAAAATGTTATGCTCAAAAGATGTGGAAAGAGTTACATCCCAATGAGGAGTGTGAAAACTACCACCACATGGAGGAAAGAGCTACCACCTCAGTCGTCCGAGTACTGTGTGCAGCTACCACATGTATACAAAGCATGGTTTTTCAAGTTGTCTAGATAAAATGCTTTTTGGAATACTTGACTCTGTCAAATTCCAAGGTTGGTATAAGGTGGGGATTTTATTGAAAGATGCTCAAAGAGCCACTCCTTACAATAAATTGACTAGATATATTATCTAACTTATCTGGGATTTCAAACATCTATTGATCTTGGTATTTCATTTTCTTTACCAAATTGATGATTTGATAAAGGCATTACTCATAAGATCATGTTAGATGTGATTGAAGTTGTTCAACTTTAAGGGATTTAATTTTTATAAATTTTCGTTTCGTTATTTGGATATTTTTGATAGATTTGGCATAATCTATTTCTTGTTGTATGAAACGATGATTTTTATTTAAAGTTGATACACAAAAGTGCTTACAATCTTTTTCTGGAATTTCTGGAATTTTTCTGAAGAAAAAGTTTGGAGCCGGTCCGGACTGGACAAGCTGATCCGGACCCCGAACGCAGGAAAATCCTGCGGGTAGCCGATCCGGACTGGACTCTTCGGGCAGTCCGGACCGCGGCTAGGGTTTATATGAAACGAAGAGGATTTTGATTTTATTTCATCACAAGCTTTCGTTTCTAAGCCTCCAAACTTTCTCTCTCTAAAAAGCAAGGATCTTGGAGCCCTCTAAACTCATTCTCTTCACTTCAAAGTAAGTTATCTTGATCAAAATCTCGATTTTTCACAGTTTTTCATATTTTCTCTCAAAACGTGATGAAAATCTCATATCTTTTTCGTTTGTGGATGGTTTTTGATCAAACTTCTTTTGAAATAAGAACTCTGGGTAGATTAGTTTTGATTATATGCTAGGTTTTCTCTTGAAAAACGAATTTTTGGGCTTTGATTTCAAAGATTTCGGTTTTAGGGCATATTTTGAGAATTTTTGAAAATCATGGGATTGATCTATTTTTAAAATTCTTTTTGCAAAACTAATTTGATCCCTAGTCTCTCTACACGATAATGATTGTTTAGGTACAATTTTGGAAATTTTTGAAAATAAACAATTTTTCTCGTGTTCTTGAGTATTGCTCACAGGCTATTCTATTATCTGAGCACGAGTAGCAAAATGGTTTTCGCTTGGATTATTGCGCTCATTGTAGCATTAGTGGGAACTCGAGCATCTGTCAAAAAGGAACAAGCTGAAGCAAGTCAGGAGAAGATAAACACTGTTCCTCAAGTTGAGTCAGAATCAGAGGATGAAGAAGATTGAGAAATATTTTGTAATGAATCAAAACAAGCGGTGGATGACGAAGATAGGTTCTATCTAGAGGAAAAGAAGCTGATAACGTCTTACTCAACAACCAAACATCCCACAAGGAGCAAGAATTCGAGAGGCAGAGGAATTCAAATCAATGAACCACTCGCCGGAGCACGCTCTCTGCCTAGAGAATCTAAGCATACACCTTCAGCATCCATACAATCGTCTTCTACCATCAAGACAATCACCACAAAAGCTGATATACTGTCTATGCAACGAGCACAAAGGAGAATGTCTGAAGCTCATGAAAGAATGTCGGCTGACATTCACAAAATGAAAAAGGACTCCTCCAAATTATCAAAAATGCTTAAAGGGATTCTACACAAACTGGACTGCAGTAGCTCAGAAGGATCAGAGTCTGACAATTGAACTTCCTTCTAACATATCGTTTTGTTGTGCAGGCTTAGTTTTCAGTTTTTTCTTTTAGGTCTCTGATTTTTCTTGCTTTAGTACTTTTCACCTCTCCGTTTTGTAGTTGTTTGGCTTATTTTGTGACAAAAAGGGGGAGAGAGTATAGGAGAACTTGTGTGAGAACAATGCACAATGCTCTGTGATTGGCCATGACTATACTTGTGTGAGAACAATGCTGAAACTAAGGTAAGTATAACTTTCAACTTTGGTTTTATATGTGTTTTGATGCATGCCTCCGCTAACTATTCGACTAACTATTTGGGCATGTAATACAACTAACAAGTTGCTTGTTGACTAACCTTTCTGTGACATTTGGATTTGTATTGCTTAGAAGATATGTCGATTTTTTATTGTGATTTTCTTACATATCTGAATTTGAAAATGTCATGATGAGTATAAACTCTATCTCTGTATTTGGTTTTGATTGTTGAAAATTCTTGAGGTTACTAACGATCTTTTGTGTCAAGAATGATTTCTTTTGCAGAGATTACAGATGTCTAAGTCTAGAGTCTGTTTTAGGAGTTTAACTCATGTATTTATCTTTATTTGGATCTCCAATGTAAATTTTTGTTGTATGGTGATATCAACAAAAATATCTTTTTGAATTTTCTTGAGTGGATTTGTGTTTTGTCACGAAACCGCCAAAGGGGGAGATTGTTATGGAATTTGAGTTGGCGTATTTCGTGAAATCGGTTAAGTCTTGAAGATTGAAGATGAAAAAGTTGGATCATTTACCTCAATCTCAAGAAAGAAGAATTCAAATGGATCAGGTACGTTTTACTAAAGAATTTTGATGATCCAAATACTTAGTATAGTGTAGAAACACTTGGATGAATTTTTGATTGCATAAAAATAAAAAACTGGGCATTTTACATGTTCAGAGTCCGGACCGTGGATCTCAGTCCGGACCCCGAACGTAGGTTTGTTCATGTGCAATTCCAGTTCGGACCTTGGAAATTTCAGTCCGGACCCCGAACGTGGAATTGTTGAAATTGCATGAACAGTCCGGACCGTGGATTGCGGTCCGGACCCCGAATGTCGTCTTTTCTGGAAAAAGTCTGTTTCGCTGAAGCAGTCCGGACCGTCAATTCCAGTCCGGACTGTCGTCCTGTAAAATTCCAGAATTGGTTAGTTTTTGATGCTTATCTTCTTCCAACGGTTTCTAACCTATAAATAGACCCTACGATTCATTTTTTAGGGTAATCCAAATACGGTCAAAAATAGAAAAATCCACATATAGAGAAGAAAGGAAATACTAGATTTAATTCTATGTTTCTTCATCTATATTATTAATTTGATTGTAGGTTTTCCAAACTCAGATTTTGAGTAGAATCAAATTAATGAATACTTAGATGGTATTTTCGATCTATTTCTAATCTAAGTATTCGGCGGATCATCACCACCCAAAAACAACGATTTTCCCAAAATTGGCGCGTGGACTCGCGTGGCCTTGTGGATTCAAGGTGCTATCGCTCTCGTGGATTCGGAGCGAGGTACGTTCGTGGATTCGAGACGTGCTACTGGGTGAAGACCGTGGATTCGGTCGGACGTCGTGGACTCGACGTTGGATGCCGTGGATTCGGCGTTGGGCGCTGATCGTGGATTCGAGAAGCGTTGTGGAGCGAGCGGAGAAGATCTACTAGGAGCGTATGGAAAAGGTTGAGTCGTCTGTGAGTATGGTATATCACCTTGTACGTGTTTAATTCTAGTGGATTTCGCCGTGTTATCGGTCCCGTGGTTTTTTACTCCGGTTTGGAGTTTTTCCACGTAAAAATCTTGCGTGTTTATTTTTATTTTCGCATTGGGTTTTATTGCGCAATGATTTTTTGAGTGTTTAACGTTTACACCTATTCACCCCCCTCTAGGTGTTTTTTTTTCCCTATTTAGATCCAATTATACATAACCCAACAAAGCTTGACCCCAAACCCTCTCTGAGTCCATCCAACACATCCCTTTGACATGTTGTGGCCCCAACACACCACTAACAGGTGTTCCACACCCTGAAACATGGGGAAAAACTACACGGGGATCTGGGTCACTACGCTTGGCCTGATGAACCCCTTATCCAAAAGATCTTCTAGTTGTGCCTTGAGCTCCCTTAATTCTGCGAACGCCATTCGATACGGTGCCTTGGTGATAGGTTGCGTACTCGGAAGAAGCTCGATGGTGAATTCGGTTTCTCGCTCGGGGGGGGCATCCCGGACAGTTCGGTCGGAAAAACGTCTGAAAAATCCCTTACGATAGGGATATTCGAGAGCAGTGCCAAGGGGCGAGTCGCTAAGTCCACCGAGGCCAAGTATGTTATACATCCACCCTCCATCAGTTTCCTAGCCCGCGACGCAGAGATAAAAGAAGAGAAAGAGGTGCTCTTACATGCCAAGTACACGTGATCTGGAAAGCCAGGTTCCTGCAGCCGCACCTGGCGCTTCTCGCAATCAATCACCGCCTGGTACTTAGTGAGCCAAACCATACCGAGTACCACATCGAACTCCTTAAGCGGGATTACCACTAAATCCCAAGGACAACGTAGCCTCCCCAACTTTATCGGACAGGAAGGTACAAAACTAATCACTTCTAAAGGTCCTCCAGGGGTTAAAAAGGGTTCCCACTCTCTTCCAGGTGATCTCCTTTTAACCCCAAGGAGGAAACTCCAACCTCACCTATACCTTACCCAGGTTGCAAGATTCGGCTGTAACCTAAAGCCCATAGACCTATGAGGCACAGCTTAAACAACGGTCTACCCCCACATCACTCGCGACCCAAACTCAGGAGGGTACGCTCCTTGTCGTAGCATAACTCCCCTCACCGGTTAGCAGCGTTGCCCTCTCCTCCCGTCGTGGGGTCAGAGGGCGTCGGGTCGATACTAAAAGGGATCTCCCAACTGATCGAGTTAGGGTATCCCCTCCCCAAATACCCATGACTGATAGTGCCGCCGACACACCTACCAATCACCGGCAACAAGAACGTCGTAAAGTAAGGCTCTAGGTCGAGAGGTCAGATCTACCGAAATTATGGACGCTACTCCACTACCCTCCACCAATCTAAGAAAGGCGAGCAGAAAATGTTCTTACAAGTTAAGTTCACAAGTTCCAGCAAGCCCGGTTCCCGGAGGCGCACTTGGAACTTCAGGCAGTCAAACACCGCTTACAAATTTGCTGTGACAGTCGATCCCGAGCGCCACACCGAGATCCCTAAGCGGGATCCTCACTAGTTCATAGAGCTTAAGAACCTGCCTAACCTTGCTGGCCGGGAAGGAACATAGCTACCTGCCTCGAGGGATTGCCCAGTAGTCCGAACGAACCTATTTCTACGATGGAGGGTTTCTTCTAGTAACAATGGGTAAGGGCGAAAGAAATAAGATGGTAAGGTGTGGGTGCTCCAGTATCAACGAGATCTTAATTCGAAGAGAAACTACAATGGAGTATTACCTGTTGGTACTCTTTCCGGGGCAGTGCGTCCTCTGCCGGGTCGTCGCGGGGTTTCCGACCGCAGCCCTTGGGCCAACGGCGCACGGCGCGGAGAGACTGGGATCCGGCGTCGCCATGATCGGGTTTGGGTTGGCCGTCGTAGAGAACCTCCTGTGGGGCTGTGGCGGTACCTCTCTCCTTGTGCCGAAATGTTGAAGGAGTAGTCGCCGGTTTCAGGGGGCAGAATGAGCGGAAGTGTCCTGGCTTCCCGCATCCGAAGCAATGGTCGTGCCTCCAGGAACAATCGATCACCTAGTGTGCTCCTCCACAGATGATGCAAGGCTTCTCCCCCGGTTCCGGTTCTCTTATCGGCGTACTCTTGGTCCCTTGCTTCGTCTTCGAATGTTTGGGTGGTCGGCTTCCCTCGGAGAGGCCCTCCCCAGGATAATGATGGGGTCACTTCTGGCCCTAATTGGGCTCATGGTCCTCCCGCAGGGCACGAGCGTCGGCCAGTTCTCGCTCCACCCAAGTGGCTATGTCGACCATCTCTCGAAAAGTGGGCAACCCTACTGCTGGCATTACCCGAAAGGTGTCGCTCCTCACGTCGTCCACGAAAAAACGGGCCATGTGGGGTTCGTCCCTCCTACCAAAGGGAACACGATCAGTCACACCGGTATCTTGTGTCAATGAGTACATGCGTTCTGTGAGCGTTAACAGTTGCCCGGCCATGTCGTGCAACTGTTGTCGAAGTAGCCGGTTCTCCGCAACTGTCAAAGCCATCACATCCATTTCTATGCCGTTGATTGAAGACCAAGTCCGGGCTATTATCTATGCATACATAGAAACCAAGTCAACCCTAGACTTAACTGGTCTAACACCATGACCTGCGAACAAACCGGAACTCTATCCCCTTTCCCCCAAACACACCCGTGCTCTACGCACCTATTCCTTGACTATCTCGTTGGTCAGTTGCTAGTGGTAATGTACTTCTGTGGATGTTGGTCAACGACAATCGTGGTTAAAGTTATTTTTCTCTGATACCATAAAATCTGTCACGCCCCAGGGGTTTAAAATAAGCAAAAAATGTGTACATTTTTTTCTTTTTTTTTTTATAAGTACACCCGCCGGGCACGTGCGCAGATCCGCCGCATACGTGAGAGTCCTTGAAGAGCCAGGCAGAGTGACCCTTGCGCATGCACGGCGTAGAGGAGTACAATAACACTTTAACCACACTAGCTAAGTACGAAAGAGAAAGGAGAAAGTAGCCAATCGATATTTCTAATAAGGACTCCAAGTTTAGAAAGGATAAATCCACGGGTTGTAAAACGGTGCCCACACGACACCTAAATTTTATTAAACATTTTCACAATCTTTTGCTTAATTTGAAAAGAGTCGCCGAATCAACAACTAGTAAGGGAAAACATTCATCCACAAGAAAACACAGTTCAAACCCAACATCCACAATAATGTATCACACGCACATAAGCTAACTAACCGAAATAATCAAAACGTAAGTAAAAGAAAGGTCACCAACCCCTAATCGGGGGCTAAAAACCTCGAGTCGCGGCCTCACCGTCGTCCCGGATCCCACCCCTGACCGAACCTGTCACAGTGTGGGAAGTCAGTGACCAAAGAGTAAGAGGTAGATGTAAAACATGTAAGATGCTATAAGTAATGAAAGGAAAGCAAACCGATAAACCAGAGCATCCAAAACTCCCCCTTATGAATCCACAGTACCCGTGTAAGTCAGAACAGAACACCTGCCAAAAGGTCTAAAGACCCCCAGCGAACAGAATCACCTTGCTCTCACCTTGGTGCTTTTAACCCCTCTACGGTACTTGTGCAGAACCTTAAGTAACCGTAAGGGGGTCCCAACCACGTCACCTTGCGGGGTACACGGGTCAACATACCACTTCTCCGGAAAAGTACACCGATGTGGTGGCCAAACCGCTGGTGTGCGCGTAAGCAGCCATGAGCATAATGACCGAAGTCGGTGTGTGATATAGAGCACCGCGACACCAGTCGCAACAGATAGTAATAAAGGGATACTCATGCGAAAAGGGGTTAGTTGAAAACCACCAGCACATCTACTTTACTCTTACATAGAACATGATGAGACCTCACTTTAAAAAGGATGCACGAAAAGGGTACCCATATTGAATCGCGTTGAACAGAACACCTGAAACCGTCCTGCGCCCTTGCACGACTCCCAGATCCCTAAAAGTCCCCAACAAAAACATCAGTAACACCTACTTTAAAACCCAGACCACCCGAGTAGAGAAACAAACTAAGAGATGCACGGGTGGACACAGAGACCGGGCGGCGGAGCTTGACAACCCTGCGCGGCCGATTTCCCCGCGCGGCGCGTGTTGCGGAGCGACCCTGCGCGGGCACCAGCCCCGCGTGGCAAGTTCCCCGCGCGGCACACGCTGCGGAGCAGCCCCGCGCGGACGCGCGCCGCCTGCGGGCAGCGCCCAGCGAGACACCAGCCCACGCGGGCACGCGCTGCCTGCAGGCAGCGCACGGGCGGCACCAGCCCGCGCACTGCCTGCGGGCAGCGCCCCTCGCGGCACCCGTCCGCGCGGCCGTGCGCTGCCTGCGGGCAGCGCCCGCGCGGCAGCAGCCCGTGCGGGCGCGCGCGCTGCCTGCGAGCAGCGCCCCGTGCGGCACCAGCCCGCGCTGCCTCCGGGCAGCGCCTCTGCGGCACTGCGCCGCGTGCGGTGCGGCCCCGCACGGGCGGCAGCTCCGCGCGGCGTCCCGCACCGTATGTGATGCGGCCCCCGCGCGATGGTGGCCCGTGCGCGGCGCGCCGCACCGTAGGTGGTGCGGCCCCGCGCGACAGGAGGTGTGGCGGCGGCGGCGACGCGACGGACGGTGAAACCCTAAAAGCCCAAGAAAACCCAACCAAGAACGACAAAAACCAATAACTAACACCGCTTACCTTGATCTATTGGAGAAGATGATCCGTTCCCGTTCCTCGCGGTGGTGAGGATCCGGACCCTCTCCCCACAGACGGTAACGTCTCGTTCCCGGCTTCCGGCACGTTGAACGAAGAAGATTCGGGTTCCGCTTTCCTTTTTCTCTCTTTTCTCTCTGATTGGGGTTTCCTTTTTCTCATACGTATAATAAATCCCTAAATGCGATAAACGGGATTCTCTAACTAACCTCTAGATAAGAGTGCCACCTAAGCCAAGTTCTAAACCAGTCGGTGCGGATTTTGATGCACCAAAAGCCTTAACAGGTTCGACTTATCCCAACATTCCCGTTAACACAAAAGACTCAATCCGGGAGATCCGTAAGTCGGATTTCGGATCCAATCGCTCCGCCGTTCACCATTTCTCGGGCTCTATCATGGAAAAATATTCGCAAACCACGACGGTCTACCCAGGAAAACTTGATAAATTATTTCCCCTAATAAACTAATTTATTAAAAACGAAATAAAAAGAGGACAAAAAAAGTCATGATACTACACTCACTGACTCATAATGTATAAAATGACTAAATTGAGGACTTAACTTAAGTCCCGGGATCTGCCGGAATTTTTGATAATCCGCCGATCGACTGATATTAGTCGAATGGTGCCTACAGGCTGCCGAACTTAATGAAACTTTACCTGCTGCTCCGGAACACTTCATTTTAGGTGTCTAGATAGCGACAATCAACTTTGTGCCATAAATTCCCCTAACTGTGTTGTAATTACTATAGATTGCACCCGAATTCGCCGATTTCAGCTTCGGAAGTCGCAGACGAGAAATAGAATTCACTGTACCAGTCAAGACAACATCGGGAGCAGCCAAGTATACCTGGCAGTCATAGGTGATCATCTAATTTGCTCGAATCGTATGTTTTGCGCCGAAACTATGATAAATCAACGATTTTGCCGATTTACGACTCGTAAAGCATTTCCCGCTTAATGAAAGCCATTAAATCTCGAATGAAAAGTTCAGAGATCACGTACACACTGTCCAAGGCAGCCCAAGTGGCTATAATTACCTCTAGACCCTTATGTTTCCAAGAAATTGCACAAAAACACTTAAAGTATATTATTTTAGCTTGTTACCTTAATTCGAAGAATTTCGAATTGATCTGAGGGTACATGGAAATAGGCCTCGATGCCCTGAGACCCGTGCTCGTTGTCTAAGAAATGCCTGAAGTCCAAAAACAATCTAGGACCAACCTAGAAATTCATATAAAGATCAACTATCAAGATCTTTAAAATTAGCCCACCATATTGGAATCTGAGGTGAGCACCATGCTCAGGAGGCTCAAGAGAGTCGAGGGCTCACCTTACTTAAGTCGCAGAGCCACCGGAGAGGTCGCCGGCGCAAGGTGGTTCAAGGCAAGGTAACCGAGAGCTCAAGTTGGATGAGCTTGCAACAGATCAGACTCTGGTGGGTAACTAAGGCAAGCAGCAATGGCAGGGGCTTGAGGATAGTGCCAAGGGTGCCACTCGCACATGCGCCGGCGTTAGGTGGCGGCGGTTGGCCGGGAAAAAGTTTGCAGCCAACCCAAGCAGCAAGGAAGGAGATAAGGGGATCCGACAGCCTAGGGTTTCATGTAAGGGACCAGGAAGGTTGCTCTCGACGAGAGAGAGCTAACCTAATGGTTGGTCGGCGTCGGAGAGCGACGGTGAAGGCGAGCAGTGGTTCTCGGCGAAGAACAAGAACCAGGGATCTAGGTTCCAGATCCTGACTTTTAGATCGAACCAGGGGACCTAAGACTCGATAGGGAGTCTCCAGAGGTCTAGCAGCAGACAATGGATGCCTTAGATCCCCCGCAGAGACACCGGAGGAGGTGCGCGATGAAGTCTGACCAAATTTAGGGTTCCGACGGCTTCCTTGATCTCGCCGGTTAACCAAAGGGTTCCAGGCTTTGGGGCTGAGTAGGGTTGATGTCCATAAGGTGAGGAAGAAGATGGGAAGCCTTGGGATTAAGAAAAACCAAAAAAGAAGGCTTGAGCTTACCTCGGATTTGAGAAAGAAGAAGAAGAAGCCGGTCTTGCTACTCCGGAGTCGCGTGGTGATGGCAGGCGATGGCGCTCCTTGGGGAGTGTATCCAGAGAAGGATAAAGACCCTAGAGAAATTCTGGAGCAGCTCGAGGGGAGGTTTGGTGGTCTCATTTCCTTCCCAACCTGAGAGCAACAATAGAAGGTTATTTTCTCGTTTTCGGCTACGGCAGGCGGTGACGACGGCTGTGGGGCTTAGGGAAGGTAGCAGAGGAGAGGAAAAGGTGTGGGGAGGAGTTTGGGTGCAAGGGTTCTTGTGGCTAGGGCTTCACAAGAGGAACCCTAGGGTTTCCTTTATATTGCATGGGAAAAGATGCAATTTGATCCTCGATTCCTTTGAATTTATTTATGGGTCCCTCACTATAGATGAATTATGCTAAGAGGCCCCCCCACCAAGTTTCATGTATTTTGATGCATAAAATATAGGGTTTCTTGCAAAAATACACTATAAAATAATATTTTACGCATTTTTTGAGGATTTTGGCTCGCCGAACATAAAAACGGACGTTCTCACATCGTTCAGCTCAACGAAACCGATCAAGTAGCGATTTTGTTTCGTCGCATTTGGATCTCGTTAAGTCGCATTAGTCCATTCTTCAAGAACACCCCCGATAATTTGAATATTCAAATTTACAAATTCCAAAAAATTAAATTCAATTTCAAATTTTTGAATTTAAAATTCATAGGTATTACAACATAATCATCAAGAACTGCCAATCTCTTTTGCCTTGAGGATCTTTTTATGCCAACCACTTTCTGTAGGTTTTCATTATGATGTGTAGCTAACTTTGTAATTGTTTGTTCCTCTTGAGAAAGCTCTTCATGGGAAGATTCAACTGGTTCAACATTTTCATGTTCTATGATTGGTTGGTCTCCAATATAGTCAAATTGATTTCTTGGAAGAGCAACTAAATCATTATTTGTTGATGGATAACCAATTGAATCCTTTATTTTCTCAAAATCCATCTTTTGAGGAACAACACTCCCACTAGCTTCAGAATCCTCAAGAAACTTGCCATTCATGGCCTCAACTATCTTGGATAAGTGATTTAGACAATAAAATCTAAATCCCATAGAGTTTACCGCATAGCCAATGAAGTATTCACTGACTATTCGGGAGTCCAACTTCTTTATATATGGGTTATAAACCCTCACCTCAACTGGACATCCCCATACATGCAGGTGATTTAAACTAGGCTTCTACTATTTTCATAACTCAAAAGAAGTTTTGGAAACAACCTTCGATAGAATCCTATTTAAAACATACACCAATGTCTTTAGTGCTTCACTCCAAAGAGATGATGGAAGATAAGGGCTGCTACTTATACTCCTTACCATGTCCATGAGTGCTCTATTCCTCCTTTCAGCAACGCCATTTTGTTGGGGAATGTCAGGCATCGTGTACTGAGCAATGATACCTTCACATTTGAGGAATCGAGCAACTCGGCCGATTATTTGACCTTTATCCGTATGTCTTCCATAATACTCACCTACTCTGTCGGACTTCACAATCTTGATTTTTCTATCCAATTATTTTTTCACCTCAACCTTATAAGCTTTAAAAGCATTGAGTGCTTCAAGTTTTTCAAATATAAAATATAGATACATGTATCTAGAGTGGTTATCAATGAATGGGATAAAACATCTTTGACCATTGAAACAAAGAGTAGGAAAAGATCCACATATATATGTCTGTATGATCTCAAGAATTTTAGAACTCCTTGCATCTTTAATGGTATTCGTGTTGGTATACTTTTCCTTTATACATTCCACATAAGTACGAAAATCGGTAAAGTCAAGATTTTTTAGGATTTTTTCTTTCACCAATTGTTTTATTCTTTCTAAAGAGAAATGAGCTAAATGCTTGTACTACAAAGAAGAGGAGTTTTCCTTAAGAATGTTCCTTTTAACACCAATGCTATGATTAATATTAAAGTTATTCTCAAAATGTGTAGTACACTGAACTTTAGCAAATTGTGGAGTTCTAGTGTGTGGAAGGGTGTTTGATACCCTTTGGATGTTTTGATGAACTTTCGAAAGTGTCTAGAAGGTTTCCGAAGAGTATTGGTGTGAATTGAAACATTTTCAAAAAAATCTAAAATTTGAAGTTTTGGCTTCGGGGTCCAGACTTAGGGAGAAAGTCCGGACCTTCCGTGCGAAATTGTGGATCCCAGTTTCGGGGTATGGAATTTTTTTGGAAAAAGTCTGGACCTTTGCCATGAAGCTTATAGGGATCCTTCGGGGTCCGAACTTTTTTTTTGGGAAAGGTTCGAATCTTTTTGGACTAGGCGGTCTTGTAAGAAAAGCAATTTCTTTTCTTAGAGGGACTTATGGAGATATTGTTACCTTAGGATTCTTAACCCTTCTCTTCCCCCTCTCCCCTTATTTGAAGGGTGCAAGAGAGAGCTTAGAGGTGAGATCTTTCCACATCTTCTTGGATTTTCTTCTCCAACTATTCTCTCACTTTGGTTTCTTCTTCCTCCTCCTCCTCTCTACCATTGGAGCTTGCATCAAGGTCTTGGAGGGAAGCAAGAGCTTGAAGAAGAAAGAGGTATGGAACCCTAGTTCCCATTACTTGCTTCTTCAAGGTGGGATTTGAGCTTAAGAGAGATTAGGAACTCTTCTTCTCTTTCTCTTTTGGGATTTCTTTTTTGAAAACCTAGTTTTTGAAAACTAGGATTTATTTTGGAGCTTTTGGGGTGAAATTGATGGGTGTATAATACTCTTGTAGGTTGGTTTTGAAGCTTTACTTTGATTTCAAGATCCTGCAAGATTTCTTGACCTAAAGTATTTTCCATCCATTTTTTTTATGATTTTTAAGAAATTTCGTAATTAGTTTTTTGAGCTGTTTTGACCCTTTGGAAACTTCCCTTAGGGCATAAGAGAACTTGTGGACAACTGGTTTGGATCTTCCACAAGGGTGTAATGTACCGAGGCTCGGTGTTTCGGATTGAACTTTTACCAAATTGGGAAAAGTGCAATGAGAACACTTTTTGGAGGTGTTCCCCGAGGTGTGGGTGAAATTTCAAGTGAAACCGAGCTTGTATGGTGCAAAATTGCCTTAGAAACGGATTTCGGAGGCTCAAATACGCAAAATCTGCCAAAGTGCAGAAATTTGTATGGAGTACCAGTAACCCATTTGGAGTACCGGTACACAATACATATTGATGCTGGAAATTGTATGGTGTACTAGTACCCCCTTTCGAGTACCGGTACCTAATGTGCCCGAATGCAGAAAAATATTAGTTTTGAATTCTGCGAAGTTGATGGGGGCTTCCAGCATATTGTTACAACATGTTAGGTAACAAAGGGCTCACCCTTTCACCTATACACACACACTCTCTTCATTTTTCTCTCTCGGTCACTCTCCCTCACCTCTCTTTCTCTCTCTAGAGAATCCTCTCCGATGTGCGCAGAATTGCGGAGTGAGTTGCAAGGGGCTTGAGATGAAGGAGGGTAAGCTCTTGGACCAAGAAAGAGCTCGAAAGCTTCAACGTTGAGGTGAGTTTCACGAAAATAATTTAGGTTTTGCCGTAATTCTTTTAGATTCATATTCCACGTGATCCTAGATGTTTTCTAATTGAAGAAATCGGAGAAAATCTCGAAGAAATGTGATGGTATTTAAGAAATGAGATTATAGGGTTTGGAGCGTAGATTTTGGATTTTTAGCTGTTTTGATTTAAAGTAATGGTTAATCCCTCTAATTGAAGATTGTAGAAGATCGCCCAACAAGTTTAATTTGAGATCCAAAGGAGCTACAACGGCCGATTTAAGAACGAACCAAAATCGGTGTTTTCCACGTTCGTCAGTGCCGTAACGCGTCTAAATGAAGTTAGGAGCTCGAGCGCATTATTTTTTTCCCAACCTGTTAGCATCGAACCGAGGTGGGTGGTGCTATCCGAAATGGTTGAATCTTCTTCTATGTCCAATTTTTCCTTTTTGAGCATTATGTGTATTAATAAAAATATGAAATCTAGAGTTAGTTTATCTATAACCATTATAGTTTCTTGCATGCTACTTAGTGTAAGAGTAGTTAACTTGTGACTAAAGGAAATTCAAAATCTAGGATGCATGAGAACTCAAGAAATTGTAAAAGAATTAGAGAAGGGATTTGGAAAAACCTAGAGAACACTAGCGACAATGTGATAATAAACATGAACCTAGTGTTAGGGTTCGAGTGACATCGTAATATTAAATAAGAACCTAGCGATAGAAGTATGAATTGGGTGACATCTTGTGATCATGTAGAGGGTCGAGACAGGTTCAGAGTTTTCTGTAGTTGATAGCGATAGTGGTGTGTCGTCTTAGAGCACCCGGTTGAGTTGAGCACTTGGGATTATAAAGTCCCCTGATAGTGTGTCGTGACTTGTCAGAGCTCCCTATAGTAGAGGACTGGATCATACTCACATTGTCTGTATAGCTTGTGGAGGTCGTTCCTCCACAAGAAGCATACTCTGGAGTGCCGTGTGTGGGGAGAGGGTGTATCTCCCCACGGGTTGAGGCTATATCTCTCCGTAGATTACCAGGTGTGGATTGAGGTGTACCTCTTGGCTTAGTTGTGAGTCGAGCTCTCCGGAAAGTCGTGTGTGGGTTGAGGGTGTATCTCCCCTCGGGTTGAGATAGTATCTCCCCACAGACGACCAGGTGTGGATTGAGGTGAATCTCTCCTCTTGGCTTAGTTGTGAGTCGGGCTAGACAATTGCCAAGCAGGATGATTGGGTTGAAAGACCATTTGGGTCGTTCATATAGATTTGGGTTTGAGGCATTGTACCGAAGCTTAGTAGTAGTTGCTCTTTTTATATTGCATAAAATAGATGCTTTACCGATTTCCTATAGATGTTTTATTGCTTTCCTACTATTTTGCTTACTTATGTCTTGATTAGACCTAGTGGAAAAGTCGGTTGGGTCAGTGGCCAAACCCACTGGAAACTTTATTGTAGTTCTTACTCCCTGCTTTACATATCTGACTCCAAGCATAGCGATGCAGGACCGTGGCAGGGGCGTCGTGCCCTAGGTAGCTTGACCTTCATGTATAGGTCACCTTTTGTATTACATGTATTAGAGGATATACAATTTGTATATTATAAGAGAATATTGTAGAGGATGTATTCTGGGAGATGTAAATGTAAAATATAAAGTTGTATGAGTATAAATGTAAATATTCAACTGTGTAGATAGGTTTACTTTTCTCGCTCCTGTATTTTCCCCTCACTGTGCATATTGTGATACATTAGCTTTTGTTGCTTGAAAATAAATGTACCGATTTTTGTCGACGCCTTGGACGTACAGGGGAGACTTTGTCCGTTCGGCGGATCTGTGCACGTGCCGAAGCGACCAAATAGGCGGGCCCGGGGCGTGACAAAAGGGTTGGCTACTATCCAGTGGGTTTGATCTCACCGAAATGGGTGAACTCCCCCTATGTCTTCCTTAGACTTTTAGGGTATAGTTGTTATGTTAAAAATGTATCGTTTGATTTATCATGATTTTTAATCTTGGATTTGAACCCTTTTATGTGTAAAAAAAAATTCATACTCTATGTAGTAGATGTCACGCCCCAGGGTCGATACTGCGACCCGGGCTCGCCAACAGATCTGCCGCCCATGTGGAAAGCCCCGCATAGATGAAGCGTCTAACCTGTAAAAGATAGTACTACAGCTATACAGATATCAGAGCGGAGAATAAACAGTTGTAAATAAAATCCAACTACTGTACAACTGGAATAAAATATAATATCCATCTCCCAAATATAAATGAGACAAAATCTGATCCATAGGAATAGTACAATAAAAGATCCTCCTATACAATATTTATGAATCCAAAAAGGGAGATTACTAAAACAAGAAATACATCCGAGTACAGTAAAATTCCACAATCCGGGATGGTACATCTATCTCACCAAAATGAATTACACTGGTAGGGATCTATCTCGTGACTCCCTGTCCACGGTGCGTCAAGCCAGCTAGAGCAGGAACGGAAGGGTAAACCTCTGCAAAATTGTCACCAACAGAGGGTGTGAGAACTACATCCTATAGTACTTCTCAGTGGGCACCGTCTCCAAGACTAACGGTCTGCCCACTAAGTCTACTAGAAGCATAAGATAATAGAATATTGAAATGAAAGGATAAGATGGAAAGAAATCTATGGCTATCATGTCTCTATCTACCATGCTCAATAGGGAAAAACAGATGATGATATGCAACCACTCGAACACGAGTTGCTCAATCGACCCAATCGTAATCACTGCCCAAAAGGGTCCAGTCAAACCTGCGCCCACCACCTACCACTCATCCACCCTGGGACGAGATTTACATAGGGCGTCTCACACGTACGGCATCGACAAGTCGCAATAGTAAAGTAACAGGCCCAGCTCCGGAGCGTCACTCGAGGGGAGCGACCCCACCGAGGAAGTATCCGCGCATCTCTGTCGAGCTCAATCTGGCTCATGCAGGCTATAGTCCAAATCCACGATCAATCAGATCGACAATATCAAACTCACGATACTAACCCACTGGCTAGAGGTACTCAATAGCCGGGACCGCCGTCAACCCAAACGGCTCCCAAAACAGGAATCCAACTCCGCACACAAAAACTCACTTGCTGGAGATACTCTACAGCTACAACAACGAAGGGTCCGAAAACTCCGGAAGATTAATACCTACAACCCCAATCAAACAAGAACAGGCTATAGGTATAGCCTCCCGTTGCTCTCGACCCGAGAACGAAAACAGCCCGTAGAACCCAGATCGCTCAAACCCTCCCGGATGAGGAAGTTTGTACAAAAAGATAATTTTTATTGCTAAATACCATTTCCACTTAGACCTTCTCGGGGTGAGGATAAAAATAGCTCCCTTTTTAGAAAACCGTCTTGATTTGAGAAAATCAACTTTTATAGATTTTAGTTCTTGTGAAAATCGGTTAAAAATAAGTTTATTTTCCGAACCCTGAAGGGCTAATGCCTTCGCCCAATCGAACAAGAACGACTCCGGCGACCCCTAGAAATTTGGAAGGAAAAACACTGGTTTACTAAAATCATGAGTGTCCAAAAACATTCTGGGTTCAAGGTCCTGATATCACAAGCGCACCACGGCCAACAACCTCGGTGGCGACAACAAATCAGAGAATACCCGACGACCCGGGACCATCGTTTACCCAAATGGCTCCCAACACTGGCACAACACTAGCCATAGCTACCAGATTCCACTCGGCCCCCAGGCACGAGTGCGACATGCATCTCACACTATCCCAACCACTCGGCCCACTATCCGGACGAGGAAAAACTCTATGTCCAGAAAAGGAACGGAAGGGTGGAAACTAGAACATAAAAGAACCTAGCCCAAGTGAGAGTTTTCTAGGAGTCTGGTTGAATACAAGAAATCATATGTTAGGGTGCTAGTCAAGGTCCAATAACTCTATAAATATCATGATACCATAATGATAGCACCTATTCTAGCATGCTGAAAACTACAATAATAGAATTAGTGGAAAAACCGCAGTTTTGGAGGAAATCAAACCAACCCACCTCGTTGTTGCCAATTGTTTGTATACACTTGCAATTGGACTCCTGCGACAACACGCTCTCTTTCGAAACAGAAAGCGCAACGGCGCCCACCACGCGCGAACGATACACCCCGAAAAGTCTGGCGGTAAACTGCGCAGCAAACGACACCACCAACAACGATCCCTAACAGGGACAAGGGCACAGAGTTCAAAGGCAAAAACCCCGAAAGCAAAACCCAAGATTTGTGCCGAAAAACATAGGAAAACACAAGGCGAAACCTACCTTAATGTCGGTGCACTGTCAAACTTGTGCACGCACGCACGCCCAGCTCCTTGGAACACTTCGCGCACGCTCCACGGCACAATCGGCGCGCTTGCGGCACTCCACCTTCACACCCACGCACCCTCTCTTCCGCTCCCAAGTACCCACAGGTGGAGCAAAAGAGGAAAGAGGCAAAAAAGGGTGTTTCGGGCCCTTAAATAGCCCCAAACACGACATTCTACTGTGGGCGCCACGTGCGCCCACTTCCAGCAGCGGCCAACCGGAGGCCGCCACCTGGCGCCCCTGCTTCCGCGCGACCAACCTGGGGCCGCCACGTGGCAGTACGGGCGTCCCCGCGTTAACGCACGCGGCGTGCGCCGCGCGACCAACGGGGCCTCGCCATGTGGCAGCGCCCACGCGCCACTACACCCAGGCCGCCCCGCGTCAACGCCACCTGACACCCTCGGCCGCCGTGCCCAACGCGGCGCCACCCACGTGCGCCAACGCCCTCGACCGCCGCACCCACGCCTGCGTCCAACCAATCCCTGCTCGACATGTGCCACGACGCAGGTTAGGTGCTCCCGGTGCACGCGTGTGGGCCATTAGTCGGCCCGCGACCAAAATGAGCCCGTTAGCCCATTTTCGCCCAAAAATAGCTAATTTTGACTATTTTCGCGCTCTGAGTCCTTTTTTGGCGTCCGTTTGACGCGCAACACGCTCAGTATATCAAAAATAGGTGTTTTCTCGCCGCCAACCACACGGACAAGCCACACGGGAAAAATGGGACACCACACCCTCCCCCACTAAAAGAAAGTTTCGTCCCCGAAACTCAAACACACCTCAACAGGAGCCTCGGAAAAAAAAGGTAGGTATCCATCAACACCGTCTCCAGCTCCCAAGTCGCCGCTCACTCCTCGTGATTACTCCACAACAACAAGTACGGCATGGCCCGGATTGCGCAATCCTCTCATCTCACGAGCCATAATTCGCAATAGGCGTCCCTCGTACTCCAGACACTCACAGGTCTCAAGTGGAGTGAGTCAATGGGCGAGGGATCCAAATCATACTTCCTCTGAGCTAAGACGAAAAACCTCGAGGACTCCAACAACTCACTCATGGTACCAACCAAGAAAGAGAAAAGCCCCAACATCAGGAGCATCATCAACTCCAACTCTCAATTTCAGAAAATTGCCGACAACAGCGAAAAGTCCAAAAATTTTGAAAGGCTTGTGCCTTCACCCCAATCAAACAAGAATAGGTTCCGGCACCATCTCCATTTCTAGGGTAGCCTTTCGAAGTTTTCATCCCATTCACAAGCTTTGGCGTAAAGACGAGAAAATGGGAGAGAAGTGTTGAAGTTGTTCCTGCTGTGGCTACATAAACGAAGGCTACGATCTACCACAACCCCCTAGGGACACAACCTCAAGCCCTAACGTCTCCTCTGCTTCAGTAGCGACACCTGCCGTGCGATCACCCGGCCCAAGCTCTGCACTGCACTGCACTCCTGCCCAAAACATTAGCACACATCTGAAGCCGCTGGGGGTGCCATTGCAAGTCAATCTCTGCCGGCAGGTCAAGTGATCTACCATCTCGGCCACGGTAATGAAGGTGCTCCCCAAGGTGAGACACTGGGTCTAACAACCCTCTAACCATCAGATCCATCCACTGTGCCATCAGCTCTCTCACCTTACTAGTGCCATCCAATAAGGTGCCTTCAAAATCAGCGCAGTTCCCAAAACCATGTCAATCACCAACTCAATCCTCCTATCCGGCGGTATCATCATCAACTCAGGTGAAATCATATCCAGGAACCAGTAGATGATAGGGGTATCTTGGAGTCCCGGTGCCGTCGAAGGCGCCTTTAGCACAGTCACGCGAAGAATAATACGACCTCGGCTCATCCTCTGCTTGATCCTTGCCGATGAAATCACCACTGCACATTACGTGATCCGACAGTCTCTATAGATGAACTCCTCCTATCTGGCTCGCAGAAGGTCACCATCCTCCCTCCTCAATCCATCATCGTATGATACCGTGTCAACTAATTCAACGTTCCGTGTCCTAGTCCTGGGGCGGTCGCAAAATCTACCAGTCCATCGGTGTGATCCACGGCCTCAACTGCACAGGACATGCTCCGCAATCTCCTGCATATGCACAACCTACTCAAGGACCTGCACCTCCAGTGCACATGGTAACGATCCTACCTCTAGTCCAAGTAGGGATGCAAAATGCTCTACTCATACATGCATGAGAGGCGTCGGTATCAAACATGCTCTAACTCAAACGACTGTAAGGAAACTCATACCTGGTACAACGCGATCCACTATCATGGCGCCCTCCAACTGGGCTATAAAATCTCATCCTCTCGGTGCTGATGGTCGTCTCTCTGTCTGCCTCAACATCGTGGCCCTATCTGCCTGGCGGTAAGTCGGAGGAGCTCCTGCATCCTGAAGAGGTAGTGGGGGTGCTGTCGCAAGCGATAGTACCATGAGCACTGCTCGGGGGCACGCTGCATGGAAATGTCCCGACTGTCCACATGAAAGGCATCGCCCCTGCCTGTGGCCACACTGCGGTGGTGAATGCGGCCCACCGCAGATGACACATTCGTCCTGTCGCTGCTACGGAAACTGCTGTCGTTGCCATCGTTGTTGGGGTCCACCAGACCCCTGCCAGTCCTAACGGCTATGACCCTGAAACTAAGGTCGCTGTTAGCTAGTCGATCCCCATCCACTGGCCTGTCCCCCATCAGGTGGTACTGGACGCTTCTCTCCAGAGCTGGTCCCAGGCGCTCTGTCCTCTCAGATAGAACCACAGATCCTCTCTCAACCCATAGTGCGTGCCTGATCGCTGCATCCAAAGTCGGCAATCGTCGGGAATGAACAAACTGGTAAATATCGCGGTGCAGTCCCCTCTCAAAAAGATTGACCCGATGGGCCTCATCTCGTGCAACATAAGGTACGCAGTTCAGAAACCGCGTAAACTCACGAATGTACTCCTGTAGCGGCCGACTCCCCTGCTGTAGATGTCTCAGATCCCCTTCCAATTTCTGCTTTACACTGTCGGAGAAAAAGGCCCCAAGCAGCAAAGCATGAAAATATGATTTTTATTGCTAAATACCATTTCCACTCAGACCCTATCGGGGTGAGGATAAAAATAGCCCCCTTTTTAGAAAAACGTCTTGATTTGAGAAAATCAAATTTTATAGAATTTAGTTCTTGCAAAAATCGATTAAAAACAAGTTTATTTTCCGAACCCCGAAGGGCTAATGCCTTCGCCCAATCGAACAAGAACGGCTCCAGTGACCCCTAGAAATTCGAAAGGAAAAACACTGGTTTACTAAAATCATGAGTGTCCAAAAACATTCTGGGTTCAAGGTCCTGATACCACAAGCGCACCATGGCCACAACCTCGGTGGTGACAACAAATCAGAGAATACCCGACGACCCGGGACCACCGTTTACCCAAACGGCTCCCAACACTGGCACAACACTAGCCATAGCTATCAGACTCCACTCGGCCCCTAGGCACGAGTGCAACATGCATTCCACACTATCCCGACCACTCGGCCCACTACCCGGGCAAGGAAAAACTCTATGTCCAGAAAAGGAATGCAAGGGTGGAAACTAGAACATAAAAGAACCTAGCCCTAGTGAGAGTTTTCTAGGAGTCTGGTTGAAAACATGAAATCATATGTCAGGGTGCTAGTCAAGGTCCAATAACTCTATAAATATCATGATACCATAATGATAGCGCCTATTCTAGCATGCTGAAAACTACAATACTAGAATTAGTGGAAAAATCGTAATTTTGGAGAAAATCAAACCAACCCACCTCGTTGTTGCCAATTGCTTGTAGACACTTGCAATTGGGCTCCTGCGGCAACACGCTCTCTTTCAAAACAGAAAGCGCAACGGCGCCCACCACGCCTGAACGGTACACCCCGAAAAGTCCGGTGGTAACTACACGGCAAACGACACCACCAACAACGATCCCTAACTGGGACAAGGGCACAGAGTTCAAAGACAAAAATCCCGAAAGCAAAACCCAAGAACTGTGCCGAAAAACACAGCAAAACACGAGGCGAAACCTACCTTAACGCCGGTGCGCCGTCAAACTTGTGCACGCACGCCCACCCGGCTCCTTTGAACACTTCGCGTGTGCTCCACGGCACAATCGGTGCGCTTGCGACACTCTACCTTCACACCCACGCGTCCTCTCTTCCTCCCCCAAGTACCCACGGGTGAAGCAAAAGAGAAAAGAGGCAAAAAGGGGTGTTTCGGGCCCTTAAATAGCCCCAAGCACGGCATTCTACAATGGGCGCCACGTGCGCCCACTTCCCGCAGCAGCCAACCGGAGGCCGCCACCTGGCTCCCTCGCTTCCGCGCGACCAACCGGGGGCCGCCACGTGGCAGCAAGGGGGCCCCCTCGTCAACGCGCGCCGCGTCGCACGGCGCGCGACCAACGGGACCCCGCCACGCAGTAGCACCCCGCGCCTGGGCCGCCCCGCGTCAACGCCGCCTGACACCCTCGGCCACCGTGCTCAACGCGGCGCCGCCGCGTGGCGCCACCCACGTGCGCCCATGCCCCACGCCAGCGCCCTTGGCCACCGCGCCCACGCCTGCATCCAGCCAATCCCTGCTCGATACGTGGCACGGCGCAGGTTCGGTGCTCCCGGTGCACGCGTGTGGGCCGTGAGCCGGCCCGCGACCGAAATGAGCCCGTTAGCCCATTTTCGCCCGAAAGTAGCCAATTTTGACTATTTTCGCGCGCTGAGTCCGTTTTTGGCATTCATTTGACGCGCAACACACTCGGTACACCAAAAATAGGTGTTTCCTCACTGCCAACCACACGGACAAGCCACATGGGAAAAAGGGACACCATAGTAGAGGTAAACATTGCATGTGCATGGGCACTATAAGAGCGGATTGGATAGTTATTATCGTAATTTTATGAGTTTGGATATGAATAAAGAATATCTATACATGCTATAGAATTATTGAAAAATGCTATGCATATGATCATATACATTTGGACAATATGACATTAGTGTCATCTAGTGTAGTTGAGATATAAGTAGAAAACTTCCAAACTTGTATAACCAAGAGGAAAGTGTGAGATTCCATGTTTGAGACATGATGACAACTAATATATAATAAACTCTTTCATTATGACATCGCTTACATTATATACATGACATTGACACTATGAGATATTATACCCCGACCTAAAGGTCGGTGATGCTATTCCATATTTTAGACACGATGATCGGAACTTGTTTGCTTGCCGTTTGCGCTCAATCGCACATGCTTGGTAGAGACGCTACCTCCAAGCCGGTACTCCGGAGTTTGTCATTTGCGACATCATACTCGCCATACGGGATTGGGTGCCGATTAGTCTGTCGTGGGATAAGCATAGCTCCGTTGGAGGGTGCCACCACGGGACCATGAGGCGTGGCTCAAGTTAAGACTCAATGAAAGTCTTCAAGAGATATGATTAAAGTTAACAAAACTTGACATTGAACATCAAATAGATGATGCATTCATAATAGTTGGACATTTATGATAGTATGGTAGTTTCATATTGTTATTACCTTGTACTTGAGTATAGAGGTATGATAGTAGTAGAGTTACTTTACTTCAATTGTTATTTATCTGCATTTCATTTCAACAGTTATACTATTTTTTGCCTCAGGTGACCTAATAGTGTATTTCGCTTCTCTCGGCGGCGTACCTACTGGGAACTATTGACTTATAGTTCTCACCCCCATTGGTTTGTTGTTTTATTTCATAGCCTTCCACAGTTGGAGAGGCTCGAGATCGTGGCAAGAGAATAGCACATAGCAGATTCGACCCCTTCGTGCCGCTCGAGGTGGTCACAGGACGTCTTTCATTTTATTTTAGCTTTGAAATGTGTTTTTGTATTTTGCTATAGAGACCACTCATATATTTTGTATGATGTACTTGAGAGGTTTACTTTTGTATCATATTACAAATCTTGTATGGTTATAAGTACTTCTACTTTTTCTATGCATAGTTTAGTTGTACTTGTTCTCTAATTACTAGTAGGATATGTATATTGCCTTCTTTTTGCTTTACTATTGTAGATGCCTTGTGTGTACCAGGGGGTGCCTTGTACACACGGCGGGTCTGTGCACGTGTCGGATAGGCTTCCGCTGGAGCTTGAAGCGTGACAATAATGACTCAAATTAAATTTGTACAAATTATCTACCAAACAACCATTGCCAACAATAACATAATCAGAGAAGATAGTAAAAGATTTATTTTCAAATAAAAACTTGAAACTTTTATTTTTGATCAGTTTAG
Organism: Tillandsia leiboldiana; assembly: GCA_029204045.2. Taxonomy (NCBI): domain Eukaryota; kingdom Viridiplantae; phylum Streptophyta; class Magnoliopsida; order Poales; family Bromeliaceae; genus Tillandsia; species Tillandsia leiboldiana. The sequence continues at coordinate 43,940,774 of CM055065.1, forward strand.
AAATAGAAACTAAATTTCTAAGGGATCTAGGAATATAAAAAGTATATTCAAGTTCAAGTACAAAACCAGTGCTAAGTTCTAAAATATAGTTTTCTACGGCTTCAACTTGAGATTTATTTTCTTTTTCACTAATCAAAATCATTTTATTTGGCTTCAGCGTCTTTAGGTTGTGAAAACCCTGCATGGTATTTGAGATATGTATAGTAGTGACAGAGTCAATTCACTATATGTTTTTAAAAATATTAACTAAATGAGATTCGTAAAATATAGATAGTTTCAATACCCTTCTTCTCGAGCCAAACTTTATACTTCAAACAGTTCCTTTTCTTGTGCACTTTCTTCTTACAGAAGTAGCATTGATCTTTCTTGACAGAATTCTTTATTGGCGATTGTGTTGTCTTTTTGAAATTTGAGGCACTCTTACTGTCACGCCCCGGAGGTTCTAAAATAGCGGAAAACGTATTCTCTTTTTTTTTGTATTTAAATGAACCACGTCTCCGGTGCGTACCAGACCCGCCGCATATACAAATTCACTCCCCAAACGGGCAGAGTCTCCTTTGTATATGCACGGCATCCCCAACAAGACAAACACTTTAACCATTCCAACCATGACGGAAAAAAAGGAGAGATTACGATTACTCTTACAGTCACCGCTACCACATACAGACTATAGCATAAACTCATGGGTTTGAAAATCGGTGCCCACTCGACACCCAGTTTTCCAAAACCTTTTCGCAAACTCTTTTGAGCGGCCATTAACATTGCAAGGATAAATCCACGGGTTTTAAAATCGGTGCCCACGGCACCTGCTTTGAAAACACTTTTGAAACTAGGTTTGCATATGAAAACAAGCCGCAATTACACATCCTAACATTCACCAATTATAGACAAGAAATCCTCATTCCAACATCCAACAGAAACCACACAAATGAATCACAGTTTAACTAACCACAGTATAAGGAAATAACCAAAGAAAAGAACGTATCGTTTACTAGCCCTCATAGCTAGGGTCCTCTAACTGATGCCTCACCGTCGTCCCGGTTCCCACCCCTGCTCGGACCTGTCATAGTGTGGGTTGTCCGTGACTGATAAAGTAGAAAACATATAAGTAAATGCAATAACTGAAAAGAACACACCGAATCACCGGAGCATTTACTTTCCCCCCCTCAAGTATCGCTATATCCCTATCAAAAGTCACGCTGGGCACCTACCCCAGCTTTCAGAATACTTTGGGCCCCAACCCCAATACCGTACTCATCTTCTTGGTGCCTCTAACCCCTCCACTGCCCAAGTAGCAGTCGCCTCTCCTTGAGGGGTCCACACTAACCTCTCCTTGTGGGGTACACGGGTAAAACAACTTACCATCTTTCCGGAAAAATATACCCTGTACGGTGGCCAAACCGCCGGTGTGCGTGCAAGCAATATGAGTGTAAACATGTTGCGACCTCAGCCGCTTTGATCAGAATCATAGAATGAACTTGCGACTGCAGCCGCTTCAATTAATATAGTAAATGGGATTCACATGCTATAGGGTTAGTCAAATTACCAAAAACATCTATTTTATCAAACGAAATACTCGGGAACGACCCTGCACCGAAATTAATCAAAGGTACCCACCTCGATTATGCGAAATCTGCACTCCGGAGACCGAACCTTGCTCTCTGTCGCCACCCGGACCTAAAAGTAGCCCCCAAAAAAGCCGTGGTCAGATCGGAAATATAACAGTAGATAAGAGCCCAAACACTCAAAAACACTAATGACAACTTGACACGGCGGTGGTGCCCGCGCGCGACGAGCGACGCGGCCACCCCCCCGCAGCGTTGCAGGCCATACGGCCGCGCGGGCACCCGCCCCGCGCGGCACTTGCCGTGACCGCGCGGGCCATAGCCCCGCGCGGTGCGAGCCGCGGTCGCGCGGGCACCAGCCCCGCGCGGCACCCACCGCAACCGTGCGGGCCTTAGCCCCGTACGGCGCGAGCCGCAGCCGCGCGGGCACCGGCCCCGTGCGGCATTTGCCGCGGCCGCGCGGGCACCTATTGTTGGGTTATGTATTAATTGGATCTAAATAGGGGAAAAAACACCTAGAGGGGGGGTGAATAGGTGTAAACCATAAACACTCAAAAATTGTTGCGCAATAAAACCCAATGCGGAAATGAAAAAATAACACGCACGATTTTTACGTGGAAAAACTCCAAACCGGAGTAAAAAACCACGGGACCGATAACACGGCGAAATCCACTAGAATTAACACACGTACAAGGTGATATACCGTACTCACAGACGACTCAACCTTTTCCATATGCTCCTAGTAGATCTTCTCCCCTCGCTCCGCAACGCTTCTCGAATTCACCATCTGCGTCCAACGCCGAATCCACGGCGTCCAACGTCGAGTCCACGACGTCCGACCGAATCCACGGTCTTCACCCAATAGCACGCTTCGAATCCACGAAAGCGGTTGCACCTTGAATCCACAAGATCACGCGAGTCCACGCGCCGATTTTGGGAAAATCGTTGTTTTTTGGGTGGTGATGATCCGCCGAATACTTAGATTAGAAATAGATCGGAAATACCATCTAAGTATTCATTAATTTGATTCTACTCAAAATCTGAGTTTGGAAAACCTAGAATCAAATTAATCAATATAGATGAAGAAACATAGAATTAAATCTTTTGATTTCCTTTCTTCTCTATATGTGGATTTTTCAATTTCGGCCGTCTTTTTATTTTATGCGGATGCCCTAGAAATTGAATCATAGAGGCTATTTATAGGTTATAAACCCTTGGAAGAACATAAGGATCAAAAACTAACCATTTCTGGAATTTTACAGGACGACGGTCCGGACTGGAATTGGCGGTCCGGACTGTCGTAGCTTAAACAGACAATTTCCAGAAAAGAGGACATTCGGGGTCCGGACTGTAATTCCACGGTCTGGACTGTTCATGCAATTCCTGCAAATTCCACTTTCGGGGTCCGGACTGAAGTTCCAAGGTCCGGACTAGAATTGCGCATGAACCAATCTACGTTCGGGGTCCGGACTGTGATGCCCGATCCGGACTCTGAACATGTAGTATGTCCAGTTTTTTATATTTATGCAATCAAACATTCAACCAAGTGTTTCTACACTATAAGAAGTATTCGGATCACCAAAAATATTTAGTTAAACATACCTGATCCTTTTGAATTCTTCTTTCTTGAGATTGAGGTACATGATCCAAACTTCTTCATCTTCAATCTTCAAGACTTAAATAATTTCACGAAATACGCCAACACAAATTCCGTAACAATCTCCCCCTTTGGCGGTTTCGTGACAAAACAAAAATCCACTCAAGAAAATTCAAAAAGATATTTTTTTTGATATCACCATACAACAAAAATTTACATTGGAGATCCAAAAGAAAATTAAATACATGAGATAAACTCCTAGAACAGACTCTAGACTTAGACATCTATAATCTCTGCAAAAGAAAACATTCTTGACAAAAGAGATCGTTAGATACCTCAAGAATTTTTAACATTCAAAAACCAAACACAGAGATAGAGTTTATACTCACCATGACATTTACAAATTCAGATATGTAACAAGATCACAATCAAAATTAGACATATCTTCTAAGCATTAAAAACCAAATGTCATATGTATGTTAGTTAACAAACAACTTGTTAGAAATATTACATGCCCAAATAGTTAGTCGAATAGTTAGTTGAGGCATGCATCAATCAAAATATAAAACCAAAAGTTGAAGTTATACTTACCTTCAAAGTTCATAGTTCTCACACAAGCATTGTTCAAAGTAGTCATTGTTCAAGTAGTTATCTTCTCTCTCTCCCCCTTTTTGTCACAAAATAAGCCAAACAATTACAAAACGGAGAGGTGAAAAGTACTAAAGCAAGAAAAATCAGAGACCTAAAAGAAAAAACTGAAACCTAAGCCTGCACAACAAAACGATATGTTAGAAGGAAGTTCAATTGTCAGACTCTGATCCTTCTGAGCTACTGCAGTCCAGTTTGTGTAGAATCCCTTTAAGCATTTTTGATAATTTGGAGCAGTTCTTTTTCATCTTGTGAATGTCAGCCGACATTCTTTCTTGTGCTTCAGACATTCTCCTTTGTGCTCATTGCATAGACAGTATATCAGCTTTTGTGGTTATTCTCTTGGAGGTAGAAGGAGATTGTGCGGATGCTGAAGGTTTATTTGGAGATTCTCAAGGCAGAGAGCGTTCTCTGGCAAGTGGTTCATTAATCTGAGTTCCTCTGTCTCTCGAATTCTTGCTCCTTGTGGGATGTTTGGTTGTTGAGGAAGACGTTGTCAGCTTCTTTTCCTCTAGATAGAACCTATCTTCGTCATCCATCGCTTGTTTTGATTCTTTACAAAATATTTCCCAATCCTCTTCATCCTCTGATTCTGACTCAGCTTGAGGAACAGTGTTTATCTTCTCCTGACTTGCTTCAGCTTGTTCCTTTTTGACAAATGCTCGAGTTCCCACTAATGCTACAATGAGCGCAATAATCCAAGCAAGAACCATTTTGCTACTCGTGCTCAGATAACAGAAAAGCCTATGAGCAATACTCAAGAACACGAAAAAAAAATGTTTATTTTAAAAAATTTCTAAAATTGTACCTAAACAATCATTATCATGTAGAGAGTCTAAGAATCAAATTAGTTTTGCAAAAAGAATTTTAAAAATAGATCAATCCCATGATTTTTAAAAATTCTCAAAATATGCCCTAAAACCGAAATCTTTGAAATCAAAGCCCAAAAATTCATTTTTCAAGAGAAAACCTAGCATATAATCAAAACTAATCTACCCAGAGTTCTTATTTCAAAAGAAGTTTGATCAAAAACCAATCTCAAATGCAAAAGTTACAGAATTTCCAACACGTTTTGAGCAAAATAGTGAAAAACTGTGAAAAACCGAGTTTTTAATCAAGAAAACTTACTTGCAATCGAAGAACCTGAGTTGAAAAGACTCCAAATCAGTTGATTTCTAGAGAGAGAAGCTCTGGAGACTTTGGAACAAAAGATTGTAGGAAAAAGAAATCAAAACCCTTTTGTTCTATTAAAAACCCTAGCCGCAGTCCGGACTGCCTGAAGAATCCAGTCCGGATCGGCTGCCCGCAGGAAATACCTGCGTTCGGGGTCCGGATCGGCTTGTCCAGTCCGGACCGACTCCAAACTTTTTCTTCAGAAAAATTTAGAAAAATTCCAGAAAATCCAGAAAAAGATTGTAAGCACTTTTGTGTATCAACTTTAAATGAAAATCATCGTTTCATATTAAAAGAAATAGATTATGCGAAATCTATCAATAATATCCAACAAATGAAACGAAAATTTATAAAAATTAAATCCCTTAAAGTTGAACAACTTCAATCACATCTAACATGATCTTATGCATAATGCCTTTATCAAATCATCAATTTGGTAAAGAAAATGAAATACCAAGATCAATAGATGTTTGAAATTCCAAATATGTTAGATAATGTATCTAGTCAATTTGTTGAAGAGAGTGGCTCTTTGAGCATCTTTCATTCAAATTCCCACCTTATACCAACCTTGAAATTTGACAGAGTCAAGTATTTCAACATGTATTTTATTTAATCAAATTTGAAAAACCATGCTTGGTATACATGTGGTAGCTGCACACAGTACTCGGACGACCGAGGTGGTAGCTCTTTCCTCCATGTGGTGGTAGTTTTCACACTCCTCATTGGGATGTAACTCTTTCCACATCTTTTGAGCATAACACTTTTCTTTGACTCCCCCTCAATTGGCTATCAATTATTTAAGATATAAAGAACTCAACCAAGGATTGATCTCGATTTCATACTCGACTAAATAGTCAAATAAGATAAAAACTATACCAAGAGATCATTGAGAGAGAAATTGACTTTGATCACTTTAAGAAATGACTTAATTGACATAAATGATCATTGCATCAACTGAAATATTATGATATCTAACGCATAATAAATTTCTAAACATATAAAAGGATGCAGTTAAAGTCAATATAACTAATGCTCAATTAATGTTCTATGTACAAGCATAGGTAAAGAACAAAAACACAAAAACAAAACCTAACCTAAGCATTGGTTTCAAAAAGAAATTATTTCAAGGAAAGCATTCCAATTGCCTTACGCAAATGAATAAAACGTTTTTGATCCAAAGGTTTTGTTAAAATATCGGCTAATTGATCTTCAGTTGAAATATAGGAAAGTTGAAGAATACTTGATTCAACTAGCTCTCTAAGAAAATGATATCTAAGTTCAATGTGTTTTGTTCTTGAGTGCAACACAGGTTTTTTTTGAAATATTTATAGCACTGGTGTTGTCACAAAGAATTGTTACCGAAGTTGCTGAAATTCGGAAGTCGCTCAACACACTTTTCATCCAAATGAGTTGGGTTGAACAACTACCCGCTGAAATATATTCCGCTTCGGCAGTCGAGAGTGCAATGCAGTTTTGCTTTTTACTGTGCCATCCAATAAGGCAATGGCCAAGATAAAAACATGCACCACTCGTACTTTTCCGATCATCCACAGATCCTGCCCAATCGGCATCTGAATATCCTACAATATCTAGACTTGTTCCCATAGGATACCAAATTCCGAAATTTACGGTTCCAATCATGCTGCGATAAAGTTTCTCGTCTACATTTTCACTAAGAGATTCACTTCCTAATCCCTTATTGCTAGTTCCCATTGGAGTCGGAAAATCTTTAGAATTTTCTAAACTGAACTTTTTGACCAACTCCATTGCATACTTGGATTGACATAGATGAATGCCTTCTTCATTTTGTTTTACTTGCAATCCAAGAAAGTATGTCAGTTCGCCCATCATGGACATCTCAAATTCGCTTTCCATGGTTTCAGCGAATTTAGAAGCATCATTGTCTCTAGTTGCACCAAATACAATGTCATTGACATAGATTTGTGCTACAATGAAATTATCCTGATAATGCTTCACAAAGAGAGTCCGATCTGCTCCCCCTCGAGTATAGCCCTTCTCCAAAAGGTGCTTTGTCAACCTTTCGTACCACGCTCGCGGTGCTTGTTTTAGACCGTAAAGAGCCTTTTTCAAACAAAAAACATGGTTAGGTAGTTTAAGGTCTACAAAACCTTTCGGTTGAGCCACATAAACTTCCTCATTTAAATACCCATTTAAAAAAGCGCTATTAACGTCCATTTGAAAGAGTTTTATTTTAAAATGGCAAGCAATTGCGAATAAGATACGAATTGACTCGAGTCGAGCAACTGGGGCGAACGTTTCATCAAAGTCTATACCTTCTATTTGAGAGTAGCCTTGAGCAACTAAACGTGCTTTGTTCCTGATGATGGTACCATCCTCATTTTTCTTATTCTTGAAAATCCATTTAGTACCAATCACATTGTGTTGCTTCGGAGGCTTCGTTAATTCCCAGACTTTGTTTCGTTCAAACTGATGGAGCTCTTCCTGCATTGATTCAATCCAGTAGTCATCCTGAAGAGCTTCATCGACGTTCTTTGGTTCTATCATGGAAACGTAACAAGCGAATCCACAAACCAACTGTCTACGAGTCCTGACTCCTTCTTGTGGGTCTCCAATAATGTTAGATTCAGGATGATCCTTGGATATGCGTAACGTTTGAGGTAATGGAGTACTCGGAGGTACATGAGATGATTCCTGCACATCAGATAAGCTTGAAGAACCATTAGATGCATCATTAATATCGGAAGAATTGTTATGAGAAGATGCATTTGCAGGAGTATCATCATCAAAAGAGATATCAGGGGTAGATTTATCAGATGCAAAGTGAAAAGCTTCATCTACTTTAACATTTATAGATTCTACCATTGTTTTAGATTCCAAGTTAAATACCCGATATGCTCTACTGTTTGTAGAATAACCCATGAAAACCCCTTCGTCACTTCGAGAGTCAAATTTTCTCAGATTTTCGCGGTCACGCAAAATGTAACAACGACTCCCAAAGATACGAAAATATTTTATATTCGGTTTTCTACAAAACCACAGTTCATATGGTGTATTTAAGGTTCCCGGGCGCAAATACACTCGATTAATTACATAGACTGCAGTATTCACTGCTTCAGCCCAAAAGTACAACGGTAAGTTCCGGCTGTGAAGCATAACACGTGCCATCTCTTGTACAACCCTGTTTTTGCGCTCGACTACACCATTCTGTTGAGGTGTATAGGGTGCTGAGAATTCATGCTTAATGCCGTTGGAAGTGCAAAAATCAATGAATTTAGAATTTATGAATTCCCCACCTCTATCACTTCTAACACGAATGATCTTTTCATTCTTTTCAATCATAATACGATGGCAAATCTCGAAAAAAGAATCAAACGTATCAGCTTTCTCTTTTAAAAATCCTACCCATGAGTATCTAGAGAAATCATCAACCAATAGAAAAATGTACCATTTACCTCCCAAAGATGGTTGACGAGTTGGCCCCATTAAATCCATGTGCAATAATTCTAAAGGCCGGTTGGTGCCAACGTGGTTCAAGTTCTTGTATGTAGTCCTTGATTGTTTTCCCTTTAGACAACCTCCACACACAATGTTTTCTTTAAGTGAAAGTTTTGGAACCCCCTTGACCACGTCTTTGTTTGAAATTCTAGCAAGTTCCTTAAAATTTATGTGACCTAGCCTTTCATGCCAAAGTGTTTCATTATTCAAAGAGGCTAAGTTACAGTTTTCAGAAATTTTATTTGGAATAACATAATAGTTATTTTCAGATCTAACCCCTTTTAAAAAGAAAACATGGTCCTTATCAGTTACAATACATTCGACAGATGAAAAATTAACTGAAAAACCATTGTCGCAAAGTTGACTAATACTTATGAGGTTAGTCTTAAGGCCTTCAACAAATAGCACATTATTCAAAATCGGGCCATCTGGAATCGCGATAGTTCCTTTTCCAATAATTTTAGAAGAACGACCGTCTCCGAAAACTACAAGTCCTCCGGAGATTTTCTCAAGTGTTTGAAAATAGTTTTTGTCACCGGTCATGTGACGGGAACACCCGCTATCCAGATACCAAGACGAATTGTCATAAGCATGCAAAGAAGTATGAATGACAAGACAAGGGAAGATTTCACCTTTGCGCACCCAAACCTTTTTGGATTGCGTCGGTAAAAAATGTGACGTTATTCTCCTTGGTGAAAGTGTCTTGATTGATTGATTGCTTGACATCGTCTTGCGAGGTGAACTACCAAGGCTCTTTTCCTTTGAAAAGTTTTGCTTTGATTTCCGGGGAATCACCTTTATGGTAGTCGTTGCAAGAGGCGCTTGAGATGAATGTTTCGCTCCCACCTTGCAATTTCTCCTTATGTGCCCTACAAAACCACAACGAAAACATACCTTAGTGCTTGACGATCCCGAAGAGGGTGAAGTAGGCTTGTTGTCGTTGCTTGTCGTGAATTCCGGTGTCGGAGGAGGAGATACCGACTGAGGCACAAACACTGTCCCACTCGAACTAGGACTGTCTCCAGTTCGAGTGTATCCGAGGCCGAACCGATTTGTTTGACCAAGACCAAGCATTTTACCCAACTTACTCCTTCCAGAAGAAAATTGCTTTAAATCATCCTTGAGTTGGAAAATGGTCTCTGTCATTTCCATTCTTTCCTGTCGAGCCTCGCTGTAGAGCTTCAAGAAGTAATTTGCTTTATTCACCATATCTACATAATTCTTCTCGAAATGCTCATTGGACTCTTGAAGGGAAACATTTACTTTAATCAGATTATCCCTTTCCGCTTCAAGAGCGTTTGAGAGAGAAGTTGCCCTTTTTTCTTCTTCTTCGAGATCCTGCAATCTCCCTCTCAAACTCTTGTTTTGCTTTGTCAGTTTCTTTGAATCCCTCAAAAGCTTATGGTAGGCAAGAGCAAAATCTTCACCTTCAGAATTACTCAATTCGTCGTCCATGGCATTCTTTTCAGCATGGGAGGAGTTGGACAAAGAATCGGATGTCCTTGCCATTAAGCACATGAAGGGTGAAGATGTGGACGCGTGGAATGCCGTTGCGTTGTTTTCTTCATCACTGGAGGATGACTCATTTGACGTTGAGTTGTCATCCCAAGTGACGGCTTGCATCGCCTTCTTCTTCGCCGGATTCTTATTTGGACACTCCGTTGAGATATGGCCGTACCCTCGGCACTTGAAGCATTGGACTTGTCCCTCTGAGTTTTTCTTATCCTTTGAAAAACTTTCTTGCTTTCTTGACTTTTGGCTTGAAAAACCTTTGCCTTTCTTCCACTTCCCGAAGGATGGAGTTTTGCTTGAATTACCCCTTCGAAAGTTTCGGCGAAAATTTCTTGTCAAGAGAGCAAGCTGCTTCTCAAAGTCCTCCTTAGATAGGTTCTCGTCATCGTCTGAGGAGGATGAATCCGCGTCTTCTTCTTTTGTTGTTTTCAACGCAAAACCTGAAGACTTAGAAGATGATGCCTTTCCCGAAGAATAGTTAGTAGGAAATGTCATTTCATATGTTTGTAATGAACCAACTAATTCTTCTACACGGATTTCGTCCGGGTGTTTAATAGTTTCAATGGCCGTAACCTTGGAACGAAATCTTTCAGGAAGAGTTCTTAGAATCTTTCTTACAATTTTAAATTCTGGAATTTTCTCTCCCAAGTTAGCACATGAATTCACGATATCTTGCAATCGTGTATAGTAGTCTGTGAATGATTCATTTTCTGCCATGAAAATGGAGTCAAACTTGCTCGTAAGCATTTGCAGTTTTTGAATCTTCACAAGGTTAGTTCCCTCATGTGTAACTTGAAGAACATCCCAGATTTCTTTCGCAGTCTCACATGCCGAGACGCGAGAGAACTCAGTTTGTGACAAAGCATTAAATAAAGCGTTAACACCTTTGCCATTGTAAGAAGATAAGTCTATCTCTTCCTTGGTCCATTTCGACCTAGGTTTGATGGTGCGAACATCAGCAATAATTTTAGTTGGATTAGACCATCCTAATTCAATTGATTGCCACACCCGTTCGTCGATGGAAATTAAAAAGGCTTTCATCCGTACTTTCCAGTAGGCATAATTTGTTCCATCGAAGAATGGGGGTCTGTTGATGTTTCCACCTTCAACCATTGTTTACAACCCTATTCCCGCTCTGATACCACTTGTTGGGTTATGTATTAATTGGATCTAAATAGAGAAAAAAACACCTAGAGGGGGGGTGAATAGGTGTAAACCATAAACACTCAAAAATCGTTGCGCAATAAAACCCAATGCGGAAATGAAAAAATAACACGCACGATTTTTACGTGGAAAAACTCCAAACCGGAGTAAAAAACCACGGGACCGATAACACGGCGAAATCCACTAGAATTAACACACGTACAAGGTGATATACCGTACTCACAGACGACTCAACCTTTTCCATACGCTCCTAGTAGATCTTCTCCGCTCGCTCCGCAACGCTTCTCGAGTCCACGAGCTGCGTCCAACGCCGAATCCACGGCGTCCAACGTCGAGTCCACGACGTCCGACCGAATCCACGGTCTTCACCCAATAGCACGCTTCGAATCCACGAAAGCGGTTGCACCTTGAATCCACAAGGCCACGCGAGTCCACGCGCCGATTTTGGGAAAATCGTTGTTTTTTGGGTGGTGATGATCCGCCAAATACTTAGATTAGAAATAGATCGGAAATACCATCTAAGTATTCATTAATTTGATTCTACTCAAAATCTGAGTTTGGAAAACCTAGAATTAAATTAATCAATATAGATGAAGAAACATAGAATTAAATCTTTTGATTTCCTTTCTTCTCTATATGTGGATTTTTAAATTTCGGCCGTCTTTTTATTTTATGCGGATGCCCTAGAAATTGAATCATAGAGGCTATTTATAGGTTATAAACCCTTGGAAGAAGATAGGGATCAAAAACTAACCATTTCTGGAATTTTACAGGACGACGGTCCGGACTGGAATTGGCGGTCCGGACTGTCGTAGCTTAAACAGACAATTTCCAGAAAAGAGGACATTCGGGGTCCGGACTGTAATTCCACGGTTCGGACTGTTCATGCAATTCCTGCAAATTCCACGTTCGGGGTCCAGACTGAAGTTCCAAGGTCCGGACTGGAATTGCGCATGAACCAATCTACGTTCGGGGTCCGGATTGTGATGCCCGATCCGGACTCTGAACATGTAGTATGTCCAGTTTTTGATATGTATGCAATCAAACATTCAACCAAGTGTTTCTACACTATAAGAAGTATTCGGATCACCAAAAATATTTAGTTAAACATACCTGATCCTTTTGAATTCTTCATTCTTGAGATTGAGGTACATGATCCAAACTTCTTCATCTTCAATCTTCAAGACTTAAATAATTTCACGAAATACGCCAACACAAATTCCGTAACACCTATCCCGCGCGGCGCGCGCCGCAACCGCGTGGGCGCCTGCCTGCGCGGCATTAGCTGCGGCCGCGCGGGCATGGGCCCCGCGCGGCACGCGCCGCCGCCGCGCGGGCGCCCGCCCGCGCGGCACAAACCGCGGCCGCGTGGGCATGGCCCCGCGCGGCATGCGCCTGCAGCCGCGCGGGCGCCCGCCTGCGCGGCACCAGCCGCGGCCGCGCGGGCATTGCCCCGCGCGGCGCGCACCCAAACCGCACGGGTGCCCGCCCGCGCGGGCATCGGCCCCGTGCGGCGCGCGCCACGGCTGCGCGGGCGCCCGCCAGCGCGGCACCGGCTGCGGCCGCGCAGGCATGGGCCCCGCGCGGGCATGGGCCCCGCGCGGCGCGCGCCTCGGCCGCGCGGGCGCTTGCCACGGGCGCCGGCCCCGAGCCTTCCTGCGCGGCATTAGCTGCGGCTGCGCGGGCATGGGCCCTGCGCGGCACGCGCCGCCGCCGCGCGGGTGCCCGCCCGCGCGGCACAAACCGCGGCCGCGTGGGCATGGCCCCGCGCGGCATGCGCCTGCAGCCGCGCGGGCGCCCGCCCGCGCGGCACCAGCCGCGGCCGCGCGGGCATGGCCCCGCGCGGCGCGCACCCAAACCGCACGGGCGCCCGCCCGCACGGGCATCGGCCCCGTGCGGCGCGCGCCATTGCTGCGCAGGCGCCCGCCCGCGCGGCACCGGCTGCGGCCGCGCGGGCATGGGCCCCGCGCGGCGCGTGCCTCGGCCGCGCAGGCGCTTGCCGCGGGCGCCGGCCCCGAGCGGCGCTGGCCGCGGCCACGCGGGCACCGGCCCTGCGCGGCTCTTGCCCTAGCCGCGGCCGCGCGGGGACCTTGGTCCGCGCGATGCGTACCGTGGTCGCAGCGGCGATGCCCTAGGGCCGTGCGGCGGTGCCCTAGGGCTCCACGGCGGCGACGCATAGGGTAGCAAACGGCTACCCTAAGACAACGCAAAAGACGGAAACGAACACCGAGCGAAGCTATACGAAAAATAAATCTCGCTTACCGCTAATCGTCGGAGACAGAGATCCGTTCACGCTCCCGGCTTCGGCACGTTCGTCGGGAGGGTTGGGTCCTTCCGCCTTCTCCTTCCTTCCTACCGTTTCCTTCCGATTAGGGTTTCGCCTTTTCCTTTCCTTTCGCTCGTTCTTTCCTCTCGTTTTCTTCCGGTTAGGGTTTTTCCCTTTCTTTTTCTTTCTTTCGGGAGAAGTCAAAAATTTAATCTTCAATGTACGATAAAATCCACATCGGGTATTTTTAAATCCTAATTAATTAATTCCTTAATTAATTAATTTCTCAGAGATAATCCTTCGGGATAATTCTTTAAAGATAATTCTTTAAAGATAATCCCTTATTTCCTCAGAAAGCGTGCAAAATCACTTACACGGATTTTGATGCACCACCTGGCTATTGCGATCCTTTCCACCCCTTTCTGGGGGTTCCGTAAGTCGGAATCCGGATCCGATCGCACCGCCGTTCTCCATTTTCCGAGCTCTATCGCAGAAAAATACCCGCACTTCAGAATTATCCACTTAAGTAAACCCGTTACATCAATTACTTCAACCAAAAACTTTATTAGCAGGAGGTAAAAATGTTACAAAAATCTATGATATTACACCACTCACCCCTTAAAAGAAGTTTCGTCCTCGAAACTTAACCTCAACCCTCGCTAAATAACTCGGGGTAGCACTCTCTCATTTTCGTTTCAAGTTCTCATGTCACCTCGCGTTCCTCGTGGTTACTCCATTGCACCTTTACGTAGGGGATCGTCCGGTTTCGAAGTTTCTTTTCTTCCCTTGCCAAGATCCGCATTGGCGTTTCCTCGAAGCTCAAATCCTCCCGCAGTTCTACGGCCGAGGCGTCGAGGACGTGCGACGGGTCGGATAAGTACTTCCGGAGCATCGAAACGTGGAAAACGTTATGCACCCGTTCAAGATTTGGCGGTAAGGCCAACCGGTAAGCCACCGGGCCCACGCGCTCCAAAATCTCGAACGGTCCCATATACCGTGGGCTCAACTTCCCTCGTATGCCGAACCGTCTTGTCCCCTTAGACGGTGACACGCGTAGCAACACATGATCCCCTACAGCAAATTCCAATTCCCATCGCCTTTGGTCCGCGTAACTTTTCTGCCGGCTCTGGGTGGTCAACAACCGCTGCCTGATAAGGCGCACCTTTGCTTCCATTTCCTCTACGAGGTCTGGCCCCAAGAGCTTCCGCTCCCCTAAGTCGTCCCAGCAGATAGGCGATCGACACCGGCGTCCGTACAAGGCTTCGTACGGGGCCATCTGAATACTAACTTGATAGCTATTATTGTAGGCAAATTCCACGAGGGGTAGGTAACGCGACCATCCCTCCCCCAGGTCTAGCACACAAGCTCGAAGCATATCTTCGAGAATCTGGGTCACTCGTTCCGATTGCCCGTCCGTCTGCGGGTGAAATACCGTGCTAAACTGCAGCTTGGTCCCTAGTGCCTGCTGCAGACTCCGCCAGAAGTTTGTCACGAAGCGTGTGTCCCTGTCCGAAGTTATGGATGACGAAATTCCATGCAACCTCACCACCTCGTCGACATAGGTCTGCGCCAGCCGATCTCTGCTCCACATCGTGTGAATCGGTATAGAGTGGGCCGATTTCGTCAGACGGTCCACAATGACCCATATCGCGTCGTGTCCTTGTTGCGATCGCGGAAAACCGGTCACAAAATCCATGGTGATCCATTCCCATTTCCACTCCGGTATGGGCAATGGTTGTAGTTTTCCCGCCGGTCGCTGATGTTCCGCCTTCACCTGTTGGCACACCAGACATCGTGCCACGAATTGCGTCACATCGTTCTTTAATTTAGGCCACCAGAAGGTCTGCCTCAGGTCTCTGTACATTTTTGTACTTTCGGGATGCGCAGTGTAGGGGGCATTATGCGCTTCTGCCAGAATTTCTTTCCTCAATTCCGGCACATCGGGCACGCAGACTCGTCCCCTGAACCTCAACACGTCGTCAGCGCCGATCACAAAATCCCCACTTGGCTCCGAGGATGACCTGTCCCGTACTTGCTGTAGTTGTGTGTCCGTCGCTTGGCCTTCCGCGATCCTCTCTATCAGCGTAGGCTTTATTACTAGGGACAGAAATTTCGCAACTGCTCCTGCTGGCACTACCTCCAGTCTCAGTTGCGAAAATTGTGCAATTAGCCGAAGCCGATCCTGTTGGGTAAGGGCGCTCAGTGCCGTTTCCCCCGCCTGTCCCTTCCGGCTCAAGGCATCGGCCACCACGTTTGCCTTTCCGGGGTGGTAATGGATGGACAAATCGTAGTCCTTCAGTAGTTTCAACCACCGCCGTTGCCGTAAGTTCAGTTCCTTTTGCGTAAACAAGTATTTGAGGCTCTGGTGGTCGGAATACACATTACAGTGCGCCCCGTAGAGGTAGTGTCTCCAGAGCTTCAACGCAAACACGACTGCCGCGAGCTCCAAGTCATGTGTAGGATAGTTCTGCTCATAATCCTTGAGCTGTCTTGATGCACATGCTATGACTTTCCCCTGTTGCATCAATACGCTTCCCAATCCGCTTCGAGATGCATCACAATAGATCTCGTAGTCCTCACCTGGCTTTGGCAACGTGAGTACCGGTGCCCGCGTGAGTCTGTCTTTAAGTTCCTTGAAGCTCTTCTGGCATTGAGCCGTCCAGACGAACTTCTCCCCTTTCCGGGTTAGTCGAGTAAGGGGAGTGGCTATCTTTGAGAAGCCTTCCACGAAGCGTCTGTAGTATCCTGCTAGTCCGAGAAAGCTTCAGATTTCGGTCACCGTCGTCGGGCGAGCCCAGTCGGTCACCGATTCTATCTTCCTTGGGTCCACCGCAATTCCCGAGGCCGTGACAATGTGTCCCAGAAAATCGACCTCACGGAGCCAAAACTCACACTTTTTGAGTTTGGCATACAGTTTTTGATCCCTTAGGGTCTGGGGGACCACTCGGAGGTGCTCCTCGTGCTCTTTATTCGTACGGGAATAGATGAGGATATCATCGATAAAAACCACCACGAATTGATCCAGGAATGGTTTGAAAATCCGGTTCATCATATCCATAAACACCGCTGGGGCATTCGTAAGCCCAAACGGCATCACCGTGAACTCGTAATGGCCATAGCGAGTTCGAAAGGCTGTCTTCGGTATATCCTCACCTCTGATTCTGAGCTGGTGATAGCCTGACTGGAGGTCGATCTTCGAAAATACTGTCGCCCCTTGGAGTTGATCAAACAGATCATCAATACGTGGCAAGGGGTATTTGTTCTTTACCGTGACCTTGTTTATTTCCCGGTAGTCTATGCACAAGCGCAAGCTCCCATCCTTTTTCCTTACGAAGAGAACAGACGCTCCCCATGGCGACATGCTCGGTCGGATGAACCACTCGTCCAGGAGGTCCTCTAGTTGCGCCTTCAGTATGATCTAATCTTGTAGAGTCCTGGCGTCCCCTTGCCCGGGTAGGCCTCCCTTTTATTTCTGACGGGACTGTTAGGAAAACTTTTAACTGCGTTTTCTGCAATGGGCTAGCCTGGACCGCGAGTATTTTTCTGCGATTGAGCTCGAAAAACGGAGGACGGCAAAGCGAACGGATTCGGTTTCCGATTTACGGATCTCCCGGAATGGGGGTCAAAGCGTTTGCTTTGAGTGGTGCATCGAAACCCGCGCTAAGTGGTTGGCACGCTTTTCGAGGCGATCGGCGGGATCCTGCTGTGATCGGACCTTTCATCTTTTTATGTCAGTGGATTATTTTATTTATTTGGTGGTACCTCGACCTTACGGTTTCCGTCTTGGGTCCTAATTGAATTGTTTTTCAGTCGATTATGGAGGGGTTGAAATTCGAGAATTTTTTGGCAGACCGACGGGACGCGCGGGTATTTTTAGATGTTAGAGCTCGCGAAACGGTGAACGGTGGCGCGATCGGATTTGAATTCCGACCCCGGGATCTCCCAGAAACAATTTTTGAAGTTTGCTCTGCTTGGGTGCATCGGAATGCGTGCCGGCGATCGGCACGTTTTCCGAGGCGATCTAGACCTCTCGTTCAATTTCAAAAGGCTAAGGTTGTTGACCTGGGTTTAATTTTAAAGTCTCTTCGTATAAGTTAAACCGATCGGGGTGAGGGGGGAAACCCTAGAAACCCTTTTTTTCCCCTTTTTCCAAGAAACGGCGGAGGAACCGAGACTGAGAATCGGGCAGAGAAAGGAAAAATCGTCCATCCTCTGCGGGATTGATCGGGCGTGGAGGGGACGATCTTCTTCCTTCATCCTCCTCCGGCGGAATCAAGGTAAGCGGTTGGAGTTTCCCTTTTTGTCCTTTTTGTAATTTCTGTGGGTTCGAGGGGTGGTGGTCGTTCGGGTGTCGCACGCCGGGTGGGTTGTGTGGGTAACGGGAAGCCGGCGCCGCCGTTGTTAAACGGGAGGCCGCCGCCGCCGTTATCATGCCCACGGGGTCGTTGCCGCAGTCGCGGTGTTCGCGGGGTCGTCACCGGAGCCGCGGGGAGACGAAACGGGAGGTTACTGTTCACCCGTACGGACCACACCCCGCGCGGTCCACCGGAGCGGCGTGCACCCGGTGCACGTCTCGCAGCCCGAAGGCGCGGAACCGGGCGCACGGTCGCGTGCGCCAGCCCGGCCCGCGCATCGCGGTGCACGCCTCCAGCGTGCACCCGGTGCGCGTCGCCGCGGCCCGTGGGGGTGAGCCCGGTGCGCGCCCTGCGCGTGCACCGGCCCGGCCCGCTTACCGCGGTGCACGCCTCCAGCGTGCACCCGGTGCGTGCCGCAGCGCCCATGGGGGTGAGCCCGGTGCACGCCCTGCGCGTGCACCGGCCCGGCCCAAGCTGCCTGGTGCACGCGCCCGGGTGAGCCCGGTCTGCGCCGCGCACCCTCTGCACTGTGGACCCGGTCCACGCCTCTGCCCGTGCACCAGCCCCCAGCCCGGAAGCCCGGTAACTCCGTTTCGGCCCGTTTTTGGCCCGTTTCGCCCCGTTGTTCAGTGTTTTTGACCACGACGAGGTTTTTAACATCATTACTTACTGTAGCTTTTTCGGGCACAGGGTGGGAGTGTTTTAGCGGGAGTTCCGTACACCTTCTTCTTCGCGTTTCAGGTGGGTACACCCTTAGAAACCCTTTGTGTACAATCTCGTTTCAGTTATGGTTATCATATTGTGAGTACTTGTCCTGAGGGTTAGGGTCGAGCTTTGAAAACTGGAAATATATTTAAAAGTGTGGGTTTTTATTCTTAAGTCTTAGCATTTAGTTCTATCATGTTGGACGGGGTCAACCTTATGTGTACTTGGGTTAAACATGGTAGGGAGGCATCAATTATTCGTTTATGGCTTTACGGTTCTTATGATTAGATGTACATATTGTTTCATATGGTTCTCATGCATGGATAGGTGTATGCTGTGAATATATATTGTTTCATATGATTCTCATGCATGGATAGGTGTATGTCGTGAATATATATTGTTTCATATGTTTCTCATGCACGGATATGTACATATTATTTCATACGGTTCTCATACATAGATATGTATATATTGTCTCACATGGTTCGCTTACATGCTCATATATATGTTGTTCACGGTTACTATGCTCGGCTGCAACACGCGCACCCGCGGTTTGGCCACCGCGAAGGGTGCGCTTTTCCGGAAAAGTGGTCTATGACCCGTGTATACCCACAGGACGGCGTGGGGCCTCTTTAGTTGTGGGGCTTGGATGCGCCAAGGTGTGAGCGGTGCGACCCGTCGGTTTAGTTGTCCGACGTGGGAGCGGTGCGACCCGTCGGTTTAGTTGTCCGACTTGGGCGCGGTGCGATCCGTCGGTTTAGTTGTCCGACGGGATCGGGTATTGCAGGTTTACAGGTGTTTGATTTTACTTTTCCCTTGCGAGGGTGGTTGCTCCGGATAGACTACGGTTGGACGTTTTCTTTACCTGCTTTACTTTTATCACTTTTGTTTAGTCGCTGACTTCCCACTTTGCGACAGGGTCCTACAGGGGGGAGAGTTAGGCGACGGTGAGGCCGCGGCTAGAGATTTTGGGTCCCAGGAGACCGGAACAGTACTTTACCTCTTACTGTCGCATTTCATTTATTATTTGTAGACTGTGGATGGTTCTCGATACCCTCGTGGGGTCGGTGTGGATGTCGGTACGGTGACAATTGAATTGTTTAGTTTTCTTTACATCTCTGTGGGCCGCTTTGGAAAATAAAATAGCAAATAAAAGAACAGATTGCGAAAACTACTATTTCAAAACTCGGGTGCCGTGTGGGCACCGTTTTCAAAACCTTGTGGATTTATGGTTTGCGAAAATGGATTTCAAAACCTAAGTGTCGTGTGGGCACTATTTTTCAAACCCCTGAGTTTATGTTGCTTTCGAAAAAGGGTTTTCAAAATATGGGTGCCGGGTGGGCGCCGTTTCAACAATTGTGGGTTTTATCCTTTCAAACTAATCGGCCGTGAGTTTATTCTGCACATTGTGAATGGTTATACGTATGGATTGTTGTGATTGAATGTTTACTCGTTATTGAACATTGTACAAACCGCGACGCCGTGCATATACAGGGGAGACTCTGTCCGTTTGTAGAGTGATCCTGTATATGCGGCGGATCTGGGCACGCGCCGGGGAAGAAGGTTTTCAAAAAAAAAATAAATACATACCTTTTGTAATCCGTTTCCGCTAAATTAATCCCCCGGGGCGTGACAAATCTACTCCCCGATTGTTGATACACAACCGCAGACTCCCGTCCTTCTTCCGTACGAATAGAACGGGTGTGCCCTAAAACGGCACGATCGGTTTCTCACAATCCGCAAGCACCTGATACTCGGTACCCAAGCCCTTCCGAGTAATTCCTCGAATCCTTCTAACAATGACCCCTCTACGTCCCCAAAAGTCGGATTGCTGGCGCCAAACGTTAATCCTAAAAACATCAAGCTGTTAGGAATACGCACACCCTTTTTCAGCGGGTTCCAACGTAGCGCCCACAGATCCTGACTGGACTCAACCCACCTGGACGTAGGGTCTTCTTTTTGGGTTTCTCGCCGTTAGGTCTATTGTGGACCGCAGTCCCACTTGACTCCTTTGGCTCACCCAACCTGACTTACTAGTCCCCTAGACCCACTGTCCCGTAGGAGGGAGTTGAATCTATTCGTCCATAATTAACTAGATGGCCATCCCCATGTACCAAGATGAGTTCTTTGCCCCGAGGCACTAGAAATTTGCACGCCCGTGCCTGCCGGGGAGGATTCAACTAACCTTATGAGGGTTTCTCCGCACAACTAGAGTACGTCTACCCTTAAGGCGGAACTCAGAAAAGAAGCATGGTAGGTGGGAAAGAAAGATTCCCCTTCTAACGACGTAGGGTAAAACGAAAAGAAAACAGGAGGGGGTAAATGGGGTCGGACAAGGGTGGAACGCTCCGGTGTGATAGGTACTCCCAAATTGTAGATGGCAGTAAAAGCGTTACCTGTTATTACTCTCTACGGGACATCGCGTCCTCAACCAGGGTGGCTCGGGGAGTTCGGCCGCATCCTCTGGGCCAACGACGCACGGCGTGGCGGGGCAGGGATCTGGAATCGTCATGATCCTCCTTGATTTGGCTGCCTGTTAGATCCTTCTGCGGAATGGGGGTTGCCGCCTTTCCTCGCTCCTCCTGTTGCGGTGCCGTGGCGGTAGTGGGTGGCCCCTAGGGGCACGAGGCGCGTGCGTGGCCCGGTCTGCCACAACGGAAATAATGGTTGTACCTCCATGGACAACCCGTGACCTGGTGCCCCCTCCCACAAATGACACAAGGTTTCCCCAGCGGTTCAGGTCCTCCCGTCGGTGACTGCCCGGTTCTCTATTCTGCTCTCGAGCGTTTAGTGGCCCGGCTTCCCTGGAAGTGGTCTCACTCAGGACGAGGGTGGGGATATCCCTAGCTCTGATACGATCCGGGGTACCCCTGCTGCACACATGCATCGGAGAGCTCCCTCTCAACCCATGTAGCCATGTCCACCGCCTTATGAAAAGTGGGAAGTCCCGTAGTCGGCATCCCACGTAGTGTGTCACCTCTGGGGCCGTACTGATAATAGTCAGTACCCCCTACGTCTTGCGTCAGTAGGCATAATCGCTCGGTAAGGGTAAGCAGCTGACCAGCCACGTCGCGCAACTGGTTCCGAAGTAGGCGATTTGCCGCGGCTGCTGAGTCCATTCCGTCCGTTTCGGCGTTGCCGAATAAACGATCGCGTCCGGCTGTTATCTGTGCATACAAGGTAACCGCGTCAACCCTAAGTATAAAATGGTCTAGCACCTTGACCTACTAACCCTGGGACTCTATCCTATTTTTCCCGCGCTCACGCTCATACGTTACACACCTAAACCTTGGTTATCAATTTGGTTAGTCACTCGTGATATTTCATTCCGTGGATGTTGGTCACTGGCCACAGTGGTTAAAGTCGTTTTCTCTGTTACCATATAATCTGTCACGCCCCGGAGGTTCTAAAATAGCGGAAAACGTATTCTCTTTTTTTTTTTGTATTTAAATGAACCACGTCTCCGGTGCGTACCAGACCCGCCGCATATACAAATTCACTCCCCAAACGGGCGGAGTCTCCTTTGTATATGCACGGCGTCCCCAACAAGACAAACACTTTAACCATTCCAACCATGACGGAAAAAGAGGAGAGATTACGATTACTCTTACAGTCACCGCTACCACATACAGACTATAGCATAAACTCATGGGTTTGAAAATCGGTGCCCACTCGACACCCAGTTTTCCAAAACCTTTTCGCAAACTCTTTTGAGCGGCCATTAACATTGAAAGGATAAATCCACGGGTTTTAAAATCGGTGCCCACACGGCACCTGTTTGAAAACACTTTTGAAACCAGGTTTGCATCTGAAAACAAGCCGCAATTACACATCCTAACATTCACCAATTATAGACAAGAAATCTGTAGTGATCCGGCCTTTCGGGGTATTTTTGACTTACATGTAGTCATTTAAGCCTCTAAGTGAAATAAAATTATTCAATTCTTAAAAGTTGGCCGGTGTGTGGTGCTAGTATTTTTCTGCGATAGAGCGCGGAAAAAGAAGGCCGACGGTGCGATCGGATCTGAAATCCGATACCGGGATCTCCCGGAATGGAATTCCTAGTGATACGGTGATTAGTCATGCATCGGAATCCGTGCAAAATATCTTGCACCCGTTAGAGATAAGGTGGGTTATCTCGTAGGGGATAATTAATTAGTTAATTAATTATCCATGAGGGAAAATAGAATTCTCTTACGTACTAATTAAAAAGGAAATTAATTAAAGATTTAATACGAGCTATATAAGGGATCCCGATTATCGGAAAGAAAAGAAAAGAAAGAAATAAAAACCCTAATCGGTGAGAAGAGAAAAAGAAAAGAAAAGACGGAACCCTAGCCGGAAGAAAGGGAAAGGAGAAAGAGAAGGAGCCCGATCTTCCCGGACATCGAACCGAAGGCAAGAACGCGACTGGACAACCTTCCCGTCGATCTTCGATTAGTAAAATAATTGTTATAATTTATTTGGGATTTTTCCGTCGTCCCTTTTGTTGAGTTCTTGGGTTTCTCCGTCGTATCCGTCGCCGTCACCGTCATCGTCGCCATGCTAGGGCACGGAACGGACGGCGGAGGCGCGCGGTGCCGCTAGGGCATCGCGCGGAGGAGAGTCACGGACGGCACCCATGCGGACCCGCAACCGCGCGGGCACCGCATGGGCGCCGCGCGGCTACCGCACGGACGGCACCCATGCGGACCCGCAACCGCGCGGGCACCGCATGGGCGCCGCGCGGACCCGCAACCGCGCGGGCACCGCGCGGGCGCCGCGCGGCTGCCGCGCGGGCGGCACCCGCGCGGACCCGCAACCGTGCGGGCACCGCGCGGGCGCCGCGCGGTTGCTGCGCGGGCGGCACCCGCGCGGACCCGCAACCGCGCGGGCGGCACCCGCGCGGACCCGCAACCGTGCGGGCACCGCGCGGGCGCCGCGCAGCTGCCGCGCGGGCGGCACTCGCGCGGACCCGCAACCGCGCGGGCACCGCCCGGGCGCCGCGCGGCTGCCGCGCGGACCCGCAACCGCGCGGGCGCCGTGCGGGGCCGCACCCGCGCGGGCACAACGCGGCCGCCGCACGGGCAACACCCGCGCGAGGCACCGCGCCGCGTGGGCGTCGCCGCGGAGACACGCCGCGCGGTTCCGAACCGCGCGGGGCCCCGGCGGACGACGACGGCGGCGCAGGATTTCCGTTTTCGTCAACCCGGACGGTGTTGGACTTTTCCGTCGAAAAGAGTAAATTGGGTCTTTTGTTTTCGGATGTTAGTACACGTTTTTGACTATAGTTATCCTTGCGGACTTTCTTTAGGTCCAAGTGCGCAGCGGGGGTGCGCGGAGGTTTCAGGTGTTCCGATTTCTCTTCAAATAGGTGGGTACGGTTGCGATAAGTGCAACAAGTGCAGTAAGTGCATCTATCGTCATTAAAGTGCTCTTAATTTATCTAACAAAGTAGATGGACAGTTTAACCTTTCGCATAATTGTATTTCATCTAACAATTGAAGCGGCTACGGTCGCGGTGCTCACTACACGCCGATCTCGGCAAATCCGTTTCGGATGCTGCACGTACACAGGCGGATTGGCCTCCGCATGGGTGTACTTTTCCGGAGAAGTGGTCTCTTTTTTGACCCGTGTACCTCACAAAGGGGTGGGTGCCGTGAGGACCTCTTCGCGCCCGCTGAAAATAGCACACCAGCACCGTGAAGAGGTTAAAAGCATCAAAGAGGTGTTTGCGCACGAGGGGAGACTTTAGTCTCCCCGACAGGGACTCTGGGGTTGGTGCCCAACTTAATTGATAAATCTGGGGTTGGGGCCCAGCTTAATTATGTGCAGGGTTTTAGCGAAAGGTTCCGGTGTTTTCGGTTTGCTCCTTATTCCTTATTGTTATTAGACATCTACTTTGTTTGTCACTGACATTACCCACTCCGTGACAGGTGTTACGAGGTGCGTTAGCCGGGAGGGCGGTGAGACTGCGTCGCGAGGACCGTAGTCAGATACTTGGGTTTATTATCTCATTTCCCTTATGCCTTATTTAGTCAATTTGCTTGTGGATCGTATTAGCCGTGGACATGTATTACTTAGTGCTGTGGATGAGGTGTACTTTTATGCTTGATGCTTTTAGTGATGTTTTCGCATGCGGCACGTTTTCATGGCGAACCAAATGATTTCGAAAATGTTTTCTCAAAACGAAGTGCCGTGTGGGCACGGGTCTTGCAACCGTTGGTTTTATCCTTTCTAAACACTGATGCCGCTTTAATATTCCGCTTGAAAATAAAACAACAAGGTGTCGAGTGGACACCAGTCTTTTTAAACATTAGTTAAACTACTGTACTCTGTTTGACGATGTATGTCTATTGTATGGTTGATGGTCGAGGTATGTTGTTGTAAATGAGACGTCGTGCATATACAAAGGAGACTCTGTCCGTGGGCAGAGAGAATTTGTGTATGTGGCGGTCTGGCACGCACCGGGGATGAGGTTTAAGTTACCTTGTTAAGAAGAAAAAAAAATAATACACGCAATTTTCCGCTTTGATAGACTCAAAAACCCCCGGGGGCGTGACAGATTAAATGGTATCAGAGAAAACAACCATAACCATAGTAGACGTGATCCACATCCACAGTGTAGGGTGCCACAAGCAAATTAGACATGAGATAACCAAGGTATAGGTGTGTAGTACGTGAGAGTACGGGGAAAAGGGGACGTAATGTAGGTGTAATCGTAAGACAGGGTGTTAGGGTTATAACCTTAGGGTTAACATGGTTTCTTTGTCTATAGCGGACGATGGCCCGGACTAGATCGTCCACCGAGAATGCGGACGCGGACAGAGTGACCCCGGCCACCGCAGAGAACCAGCTCCTCCAACGACAACTGCGGGAAATGGCCGGGTAATTAGCGACGCTGACGGAGCAGGTTCGTCACCTGACGCAGTGACAGGCAACCGCGCCAGCCGAGCGCGATCCGACCCCTCCGCCCGAAGCCACCGCACCCACTACGGGACCGCAAGGGACGGGTGGTACGACGACGGAACAGCCCCCATCCCCAAGGGATGTACCTACTCCGACGACCACGGGGCCCGTGATGGGAGCGACAGCAGGGGAGGCAGGAACGACCCCTACTCTCGGGGGGTCCGCCGTTGTAGGAGGGATCACGGAGCAACGAACGACGCGAGAAAGGGTCAGGACGAACTTGACTAGGTTCAAGAAGCATGACCCTCCCACTTTTGAGGGAGAGACGACCGATCCATAGGTCGTCGAGAAATGGGTGGATACCATGGAAAAACTCTTCGAGGACTTACTGATGGAGGAACACGAGCGGGTTCCACTAGCCGTCCACTTCCTCGAAGGGAATGCACGCATCTGGTGGAAGACGGTACGCCCGGATCCGTCTACAAACGACCCGCTACCGACATGGACGGCCTTTAGAGAGGAACTTTTTGACGCTTTCTTCTCCGATAGCGTCAAGCGGCAATTGGAAGACGACCTGAAGAACATTAGACAAGGGAACCGCTCGGTCATGGAATATCAAAGGGAGTTCGTAAGATTGGTTAACTGCGTCCCGTTTGTTATACGAGATGAACCCCACAAGGCCCGTCTTTTTGTGGACGGGTTACAGAGCGACATCTTCGAGATGGTTCAAGCAGCGGACCTGCGCACGTTCAGGGAAGTGGTGGACAGGGCCACCATAGTGGAGCGGGGGTTCGCTATCACCCGAGCTCGACGTGAGGGATCAGAAAATAACCGGGAGAGGAAGCGGACACAGACTTACCCGGGAGGGGGTCCGTCTGGTGGAAGCCGACCCCCAAAGTACCCCAAGACGCAACAAGGAAGCAAGAGTGCGCCTATCGGAAAGCCGCGACCAGCGAACAAGCCATGTGTTATTTGCGGAGCATCGCATCCAGTGACGGAATGCCCTAAGAGACAGGATCACTGTTACCGCTGCGGCAAACCAGGGCATTTCCAATTCAACTGTCCTCTGAACACTGGAGCGGCATCTTCCGCAGCTTCCACCCCAACGGCGCAGCCACCAGGACGGGGTAGAGCATCAACGGGAATACCCCCACACCCTCCGGCGCCAAGAGCAGAAGGAGAATCGCGACCACAACCAGGAGGGAGGCTCTACTCCATGGGCCAGCATGGAGCGACACTGCAAGAGGAGGTGGTCGCAGACCCCTGGGGGGCCAATCGCGGCGACTGGCCTAGTACCCTCGTGTTCAATAAGACTGGGAAGGTTGTCGTGCCCCTGGGAACTGGTGGTCATACCGCTAAAAGAATACGACGTGGTCTTGGGCATGGACTGGCTTACCGAGTATCAGGCGGTCATCGATTGCGAGAAGCGCCAGGTGCAACTACGGAAGCCGGGATTCCCAGAAAACGTGTACTTGGCATGTAAAAGCACTTCCTTCTTGGCTATCATCTCCGCGTCGCGAGCTAGGAAGTTGATGGAGGGCGGGTGCGTGGCCTATCTAGCCTCGGTAGATTTGGCCACCCGACCCGTTCCCTCGCCTTCCGAAATTCCCGTGGTAAGGGAATTTCCGGATGTATTTCCGGCAGAGCTCCCCGGAGCGCCGCCGGAACGAGAGGTCGACTTCCCTATTGAACTACTCCCCGGCACCAAACCCATCACCAAGGCACCGTACAAGATGGCCTTCGCGGAGTTGAAGGAACTCAAGGCACAGTTGGAGGACCTGTTGGATAAGGGCTTCATCAGACCTAGCGCGTCACCCTGGGGCGCGCCCGTCCTGTTTGTGAGGAAGAAGGACGGAAGTCTCCGGTTGTGCATCGACTACCGGGAGATAAATAAGGTCACCGTTAAGAACAAGTACCCCCTGCCATGGATTGACGACCTCTTCGACCAACTACAGGGGGCGACGGTGTTTTCAAAGATTGACCTGCAGTCGGGCTATCATCAGGTCCAGGTCAAGGGGGAGGACATCCCCAAAACGGCTTTTCGGACTCGCTACGGCCATTACGAATTTACAGTAATGCCGTTCGGGCTCACAAATGCCCCGGCGGTGTTCATGGACATGATGAACAGGGTATTCAAACCCTTCCTGGACTTATTCGTGGTGGTCTTCATCGATGATATCCTCATCTACTCCCGTACAGACGAGGAACATGAAGAACATCTGCGCACAGTCCTCCAGACCCTACGAGAACAGAAACTCTACGCCAAACTCAAAAAGTGTGAGTTTTGGCTCCGTGAGGTCGGCTTCTTGGGGCACGTAATCTCGGCGGCTGGGGTTGCAGTCGATCCGAAGAAGATAGATTCGGTGACGGACTGGTCCCAACCGACGACGGTGACGGAGATTCGAAGCTTTCTAGGATTAGCCGGGTACTACCGGCGCTTCGTGGAGGGTTTCTCCAAGATAGCCACCCCCTTAAACCGCTTGACTAAAAAGGGGGAAAAGTTCATCTGGACGGACAAATGTCAGAGGAGCTTCGAGGAACTCAAGGATAGATTGACGCGAGCCCCGATTCTCGCCCTGCCAGAACCAGAGGAGGATTATGAAGTGTATTGCGATGCGTCGCGAAACGGACTGGGTGGAGTACTCATGCAACGGGGAAAGGTTATAGCCTATGCGTCAAGGCAGCTCAAAGAATACGAGCGAAACTACCCCGTGCACGATTTGGAACTCGCAGCGGTTGTGTTCGTCCTCAAGCTTTGGAGACACTACCTGTATGGGGCACACTGTAATGTGTATTCAGATCATAAAAGTCTTAAGTACCTTTTCACCCAAAAGGAGTTAAATTTGCGACAAAGACGGTGGCTCGAGCTACTGAAGGATTACGATTTAACGATCCACTACCACCCGGGAAAGGCAAACGTGGTGGCCGACGCCCTGAGCCGTAAGGGGCAGGCCAAAAAGGCAGGGGTAAGTGCCATCACCCAACAAGATAGTCTGATTGCGGAGTTTTCGCGATTAAGACTAGAAGTAGTACCGGCGGGTACAGTCGAACAACTTCTGACACTGGTGGTCAGATCTACCATGCTTGACAGAATTCTCGAGGGGCAGTCGACTGATGACCAACTCCAGCTGGTGCGAAATAGAGTAACTGCCGACCAAGAAGGTGATTTCACAGTAAACTCTGACGGCACGATACGATTTCGGGGACGAATCTGCGTGCCGGATCTACCGGAACTCAAAGAGGAAATCCTGCGGGAGGCGCATACTGCTCCATATGCAGCGAATCCCGGGGGAACGAAGATGTACAAGGATGTCAATGTAGAACACCGGGATTTGGATGACGCACCGACCTTGCAGGATGGTGTGGTGCGGAGGAATTTGCCTTGGATGTGTCCCACTTGTGTTTTCAGAGGAGTTCGGGTTGATTTGGATCCCCGCGGAGGCCTCTGCTTGTTTCGGGCTTTGTACGCGTTAGGTGACTGGTACGGGAAGCTCCGACACCGCTATGGGTTGCAGAAAAATTGGGAAACACTTGGAGCAGGTGTACTTTTGATTTACAGCGAGGTTCGGGAGGTTCCGGACTGACGCGGAGGACCCGGAGGCAAAAAGTGAGTCGGAACTGGCAATTTTGGAGCCGGTATTTGATTTGAGCACCCCGACTCAACGGTTGAGCTTTTTGAAGAGAAAAAGCTGTGAGCGCGTGTACTTTGGAATTACAGCGGAGCTCGGGAGGTTCCGGGCGGCGGCGGAGGGCCCGAGGGCAAAAAGTGAGTTGGAGTTGGGTTTTTTGGAATTAAGTTAATTAAGTAATTAATTTTATTTAAAGCTTTGCTTTATAAAAACCCCTCCCCTCCACCTCTGTAGCAAAGGAAAAGAGAAAGAAAGAAAGAAAAAGGAAAAAGAGAAAAAGAGAGGAAAGGGAAGAAGAAGAAGAAGAGGATGGGTTTGAAGGAAGCAACTCTTGGGCGTTTTCTTCTCCGAGCGTGGACGGGAGCCGAGCGAGGACCGGCGTGCCGCGAGGAGGTTGGATTTATTTTATTTTATTCTTTTCTCTCTTTTCTTCTCCCCGTGGGCGGAGCCTTGCGGACTTGTCGTCCGGGTTGTGGCGAGGCTGCGCGAGTCGCGCGCTCGCGTTTTCGGCGGCGCGTGACCGGGGGGGGGCGGCGGCCGTGCGCTGGGGCGCTTGCGCGCTGCGCGCCGGGCTGCCTTGGGGCTGCGCGGCCCTGCAGGCCGCGCGCTGTGCGCGCGGCACTGCAGGGGTGCCGCGCGGGCAGCCCCTGTGCCGCGCGGCCTGGCAGGCCGCGCGGGGCGCGCGACCCTGCAGGGGTACCGCGCGGGCAGCCCCTGTGCCGCGCGGCCTTGCAGGCCGCGCGGGGCGCGCGGCACTGCAAGGTGCCGCGCGGGCGGCCTTGGGGCCGCGCGGCCCTGCAGGCCGCGCGCTGGGCGCGCGGCACTGCAGGGGTGCCGCGCGGGCATCCCCTGTGCCGCGCGACCTTGCAGGCCGCGCGCTGTGCGCGCGGCACTGCAAGGTGCCGCGCGGGCCTGCGGGCCGCGCCCGTGGGCGCGCGGCCCTGCAGGGGCCCCGCGCGGGCGGCCCTGTGCCGCGCGGGCCTGCGGGCGGCCCTGCAGGGACCCCGCGCGGGCGGCCCTGTGCCGCGCGGGCCTGCGGGCCGCGCCCGTGGGCGCGCGGCCCTGCAGGGGCCCCGCGCGGGCGGCCCTGTGCCGCGCGGGCCTGCGGGCCGCGCCCGTGGGCGCGCGGCCCTGCAGGGGCCCCACGCGGGCGGCCCTGTGCCGCGCGGGCCTGCGGGCCGCGCCCGTGGGCGCGCGGCCCTGCAGGGGCCCCGCGCGGGCGGCCCTGTGCCGCGCGGGCCTGCGGGCCGCGCCCGTGGGCGCGCGGCCCTGCAGGGGCCCCGCGCGGGCGGCCCTGTGCCGCGCGGGCCTGCGGGCCGCGCCCGTGGGCGCGCGGCCCTGCAGGGGCCCCGCGCGGGCGGCCCTGTGCCGCGCGGGCCTGCAGGCCGCGCCCAGGGGCGCGCGGCCCTGCAGGGGCCCCGCGCGGGCGGCCCTGTGCCGCGCGGGCCTGCAGGCCGCGCCTGTGGGCGCGCGGCCCTGCAGGGGCCCCGCGCGGGCGGCCTGGTGCCGCGCGGGCCTGCAGGCCGCGCCCGTGGGCGCGCGGCCCGGCAGGGGCCCCGCGCGGGCGGCCTTGTGCCGCACGGGCTTGCTGGGCGCCGCGCGGGCGGCTGGGTCAGCGCCGCGCGGCTGGGTTTTTGGGGGCCGTGCAGCTGCGCCGCTTTGGCCGCGCAGGCTGCGACTCGGCGACGCGCCGCGGCGTGAGTGCGCGATGGGTTTTCCGCGCAGCGCGCGGCGTTTCTTGTCGCCGGATGGGTTTTTCTCGCCTTTGTGAGCGCGGTTGTAGCCGCATGTTTTCTGATTCCGGTCCCTCTTCTTGTCTCGCAGTTGTGGCATTGTGTTAGCTTCTCACGTGGCCGGTGGTGCGTGTTTTGCCGCGTGGAGCTGCGGGATCGCGTCGGGACCTCCGTATGGCGCACGGTTTTCGCGGATTGATCGCAGGTGGGTTGGTTTCTCCCAATGAACTACGGAATGCCCTTTACGCTTCCGAATGCAAAGGTATCGTATCCTTACTATCAGGTATTTGCGGAACAGTCGTGCAAGTCGAGGGTTGTCGTTTCCGACTTGGACACGAGTGTTAGTCGCATCGTTAGAGTATACGAGTTGTACTGGCAGAGTTACCAGATGGGTATAAATCACTGGCTGAGTTACCAGATGAGTAGATGCCACTGGCAGAGCTACCAGATGGGTGTAAATCACTGGCTGAGTTACCAGATGAGTAGATACCACTGGCGGAGTTACCAGATGGGTATAAATCACTGGCTGAGTTACCAGATGAGTAGATACCACTGGCAGAGCTACCAGATGGGTGTAAATCACTGGCTGAGTTACCAGATGAGTAGATACCACTGGCGGAGTTACCAGATGGGTATAAATCACTGGCTGAGTTACCAGATGAGTAGATACCACTGGCAGAGCTACCAGATGGGTGTAAATCACTGGCTGAGTTACCAGATGAGTAGATACCACTGGCGGAGTTACCATATGGGTATAAATCACTGGCTGAGTTACCAGATGAGTAGAAATCACTGGCTGAGTTACCAGATGAGTAGATACCACTGGCGGAGTTACCAGATGGGTATAAATCACTAGCTGAGTTACCAGATGAGTAGATACCACTGGCAGAGTTACCAGATGGGTATAAATCACTGGCTGAGTTACCAGATGTGTAGATATCACTGGCTGAGTTACCAGATAGATAGTTATGCCCTGGCCGAGTCACCAGGTGGTTACTAGAAGGGATTGAGGTGGCCTTCTAGTGTCTTGTAGAGTTCTAGCAGTCCCAGTGCGGGGGCGGAAACTATGGGCGCCTAAGCCTACAGCATGTTCTTGTTTGATAAGGGCTGTAGGGGGCGCAGACGTTCGTAGTTTCCAGGCCTCCCGTGAGAGAGACTGAGAACTTACTTCCAGCATTGCATTGAGACATGTAGCGATAGATTCATTCCAGTTATCTATCTATCTATCTATCTATCTATCTATCTATCTATCTGTGTTTTTGCCTCCAGCAGACTGAGTGGGTGTACCGTGGGTTTAGCTTTGGTACCCACTGAGATCTGACTGTTGCAGTAGATCTCACACCCGCTGTGATGACAGGTGTTCCTGAGGCGACCGTTCCAGGTTTGGCTCGTTCGGAGCTTTCTGACCGAGGTAAGGGCGTGGCTGACTAGCTCCTACCCGAGTCGGTGGTGTCGGTGTTAGTGTCACTTGTACTTTTTAGTTTCCACTTTTGTACTTATGTTGTGGGTGCTAGTGGACTCGTTTACTTGGACTTTTCACCGCTTTGTGTTTCAGCTTCCTTTCAGCTCTGATACTTGTTAGCTATAGATCTCTTTTGCAGGTTAGACGCTTCGTCTGTACGGCAGTTTCCGTACAGACGGCGGATCTGTTGGCGAGCCCGGGTCGCAGTTCGACCCCGGGGCGTGACAGATTAGGTGGTATCAGAGCCTAGGAATATAGGTCGTTGGGGACTTAGAGACCCTAGGCTTTTGGTTGGACAGTGGGAAGACTGTCGTGTGAGACGTGACCTTAGCGAGAGTCTTGTCTGAGGGTGTACCTCCCCCTGAGGATTGGGGTGAGTGACCTCGCATGTTATTTCTCTAAAGGTGATTGTGTTGGCTGCAGACAGCATAATGCTTTAGAAAGGTTAACATGTTTAGACTTTCGTTTGTTTGGGTCGAGGAAGTCTTAGTCCTAATGTTTGTTTGTTGCAGTGGTTTTTGGATGCTTCCGAGACGCCGTGCAGCGGCGAGGGCGTGTTTGACCTGGGATGAGGGGCTTGTTTAGCGGGAAGCTAAATGGATGGAGCCGAGAGAGGCTTGAGAGATCCAGGCCCAAGCAGTCCTGGTATTTGAGGCGTTATGGCGCCAGGATGAGAGAGCATGGAGCGTGTGATGCACATGCTTGGACCGAGAGCATCTCCCGGAGTATCGTCAGTAGTACCTCCGGCCGCGACTTTGTCGATTTCTGTTCCTGATCGCACCATTGATGGTGCGGGAGCAGCGAGAGGTTGCTGTTAGGTTGTGTACCGCATCCAGTTCCATCCCTTGTAGATTTCGGGACTGAGTTAGAGCCGAGAGAGGCCGAGAACTGGAACGCTGTTATGGAAGATTTGTTCGAGGATTTGTTCATCCAGGATAAGCATCAGGGCGCTTGGTTATGCACTTTTGCATACGGACGCCAAGAGAGCTGGTGGCGTCGGATTCGTCTTGTTGGACCATCGGGAGCGCAGTTGATGTTCTGGGGTGAGTTTCTGTGACGGTTGAGCGATGTACCCCTGGACGCCCAGGATGAGGCTTAGAGGTTGGTTGTGTTCGAGTGGGAGCTGCATCGAGATGCCTACCTCTTCGTGCATTTTCGGCGAGTGCCGACCTTGGATGCAGTGAGGGTGCATGCTCGATGGATTGACCGAGGATCAGTGATCCCGTCCGAGGGAGACGGTGAGCGGGGGACCCGCTTCGGAGAGAGAGAGCTCCGGCATCGCCGATTTTGCGATAGTCGCGTGATTCGAGGTTGCCGTGATTCCACCCTCTGGATCAGGGGTCTCAGAGGAGACAGAGACCAGGAAGTTCTCGACAGTGCTCGCTTCAGCAGCAGTGCCAGGATGTGAGTTTCCCTTCTGCATGGGCCGCATTCTTCGTCAGGGTTGTGGGTCGCGTCTCACCTGGTGTGGCCGTCGGGTTAGAGCTTGCTTAATGCCAACGCCGTGTGTGCGTTTCGGTAAAGCGGGGGTACCCTCGTGTGGGCCAGTGTCAGGACTGATGGTTGTGCACGTTTGGATCAATTTTCAGATCACGTGAAGCACGTGGATGAGTGCTGCCTGTCCTGCCAGTGCAGCTAGGACCTTGGATTGATCATCGAGATGTTAGTCCTACATCAGTGTAGAGGTGTTGATATGAGGTTGGATAGGAATCGGTCGTCCCAATTTATGCTATCATGAATTGTCGAGAGAGAAGACATTGACCCTCCGTGGACCTGGTCGGGAGGAGTGTATTTTTATAGCATGCGATGAGATATATGATGCCCTGGCTGAGTTACCGGGAGGTTACCTGCCCCTGGCTGAGTTACCAGGAGGTTACTTGCCCCTGGCCGAGTTACCAGGTGGTTGATGCCCCTGGCCGAGTTACCAGGTAGTTACTTGATTGGGACTGAGATCGAGACAGTGGTTGACGTGGTTTGGGGAACCGCGCCAACTTCGTCAGCACCTCGTGGAGTATCAACCGTGAGACAGAGGGAGCTGTGAGCGCAGCTGCGAAATTTGACGGATCGAGAGGTCTGTGAGACCTAGTACCTCGTCGTGGGGATACGACAGTGAGGATCCAGGCAGTGGTTACATAGTGGTGATGTCACGTTGTGGGTACACAACCGTGTGAGTTTTTGTAAGGTTCGAACTTGATTAGTCTCACCTTGTGCCTGGGCAGATGCCTTCGAGTGATTGATATCTTTATGGAACCTTACAGCCAAGGGCTGTGCCTGGATACTGATCCGGAATCAGTAGGGCAGTTGAGCGGTTTGCGTGGTCAAGTAGATTGACTAATGCCCTACTGAATTGAGAGCTGTGTTTTTCCCTGTTTCACTGGACGGGTTGGTGGTGTTACCGTCGTGGGTTTTTGCTTACCTCCGAAGCGACTTGGAGCTTGAGGGGCTCTTGAGGTTAGTGCTACAACTTCTAAGGAGGAAGAAGTTGGTTGCCAAGCTTTGAGAGTTGCACTTCGACATCGAGGATTTTGTGTTTGGGCCTTGTGTTTTAGCCGCTTGAGTGGCAGAGGATATGAGGTGTATTGAGGCAAAGCTGAGGAGGATACCAGCTTTGATCCGGATTTTGCCGTGATAGAGAGGTCATGGAATTGTTCAGAACCCTCGAACCTAAAGTGCTTGGACACTCAGGAGGTCAGGTTGAGGTAGCGCCGGTGATAGATTTTGCAAGGATGTATGATTGCTTTATCCCGGCGAGGACATTTTGTTCAGTATGCCCTGTTTAGGCGAGCTGTGTAACCCTGGGAATTGAGTGCCAGAATCGAGAGAAGGTTCTCGAGGTTGAAGTTTTTCCCCTGTCAAGGGAGGTGATCCATGTTTTGTGGAACTGGAGCTTTGGTGGCTATGAAGCATCTGAGGAGTTTTGCCTTAAGGAGGCTTGAACTTCGGTTTTTGAGATCTCGAATCAAGGGAGACTACCAGCCTGAGAGTTATATATAGAAACGAGTTATGCGAGTTGTGGATCCTCGAGCTGTGATCAGGCTGGATGAGGCCTATTTGAACCCCGCAAGTTTTGTTTTGCTTTCCCTTCCTTGGTGATGGACGAGGACTGCGTTATCCTCATCGACCGATGCGATTCTTGTTGGTGAAACCAAAGAATTTTGCAGTCGAATCATACCTTTGGGGAAGGTTCAGTGTGGTCAGCATGAGGAATGTGAGTGACCACTTGAGAGCCTTGGGCAATCTGAGGATCTTCTATCCCTTTTGTTTTTAATTTACCCTCCTAAGTATGGATTTTGTTGGATTTCGAGGACGAAACCCTTTTAAGGGGGGGAGAGTGTAGAACACCGGGATTTGGATGACGCACCGACCTTGCAGGATGGTGTGGTGCGGAGGAATTTGCCTTGGATGTGTCCCACTTGTGTTTTCAGAGGAGTTCGGGTTGATTTGGATCCCCGCGGAGGCCTCTGCTTGTTTCGGGCTTTGTACGCGTTAGGTGACTGGTACGGGAAGCTCCGACACCGCTATGGGTTGCAGAAAAATTGGGAAACACTTGGAGCAGGTGTACTTTTGATTTACAGCGAGGTTCGGGAGGTTCCGGACTGACGCGGAGGACCCGGAGGCAAAAAGTGAGTCGGAACTGGCAATTTTGGAGCCGGTATTTGATTTGAGCATCCCGACTCAACGGTTGAGCTTTTTGAAGAGAAAAAGCTGTGAGCGCGTGTACTTTGGAATTACAGCGGAGCTCGGGAGGTTCCGGGCGGCGGCGGAGGGCCCGAGGGCAAAAAGTGAGTTGGAGTTGGGTTTTTTGGAATTAAGTTAATTAAGTAATTAATTTTATTTAAAGCTTTGCTTTATAAAAACCCCTCCCCTGCACCTCTGTAGCAAAGGAAAAGAGAAAGAAAGAAAGAAAAAGGAAAAAGAGAAAAAGAGAGGAAAGGGAAGAAGAAGAAGAAGAGGATGGGTTTGAAGGAAGCAACTCTTGGGCGTTTTCTTCTCCGAGCGTGGACGGGAGCCGAGCGAGGACCGGCGTGCCGCGAGGAGGTTGGATTTATTTTATTTTATTCTTTTCTCTCTTTTCTTTTCCCCGTGGGCGGAGCCTTGCGGACTTGTCGTCCGGGTTGTGGCGAGGCTGCGCGAGTCGCGCGCTCGCGTTTAAGGCGGCGCGTGACCGGGGGGGGGGGGGGGGGGCGGCGGCCGTGCGCTGGGGCGCTTGCGCGCTGCGCGCCGGGCTGCCTTGGGGCTGCGCGGCCCTGCAGGCCGCGCGCTGTGCACGCGGCACTGCAGGGGTGCCGCGCGGGCAGCCCCTGTGCCGCGCGGCCTGGCAGGCCGCGCGGGGCGCGCGACCCTGCAGGGGTGCCGCGCGGGCAGCCCCTGTGCCGCGCGGCCTTGCAGGCCGCGCGGGGCGCGCGGCACTGCAAGGTGCCGCGCGGGCGGCCTTGGAGCCGCGCGGCCCTGCAGGCCGCGCGCTGGGCGCGCGGGCATCCCCTGTGCCGCGCGACCTTGCAGGCCGCGCGCTGTGCGCGCGGCACTGCAAGGTGCCGCGCGGGCCTGCGGGCCGCGCCCGTGGGCGCGCGGCCCTGCAGGGGCCCCGCGCGGGCGGCCCTGTGCCGCGCGGGCCTGCGGGCCGCGCCCGTGGGCGCGCGGCCCTGCAGGGGCCCCGCGCGGGCGGCCCTGTGCCGCGCGGGCCTGCGGGCCGCGACCAGGGGCGCGCGGCCCTGCAGGGGCCCCGCGCGGGCGGCCCTGTGCCGCGCGGGCCTGCAGGCCGCGCCTGTGGGCGCGCGGGCCTGCAGGCCGCGCCTGTGGGCGCGCGGCCCTGCAGGGGCCCCGCGCGGGCGGCCTGGTGCCGCGCGGGCCTGCAGGCCGCGCCCGTGGGCGCGCGGCCCGGCAGGGGCCCCGCGCGGGCGGCCTTGTGCCGCACGGGCTTGCTGGGCGCCGCGCGGGCGGCTGGGTCAGCGCCGCGCGGCTGGGTTTTTGGGGGCCGTGCAGCTGCGCCGCTTTGGCCGCACAGGCTGCGACTCGGCGACGCGCCGCGGCGTGAGTGCGCGATGGGTTTTCCGCGCAGCGCGCGGCGTTTCTTGTCGCCGGATGGGTTTTTCTCGCCTTTGTGAGCGCGGTTGTAGCCGCATGTTTTCTGATTCCGGTCCCTCTTCTTGTCTCGCAGTTGTGGCATTGTGTTAGCTTCTCACGTGGCCGGTGGTGCGTGTTTTGCCGCGTGGAGCTGCGGGATCGCGTCGGGACCTCCGTATGGCGCACGGTTTTCGCGGATTGATCGCAGGTGGGTTGGTTTCTCCCAATGAACTACGGAATGCCCTTTACGCTTCCGAATGCAAAGGTATCGTATCCTTACTATCAGGTATTTGCGGAACAGTCGTGCAAGTCGAGGGTTGTCGTTTCCGACTTGGACACGAGTGTTAGTCGCATCGTTAGAGTATACGAGTTGTACTGGCAGAGTTACCAGATGGGTATAAATCACTGGCTGAGTTACCAGATGAGGAGATGCCACTGGCAGAGCTACCAGATGGGTGTAAATCACTGGCTGAGTTATCAGATGAGTAGATACCACTGGCGGAGTTACCAGATGGGTATAAATCACTGGCTGAGTTACCAGATGAGTAGATACCACTGGCAGAGCTACCAGATGGGTGTAAATCACTGGCTGAGTTACCAGATGAGTAGATACCACTGGCGGAGTTACCAGATGGGTATAAATCACTGGCTGAGTTACCAGATGAGTAGATACCACTGGCAGAGCTACCAGATGGGTGTAAATCACTGGCTGAGTTACCAGATGAGTAGATACCACTGGCGGAGTTACCAGATGGGT
Source organism: Tillandsia leiboldiana (assembly GCA_029204045.2). Classification (NCBI taxonomy): domain Eukaryota; kingdom Viridiplantae; phylum Streptophyta; class Magnoliopsida; order Poales; family Bromeliaceae; genus Tillandsia; species Tillandsia leiboldiana. Next base: position 43,978,769 of record CM055065.1, read on the forward strand.
ATAAATCACTGGCTGAGTTACCAGATGAGTAGAAATCACTGGCTGAGTTACCAGATGAGTAGATACCACTGGCGGAGTTACCAGATGGGTATAAATCACTGGCTGAGTTACCAGATGAGTAGATACCACTGGCAGAGTTACCAGATGGGTATAAATCACTGGCTGAGTTACCAGATGTGTAGATATCACTGGCTGAGTTACCAGATAGATAGTTATGCCCTGGCCGAGTCACCAGGTGGTTACTAAAAGGGATTGAGGTGGCCTTCTAGTGTCTTGTAGAGTTCTAGCAGTCCCAGTGCGGGGGCGGAAACTATGGGCGCCTAAGCCTACAGCATGTTCTTGTTTGATAAGGGCTGTAGGGGGCGCAGACGTTCGTAGTTTCCAGGCCTCCCGTGAGAGAGACTGAGAACTTACTTCCAGCATTGCATTGAGACATGTAGCGATAGATTCATTCCAGTTATCTATCTATCTATCTATCTATCTATCTATCTATCTGTGTTTTTGCCTCCAGCAGACTGAGTGGGTGTACCGTGGGTTTAGCTTTGGTACCCACTGAGATCTGACTGTTGCAGTAGATCTCACACCCGCTGTGATGACAGGTGTTCCTGAGGCGACCGTTCCAGGTTTGGCTCGTTCGGAGCTTTCTGACCGAGGTAAGGGCGTGGCTGACTAGCTCCTACCCGAGTCGGTGGTGTCGGTGTTAGTGTCACTTGTACTTTTTAGTTTCCACTTTTGTACTTATGTTGTGGGTGCTAGTGGACTGGTGTACTTGGACTTTTCACCGCTTTGTGTTTCAGCTTCCTTTCAGCTCTGATACTTGTTAGCTATAGATCTCTTTTGCAGGTTAGACGCTTCGTCTGTACGGCAGTTTCCGTACAGACGGCGGATCTGTTGGCGAGCCCGGGTCGCAGTTCGACCCCGGGGCGTGACAGTCAAGCAGACCTTCTGGTGGCCCAAAATGAAGGGAGACGTGACTCAGTTTGTGGCACACTGCCTGGTGTGCCAACGAGTGAAGGCCGAGCACCAGCGTCCGGCAGGAAAATTGCAACCCTTACCGGTGCCCGAGTGGAAATGGGACATGATTACCATGGATTTTGTGACCGGGTTCCCGAGATCGTCACAGGGACACGATGCAATATGGGTAATTGTGGACCGTCTGACGAAATCGGCCCACTTTCTGCCCATACACACGACATGGACGCGGGAACGACTGGCACAAACCTACATCAACGAGATAGTAAGGTTGCATGGGGTGCCGACATCTATCACGTCGGACAGGGATGCGATTTGTGTCAAACTTTTGGCAGAGCCTGCAGCGAGCAATGGGAACAAAGTTGCACTTCAGTACGGCTTTTCACCCGCAGACCGACGGACAATCAGAGCGGGTGATACAAATTGTGGAGGACATGCTTCGGGCATGCGTTTTGGACCTGGGCGAAGGGTGGGCACGGTGTTTGCCCCTAGTGGAATTTGCCTATAATAACAGTTACCAGGCCAGCATTCAGATGGCACCATACGAGGCCCTGTACGGGCGCCGCTGTCGGTCTCCAATATGCTGGGACGACTTGGGTGAGCATAAGTTTCTGGGCCCAGATTTGGTGGAGGAGACCGAAGCAAAGGTGCGATTGATTAGACAAAGGCTGCTGACCGCCCAGAGCAGACAGAAAAGCTACGCGGACAACAGACGCCGAGACTTAGAGTTCATGGTGGGTGAGCACGCGTTACTCCGAGTTTCGCCCTCCAAGGGGAACCGACGCTTCGGCATAAAGGGAAAGTTAAGCCCGAGGTACGTAGGACCGTTTGAGATCCTAGAACGCGTAGGACCGGTGGCGTACCGATTAGCCCTGCCGCCGAACCTCGAACGAGTCCATAACGTGTTCCACGTCTCAATGCTCCGGAAGTACCTAGCTGACCCCTCTCATGCCTTGGATGCCTCCACCATCGAGTTGCGAGAGGATTTAAGCGTCGAGAAGACACCGGTGCAGATTTTGGCAAGAGAGGACAAGAAGTTGCGCAAACGAACAATCCCCTATGTAAAGGTCCAGTGGAGCAACCATGAAGAGCGCGAGGCGACTTGGGAACTGGAATCGAAGATGAGAGAATGTTTTCCCGAATTGATTAGTGGGGTTTGTACTTAAGTTTCGGGACGAAACTTTTTATAAAGTGTGAGTGGTGCAGTGATCCGGCCTTTCGGGGTATTTTTGACTTACATATAGTCATTTAAGCCTCTAAGTGAAATAAAATTATTCAATTCTTAAAAGTTGGCCGGTGTGTGGTGCTAGTATTTTTCTGCGATAGAGCGCGGAAAAAGAAGGCCGACGGTGCGATCGGATCTGAAATCCGATACCGGGATCTCCCGGAACGGAATTCCTAGTGATACGGTGATTAGTCATGCATCGGAATCCGTGCAAAATATCTTGCACCCGTTAGAGATAAGGTGGGTTATCTCGTAGGGGGTAATTAATTAGTTAATTAATTATCCATGAGGGAAAATAGAATTATCTTACGTACTAATTAAAAAGGAAATTAATTAAAAATTTAATACGAGCTATATAAGGGATCCCGATTATCGGAAAGAAAAGAAAAGAAAGAAATAAAAACCCTAATCGGTGAGAAGAGAAAAAGAAAAGAAAAGACGGAACCCTAGCCGGAAGAAAGGGAAAGGAGAAAGAGAAGGAGCCCGATCTTCCCGGACATCGAACCGAAGGCAAGAACGCGACCGGACAACCTTCCCGTCGATCTTCGGTTAGTAAAATAATTGTTATAATTTATTTGGGATTTTTCCGTCGTCCCTTTTGTTGAGTTCTTGGGTTTCTCCGTCGTATCCGTCGTCGTCACCGTCATCGTCGCCATGCTAGGGCACGGAACGGACGGCGGAGGCGCGCGGTGCCGCTAGGGCATCGCGCGGAGGAGAGTCACGGATGGCACCCATGCGGACCCGCAACCGCGTGGGCACCGCATGGGCGCCGCGCGGCTACCGCACGGACGGCACCCATGCGGACCCGCAACCGCGCGGGCACCGCATGGGCGCCGCGCGGCCGCCGCACGGACCCGCAACCGCGCGGGCACCGCGCGGGCGCCGCGCGGCTGCTGCGCGGGCGGCACCCGCGTGGACCCGCAACCGTGCGGGCACCGCGCGGCTGCCGCGTGGGCGGCACCCGCGCGGACCCGCAACCGCGCGGGCGGCACCCGCGCGGACCCGCAACCGCGCGGGCACCGCGCGGGCGCCGCGCGGCTGCCGCGCGGGCGACACCCGTGCGGACCCGCAGCCGCGCGGGCGCCGTGCGGGGCCACACCCGCGCGGGCACCGCGCGGCCGCCGCACGGGCAACACCCGCGCGAGGCACCGCGCCGCGTGGGCGTCGCCGCGGAGACACGCCGCGCGGTTCCGAACCGCGCGGGGCTCCGGCGGACGACGACGGCGGCGCGGGATTTCCGTTTTCGTCAACCCGGACGGTGTTGGACTTTTCCGTCGAAAAGAGTAAATTGGGTCTTTTGTTTTCGGATGTTAGTACACGTTTTTGACTATAGTTATCCTTGCGGACTTTTTTTAGGTCCAAGTGCGCAGCGGGGGTGCGCGAAGGATTCAGGTGTTCCGATTTCTCTTCAAATTGGTGGGTACGGTTGCGATAAGTGCAACAAGTGCAGTAAGTGCATCTATCGTCATTAAAGTGCTCTTAATTTATCTAACAAAGTAGATGGACAGTTTAACCTTTTGCATAATTGTATTTCATCTAATAATTGAAGCGGCTACGGTCGCGGTGCTCACTACACGCCGATCTCGGCAAATCCGTTTCGGATGCTGCACGTACACAGGCGGATTGGCCTCCGCATGGGTGTACTTTTCCGGAGAAGTGGTCTCTTTTTTGACCCGTGTACCTCACAAAGGGGTGGGTGCCGTGAGGACCTCTTCGCGCCCGCTGAAAATAGCACACCAGCACCGTGAAGAGGTTAAAAGCATCAAAGAGGTGTTTGCGCACGAGGGGAGACTTTAGTCTCCCCGACAGGGACTCTGGGGTTGGTGCCCAACTTAATTGATAAATCTGGGGTTGGGGCCCAGCTTAATTATGTGCAGGGTTTTAGCGAAAGGTTCCGGTGTTTTCGGTTTGCTCCTTATTCCTTATTGTTATTAGACATCTACTTTGTTTGTCACTGACATTACCCACTCCGTGACAGGTGTTACGAGGTGCGTTAGCCGGGAGGGCGGTGAGACTGCGTCGCGAGGACCGTAGTCAGATACTTGGGTTTATTATCTCATTTCCCTTATGCCTTATTTAGTCAATTTGCTTGTGGATCATATTAGCCGTGGACATGTATTACTTAGCGCTGTGGATGAGGTGTACTTTTATGCTTGATGCTTTTAGTGATGTTTTTGCATGCGGCACGTTTTCATGGCGAACCAAATGATTTCGAAAATGTTTTCTCAAAACGAAGTGCCGTGTGGGCACGGGTCTTGCAACCGTTGGTTTTATCCTTTCTAAACACTGATGCCGCTTTAATATTCCGCTTGAAAATAAAACAACAAGGTGTCGAGTGGACACCAGTCTTTTTAAACATTAGTTAAACTACTGTACTCTGTTTGACGATGTATGTCTATTGTATGGTTGATGGTCGAGGTATGTTGTTGTAAATGAGACGTCGTGCATATACAAAGGAGACTCTGTCCGTGGGCAGAGAGAATTTGTGTATGTGGCGGTCTGGCACGCACCGGGGATGAGGTTTAAGTTACCTTGTTAAGAAGAAAAAAAAATAATACACGCAATTTTCCGCTTTGATAGACTCAAAAACCCCCGGGGGCGTGACAAAATCCTCATTCCAACATCCAACAGAAACCACACAAATGAATCACAGTTTAACTAACCACAGTATAAGGAAATAACCAAAGAAAAGAACGTATCGTTTACTAGCCCTCATGGCTAGGATCCTCTAACTGATGCCTCACCATCGTCCCGGTTCCCACCCCTGCTCGGACCTGTCACAGTGTGGGTTGTCGGTGACTGATAAAGTAGAAAACATATAAGTAAATGCAATAACTGAAAAGAACACACCGAATCACCGGAGCATTTACTTTCCCCCCCCCCTCATGTATCGCTAAATCCCTGTCAAAAGTCACGCTGGGCACCTACCCCAGCTTTCAAAATACTTTGGGCCCCAACCCCAATACCGTACTCATCTTCTTGGGGCCTCTAACCCCTCCACTGCCCAAGTAGCAGTCGCCTCTCCTTGAGGGGTCCCTACTAACCTCTCATTGTGGGGTACACGGGTAAAACAACTTACCATCTTTTCAGAAAAATACACCCAGTGCGGTGGCCAAACCGCTGGTGTGCGTGCAAGCAATATGAGTGTAAACATGTTACGACCTCAGCCGCTTTCATCAGAATCATAGAACGAACTTTCGACCGCAACCACTTCAATTAATATAGTAATTGGGATTCACATGCTATGGGGTTAGTCAAATTACCAAAAACATCTACTTTATCAAACGAAATACTCGGGAACGACCTTGCACCGAAATTAATCAAAGGTACCCACCTCGATTATGCGAAATCTGCATTCCGGAGACCGAACCATGCTCTCTGTCGCCACCCGGACCTAAAAGTAGCCCCCAAAAGAGCCGCGGTCAAATCGGAAATATAACGGTAGATAAACCGAGCCCAAACACTCAAAAACACTTATGACAACTTGACACGGCGGTGGCGCCCGCGCGCGACGAGGGACGCGGCCACCCCCCCGCAGCGTTGCAGGCCATACGGCTGCGCGGGCACCCGCCCCGCGCGGCACCTCCCGTGACCGCGCGGGCCCTAGCCCCGCGCGGTGCGAGCCGCAGCAGCGCGGGCACCAGCCCCGCGCGGCACCCACCACAACCATGCGGGCCTTAGCCCCGCACGACGCGAGCCGCGGCTGCGCGGGCACCGGCCCCGCGCGGCGCGCACCGCAACCGCGCGGGCGCCCACCAGCGCGGCATTAGCCGCGGCCGCGCGGGGATGGGCCCCACGCGGCACGCGCCGCCGCCGCCGCGCGGGCGCCCGCCCGCGCGGCTCAAACCGCGGCCGCGCGGGCATGGCCCCGCGCGGCATGCGCCTGCAGCCGCGCGGGCATGGCCCCGCGCGGCATGCGCCTGCAGCCGCGCGGGCGCCCGCCCGCGCGGCACCAGCCGAGGCCGCGCGGGCATGGCCCCGCGCGGCGCGTACCCCAGCCGCGCCGACGCCCGCCCGCGCGGCACCGGTCGCGGCCGCGCGGGCATGGCCCCGCGCGGCGCGCGCCCCAGCCGCGCGAGCTCCTGCCCGCGCGGCACTGGCTGCGGCCGCGCGGGCATGGGCCCCGCCCGGCGTGCGCCTCGGCCGCGCGGCCACCCCGCCGCGCGGCCGCCCGCCCGCGCGACGCTTGCCGCTGCCGCGCGGGCACCGGCTCCGCGCGGCGCTTGCCCTAGCCGCGGCCGCGCGGGGACCTTGGTCCCGCGCGGCGCTAGCCACGGCCGCGCGGGCACCGTCCCCGCGCGGAGCGTACCGTGGTCGCGGCGGCGATTCCCTAGGGCCGTGCGGCGGTGCCCTAGGGCTCCGCGGCAGCGACGCGTAGGGTAGCAGACTGCTACCCTAAGACAACGCAAAAGACGGAAACGAAGACCGAGCGAAGCTATACGAAAAATAAATCTCGCTTACCGCTAATCGTCGGAGACGGAGATCCGTTCACGCTCCCGGCTTCGGCACGTTCGTTGGTAGGGTTGGGTCCTTCCGCCTTCTCCTTCCTTCCTACCATTTGCTTCCTATTCGGGTTTCGCCTTTTCCTTTCCTTTCGCTCGTTCTTTCCTCTCGTTTCCTTCCGGTTAGGGTTTTTCCCTTTCTTTTTCTTTCTTTCGGGAGAAATCAAAAATTTGATCTTCAATGTACGATAAAATCCACATCGGGTATTTTTAAATCCCAATTAATTAATTCCTTAATTAATTAATTCCTCAGAGTTAATCCTTCGAGATAATTCTTTAAAGATAATTCTTTAAAGATAATCCCTTATTTCCTCGAAAAGCGTGCAAAATTACTTACACGGATTTTGATGCACCACCTGGCTATTGCGATCCTTTCCACCCCTTTCAGGGGGTTCCGTAAGTCGGAATCCGGATCCGATCGCACCGCCGTTCTCCGTTTTCCGAGCTCTATCGCAGAAAAATACCCGTTCCTCAGAATTATCCACTTAAGTAAACCCGTTACATCAATTACTTCAACCGGAAACTTTATTGGCAGGAGGTAAAAATGTTACAAAAATCTATGATATTACACTTACTTTTTCCCCTTTTGCTCTGAGTAGCCAAATTGATTAATTCTATCATAATCTCTGGCTTCTCCTGCTTAAGTCTCTCCTCTTCTTGAACACATATGATTAGTAATTCATTTATTGACTACTCATTCTTATGTGTTTTATAGAAGATCTTAAAGGGGTCAAACTCAAACGATAATGAGTTTAAAATCGGATGGACTAAGAAGGTGTTGAAGATCTCAACTTTTAAAGCCTTTAGTTGAACTTCAGGTAATCCTTGACTTTATCACATTCCGGGATTGATCCCCGTATACTTTTTGACACTCTAGACTTTACGAGCATCAAGCTTAAGCGGTTAGATCACTCCCATTTATTTTGCATGGATTCCTGCTGTGGAGTCATTGGTGCCACTACCTTAGGCGATTGCTCAACGCGCAGAACCAAGTTAAGATCCTTATTGTCACGCCCCGGTGTCGAAACTGCGACCCGGGCTCGCTAACAGATCCGCCATCTGTACGGAAACTGCCGTACAGAAGAAGCGTCTAACCTGCAAATAAGCCTATAGCTAACAAATATCAGAGCAAAAGTAACCAAATGCTAGAGAAAGGAAACTGAACATCTGTACAAAAGTGAAATCCAAAATACAGCTGTAACTAAAGATACATACAACCCTCTCAAATCTCACTCTACAAGTGTCCAGTACAAAAGGGGAAACTCAAAAAGGGTACTGCTACCTCTATGCTATACTGACTCGGGTAAGCGACTAGCCGGCCACGCCCTTACCTCGATCAAAAGACTCCGCACGGGAAGGAGTCGGAACCGCCGCCTCAGGAATACCTGCACCACAGCGGGTGTGAGAACTACTGCAGAAGGTAGTTCTCAGTGAGTACCGTCCTCAAAGCACACGGTATGCCCACTAAGTCCACCGGAAACACAAGTAAGGTAAACCGATAGATAGATAGATAGATAAGGAAAGCTGTAAATCTACAACCAAATGCTCAAAGAAATACTGAACTATGAATCATGCAATGTACCTCACTCACATATGTCACCCAATCACAATGACTGTCCCACTTTGGACCAGTCAAGCCTGCGCTCATCTACTGCCACTCATACCCAAACAGGGCTTGGTCTTACGTAGGGTGTCCCTCAAGGACTATCTCAGTAACCACATCGCAGCCTCGTCAGGCTCGATATCATCATCGCATCCGGAGCGTAGCTCGCGGGGAGCGACCCCGCGAACTCAAGTACCTCACATCTGGCATAAAACCTCAGTCTCAGCAGGCTATAATCCACGATCAAATAGATCGGAAACACAGCAAATAGACGTCTCACACTCATGTCAAGGTCGGAGTAAACTCCACGACTCAATCTGAAGTGCTCACATAGAACCCCCAATGTCACTAGTAAACTCTAACCATCAAATAATAGCTCTAAAGATCAATAGATAACTCCTCGGCCCCCCGGCACGAGTGTACATGCACCCCGGACCCATACCACAACTCTGGACACCTCAAGAATTTAAAAACTATTTTTAAAAGTCGAATTTTCCTAATAAAACAGCTTTCAGATTTTTAAAATTGGTTCAGGTGCTTATATGAAGTCAACTAAGCATGTAGTTAGAGATATATAGTGTTAAGAGTCTACTAAAAATGAACCGGGGTTCAGATAATTAATACGCAATTTTTTGGGCAACAAAAGATAATTTAAAAGCTAAAAATATACGATTTGACATGATCAAAGTGTTTTCTTAAGCATTAGAGGGCATCCCACGATTTTTGGAAGCCAAATCCAACCCACCTGTGGTCTACCACAAGACCGCGCGCTCAACGGCTGTCCCGAAGCAAGTCCGCGGCTCCACGCGGCGGAAAGAACACTCAACCGGCCTCGTCGGAAGCTAAACACTGCACCTCAAGCTGTCAGGAAAGAGGAAAATTCAAGGTCAGGCAAAAACGGCCAAAAACCAAGCATTCGGCGCCGAAAAACGGCCTCCGACGACAAAAAACGCCCCGTGCCGCGAAAAAACCGCTCGCGAAACGCGCGCGGCACGCTTGCCGAGTCGCAGCCCGCTGTCCGGGTGCATGCCTCGCGGTGCACAACCGAGCCGCGCGCATCCTGCGCGCGGCCTGCAGCGCCGCGTACGGCCACAGCGCTGCGCGCGCCCGCGCGCAGCCCACAGCGCTGCGCGCGGCCCCCAGCGCTGGGGTGCGCCTGCAGCGCATCCTGCGCGCGGCCTGCAGCGCCGCGTGCGGCCACAGCGCTGCGCACGGCGCTGCACCAGGGCGCGGCACCTTGGTGCCCCCGCGCGCAGGCTATGCCGCAGGGTGCTGTCAGCGCGCCTGCAGCACCCTGGCGGCTGCTGCGCGCGGCGCCCTTGCGCGCCTGCGCAGCAGCGGCGCCGACCGCGCACGCGCGGCTCCCACGGCGGCGACCCTTGCGCACAAGATTTAAATAAAATAAAATAAATAAATAAATAAATAATCAAAAAAATAATAAAACTCCCAAAAACTGCACAAACCACCTACCTCGCCGACGCTCGACGCGCGCACTCCGCTCGGCTCCACCAACAGGAGGTCCTCAAACCGAGTCCACCTTCTAAAACCTCACCTTCGAAAACCCTCTCTTCCTCTTCTACTTCTCCTTCTTCTTCTTCACTTTTCTCTCTTTCCTCTTCCTCTGCTTCTGTAATACTCGGGAAATCTGAGTTAGTATAAAGAGTGTTTTTCAGGTGTGAATGTGTGCGAGGAAACAATGTTAACATTAGTGGTCTGTATACCGGTGTGCGAACGGCACAATCGCCAAAGCACAAATTCCGCCTTTTCGATCCGAGTCTAATCTTGGAAATCTGAGGTCTCCAGTGCGACCGTCTCATCGAATCGAGTGAAAATGGTATAGACCGTTTGTCGATCCGGCGGTCGGATCGTCCTGAACTTAGCATGGAAACTAGTGGGACCCGCGACTTAGGTGAATAGTGAAATGAATAGTGACTCCCTGATTTAATTCCCTCGCTAGCCAACGTCGGCCGATCGACTGTCTGGAGTCCGAATCTGACGATCCAGATAGTCGATTTGAACGGCGTCGTCGTTCTGAAAGCAGTGGCACTGACCAAATTTCCGTATGATGAGCCAGAAGCATTGTAAAGCGTGCCGAACTATTTATTTTACCGTATATGATGGATTTTAAAATTATAGGGGACCGAATGCGACAAACCAAAGTCACTACTTTATAGATCTCGTCGAGCTGGACATCGTGGTGGTGTCCGCTTTTCGGTTTGACGACTCGATTATCTCGAAAAGCGTGAAAAGCGACGAAAAATAGTGTTTTTGCATAAGAGCCCCCGCATTTTATGTGCGAAATCGAAGGGGGTTCTTTGGAGAGGGACCTAGATATGAAATAAAGTCCCTGTAAGGGACCCAGCTCTAAATACCAGCCATGGAGGGACTAAAGAGCATTTTTGGCATCAACCCTATTTAGTTTGGCATTAGGGTTATCCCAGGGAAACCCTAGCCGAGACCCCTGCACCCAGCCACCACAGGGAGATGCTCCTCCTCCCTCTGCACCTTCCCCCACGGTTGCGTCCCCAGCCACCGCCGGAGATCGCCGGAAAGGAAGCAAGAACCGTCCTTGCATCGGAGTTGGTGGGGAGGGAATCAACCAAAGGGCTCGGGTTCTCTTCTAACCACATCTGGGAGCACCCTCGACCACTAGAAAGGTAGACCGAAGAGCCCCGACGGCTGGAACCGCCGCGCGCCGCCGGGCCATCTTTTTTCTCTTCCCCGAGGCCGGTGAGTGGAACCCTTTCCTCCCTTGTTTTTCTCGCAACTTGGACCATGGCAGTCACCTACTGACGTCGTAGGGAGCATCCCGGACAGACCCCGAAGTCCCAGGACCCCCGGATGGCCGACGGGTGCAAGTGGGCCGCCGGAACCCTAGATCGTGGCCGGGTTTTGCGCGCGCTACCTCCGGAGCTCCGGCGCCGGAACCAAGTTGATCAGTTTTCTCTGTTGGTTCCCAGAAGAAGCCCCACAAGGTTTGGAGGGCTTTGGTGCAGTGTGGGACGCGGGGGAGCAAGCCCTAGCTTTGGGTCGTCTTCCCCACGGCCGAACTCCACCGCCCATCGCCGCCCGTCGCTCCTCCGGCGTCGGCCAACCATGGTAAGTCTTCTGGCACCACGGGCATCCCACCAATCCCTTTGCATGTGACCCATGCGGTCTAGATCCCAAGTCGCCATTATTGGTTTCTTTAAAAACCCTTCTTCTTCTTCCTCGGGTTGAGGAGCACAGGGAGCTGCCGAGCTGCTTGGGCTGGGGCTTGTCCCACTTCTGGAAGTCCCCGAATGGCGATGCTCACCTTTGTTGGAAGAATGACCGAGTGACAAGTGTGCTCGGCCAACTTGTGCTCCTTTCGGGTTGGTGCGGGCCTACCTTGCTCCCGGGATCACACCAACAGCGCTACGGCATAGCACAGGTGAGCCTCCCCTTATTTTTAGTATTATCTAGCAAGTGTTCAAGTTTATTTAAGTTATGGAGCCCATGGGTGGATGTGGGTTTAAACTAGTATGGTGTATGTCTGGGGTTCAGTTGCGAGCCATGAATAGTTCTTGGATGGTTTTGAGAAGGTCCAGAGGTGAGCCTCTGTACTTTTGGACATCCCTGAGCATGACGCTCACGCTAAAACAGGAATTGACTTGATAGGATAATGGTTTAGGCAACATTGAACCTAGGGACGCATTGTTCATGGGCTAAATTGTAACTCCAGGCTCAAATTGATCCGAGACTGCGAGCACGGGGTCCAGAACGTTAAGATCTAGTTACGGGTAAAATATTTTGGATTAAAGATTCCCGGTTTAAAAGTTGTGGGTTATTTAGTGAGTTTTATATGAATAAAAGTGTAATTTTGGCAAAGTCCGGGGGTCTATTTGTAATTGTAGCTCGGTAGGTGGTTGGGGACAGCGTTCACATGATCTCTGAACCTTTCGTTCGGAATCCGTTGACTTTCAGTGAACAGACCCTTGCTTTACGATCCGTGAACCGGCAAAATGGTCGGTTGATCGGCGATTTCGGGTGAAACCTGCAGTCATCGAGGAAAATTGGATGGTTTTTGATTTGTACTCTCTGGGGACTTCCTTTCAGGTCCGATTGTCGTTTGAGGGCGCGGGACGTCCCAGGTGTTTCGTTCGACTTGCTTCGAGGTGGGTACCCCTTAGAACCTCTTTGTGCATGTTCTTGTTATTGTTATATTTATCACGGTAAGGGGTAGTGGGGGTGACGTGGAGCCCCGGATTAATGAACGTCGCGGTGGGAGATTGGACGGGTACTTTGCCCCCTCCGAACAACAGTAGGGTTGGTCGGGGCATGCTAGCGATGAGGACGGTGATCGGTGTGACCAGTCGGAAGTCGGAAGGTGGGTCCCTCTCTCGACAGTTCTTGAGTCGGGAAATGAGGGTGATTGGTAAGAGCAAAAGTTTGTCATGTTAAAATATTGCTAACCCCCGTACATGCTTATATTTTTATTATCATGATATTTATGGCGACTAAGGGTCGCGATGCTCGATGATACATCATGTTCTGGGGGTTTGCCGAGGTTGGTGCTCGGTCTGGTTTGCCGAGGTTGGTGCTCGGTCTAGCTCGCCGAGGTTGGTGCTCGGTCGAGGCTCGAGATTGCTACACGCACACCAGCGGTTTGGCCACCGCGAGGGTGTGCTTTTCCGGAAAAGTGGTACGTTGACCCGTGTACCCCACGTGTGGGTGACGTAATGGGGGCCCTCATGGGTGGAGGGTGTGAGCGGTGCCGAGGAGGGTGCTCGAGGTCGTGCCGGGGCAGGTGCTCGGTACAACTTACCGAGATAGGTGCTCGGTATGGTTGCCGGGGCAGGTGCCCGGGTGTGGATTGTACATGGTTTTTCTCTATTGGTTGCATGTTGGGGAGGGCGGTTGCTCTGGTTTTACAGTGGTTTGCCTTACTTTAGCCCTTATTACTTTTATTATTGTTTCTGGTCACTGACTTCCCACTCCGTGACAGGTTCGTCCAGGGGCGAGTGCTAGGGCGTTGGTGAGGCCGCGCGAGCGATCTTCTGGCCCTTAGAGGCCACAGATACGGTTTACTTTACTTCCTTTGTTCATTTTATTACTTGTAGTAGCTAGTTGTGGATTCCGATACCCCCGTGGGGTCGACGTGGATGTTGGTCTATCTTTCATACCTTCTGGATAAGTGCTTATTTTTACATCTCTTGATTGGCCGCTTTCAAACTACAAACAAAACAGAAAAGAGAAAAACATTGCGAAAACAGTTTTATAAAACCTGGGTATCGTGTGGGCACCGTTTCCAAAACCCTGTGGATTTATGTGATTGCGAAAACAGTTTTATAAAACCTGGGTGTCGTGTGGGCACCGTTTTAAACCCTGTGGATTTATGGATTTCGAAATGGCTTTATAAAACTTGGGTGTCGTGTGGGCACCACTTTCAAAACCCTGCGGCTTTATCCTTTCAAAAATAGTCGGCCTCTTTATTAACTATGGAAAGGTAGTTGTTTGGAATCGACTGCTGAACTAGTGTGGTTAAAGGAATGGTTGTATCGATATTGAAGTCAGGACGCCGTGCATATACAAAGGAGACTCTGCCCGTTTGCAGAGTGAATTTGTATATGCGGCGGGTCTGGGCACGCACCGGGGGAGAGCAGTTTCAAAAAAAAAATATATATGCAAATTTTGAGAGCCAACAGTGGCTTTTCTTCCGCGTGTTTAAACCCCGGGGCGTGACAGATTAAGATGGTATCAGAGAAAAATAACTTTAACCACAGTAGTCGCCGCCCAACATCCACAGAAGCACATTACCACTAGCTACTAACTAATGAAATGATCAGGGTATAGGTGCGTAGAGATGCGAGAGTGCGGGATTGTTAAGTTTTGTTTCTCGGTTTAACTCGGGTGTTGTGCTAGTGTAGTCGGGTTGGTTTGGAGGTTGGGGTCGAGGCCGGCTGCCACCGGGTTCGAGGAGGTTGCTGGGAAGCGATGGATTAAGCAACCGGCACCGGACACGGTGGGACTGCCGACGGTGCTCATGCACCCGGTGCGGCTGTTAACATAGCAGATCGTTGTGTCGGCTTTTGTCTTCCAAACCCCTTCCTCTGCCGATGCCTGGTCGTCGTTAGTAATGGTGACTGGTGGCAGGGTAATCCGCCGGTGGTTGTTAGTGTGTCGGCTGTTATGTCGGACGTGGGTAACCGGGTGGCTCTTGTCTAAGGTTGTACCTTTTGGGTCTTCTGGTTTAGGTTACAACGGATTGTCGGTCGAATCTTTTGCACCGTGGGCAAGGTATGCGTGGGAATGAGGATCCTTCCCCTACGGCTGTTACCCACCGTTCAACTGTTGCTGTGAACACTGTGATGGTTGTAGAAATCTTCATGGTAGGGTTTGGGGTGCTCCTTTAGGTTAAGAAGGAGACCACCGGGACTAGTCAACCTTGTTCGTTTGGGCTCAGTTTCTTTAGAGAGGTTGTGGTGACCCTGATCCCCGTGTTGCTTCTCCCATGAACCGTGGTGTAGAACACCTAGTGTTGGTGTGTCTGGCCCATAGTGCATCAAAGGGATGCCACAGATGGACCCTGTGTGATATCCACAGCTGGATTGGCCTTCGGCTGCATTTGCCGAATTTTCGGAATGGTTTTGGGCCAAACAGAGGTTGGATATGGATTCAGCGCGGAAAAACGCTTGAAAACGGCTATTTGCTTGTTAAATTCTGAGTCCGGATGCCCAAAAACGGACTCCCGGAAGTTTTTATTGGATTTCGGTGCATCGGAGGGGCCGTGGACCGCCGGCGTGCCACGTGGCGGCCTATTATTGGCCGGTCCGCAGCGCTCGGTCCACAGAGCGTCGCGGCTGGGTGCACGGACCCGGCGCATGGACACGTGGCGCCGCCTGATTGGCGGGCTCTGGAGGCGCAGTCTACGGGTTTGGCGCGGCGATGCATGGACCAGGCGGGGGGACGCGTGGCAGCCCCCGGTTGTTCGGTGCACGCGGCGCGGTCCACGGAACCCAAACTAGGGTGCGTGGACCGGGTTCATGGGACACGTGTCAACGTGTCATTGATCGGCTCACCGGGCGCGGCGCACGGGGGCGCGGGACCCCGCCTCGGGGCACGTGCGCGGCAGGCGCCGCCTGCCCGCGCGTGTGACCGCGACAGTGGCAGGGACGCGTGTCGCCCTACCACTGGCGGGCGCCACCTACCCACTTTGACCGGGGAGGCGCCACGCGTCGGCAACCCATGCGCCCCGCACAGCTGTTCGGTGTGCGGGACGCGTGTCGGACGTCGGGGCGTGCGACGTGGCCGCAGCGGAGTGGTTCCGCCCGCTGCCGCCTGTTGGTCGGGCTACGTGGCGGCCCCGGGCCGTTTCGGGCGTGCACAGTGTTGGGCCGGGCCCAACACTGTAGCAGCCCGAAAATTTCGGCGCCCGAAAGTTGGGACTCAACCGTCTTTTTTTGAAATGATTTGTGAGCCTATAAATAGCCCGAAAACTGTTCAACATGGTTTTTTCTGCGTTTCTAGGCCTTTTCTCACCGAGCTTTCTTTAGAGGACTTCACCCCCACGCAGTGTAGCATCCATCTGCAGAGTTTGGAGATTTTACGTCGCACGGTTTTCGAGATTCCCATTTTCTTGGCGCGTCGCGACGCTCTTTCTTCGGTGTTTCTTTCGTCGCGTTTCGGTGCACGAGCTCCCCCGGCCTACTCCGACCATCTTTTCGAGCGATTTCTTCGCCGTTGGATTCGCAACAGGTAAGGCTACGATTTTAGTAATTTCCGCATTACCTGGTTTCGCGCTTTTCGAGGAGTTCTTCCAAGCTCACTGAGGACCTTGTTTGCTGTGTGGATTTTTGAGGATAGCGGATTGATGGAATTTTATCTCCGTGCTCGGACATCGGATTGAGACGCTCTTGTACACTTTTTTCATATACTCGACGCGAGGATCATCATAGTATTTTTCTTGGAATTTTTGGAGGCCTCCCCGAAGGTATACATTTTCCTTTTCATCTGTGCGAGAGTTTACAGTTGTATGGTTTTGGGATTTTGCGCACCGATGCTGTGGAATTTGTAACTTGGCCTACGGTGCTCGGATTTGGGCGTGTAGGTACCCGTTTCGAAGCTATCGACGCGAGGAACGCTGAGGTATTTATTTCAGAATTTTTGGAGCCGTGTATGCAGGTGAAAAATTGACATCTTTGCGGCTGAAATTTCAGACTGTAATACTTGGTTAAATTTTGGGATTAAAGTGTAATTGTAGCCTTGTGTTGTACCCAGGAGGGTTTGTGGACAGTGCTGGACCTTTTAGACTTGGAGTTATTATTTTCCCTGGTTTTCTCAGCTGTGCGACTCCGGACAGTTAGCATCTTCAGGTGGGTGGCTTCGCTTTCAGGATCTATGGACTGTGCGCTAATTCTATTGTTATAGAATCATGCATGATAGTGTTTGAACTTGGTAGCATGCTAGAATTTGGATGTTATTATCCCTTGTATTTATCTGATGTTCTATGATCTCTTTTTCTTCCTACCACCTGTCTAATTATTGCTATCTTGGAACCTGACCTAGCACCCCCGTCATATGTTGCATGTGTAACCAGACCAGTAGAAAACCCTCACTTGGGCTAGGGTTATTTATGTTTAGACATCCACACTTTATGTTTCATTCCTGGACTTAGTGTTATCCTCGCCCGGGTAGTGGGCCGAGCTGTCGGGACTTCTTTTATTGTGGGTTGCATTTACACTCGTGCTTGGGAGCAGGGTGGAGTCTGGTAGATGTAGTGGATCGCTTGTCTGTACCGGGAACCGTTTGGGGTAAACGGTGGTCCCGGGTGGTCTTGTTTTCCCCTGTTTGGGTTGTCGCCACTGTGTTAGTGGCAGTAGTTTACTAGTGTTAGCCGGACCTAGAACCCAGAACCCTTTTCGACATACACATGATTTTAGTCTACCAATGTTTTCTTCCAAGCATCGAAGGGCCGCTGGAGTCTGTTCTTGTTTGATTGGACAAAGGCATCAGCACTTCGGGGTTTGGGTAAAATACTTGTTTTTCTAACTATTTTTCTAAAAAAAACTAAAAATCATTAAAAATGGATTTCTTCTCAAAACAAGATAGCTTTTCAAAAAGGGTACTACTTTTAACCCTCACCCTGTGTGTTGAGTGAACGTGGTTTTCAATAACAAATGTCACCTTTTTTCTCTGTAAATCTCCCCACTCGAAAGGATTCGAGTGGTCTGGGTTCTAGGGGCCGTTCCTTTGTCGGGACGAAAGCCACGGGGGCCGAGCCTAGAACCTGTTCTTGTTTGATAGGGTTGTAGGTGTAGGTCTCCCGGGACTTTCGGGCCCTATTGGTGCCTTCTTTGTGTTGTTCCGAGTTTGTTGTGTTCCCGAACTATAGGGGGGTCGGGAACTTCGATAGGCGGAGCCTAGAGTCTGTTCTTGTTTGATAGGGTTCTTAGCACCGACCTATCGGGTTTCCGAACCCTTATGGTGTCGGTCTTTCCTGTGAGTTTAGTGTTCTGTTGTGGGAGCCGTCTGGTGGACGGTGGCCCCCGGCTGTGTGGTTTTCCAGCCTGTGAGTGAGCGTTGGTGTCGTTAGTCGATCTTGTGATCGTGGTTTGGACCATAGCCTGCATGAGCCATATTTGAGCTCGACAGAGATGCGCTGATACTTTCCTCGGTGGGGTCGCGCCCCTCGAGTGTCACTCCGGAGTTGGGCCTGTTACTTGCTATCGCGACTTGTCGACGCAGTCCCTCTGGCTGGGCCAGTTTTGGCAGTCACGGACACCCTACGGTAGACCCGTCCTGTTGAGGATGTGCGGCAGTAGGTGGGCGCAGGTTTGACTGGACCCTATGTGGCAGTCAGTATAGATTGGGTGGGTATACTTTGTGTGTTAGTAGATGCATCATGTTTCCATCTGTTCCACTTTTTGAGCATCTAGATAGAGGCATGGTAGCTGTAGAGTTACTTTTCCCAGCCCTTTCATTTCAGTATTATATCGTTACCTTATGCCTCTAGTAGACTTAGTGGGCAGACCGTCGGGCTTGTTGGCGGCACCCACTGAGAACTACTTGGGACGTAGTTCTCACACCCGTCGTGGTGTCTTTTCCCCAGGGACTTCTACTCCTGTTCCTGCTGCTCCAGTTGCTGATCCGGCTGATCGAGGTAAGGGAGTCGCGAGATAGATCCCTACCAGTCGTCGTCGTCCAGAGAGTAGATGTACCCCTTTACTTTTTGAGAGTTCTTGTTGAGAGACTTTTGTAGTGAGGAATAGAGTTGTACTTTTTATTTTACTGCTTGAGAGATTTATGTGTTTTGGGGAGGATTTGAGTTGTATATATTTTCATTTTCAGCAGTTTACTTTCAGCTCTGATATCTGTATAGTATAGTTGATCTTTTGCAGGTTAGTCGCTTCGTCCATACGGGGCTTCCCGTATGGGCGGCGGATCTGTTGGCGACCCCGGGTCGCAGTTTCGACACCGGGGCGTGACAGATTAGGTGGTATCAGAGCCTAGGTTGTAGGTCATTGTGGACTTAGAAACCCTAGGCTTGTGATTGGACATTAGGATGACTACGTGAGAGCCGTGACTTTTAGCGAGAGTCCTGATTGAGTTTTATACCTCTCCCAAGGGACGGGATGAGTGATTGGCATGTTTATTCTCCTAAGCGATTATGTTGGCTGCAGACAACATAATGCTAGGGAATGGATGACATGTCTTAGATTTTCGCTGGATTGGGTCGAGTGTTGTTTGGTACTGTCCTGATGTATGCATGTGTGTTGCAGGTGGGCGCGATGCCTCCCCGACGCAGGGTACAGACGCGTTCTCAGCATCCCCCCTCCGATGAGCCTAGGCAGGAGGAGCCAGCACCGGGTCAGCAGAGTAAGGTGCTGGAGCTTCGGGCTCAGATGGCCCAGTTGGCAGAGGCTGTTCGGCGCCAGGAGGAGGCCATGGGTCGGATGATGCTTATGTTGGGGCAGAGGGTACAGCCAGTTGTAGCACCCCCAGGGAGTTTCCCCGCACCTTCGTCGCCAGCTGTGGCACCCCCAGTTGTACCGGCAGTACAGGTAGCCCCTATTGCACCAGATACCGGTAGACAGCCATTCGGGACGGCAGGACAGTTGACCCGGGCAGAGCAGCGAGAGGTGGTGGATTTGTTGTTGAGATTCCGTCAGTTTAACCCACCTTGTTTTTCGGGGCAGAGTTCGGAGCCGTGGGAGGCAGAGTCGTGGATCACGGCTATGGAGCGCCATTTCGAGAGCTTATTTATCGAGGAGCGGTTTCAGGTTCTATTGGCGACTCACTTTTTGGAGCGCAACGCCGATGCCTGGTGGTGGCGTGTTCGACCAGTTGGTCCACCTGGGACCCAGCTGCTTACTTGGGCGGAGTTCCGCAGTCTACTTCTTGGAGCCTTTTTCCCGGAGAGCGTCAGACAGAGGTTGGAGGAGCAGCTGAGGAATCTCCGACAGGGAGATCGGCCGGTGCATGAGTACATTGCAGAGTTCAACCAGTTGTTGGCTTGTGTACCGTACGCGGCTAGGGATGAGGCGCACTGGATCTACATGTTCGAGCGAGGACTGCGCCGTGATATCTACCAGTTAGTCCTCTCGCAGAGATTGCAGACTCTGGATGCCTCTATGGAGCAGGCCCTCTATGTGGAGCACGGAGAGGCGGTTATGGTCGAGGTGGCCCCAGCTCCCGCAGGGATTTCGGGGGCGAAGCGCCCAGCACCAGATGATGAGGGTCAGACGAGCCGGCAGGGACCTCCGAGACCTCCACGATCTCATCCTGAGGGTCGTGGGTTTCGTAGGCGCCGGAGATCAGGTGGGCCCCCACAGCAGCAGCAGTATCGGCAGCAGCGACAGGAGCGGTGTGTCATTTGTGGCGGGCCTCATCCACCGTCGCAGTGTGATCAGAGACAGGGGCGGTGTTTCCTCTGTGGAGAGTTGGGACATTTTTGCGCAGCTTGCCCCCAGGCCATTTTGTCAGTGCGGCCGATTGCGACAGCACCCCCCTTGCCTATCTATGCAGCGGAAGCCCCTCCGGCACACCGTCAGCCAGAGTGGGCCACGACGTCGGGACAGACGGGACGACGATCTGCAGCACCCAGTGGACGGGTTTATACAGCCCTGGTGGAGGACACCCCGGCAGCAGATCGTGTCGCGGCAGGTATGATTTTATTTCAGTTAGCTGAGCTGAGTTTTTCGTTACCGCTGCATCCTTCTGCATTATTAGTAGAGCATCTACATCAGCATTCTTGCATGGGTATGGGTTAGGAATTTTGCTACATGTTTTAGTGTTTGATTCTTCCCAGTATCCTACGAGTAGAGGAGGATCGTGGTGTATGATCAGTGCAGTTGAGACTTCGAACTTCACTTGCTGACGTGACGATCCAAGGACAGCTCCAGGACTTTGGGTGAGCACACAGGTTGGACTGGTTGGTGCGGTGCCGTGCTACGACTGATATTGGAATGAGGGCAGTTACCCTTCTGCGAGATGGACTGGAGGAGTTCATTTTTCCCGGGTTGCCGGCGTATCCTTCCAGCAGCATGGGCTTCAGCGACTTTGGACAGACGCCACCTCGGAAGCAGATTTGATGTTTAGGACTAGAGGTTGTGTCCTTAGGAGTCTCGGTTAGTGGTAGCTTTCGTTTTGGTAGCCACAGCAGGAACGGCACCAACACTTCTCTCCCTTTTCTCGCCTTTGTGCTGAAATTACGAACAGGACGAAAACTTCGAAAGATTGCTCCAAAAATGGAGACAGTGCCCGAACCTGTTCTTGTTTGATTGGGGCGAAGGCACTGATTTTTCAAAATTTTCGGACTTTTCGCTAGTTTCAGCTGTTTTCTAAATCGAGGGTTGGGGTTGATGACTTTACTGCTGGTGGAGCCGTACCTTTCTTGTTAGTGTAGTGTTTGCGTTCTGAGGGTTGGTTTGATTGTTTTAGTTTTGTTGTTGTGGTGTGTTTTAGTTTCGGGGACGAAACTTTCTTTTAGTGGGGGAGGATGTGGTGACCCTGATCCCCGTGTTGCTTCTCCCATGAACCGTGGTGTAGAACACCTAGTGTTGGTGTGTATGGCCCATAGTGCATCAAAGGGATGCCACAGATGGACCCTGTGTGATATCCACAGCTGGATTGGCCTTCGGCTGCATTTGCCGAATTTTCGGAATGGTTTTGGGCCAAACAGAGGTTGGATTTGGATTCAGCGCGGAAAAACACTTGAAAACGGCTATTTGCTTGTTAAATTCTGAGTCCGGATGCCCAAAAACGGACTCCCGGAAGTTTTTATTGGATTTCGGTGCATGGGAGGGGCCGTGGACCGCCGGCGTGCCACGTGGCGGCCTATTATTGGCCGGTCCGCAGCGCTCGGTCCACAGAGCGCCGCGGCTGGGTGCACGGACCCGGCGCATGGACATGTGGCGCCGCCTGATTGGCGGGCTCTGGAGGCGCGGTCTACGGGTTTGGGGCGGCGGTGCATGGACCAGGCGGGGGGACGCGTGGCAGCCCCCGGTTGGTCGGTGCACGCGGCGCGGTCCACGAAACCCGAACTAGGGTGCGTGGACCGGGTGCATGGGACACGTGTCAACGTGTCATTGGTCGGCTCACCGGGCGCGGCGCACGGGGGCGCGGGACCCCGCCTCGGGGCGCGTGCGCGGCAGGCGCCGCCTGCCCGCGCGTGTGACCGCGACAGTGGCAGGGACGCGTGTCGTCCTGCCACTGGCGGGCGCCACCTACCCACTTTGACCGGGGAGGCGCCACGCGTCGGCAGCCCATGCGCCCCGCACAGCTGTTCGCTGTGCGGGACGCGTGTCGGACGTCGGGGCGTGCGACGTGGCCGCAGCGGAGTGGTTCCGCCCGCTGCCGCCTATTGGTCGGGCTACGTGGCGGCCCAGGGCCGTTTCGGGCGCGCACAGTGTTGGGCCGGGCCCAACACTGTAGCAGCCCGAAAATTTCGGCGCCCGAAAGTTGGGACTCAACCGTCTTTTTTTGAAATGATTTGTGAGCCTATAAATAGCCCGAAAACTGTTCAACATGGTTTTTTCTGTGTTTCTAGGCCTTTTCTCACCGAGCTTTCTTCAGAGAACTTCACCCCCACGCAGTGTAGCATCCATCTGCAAAGCTTGGAGATTTTACGTTGCACGGTTTTCGAGATTCCCTTTTTCTTGGCGCGTCGCGATGCTCTTTCTTCGGTGTTTCTTTCGTCGCGTTTCGGTGCACGAGCTCCCCCGGCCTACTCCGACCATCTTTTTGAGCGATTTCTTGGCCGTTGGATTCGCAACAGGTAAGGCTACGATTTTGGTAATTTCCTCATTTCCTGGTTTCACGCTTTTCGAGGAGTTCTTCCATGCTCACTGAGGACCTTGTTTGCTGTGTGGATTTTTTAGGACAGCGGATTGATGGAATTTTATCTCCGCGCTCGGACATCGGATTGAGACGCTCTTATACACTTTTTTCATCTACTCGACGCGAGGATCATCATAGTATTTTTCTTGGAATTTTTGGAGGCCTCCCCGAAGGTATACATTTTCCTTTTCATCTGTGCGAGAGTTTACAGTTGTATGGTTTTGGGATTTTGCGCACCGATACTGTGGAATTTGTAACTTGGCCTACGGTGCTCGGATTTGGGCGTGTAGGTACCCGTTTCGAAGCTATCGACGCGAGGAACGCTGTGGTATTTATTTCAGAATTTTTGGAGCCCTGTTTGCAGGTGAAAAATTGACATCTTTGCGGCTGAAATTTCAGACTGTAATACTTGGTTAAATTTTGGGATTAAAGTGTAATTGTAGCCTTGTGTTGTACCCAGGAGGGTTTCTGGACAGTGCTGGACCTGTTAGACTTGGAGTTATTATTTTTCCTGGTTTTCTCAGCTGTGCGACTCCGGACAGTTAGCATCTTCAGGTGAGTGGCTTCGCTTTCAGGATCTATGGACTGTGCGCTAATTCTATTGTTATAGAATCATGCATGATAGTGTTTGAACTTGGTAGCATGCTAGAATTTGGATGTTATTATCCCTTGTATTTATCTGATGATCTATGATCTCTTTTTCTTCCTACCACCTGTCTAATTATTGCTATCTTGGAACCTGACCTAGCACCCCCGTCATATGTTGCATGTGTAACCAGACCAGTAGAAAACCCTCACTTGGGCTAGGGTTATTTATGTTTAGACATCCACACTTTATGTTTCATTCCTGGACTTAGTGTTATCCTCGCCCGGGTAGTGGGCCGAGCGGTCGGGACTTCTTTTAGTGTGGGTTGCATTTACACTCGTGCTTGGGAGCAGGGTGGAGTCTGGTAGATGTAGTGGATCGCTTGTTTGTACCGGGAACCGTTTGGGGTAAACGGTGGTCCCGGGTGGTCTTGTTTTCCCCTGTTTGGGTTGTCGCCACTGTGTTAGTGGCAGTAGTTTACTAGTGTTAGCCGGACCTAGAACCCAGAACCCTTTTCGACATACACATGATTTTAGTCTACCAATGTTTTCTTCCAAGCATCGAAGGGCCGCTGGAGTCTGTTCTTGTTTGATTGGACAAAGGCATCAGCCATTCGGGGTTTGGGTAAAATACTTATTTTTCTAACTGTTTTTCTAAAAAGAACTAAAAATCATTAAAAATAGATTTCTTCTCAAAACAAGATAGCTTTTCAAAAAGGGTACTACTTTTAACCCTCACCCTGTGGGTTGAGTGAACGTGGTTTTCAATAACAAATGTCACCTTTTTTCTCTGTAAATCTCCCCACTCGAAAGGATTCGAGCGGTCTGGGTTCTAGGGGTCGTTCCTTTGTCGGGACGAAAGCCACGGGGGCCGAGCCTGGAACCTGTTCTTGTTTGATAGGGTTGTAGGTGTAGGTCTCCCGGGACTTTCGGGCCCGATTGGTGCCTTCTGCGTGTTGTTCCGAGTTTGTTGTGTTCCCGAACTATAGGGGGGTCGGGAACTTCGATAGGCTGAGCCTAGAGTCTGTTCTTGTTTGATAGGGTTCTTAGCACTGGCCTATCGGGTTTCCGAACCCTTATGGTGTCGGTCTTTCCTGTGAGTTTAGTGTTCTGTTGTGGGAGCCGTCTGGTGGACGGTGGCCCCCGGCTGTGTGGTTTTCCAGCCTGTGAGTGAGCGTTGGTGTCGTTAGTCGATCTTGTGATCGTGGTTTGGACCATAGCCTGCATGAGCCATATTTGAGCTCGACAGAGATGCACTGATACTTTCCTCGGTGGGGTTGCGCCCCTCGAGTGCCACTCCGGAGTTGGGCCTGTTACTTGCTATCGCGACTTGTCGACGCAGTCCCTCTGGCTGGGCCAATTTTGGCAGTCACGGACACCCTACGGTAGACCCGTCCTGTTGAGGATGTGCGGTAGTAGGTGGGCGCAGGTTTGACTGGACCCTATGCGGCAGTCAGTATAGATTGGGTGGGTATACTTTGTGTGTTAGTAGATGCATCATGTTTCCATCTGTTCCACTTTTTGAGCATCTAGATAGAGGCATGGTAGCTGTAGAGTTACTTTTCCCAGCCCTTTCATTTCAGTATTATATCGTTACCTTATGCCTCTAGTAGACTTAGTGGGCAGACCGTCGGGCTTGTTGGCGGCACCCACTGAGAACTACTTGGGACGTAGTTCTCACACCCGTCGTGGTGTCTTTTCCCCAGGGACTTCTACTCCTGTTCCTGCTGCTCCAGTTGCTGATCCGGCTGATCGAGGTAAGGGAGTCGCGAGATAGATCCCTACCAGTCGTCGTCGTCCAGAGAGTAGATGTACCCCTTTACTTTTTGAGAGTTCTTGTTGAGAGATTTTTATAGTGAGGAATAGAGTTGTACTTTTTATTTTACTGCTTGAGAGATTTATGTGTTTTGGGGAGGATTTGAGTTGTGTATATATTTTCATTTTCAGTAGTTTACTTTCAGCTCTGATATCTGTATAGTATAGTTGATCTTTTGCAGGTTAGTCGCTTCGTCCATATAGGGCTTCCCGTATGGGCGGCGGATTTGTTGGCAAGCCCGGGTCGCAGTTTCGACGCCGGGGCGTGACAGAGGTCGTGCCTCGTTTCGTACAAGTGCGCATAAGGGGCGGTTTTTTTTTGGGTGTTTAGGCTTTTGACGCTGGGTGCTGCTGGTCAGCTCCTTTTAAGGGGTTTTGGTGGTGTAGCTCTGAGTGAGTTCTCTTGTTCGGCACAAGAGGGTCGGTTAGGTCGTCTCATTAATGGGTTGACACGTGATCCCTCGAGTATGCATAGTAATCCTAGGCAATTTGATGACAAGGTGATTCTCGTTTTTTTTTTTTTTTTTTTTTTTTTGTTGCTTATCCTCTCCCGACCCGATAGGTTTTGGTTGGGTAGTCTACTGTACCCGGAGGCCATTGTCTTAGCGGACCTAGAGCTCAGAGTCCTCTCGTTGGGAGTGTGACTGTTTGGTCCGAGTGGTTGCAGCTCGGTTCGTTGCCCGGTGTTTGGAAGGGCGACGGATTGGGACCGAGCGTCAGTGGTTAATCAGAGTGTCGCACCCCTTCGGTGCCAGGACGGAAGTAGGACCGTATTTCTTGGGTTTTGTCGCCAGCTTCCCATGACCAAGGCATAGTGTTGAGGACTTTGGGTTGCGAGTCTATTGTTCTGGAAGCAGTGTAGGTCAACGAGGGTTGTTGACTACATGGCGCTCTGGCAGTGGTCACTTTCGGCTAGAATGCCCTGCATGCAGCATTTTCTGTGGGGTAGACCTTGTAGTAGGTCTGAGAGCTGAAACCTAGCTTTAATTTTGACCGTCGCCTCGGTAGGACGGACAGTCGGAGCGGACAAGCCGGGATAGTGGTTATGCTCCGAGCTAGTGGCCCGTGTTGGTGACGGGTGGAAGTGGCCCGTGTTGGTGACGGGTGGAGGTGGTCCGTGTTGGTGACGGGTGGGTTCGTTGTTCCAAAGGAGGATTGCTTGTAGGCGGTGACCTGGTTGGTTTGGTTGGCACATCCTGTTGTCTCACGAGGGTATTACTGTGGGTTCCCCCTTTGTGGTCGGGTCAATTTGGGCATTTAAGGGCCCGTCGGTCCGGGTTTGGTGGTAGGACCGGAGTACCTCGACGCATCGCGAGACTTTGGTTGCTGACTGATCAGCACCGTCAGAGGTGGTCTGCGAACCGGTGGCGTCTTAACAGGGAACTCCAAGCCGAGGAGCAGGCTTACTCAGGTTAGTTTCGATCAAGAGAGGCGGGACGGTAGGGTTGCCGAGCGGGTTGAGCCGTCGGTAGTCTGAAATCTTAGGGCAGATCAGTCCGGTGGCTCTCCGTTCAGAGTTACCACCGAGTTTCGCCCAGAGATGTAGGGCGCTTCGCGTGTCATTGCTTCGGGGGTGGATATTTGAACGCCCCAGCGGTGTTCATGGGTATGATGAACGGAATGTTCAGACTCTTCTTGGATCAACTCGCGTACGGGCGAGGAGCGTTTACGAGTGACCTTGCAAACTCTCAGGGACCAGAGAGTGTAGGCCAAACTCCAAAGGTGTGAGTTTGGGCATCGCGAGGTGGGCTTTTTGGGACGGCTAAAAGTCAGGAGAGCTTTGAAGAACGCAAGGTTCGGCTAACACGGGCACCAGTGTATGCACTATCGGCACCGGTGAGAATTTTGGGGTTTATGGTGATGCAACACGGAACGGACTTGGAAGTGTGGTGAGGTAGCAGGGGAAAGTTAAGACCCTAAGCGGACTCTGGGTGGCTTAATTGGACAAGGGATGTAGCACAACTCGTGACTCGCCATTGGGTTGGTCGTCGAATAAAGGCCAAACATCAGCGCCCGTTGGGGAAACTGCAATCTCCCCTAGTGCCAGAGGGAAATGCGAGGATCACGAGGGGGCACGAAGCCTTTTGGGAGCGCAAGTCGGGCATGCTTGGGCCCTTTCCCCACTTACTAGATTCCTGGTGTGTTTAAGTTTCGAGGACGAAACTTCTTTTAAGGTGTGAGTGATGTAATACTCGGGAAATCTGAGTTAGTATAAAGAGTGTTTTTCAGGTGTGAATGTGTGCGAGGAAACAATGTTAACATTAGTGGTCTGTATACCGGTGTGCGAACGGCACAATCGCCGAAGCACAAATTCCGCCTTTTCGATCCGAGTCTAATCTTGGAAATCTGAGGTCTCCAGTGCGACCGTCTCATCGAATCGAGTGAAAATGGTATAGACCGTTTGTTGATCCGGCGGTCGGATCGTCCTGAACTTAGCATGGAAACTAGTGGGACCCGCGACTTAGGTGAATAGTGAAATGAATAGTAACTCCCTGATTTAATTCCCTCGCTAGCCAACGTCGGCCGATCGACTGTCTGGAGTCCGAATCTGACGATCCAGGTAGTCGATTTGAACGGCATCATCGTTCTGAGCACAGTGGCACTGACCAAATTTCCGTTTGACGAACCGGAAGCATCGTAAAGCGTGTCGAACTGTTTATTTTACCGTATATGATGGATTTTAAAATTATAGGGGACCGAATGCGACAAACCAAAGTCACTACTTTATAGATCTCGTCGAGCTGGACGTCGTGGTGGTGTCCGCTTTTCGGTTTGACGACTCGATTGTCTCGAAAAGCATGAAAAGTGACGAAAAATAGTGTTTTTGCATAAGAGCCCCCGCATTTTATGTGCGGAATCGGAGGGGGTTCTTTGGAGAGGGACCTAGATATGAAATAAAGTCCCTGTAAGGGACCCAGCTCTAAATACCAGCATGGAGGGACTAAAGAGCATTTTTTGCATCAACCCTATTTAGGTTGGCGTTAGGGTTATCCTAGGGAAACCCTAGCCGAGACCCCTGCACCCAGCCACCACAGGGAGATGCTCCTCCTCCCTCTGCACCTTCCCCCACGGTTGCGTCCCCAGCCACCGCCGGAGATCGCCGGAAAGGAAGCAAGAACCGTCCTTGCATCGGAGTTGGTGGGGAGGGAATCAACCGAAGGGCTCGGGTTCTCTTCTAACCACATCTGGGAGCACCCTCGACCACCAGAAAGGCAGACCGAAGAGCACCGACGGCTGGAACCGCCGCGCGCCGCCGGGCCATCTTTTTCTTCTTCCCCGAGGCCGGTGAGTGGAACCCTTTCCTCCCTTGTTTTTCTCGCAACTTGGACCATGGCAGTCACCTACTGACGTCGTAGGGAGCATCTCGGACAGACCCCGAAGTCCCAGGACCCCCGGATGGCCGACGGGTGCAAGTGGGTCGCCGGAACCCTAGATCGTGGCCGGGTTTTGCGCGCGCTGCCTCCGGAGCTCCGGCGCCGGAACCAAGTTGATCAGTTTTCTCTGTTGGTTCCCAGAAGAAGCCCCACAAGGTTTGGAGGGCTTTGGTGCAGTGTGGGACGCGGGGGAGCAAGCCCTAGCTTCGGGTCGTCTTCCCCACGGCCGAACTCCACCGCCCGTCGCCGCCCGTCGCTCCTCCAACGTCGGCCAACCAGGGTAAGTCTTCTGGCACCTCGGGCATCCCACCAATCCCTTTGCATGCGACCCATGCGGTCTAGATCCCAAGTCGCCATTATTGGTTTCTTTAAAAACCCTTCTTCTTCTTCCTCGGGTTGAGGAGCACAGGGAGCTGCCGAGCTGCTAGGGCTGGGGCTTGTCCCACTTCTGGAAGTCCCCGAAAGGCGATGCTCACCTTTGCTGGAAGAATGACCGAGTGACAAGTGTGCTCGGCCAACTTGTGCTCTTTTCGGGTTGGTGCGGGCCTACCTTGCTCCCGGGATCACACCAACAGCGCTACGGCATAGCACAGGTGAGCCTCCCCTTATTTTTAGTATTATCTAGCAAGTGTTCAAGTTTATTTAAGTTATGGAGCACATGGGTGGATGTGGGTTTAAACTAGTCTGGTGTATGTCTGGGGTTCAGTTGCGAGCCATGAATGGTTCTTGGATGGTTTTGAGAAGGTCCAGAGGTGAGCCTGTGTACTTTTGGACATCCCTGAGCATGACGCTCACGCTAAAACAGGAATTGACTTGATAGGATAATGGTTTAGGCAACATTGAACCTAGGGACGCATTGTTCATGGGCTAAATTGTAACTCCATGGCTCAAATTGATCCGAGACTGCGAGCACGGGGTCCAGAACGTTAAGATCTAGTTACGGGTAAAATATTTTGGTTTAAAGATTCCCGGTTTAAAAGTTGTGGGTTATTTAGTGAGTTTTATATGAATAAAAGTGCAATTTTGGCAAATTCCGGGGGTCTATTTGTAATTGTAGCTCGGTAGGTGGTTGGGGACAGCGTTCACATGATCTCTGAACCTTTCGTTCGGAATCCGTTGACTTTCAGTGAACAGACCCTTGCTTTACGATCCGTGAACCGGCAAAATGGTCGGTTGATCGGCGGTTTCGGGTGAAACCTGCAGTCATCAAGGAAAATTTGATGGTTTTTGATTTGTACTCTCTGGGGACTTCCTTTCAGGTCCGATTGTCGTTTGAGGGCGCGGGACGTCCCAGGTGTTTCGTTCGACTTGCTTCGAGGTGGGTACCCCTTAGAACCTCTTTGTGCATGTTCTTGTTATTGTTATATTTATCACTGTAAGGGGTAGTGGGGGTGACGTGGACCCCCGGATTAATGAACGTCGCGGTGGGAGATTGGACGGGTACTTTGCCCCCTCCGAACAACAGTAGGGTTGGTCGGGGCATGCTAGTGATGAGGACGGTGATCGGTGTGACCAGTCGGAAGTCGGAAGGTGGGTCCCTCTCTCGACAGTTCTTGAGTCGGAAAATGAGGGTGATTGGTAAGAGCAAAAGTTTGTCATGTTAAAATATTGCTAACCCCCGTACATGCTTATATTTTTATTATCATGATATTTATGACGACTAAGGGTCGCGATGCTCGATGATACATCATGTTCTGGGGGTTTGCCGAGGTTGGCGCTCGGTCTGGTTTGCCGAGGTTGGTGCTCGGTCTGGTTTGCCGAGGTTGGTGCTCGGTCTAGCTCGCCGAGGTTGGTGCTCGGTCGAGGCTCGAGATTGCTACACGCACACCAGCGGTTTGGCCACCGCGAAGGTGTGCTTTTCCGAAAAAGTGGTACGTTGACCCGTGTACCCCACGTGTGGGTGACGTAATGGGGGCCCTCATGGGTGGAGGGTGTGAGCGGTGCCGAGGAGGGTGCTCGAGGTCGTGCCGGGGCAGGTGCTCGGTACCACTTACCGAGATAGGTGCTCGGTATGGTTGCCGGGGCAGGTGCCCGAGTGTGGATTGTACAAGGTTTTTCTCTATTGGTTGCATGTTGGGGAGGGCGGTTGCTCTGGTTTTACAGTGGTTTGCCTTACTTTAGCCCTTATTACTTTTATTATTGTTTCTGGTCACTGACTTCCCACTCCGTGACAGGTTCGTCCAGGGGCGAGTGCTAGGGCGTTGGTGAGGCCGCGCGAGCGATCTTCTGGCCCTTAGAGGCCACAGATACGGTTTACTTTACTTCCTTTGTTCATTTTATTACTTGTAGTAGCTAGTTGTGGATTCCGATACCCCCGTGGGGTCGACGTGGATGTTGGTCTATCTTTCATACCTTCTGGATAAGTGCTTATTTTTACATCTCTTGATTGGCCGCTTTTAAACTACAAACAAAACAGAAAAGAGAAAAACATTGCGAAAACAGTTTTATAAAACCTGGGTGTCGTGTGGGCACCGTTTCCAAAACCCTGTGGATTTATGTGATTGCGAAAACAGTTTTATAAAACCTGGGTGTCGTGTGGGCACCGTTTTAAACCCTGTGGATTTATGGATTTCGAAATGGCTTTATAAAACTTGGGTGTCGTGTGGGCACCGCTTTCAAAACCCTGCGGCTTTATCCTTTCAAAAATAGTCGGCCTCTTTATTAACTATGGAAAGGTAGTTGTTTGGAATCGACTTTTGAACTAGTGTGGTTAAAGGAATGGTTGTATGGATATTGTAGTCAGGACGCCGTGCATATACAAAGGAGACTCTACCCGTTTGCAGAGTGAATTTGTATATGCGGCGGGTCTGGGCACGCACCGGGGGAGAGCAGTTTCAAAAAAATATATATAGGCAAATTTTGAGAGCCAACAGTGGCTTTTCTTCCGCGTGTTTAAACCCCGGGGCGTGACAGCTTCACTCAACACCAACAGGTAAGGTGGGCTTGGAGGTGGGGATGTGGCACCTTAAATAGATAAGGTGCCACACAACAAGGAGCTAATTAATTAAAATAATTAATTAAGCTTAATTAAAGTTATATAAAAGCTTAATTAAAAAAAACAAAACCCACCTACCTCACTCCAAGACCCCCCAACCCACACTCACTGTAACAAGCAGAGAAAGCCCAAATTAGCATCAAACTAATTAATTAAATTAATAAAATAAACCAAAAAGCCCAACTCCAACTTACTTTTTGCCTTCGGATCCTCTGTCGCCGTCCGGAACCTCCCGAACTCCGCTGTAATTTGAAAATACACGCGCTCGCAGCTTCCCTCAGTCAAAAAGCTCGTCGGTGGAGTCGGTAAGCTCAATCCAATAATCCGGTATTCTACACTTATAGCCCAAAGCAAAAAAGAATACTTTCTTTCTAATTAGAATAGTTGTCCCCAGTAAGTATAGGGATACAAGAAACATCACTAAGAAATGCAATAAAGGCATACTGCGACAATAAAAGAAATTTAGAACTTTATCGCATATTATGAGACAATAATCTTTAAATTTGATTAATTCAACATTTCTGTGGGTAGAGCCGCTGCACGCATAGAATTTATCTACTTTAATATTAAGACTAGTAAAAAACTAATTCCTAAACAACGAGATTTCTATACCTGTGGTTATAAGAAAACTTGTTATTTAGAAATTTATTCCACTATTCTATTCCAGTCAAAATTTAAAGGAATTATAATTTTATTTGACTGCAATAAATAGTTAAACTTTAATTCAATGTCAAAAAAAAAAAATCCTTTTGTATTCTTCTCTATTTGTAGGATGATGTGGCTACTCTCAAATATAATGAAAAATACAAACAACTTTATATAATATTGAATGACTATTAAAATTAAATTAGGAATCTGTATGAATTTTTGGGTTAACCTTAATTCAATATCATTTTATTAAAATACCATAAACGATCATATACTATGACTAGGATGATGTGGCTACTCCTAAATATAGTTGATCTCACAAATCTTTATATGGCACTGAATGATCCAATATTTCATATTATTTCTAAATGCAGTGGAAAAAGAATAAAAGTTCAAAATTACATTCTTTACAACTTTATGTGACTTAAAATTTATAAAATGTATGAAGTCTGTATATATACTATTCTAAATTTTCATGATCACCCTATGTGTGTTTAAAATAAAAAATAAACTAAACACATTACTTTATAGTCATGAATAAATAAACAAACGAGTAATGCAAAAATCATATATAACAAAAATCAAACATCATATATGATTTTGTTTTAGACTTCTACAAGGGGTCACAATACAAAAATTTTATAAAATAAAATTACACATATAAATATATATTTTTTTTCCTTTTATTAAATAATAGTAATAAAAAAAATATTGGTTGAAACCCCAACATGTGGGGCTGTTACGTGCAGCCCAATAGGTTGCAACGTACAGTTGTAGTAAAATTCAAATTTAATTATTAAAAATTAAATTAATTTGTGGAGTTTTTAAATTCAAAAATTTGAATTTCGGAGGGGTATTCGTGAAGAAACAACTAATTCACCGAAACGGAACCGAATATGATGAAACAAAATCGCTATCTAAATGGTTAGATCGAGCTAAATGTCATGGTGAATTCCAATTTTGAATTCGGTGAAGCGAAACCACGAAAAAAAATACAAAAATACTACTTTTTACATGATTTTTATGCAAAAGTTTTAATATTTTATGCACCAAAACACGCGAGATCGAACGTGGAGGGTCATCGACGCGTAATACGCATTCAGTGAGAGATTTGGATTAAAATATCAAAAGATCGAGGAATTTCTTGCATGTTTCTGAAATCCTATAAATAGGCTGTAGGGTTCCTCCTTCACCAACCCTAGCCACACGCTTCCACCACAGAGTTTCCCCCCTGCGCCTCTCCCCCCCCTCTACACACCTTCTCGAGCAGCCTCGCCACCGGACACCGTAGCCCAACTGCCAGAGAAGATCCCTCTTCTTCTTCCTTTCTAGTTCTTGGGCTGGGAAGGACCCAAGGCCACCAAACCCTCTCCTATTGCTCCAGGATCACCCTAACACCACTATAGTTCCCTGGTGATCACCCCCGAGCATCCTCGCCGTCGGAGCACTGTCCTGTAGCCACCGGGGAGAACCCTGCAAGTCGAAACCCTAGATCAGTCGAGCTTCATCGAGCGCCACCCTCGCTGCCTTTCCTTCGAGTTTCAAGGATTGGGCAGACTCTTGCCTGACCCCCAGAGCCTCCCTGATGTCTCCCGCACGCCCTCCAGTCGGCGAAGTCGCCGGAAAGTTGAACCCTTTCCTACATTAAACTTGGTCGAGCTCACCTAGCGTCACCGCCGCCGCCTCCAGCCACCAGCAGTGGCCTTCACCGACCTCCCCATGTCGGATCCAACCCTCCCTTGCCTTTGGTTGCACCACCTAGGCCCCGGAACCCTAGCTCAACCGAGCTTGCTCTAGCTCAATCGCAAGCCTCCTCCTCAGGCCACCGCCGCTTCTGGCCGCCGGCAACGACCCTAGTTGGCCTTCTTGCATCACCCTCCACCCCTTTTTGCCCGTGCATACGCTCCTAGGTCTCTGGAGCCCGAGCTTTGCCACTTGGTTTGTTGCCCTTGATTTGGCCGAGCTTGCTCCAACGATCCCTCCGGCGCCTCCCAGACTTCGAGTAAGTGAGCCCTGCCATCTCTGGATCCTCTTGAACATGGTTCTAACCCTAACTTACCATGGTTTGGCAGCAGATAAAAGAACTCACAAGTTAGCTTCTAAAGAAACTTGAATCTTTCCCCGTCACACTTCCAGGTCTTCAAGCACACCCCGGACAGCGAGCACGAGTCTCAGCAAGTCGAAACCCACCAGCTAGCATAGTTGGTTGACCTCGAAAACCCATGGATAACGGTAACGACCCTAAACACTTAAAAGTAGTACTTATTATGCAAATTATAGCTAGGTTAGGGATCTTAATGCAATTATAGCCACATAGTGTGACGCCCCCAATAGTCCCACATCGGATGTGGATGGATTTGTGTCGTCAGGCCTAAACGGGGGGAGTCTGTGACGCCCCCAATAGTCCCACATCGGATGTGGATGGATTTGTGATTGGGTTTATATGAGACTTGGACACTAATAATAATAACTGGGCTTAAGCAATTTGGGCTGTGATTTGGACCCAACGAGTTATTATTGCTAGTGGGCCGGGTCGTTACATTTGGTATCAGAGACAATAACCAGCCGGAAGTGTGTGATGAGTCTCGGCTGAGTCTGGGTCTAGATGACAGGGCTAGCGAGACGAGTCTCACATCGCCTGGTGATCTTGGGCTTGTGTGTGTGTGTTTGGGCTGACGAGGGCGTCAGGCCTAAACGGGGGGAGTCTGTGACGCCCCCAATAGTCCCACATCGGATGTGGATGGATTTGTGTCGTCAGGCCTAAACGGGGGGAGTCTGTGACGCCCCCAATAGTCCCACATCGGATGTGGATGGATTTGTGATTGGGTTTATATGAGACTTGGACACTAGTAATAATAACTGGGCTTAAGCAATTTGGGCTGTGATTTGGACCCAACGAGTTATTATTGCTAGTGGGCCGGGTCGTTACACATAGGCTGCCTCAGGCAGCGTTCACATGATCTCTGGACTGATCGTCCAAGGTCCGGTGGCTTTTGTTGGATAAAAATTGGATTACGAATTAGTAATCGGCAAAATTGTCGATTTATCATCGTTTTGGTGTGAGATCTGTGTTTCGAGCTATTTAGTCACTCATTATCAGTCGCCAAGTGTTCTTGGCTGGTCTCGGCGCTGTTTTGGTAAACCTAGAGGCAGCGGGTTAGCGTCGGCGACTTTCAGAGCCGAAATCGACGATTTCAGACGTCGTTTCGATAAAAGTTGGACAAGTTAGCGTCATATATGCATAATATTTTATGTTGTTGGCCGGATGCCTTAATTGGTGCGTTCCGAGGCAGCAGATGAAGTTTGGTCTGATTTGATAGGTCCTATACTTTATATGGACCATTAGTGGTCATTTTGGCGGATTTTCAAAAGTTTAGGCGAATCTCGGGACTTAATGAAAAGTCTGTGTTATGGTGTTTGGTCATGTGTAAGTCAATGGGTTGGGCTTGTGTAAGACCATGTCTAACCTTATGTCTTGTTATAGGCCTGAGCTGTCGGGATTTTTCGCGAGTGCTAAGCCGCGGATTTCTAGATCGTCTTCATTGAGGTGGGTACTTCAACCCGGGCATTAGTATAATACAACCTCTCTCGCTACCATATTTGATCGAAACCTACATGATTATTGCTAGCCCTGGTCCCTTCACTATGTCCCTTCACTATGTCATTGCTTTACTCTTTCGATGTTCGCATCGTACAGTTAGTTGGACATATATTGCTACTGTCATTCAACATTATATATGTTCTTGCACACTTGGATTACATTATGTATATAGCTCAGTCTCATACTTATGATTATGATCCATTATTGCTATCTCCTGATTTTTGCATGCTAGATAGAGAAGGAGATTGTTGGTTCTTTATATTGCATGAGTTGTTATAGTTGATGACCATGATCCTATTTGGGAGTTCCCGGCTTATTGTCGTATTTCGGTCGTTGGACCGTAAGCATTGAGCATCCGTATTTGTGATCGCCATGTACCTGCTGCACATGTCACGTACACCAGCGGATTGACTCCCGTTGTGGTGTTCTTTACCGGTAGAGTGGTCTAATCGACCCATGAGCCCCTTCGGTTGTACCTATGGGTACGAAATATTTGTCAGCTTTGGCTGGGTGCTTTTGCTATGGCATTAGCCTGAGGTTCTAGTGACCAACAGTGGCACACGATTGGGTATTTAGAGTTTCAGTATCTTAACGTATTTATTACTTCAACTGTTTCCATTACTTACTTTATTGCTTACTGACACTTTTTTATCTTTCTCATTATTGCTTACTGATTATTTCTTCATACCTGCTAGTTATTTCTGTTATTCGATTATATCTGCCTTTATATCTGCTGATTTCACCTACCTGTCGAATATCGTATACCAATAGGTACAACTTGCTGGTCTCCGGTTCATTGTACCCACTGAGATACATTTGGTTGTATCTCACGCCTTCTTGTTGACACCTTTTTCTGGCACGTCGGGCGGTGAGGTTCGGGACGCTGATGTTAGGGTTATCCGCTAGAGTCGTCCCTTCATGCTCCCAGTTCTAGATAGCTGACCGACCGATTTGCTTATTATTTTAGTTGTTTAGTGTTGACATTATCCTAGTTTTATTACACAGTTGACTATGACTCTTATTACTATGATTACTTGTCTGGACGTCTAGTTGAATGATTTTAATAAAGCATGAATCTAACTTTATTTATACTTGTACATTTGAACTTCAATCTCGATTTCAAAATGATTTTCGAAAAACGGAGATATAGCGATGATTTGTTTTATGTTTACGGAGATATGGAGGATTGATTGTTGTATGCGGAGAAATGGCGGGATGTGATGTGAGTCGGTAGATGTATAGAGGTTTTGTTATCGCTTGATCTTAGCATGGTGTGAGTCGTGCTTGTTTGATTGAATGTATTTAATTTTGATAATCATGCAACTCTGATTGTACTGATGTATATTGTCTAGCCGTGTGTGTATAGGGAAAACTTTGTCCGTTTGGACCGGGCAATCTTATGCATGTGGTGAATCTGCTCACGTTCTAGGAAAAAGTTTTAAATTTTGATTTATAAAGAAAAGAATGGTTTGCTTTTTAATCCCAGGGCATGACAGCAACCTCAAAAGGCTGCAACTATGCGGCCTCCTTGCACGGCTACAGCGGTGGCGCGATCTCGCCAAATGCCGATCCCAGGGAGGCCGGTCGACGTCCAGTTGGCAACAAAATATTTTATTATTATTATTATTATTATTATTATTATTATTATTATAAAAGATAATCAAACGAAATTTAAAAAAAATGAAAATGGCAAAAGATTTGGCTCTGAAACCACATGTTAAACTATATGAAAATTAGATTGTATCTTCTTTCATGATTTTCGATTTTCAAAGATTGGTTTAGACGACGGTTCTTCTTTGTGATTCATGCTCGTTCACAGTCTGCAGAGGAGCGAAATGTTTGACTCCGATTATAATATATATATATAGTAGAGCTTATATACTTTCAAAAGCACAAGCCCAATTATACTTGTGAATTTTTTATCATTGAATTTGTATTGAGATTTATGTTATTATACTTTCTCTTTCTCTTTCTTTAGTTGACTTTACAATAGCACAAATCTCAATACAAATTCTATGGTAAAAAATTTACAAGCATATTTGGTCTTTGTGCTTTTAAAAATATATAAGCTCTACTCTATATATATATAACATAATATAAGGATATTTTAATCACGTCCATCCATCAAGAACGTGTCCAGATACATCCTAACCGATTAAATCGACTATATCTTTAAAAATTATCGAATAAATCACGTGGGCCACAATCATAATTCATCTTTTCAATGAGTCCTACATCTTTAAATTAAATGATTGGCGATTTATTTTCTCGGTGGAATCCATACCCAAATATTAGAGTCTATGTTTAGAAAAAAAAAAAAAAAAAAAATATCAGTCAACTTTCTTAGAAATAATTAAAACAAATTTATGGACCAACACCTCCCAAATTATGGAGGTTGGGCCACATCACGTAAAAGCACAAAAATTAAAACATTAGTATAGT
Organism: Tillandsia leiboldiana; assembly: GCA_029204045.2. Taxonomy (NCBI): domain Eukaryota; kingdom Viridiplantae; phylum Streptophyta; class Magnoliopsida; order Poales; family Bromeliaceae; genus Tillandsia; species Tillandsia leiboldiana. Next base: position 44,016,829 of record CM055065.1, read on the forward strand.
GAGCTATGTGGTTGTTAGATTAACTTAGTGAGTTATGTGATTGTCACGTGATTATTTGTGTACATTATTTATAAAATATTAATTCAACTCCCATCATTGCCGTCACTTTGTTGTGACATGGCAAATATAGAATGAGAGTGGGGTAGGAATTCGATATTGATCCGAATCAATCCATATGCGTCTATTTTTAATAGAATTTCAGCTAAAATTATACATGTACTGTAATATTGTAATGTGCTTCTTCATGGTATCAGGCAATTTTTTTTAGAAATAAATTTATAAATTTTTATAATTATAAAAATAATTTTCTGAATTTTTTTTTATAAAAATAGTCTTAAGCGGTGAATGATTCACCGCTTTTAAATGCGGTGAACCATTCACTGCATTCATAAGTTTTCAAAAAATTTTAAATTCTATGAAAGTGGTAAATGGTTCACCGTTTTTAAAAGCGGCAAACCATTCACCGCTTTTAAAAGCGATTAATTGAAATGTACGAAAAATATTGTAATTGAAATGTATGAAAATTATATTGATGATTTTTTTTATATAAAACTTAGTTGCTGGCGGTAGAAAAATTATAAAAGCGGTGAACCATTCACTGTTTTTAAAAACGGTGAATGGTTCACCGCTTTCATGGGACTATGAGAAATTTTGTGAATGCGGTTCACCGCTTTTAAAAGCGATTAATTGAAATGTACGAAAAATATTGTAATTGAAATGTATGAAAATTATATTGATGATTTTTTTTATATAAAACTTAGTTGCTGGCGGTAGAAAAACCATGAAAGCGGTGAACCATTCACTGTTTTTAAAAACGGTGAATGGTTCACCGCTTTCATGAGACTATGACAAATTTTGTGAATGCGGTGAATCATTCAACGCTTTTCAAGAAAGCGGTGAATGGTTCACCGCATTTAGGTTTCCTGACGCCCTGGAGCCTATTTTACAAATATTTTTTTAGAGGACTATTTTTATAAAAATGATTGTTGGTAGGATTAGATCTGTAAATAACTCTATAATTGGCAATCTGACAACATAAGAAATAAGGAAGCCAAAATAGAATATCAGAATATGATTGATTAATTAATTTATCAAAATCTAATGTTGGTTCATTGGAATCATGTAATTCCATACCTAGAACTTCTATTAAGAAAAAAATGAAACCCCTGCAGTGTACAAAACTCTTGTATATTGTTTCTAAATATTAATGAAAATTCTATTGAGGTATTTTAAAGTAGTTTAAAGTCGAGCATCTTTAACGCTGAGCTTTTAAAGCAGAAAAAGTATTTGGCAAGCAAGAGTAAAGCTTTCGTCAGCTAAAATTTAAACAGTAGCAGCAAAGCTTAAATTTGAAATTTTATCTGTGTCATAAGAAACACAATAATTGGATAAAAGTCGGATGAAAAAGTCGAAAAAGCTTTATCATTCCAAAATTCCAGCTTTGAGAACACATCTGCTTTGCAATACACGCTTACTTGGTAGTTTTAACTTTTTAAGTAGCCTAGTATCATTCCAGTTTGAGAAAACTCCCAAATTTTATAAGGTATCAGTAGGAAGAGAATTTGCTTTGTACACTAGTCCTCAATTCTCGCACTATAATTTATTATAATTTCTGACTCAAAATTTTTTAGATTATTACAATCAAGTCTTATAGTGTAATTTAGTTACTTGAATGATGATGTGTCGCTAATATGACGGTGATGTGATATTTCTGTTATTTTTTTGTCACTAAACACAATGTAACCACATCATTGGTACATTAGTAAACACATCACTATTTAGTTAAGTAAATTTTACTGTGATTGCAATAATCTATACTTTGACCCAAAAATTACAAGCTGACACCTCACCATTAGTAAACTAATTTGACAGTAAAATTTGATTGCAAGAATCTACAAAATTTGACCCAAAAACTATAATAAATTAAAGTTTAAGTACACACGTGCCTCACACTTCTGTGAAATTTGATTGCAAGAATCTTACAAATTTGATCCAAAAATTACGATAAATTAAAATTTAAGTGCCGACGTGTCGCGCCATAGTTTGAGGATCAAGAGTGCAATTTAGCCCATAGTAAAAATTTGTTCAATAAATAGCAAAATGAACTAGTGTTTTATGTGCATAGCATGCACCCTTAACAAGGACCAAACCATTAAGGTACAAGAGACCAAATTAAATTATTTACTTTATATTCCAAATAGCATACTACATCTCATAAAGGTTTGAACAACAGGGTTGAGAAAACGTAAAATTCTTTCAATGACTGAAACAAAGGACGATTTCTTACAATAACAGGAACTCGCTTCATCAGCTTTGCTTTGATTTCCTACTAAGAGGATCAAAACTTAATCTAGCGTGAGGGCCAGCATTTAGTCAGAGTTATTCGCTCAGTTTGCAGCCGCGAATGTAAGGGTGATCGTACTTGATGTACTTGGTCCAGTACGACCGGTACTTGGTCATCGCCAGATCTAACCAAGGCTTCATATTTCCGTTATAGTGGATCACAGCGGCATTCTCTATCTCCGAGCGGTCAATGCTAGGACTGTACCCCAAGCCGAGCACATGCCATGATTTGTTGAGCGGGTGAGTTAACTTATAAAATGTTAGTAGGCCCGGCGGGAGTGTTCCCAATTTCCAGAGAACCCGGTCTTCATTCTGCAAAAAAGAGGATAACATTGTAAGCAAAGATAATTGCAAAATTTAACTGCTGGATTAGAGACAACCAATTTTAGTAGAGAAATGATAAATCAATGGTTAATTAACCGCATGAGTTCAGGGGGGGGGGGGGGAATGCCTATCGCATGAGTTCGGGCATCGACAGTTCAAAACCTTCTTCTATATACTAGCCTGATAAACATCGCTAATGGAAAGAAGAAAAATATTGGAGTTTAAAAAAATGGCAATAATCATGAAAACCCATAACAAAACTCTTGTAGGGATTTCAGGTAAATCAAAAGAACGAGGCGATAAGCAAAAGCTGTTAAACGCCTCAAGAGCCAAAAAGTATGTCAGAAGATATGATAGATCACATATATGGTGTTTTTTTTCTAAACTAAATTTAGAAAACCATGCATAAGATGCGAAGGGCAAAATTAGCGGTATTCTCACAAGAATTTACCATGTTCTGCCACTTGTGATAAATCCCAGTAATATCCTTCTTCTTCCACGCCTTAAAATCAAAAATATTCATCCCATAGGCCCAACCGCATGCATTAGGATCAAAGTTCTGAGCGATGTGTGGGTTTGAGAAATTAAGATATTTGTCAAAGCGGTGGAAACTCTCACCACATGTTTCCACAGCTCCGTTGACATTTCCATTGAGATCAACGGACCACAGTGCAGTTAAATCCTTCTGAACAACTATGTCATCGTCGAGGAATAGGATTTTGTCTAACTTGGGATAAACCTGTGGGAGATAGAACCTTAAATGGTTCAGCATGGAAAGGTATTTAGGGTTTCTATACTTTAGGTTGGAAGAACCAGCAGACAGAGTTGAGCGGTGATCAGATGTAAAATAATATTCTTTCATAGCAGCAGACTCCAGTTGTCGCAAAACCGGACAGTAGGAAGAATTCAACCATTTGAAATCATCAACATTTTCAACATGAATGGTCGCCTTCCCAGGTGGGTTCAGGAGGAACCACATGTTCATGGCTCCAAAGTTCAATTTATCAGTGACGAGATGGAATACATGCTTCTCTGGCTCCTGTAATTGCAAATTACAGATTTACAAAATTATTATGGTTCACAATGAAGACAAATAGGAGCTAGAGATATTTGCCCATATATCACTGCAGAATTATCTTTCTACATATAAACTCTTGCATAATCAGAATTTTCATATATGATGTTCAAAAACATAATTAATTACACATACACCCTCTTACTTACAAGAAGAGGATAAACTTCAAATTGGCCCCCTATTGTTTAGCTCATATTCGCTTTGACATCCTGTGGTTCAAAAAATTTCATTTTGCACCCCCCTGTCGTTTAATTTTTATTTTACCAAAAAATTCTATATGAAATAGAGTGGCAAAGTAAAAAAAAAATTAAAAAAACCACAAGGTGTCAAAGTGAAAAATGCACTAAACCACAAAGGGGCAAAAGTGACTTTTTTAACCAGTGGCAAAATGAAAATTAGCTAAACCACGAGGGGGTAAAATGAAACTTTTTTAACCATAGGGTGGCAAAGTGAAAATGAGCTAAACCACGAGGGAACAATTTGAAGTTTACCCTAATTTATATTAATTTTAAAAAAACTTTTCCATGTGAAATGGATAACTCCACAATTTCAAAAATGGCTGATTTTGTAAGAAAATGCACTTTCTAAACATAAATGTAGAATTTCAGATTTTCCAAGGGTTTGTATAAAACACATATTTTGCAATGACATGTGTAGAGATCCTAAACTATACATTTACCATGGCATTCATGATGGTTGAGTTGACAACAACTGATGCAGCCAAGACATTGTCGGAGAAGAGTGCATAATGGTAAAGGTTTGGATTTTCCAAATTCTCACTTCTTGGAAACTTCCTTTGCTCAGGAGGGAGGAGGTAGTAGTCTATTGTTAACCGCATAGATAAGCAGTGGATCCCATTGGGAATAGTCTTCGCAGCCAATTGGCTCAAGAAAGTGCTCTGTTTCTTCAAGCTTCTAACTTGTTCATCTGCTGACTGAAGCATTCCTCGCAGCCTTTGGGTTATTACCTTGCAATCATACAGCTCTTGTCGTGCTTTAGACAAAACTTGACCCATCGCTTTGGTTTTATCAGGGGCGCTACAGATTAGAATGCTAAAAGTCAATAAATAAAAAAAGGATGCAAAAGCAGTAAGTTCCTGTTTGGACTTCTAGAATAGTCTTTCCAACTCTTAAAAACAGCAGCCAGATCTTCAGCAAACAGAATGTTTGAAAGCACTTTTTCCGGCACGAATCCAAAATAAATTTCTAGGTCTAAAAAGTAGAAACTCCAATTTGAAGCTTCTCCTTTTATTGCATAGGGAAGTACTTGGGGGATATCAGCAAAAAAGCTATTTAGTGATTCTTCAAACTGTTCTACTCGAACAACTCTATTACAGAAGTTTCATCAGAGGCCAACAGGCACCGACTGCTATATCAATAGAACAAAGGAGATGATTGCCTGTGATGTAAGTCAGAATCGGCATTAGCCTCCCCGACTGCACGCTGGCTTTCCTTGATACGATTCAGCAATTCTTGATAAAGATCAAGCTTGTTCTTTGACTTAGCAATAACAGAAAAGACCCTCGCCATGATAATTTGGTCCCGCATAAATCGAACTTTTATGTCTGTGTTCTCATTCTCGTTGTCTCGTCTCCATATGCTATACTTTCCTAGTACAGCTGAATCCACTGCTTTTGAGCGCTCGATGGCAGCATTCTCAAGTTTGACCAATGCTTCCTCATCCTGCTGAACCAACTCCATCGCCCTCTTTTCTTGCCTTAACTCTCTCAGTTTCTACGACAAATAACAATACCAAAAATAACAAAAATCAAAGAAAACAGATATTTTTCCAGATAAGGATAAAACAACTAGGCATCAAAGCATTCAAATAGTAGAGGTCAAAGCAATTACAGGTCAGTTAACTTCTTTATCTGGATTAAAATGATACATTAGAAATTCAAGAATTTTAATAGCAATAAAAATGTTTGAGTGCAAAATGGAAAAACTGTATGAAATTCTTACTCTCATTGCCGAATGATGGGAAAGAAGGAAACGAGAAACCCTGCGAAATACTTTTGTTGGTGTGTCAGTAAGAGGATTCCCATCTGCACAGCAAAAATTATTCACTTATTTGCTAATTAATTATACTTCAAGGAGACGTGCTAGAAACCCAATTCTTATACCCGCTCCATAAGCCTCCTTCTCTGTTGCAGCTACTTCGCCACGAATTGTATTATTTTCTGATTTGAACTGGATACTACTGCGATCAGCACTTGAACCTGTCTGAAGTGGCTTCAAAAAGTCAAAGAAGGTCACAAGATTAAGAGGCACATTTTTAACACTGTATGCCATGAAAATAGAAATTTATGCGTATAAACTAAAAAAAGTACATGCTTTAATGACATAATGTACTGTTCAGTATCATTCAGGCCACTGGTTTTCCATGATGATGAGGCATTGTTTCTTCCCAAAATATCAAGACTCCACAGCTCCAATTGGGATAGCACCGTCACGAATTGCACAAGAAGGAGAAAGGCCGGAAGATGAAGGGAAGTGTGCAAGGAAAAAAGTAAACGATGATAGACAAATGGTGGATATATGGAAAGTAGTTATGAGAAAAATTAGAAGAAAATGATCAGGAGAAATGGGAACCAAACACAACTACAAAGAAACTTATTGTTTGGACTACTACGAATGAAGAGGAGAATCTGAAAACAGAAGTACAAAGGGAGTTCAAGCTGAGACTAGGAAACACTAAGAGATGAAGGACAAGAAGCATGACTACTATGTCATCACCTCAACTCAGGTAACGTTGCCTGCAGAGATCGGCATCCAGTAACTGCTTTGGCAGGGTCAATCGACCAGAACTATCCTACAGTTTATCGAACTAGTAGCTCAATCTTGGGTTAAGAAAAGGAGAATACTAGGAAAGTTTTTTGTTTTGGATGATGGAAAATTGTTTACTAAGGGCCTGTTTTGATGCCTTGTAATTTTATAGTATTGGAATACTTCTATTGTTTTATAGAAAACAGTGTTTATACTTAAAAAGGGATGTTTGGATGCTTTTTTGGAGTATAGAAAAACAAGAAAAATATCTCAAAAATGCTGTAAATTTGTTGTAAAAGTCAAAAGAGCTGAAACCTCTAGATCTCTGGATTTTCTTGTTGTTGTAATACTGGAATTTACCAAGCATATACCAAAGTATACATTACTCCAAAATAAAATTACAAGGCATCTAAACAGACCCTAATTTTTCGATTAGAGAAACAGAAAAATGGCTGAAAAAGGTGAAGACTGGTTCCTAGAAAAAATGCACAAAATAAAACAAAATGAAACTGTGCAAGAAAGCACAAAGGTCAAGAAGATAAAATTGTTATTACTATCACTCAGACAGGTGACAATACGCACATGGTGACCACTTTCTTACAGTTTCATTAATATTTCATCACTTGATGGCAAAATTTGGTTCATTAGTGACATAAAATTCTTTTGTAATCTTAACTACTAGAAACTAAAATACAAATAACTAGTATAATTTCCCTTAAACTCACCATCCATTGTGCCGATAAATTTCTTATAATTTTAAATGGATAAGAAAGTATTGTAAAATATAAAATACATTCGTCCATCATTTTATTCTCCATTTTCAGTCACTTATTTGCATTCTCTTTTCAAAACACTTAAGAAAAGCTAGATAAGTACATTTTCGGTAGACATTTATTTATGAAATAGAAACTTTTGTTACATAAACAATTGGTGTTTAGATATGTATTTCCAGTGTATCAGCATCAAAATTGCAAGCACATACAATACCAAACTAAATAACCTAATAGCAACGTACTATTGTTAGATGGGATGGTAAGTCACCCTAACCATAAAAGTAACAAATTTTAATCAGAGGTGATGCAGCCAATAATAGGATGTAAGATCAACAACTTGGAGATACAAGCACCACTTAAGTAAGTGTTAAGGCATTACATCATAAAACATCTTCCACGAACACTGCAAAAATTTTTTTTTAAAAAAAAGTATAAAAAAATAAGTTTTTGAAAAGAAACTATAACTAACCTCTTTAGTTGGAACAGATTTCAAGTTTTGAACCGCCAACTGCTCTCTCCGATTTGTTATCTGCATGAAATCTTCTATGAGGGATACAAAGGGGAAATAGAAATATATGAAGCAAAGAGAGTCATACAAACAAAATAAATATCTTAAAGGGAAAACCTGATTGCTTGCAAAGTCTGTTTCCACCTCACCATCTGCGTTAAAAAACAAAAAACACTAATATAATTGAAACAGAAGCAATCTTAAGCGGAGACATCAATATCCATATGGAAGTGGATACTTTGTCATAAAAATTTGTAGATAGACAAGAAATAGTCCAAGATTCAGCTAAAAACTATGCCACATCATTATCTAAAGCATGGTGGGTTGTCTTGCAAATTAATCCAGGGAAGTAGCAAAGTGTTTAGTTTATTTCACGTATCACAGCATCACTTCAAGATTGCACCAATAGCATTCTTCTTTCTTCTTTGTGACATATTGGGCTGACCAGAATCATTTCAACCTTGAAAACATAGTAGAATCAAGTTCCAAGGAGTTAACATCATATAAGACAGGTTGACTAAAATACATATGTAGAGAGTTGAACACTCTCAGTATGCCATCAACTTGCCCTTGCACCATCCCACTGTCACAAATATTGCATGATTTGGACATCACGTTCTCGACTATAATATATGGCGCATCCTGTGGTGAACATACAGCAAAGGGTTTCAATTCTACTCATGTAATTCACCTTAGTTTAAAATATATGCTAGAAATACATATGTAGAGAGTTGAACACTCTCAGTATGCCATCAACTTTGCCCTTGCACCATCCTACTGTCACAAATATTGCATGATTTGGACATCATGTTCTCGATTATAGTATATGGCGCATCCTATGGTGAACATACAGCAAAGGGTTCCAATTGTACTCATGTAATTCACCTTAGTTTAAAATATATGCTAGAGTATCCACACAATGATAACATAATTCTAAATTTTTCCCTCGGATTGAAACTTCAAGGTTAGCCAGGCAGGCATTTTTAAGAAAGGGACAAACTTCCAGGCAGGTATGAATGAAGTTCCATCTGGGATTGGAGCAATGTTCTTAAAAGCAGAAATAGTTTACAGGCGGCAAAGGAACAACGTAGTGCATATGCAGTAAGGAGGTGCATAAGTCACTCACATAACATATAATAAGATAGTCATAAAATGAAAACGTTAGAATATGTCATAAATAAAAAGAAAAACATGGAAGACTTTTTTACTCATCAATTGTACGACATTTTGACATTACAAAGTTTTCAAGTAACTAAAAATTTCCTTAGGTACAAAACTACTGAATAATGAAGATAAATCAACAAAGCAACATGTACAAAATAATGGTATTCAAGTATTTGTGTAGCTAATCACAGACGTCATACTAAACCTACATATATTTTCCAAAAATGAATGACAACAGAAGCCAAAATATGCTGTCGTTATTCAATGCATAAGTCATAAAAGGACTCGGCCGGTCTATGCAGGTTGGTCTTTTCAAACAGTGGTTTGAAAGGTACTCTCTAATTTGTACATTCCTTAAGAACAACCTTAGAGGCTCATCCGGATGGACGAGCATCTTATTCAACACATCTCTTTTATTTAATCTAGAAGGTTGTAGTAATTAATAGATGAAGAAAATGATCAAATGTCTAAAGAGGCATGCTATGTTCAACCTCCAAGTCATTTTCTCAGAATGAGATATATCAATAGTAGGTGGAATGCACTATCCAAACAAATCATAGCTATCAGGACCTTGCAATGAGCTAAAGCCAAACTTTTGAGTTTGCAATCACGAAAGAAAATCTTCGTAGGCCATATTTGGATGCATGCAAATCTTGTTCAGCATATCTCATTGGCTTACTCAGGAAGCTTGTAGTATTTGATAGATGAGTAGTCTGGTCGAATTCTAGAATGACATAACATATTCAGCCTCCAGTCATTGTTTTCGGAATATACTATCCTACCAAATAATGAATGCCAAGACCTTTTGAGGAGCAAAATCCAAAATCCTTGTTCCCAATCACAAAAGAAAATCTTCGTACCGAACGAACAAATTATCGCTGGTTAACTTATTCCGGCATTCAAACAGAGGCGTACCGCACAAAGATAAGTTATCTAACATCCAAACAAGCCCTAACTCCCATTTCTCATTTAGCCATTTTCATTTCCAACAAATTGGCTCCTCAATTTTTCCTCACCATTTTCATTTCATCGAATCCGAAATTTGACGCAACGCTGATTAACAACATGAGGCAAGATGGTTATAGATCTGAGCCCATCCTAAGCATCCGAACCCTAAAAACAAATAGTAAAGGGGATATGGTTTCCGCGCAATTGCGCACACACGCTTACCTCTGGAGACTTGGGTGTGAACGCCACCGCGGGCTAGCAAAAAGAGGAAAGGCGAGATAATGAAGAGGGATGATAGCAATCTGAGCAGCGGAACAAAGCTGCGGCAGCCGTCGCCGCCGTCTCTTCGATTTCGCTTCGAATGTGGCATCTGCGACCGATCCACGGCCCCCAAATTGCAAGAAGAAGATACAGCAGAATGGGTAAGATGGAGAGAGAGAGAGAGAGAGAGAGAGAGAGAGAGAGAGAGAGAGAGGTGAGGAGGTGAGAAAGGGGAGAGAAAAGGGGTGGGGAAGAGAGCGAGAGATCAGTGATCAGTCAGAAAGATGCTCAGGAATGAACGTTTTTTCAAAATTAGCCAAAATAACTGAAATTTGTAAAATAGATTAATTAAAAGAAAGTGAAGTATATATCTTACATCTTTTTAATCTAATAAATTTTTTTTTAATTATTTGATTTTTTACCGATCATACATAAGAGGTTTAAAATCAACACCACTTTTATGAGGTGTACAAAAAAATTCTCTTATAAAATTAAAAAAAATACTACTTGTACAATTAAAAAGATGTATATTTCACACCCTATTTATTATAGGATGAGATAGGTTCACTAGTCATATTAATGTGATTAGTGAAAAAAAAAATAATTTTAGAATTGATGGGATGTATATCATACACTCCGAATTAGGTGTGGGTAGATAGTATTGCTTATAAAATTTTATATAATTTGCATGTTTGACCCTCAAACTATGAGATAGGTGGCACCTTGGTCCTTAAACTTTAAATTGTTATAAATTTTTATTTGCATATTCCTAATTATTGCAATCAAATTCTATAACTCAATTTAGTTGACTAAATATTGATATATCGAGGTGATATAATAGTGTCGTGATTAATAATGCGCTAATAATTAAGATGTATATTATTTATTGAGTTGAGTCTCTGTACGTTCAATAACATGAGCGTATGTGTTTGTGGCTTTTTAGCCATCGGATCGTCTCAAGATCCGTGCTGCACTAATAAATTAATAAGAGAGATGGAGTAACGACATGTCTGGTTAAGTCTCCTTTATTAGTGGAGCACGAATTTTTAGACAATTAAAAAGTCACAAGTATATATATGCTCTTGTCCTTTTGAAAGCGCACGAGCTTAACTCTTGTTTTTATATCAACTATATATTAAAATTTAGTTAACTAAATTAGACTGTAAGACTTGATTGTAATAATTTTAAAAATTCGAGTTAAAAATTATAATTAATTAAAGTTTGAATACCAAAGTGTACCTGCTTCGTAGTTTGAGAACCAAACATGCAATTTATCCTTAAAATTTTATACATTGTAAAATAAATTTATAAAAGTATTAATAAAATAGATTTATTAAAATTTTATATTTGTAAAAGAGATTTATTTGTAAAATAAGTTTATACATTATAGCATATACATCATATAGGCAAAATTGAAAGTGAACGATTTTATTCCATTATGAAATGGTAAACAGTTTACCATTTTTTGTATTACGGTAGTTTGCAAAATATTAGTAAATGAAAGTATAGAAAATAAGCAAATTATTTATTGAACTTAGGGCTCGTTTGGATGCAAAAAAAATATAGAATAATTAAATTATACTACATCTATAGAAAATTATTCATGTGAAGTGTTTGGATAATTCAAAATACAATTTTTTTTTTAGAGTATAGTTAAACTATATCCCAAAAAATAGGTGTTGAGATTAAAATTTTTGCCACTTTTAGAAGTGACACGTGTCATATACCATCAGCTAAAAACATCCGCCGACAAAAGAATGAGTCAACGAAGAGGGACCCGCATCTTGACTAAAACCGACCTCAGTCGCGTGAGAGAGCGGCACGCGACATATGCCATCGGTTAAAGGCATCAGCCGATAGGAGATGCGGTCAACAAGAGGATTATCGTTTCATCCAGAACCGTCCTCGGCTGAAGACAAATATCAGACCGACTCAGTCGAGCGACGAAAGAGGTGAAGTCAGGGTCAACTCTCGGCTGCTCGAAGTCGTAGAAGAAAAAACTCTGAAAGGAAGGATTGCAAGATTTGGGCGCAAATCTCGTAACTGACTCCGGAATAGCAAGCGGCACCCGGCATTGAAAAAGCGCAAAAGATCATGTTTCGGCGCGACAATTAGGGGATAAACCTAGACAAAAAAATGATGTTATCCTATTGATAAGATTCGACTCAAAAAAAAATAGTTGAGGAATTTACGATGATTCCTATTGGATCACGTTGGTTTCTAAAATCAGCGGTTATACACATGACTCGTAAATGTATAAATAAGCGAACCATCGAAGAAAAAGAGATCCTGCAACCTCGTAAGCCAGTGACCACCCCAGTTTTTTCATATCTTTCATATATGTATTTACTGCTTTCCTATATAAGTTTCATACCTGCTTCTACCGCACTTCCTAGGAGTAGATTAACTCGTAATCGGTTCCCAGTTACTCTTATAACCCCACTCCAATCAATATAATATCTTAATCGGCTCCTTAGCCGTGTCAAATCTCTATCTCCTTATCTTAGTTCGACTCTTCTAGGCCGAACTCTGCTTACCTCCAAACCCCAGTTCGGTTGATTTAGGCTGAACCCTACGAGAGTTTGATTGAGAAGAACCCGGCCGAGCAAATCCCTCCTCGACCCGATCGCTTGATCCTTTGGCACGCAGCGCATCACACTTAGAGGGTCAATCCCACAGGGCCGATCGCAGACCGCAACTTTTCGGCCCAACAATCTTCCTAGCACGCCCAGTGGGACCCTCAGGTATCTCTTACCTTCTCCTACCGTTAAAATGTCAAAAGACAACAGCTTGACTCTCAGGAATAGAGTTGTCCCCAGACATATTGTGGTGACCCGAACCCCCGTGTTGCTTGACTGTGTGATCGGCAGCGAGAAAATACCTATTTTTGGTGTACCGAGTGCGTTGCGCATCAAACAGACTCAGCGCGAGCGGCCGACTGCGGGATACACGGCGCGCATCCATTAGCACACGGCACATGCGCGGGGCAGGTAGGCGCGGAGTCCCCGTACAGGGACGCATGGCGCGCGCTGATTTGCCGCGCTCACCTACCCCGGATTGGGACACGCGGTACGATAGGAGCGGCTGATCGGGAGATTTGGGCACTACCGAATGCTTGACGCCTGTCCGGGCCCTCGTCGCGGGCCGGGCCGGGCCGGGGAAGAATCGGGCGCCCGAAACCTTGGGCAAAATCTGAGAAAGCTTGGATTTTGTGGCCTATAAATTGGGGACCTCTTCTCCATTGTGAGACTTTTGGCACTTGTTCTTTTGGAGGAATTTTTCTCAGAGCTTTATCTACTTCTCATCTACCAGCCTTGAGCTTCTTGGAGAACTTTGAAGACTTCTTGATCATCATCTTCCCCAAGTTAAGGAGCTTCACCATTGTTGCTGTTTTCAGCCACCACCATCGCGTTTTAGTGCAAGGCCTCTACAGGACTCATCTCTTGGAGTTTTTTGGCTTATTTTTTATTTGGGATCTTCACAAGAGATAGTCCTACAACTTTGATATTCATCACTCCTTCCAGATCTTGAGTTCTCTTGGAGTTTTTATGCCATCTCTGGAGCCTTCGTGCACATAATAGACTTTTGGATAGTTCATAGTAGTTATGGATTTTCTCGGTAATTTGTGCATGAATTTTAAAGTTCTTTGGCTTGTTTTGCATCTACTCTCGAAAAGGAATCCATTGAAACCTTGCTTGCTAGATTTAGGGTTCGTTTGCCTAGGTAACATTATCGAACTTCTTGACCCTGTGACAGAGGTTGCTGCAGTTTTTGTTTTGGGTTTTGTTTTGAGGATTGAGCCTTTGGATGCAGATTTCTTGGTGATTTCTTGATTGTTTTTGGGATTTTAAAGTTTGGGCATCTTCTTAAGTTTAAGGTGAGCAATTCCTCTTTTGAATTCAGTGAAAATTTTCTTATGGATTAGTCTCTATATTTCTTGGAAGTTTATGTTGAAATTTTAAGCAATTCCGGACAGCAATGTAATGATTGATTTAATTGTTAATTAAAGGGAATTAGAGATATATTTTTGAGGCTTTGGAGATGCTCTTGGGACAGAGGACACCTTAGATTTGTTGTTTGGAGCGTCATGTTGAGATGATTAATGTAGAAATTACATCATTTTTATCAATTAAGTGCTTACTGAAATTCTGGAATTAATCTGCGCAGCGTGCGTTGTTCCTACGATTGCGCACAATCCGAGAGGAGATTTTCGACGATTCTTGCGGCGTTGGATTCTTAAGAAGCTGAGAATTAAGGACGCCAAATTTTAGTCAGATTGGACATTGGATCGACAAGTTTCAGGTGGGTTGGATTTTTCTCCCAAATTAGCGGGCTTTTCTAATTCTATCTTGTAGTGGACATGCATGATAGGTTGTTGTTTCACTCCTTGGTTATGTTGAATGAAAGACAGAGTTAGTGAATTATTTATTTATTGTGTTGAATGTGGAAATGGTGGAACCTTGACTAATACCCCGTCATATGTTTGCATGTATCTAACCAGACTATTAGAAAACTCTCACTTGGGCTAATTTAATTTATGTTCTAGCATTACTACACACTCTTGCATGTTCCCCTTGACTTAGAGTTTCTCCTCGCCCGGGTAGTGGGCCGAGTGGTCGGGATAGTGTAGGACGTATTGTGCACTCGTGCCTCGGAGCCGAGTGAAGTCTGGTAGATGAGGTTAGTTATGTACTAGTGTCGGGAGTCGTTTGGGTAGACGGTGGTCCTGAGTCGTCAAGTATTATCCAATCAGTTTGTCGCCACTGAGTTCGTGGCAGTTTTGAGCTTGTGATAGCAGAACCTTGAACCCAAAATATTTTTGGACACACATGATTTCAGTAAACCAATATTTTCCTTCCAAATTTCGAAGGGTCGCAGGAGTCTATTCTTGTTTGATTTTGGTGAAGGCATTAGCCCTTCAGGGTTTGGAAAATAAAACTTATTTTTAACTAATTTTCTTAGAGAACTAAAATTTATTAAAATGGATTTCCTCAAATTAAGTTGGTTTTCTAAAAGGGAACAACTTTTGGTCATCACCCCGAGAGGGTTCGAGTGAAAATGGTTTTCAGTAACAAATATCATCTTTTCATATAAACCACCTTACCCGAAGAGGGTTCGAGTGATCTTGGTTCTAAGGGTTGTTTCTACATTTTTGGTCAAAAGCTACGGGAGGCTATGCCTGGAACCTGTTCTTTTTTGATTAGGTTGTAGGCGCCAGTCTCCCGAAATTTTTGGACCTTCCTTTGTGGTTGGCTGTTGAGTACCTGTGGCCAGTGGGCTTAGTGTGGTGAGTCAGGTATTCTGTTTTGGGAGCCGTTTGGGTCGACGGTGGTCCCGGCTGTTGAGTATCTCTGGCCAGTGGGTTAGTGTTGTGAGTTGAGTATTGTCGATCTGTTTGATCGTGGATTTGGACTATAGTCTGCATGAGACATATTGAGCTCGACAGAGATGCGCGAATACTTTCTCGGTGGGGTCGCTCCCCTCGGGTGTCGCTCCGGAGCTGGGCCTGTAACTTTGCTATTGCGACTTGTCGACGCAGTCTTTACTGGATGCCCTACGTAATTCCAGTCCTCCGTGGATGTAATGGTAGTAGGTGGGCGCAGGTTTGACTGGTTCGCCTGCGTAATTCCAGTTCTCCGTGGATGTAATGGTAGTAGGCGAACTCAGATTTGACTGGACCCTATGTGGCAGTTATTATGATTGGGTCAATTGGGCACCTCGAGTTTGAGTGGCTGCATATTATTATTTGTTTCATCCATTGAGCATGATAGATAGAGGTATGATAGCTGTAGATTTCTTTCCAGATTATCTTTTTATTATTACAGTTTTCCTGTTATCTTATGCCTCTAGTAGACTTAGTGGTCAGACCGTTGGGTTTGGAGATGGTATTCACTGAGAACTACTGATTGATATATTTCTCACACCCTCTGGTCAAGAAGCTTGAATCCTCCATTAGAGAGTTCCTCCAAGCTTTTCTCCAACTTGAAGCTTCCAAAATCTCCAATTTAAAAAGAGATCACTAGAAAATTAAAGAAGAAATTAGGAATTTGAGAGGGTTGGAGCTAGAGAGAAAGTGAGGAATATTTCTCCTTGAATGTGTCACGCCCCGAGACTGCCAATTTGGACAGTTCGGGCACGTCAACAGACCCGCTAATCGGGCATGACCTCTCTATACCCGAAAGGAACGGTAACATCCAAAAACAATACACCAAGTATATGCGGAAACTCAATATCAGAGTACTAAAAACCACTACTAATTGAAAACTTTCATTCATTAAACAACCAGTTTAAACTATAAATGAAAGCATACATGAGTGAACCATAATATAAAAGTTATTACATTTTCATCTCTCAACTTGAACTTACATAATATTACAATTTACATTCTTTTTCCTCACAATACAAGGTTCACTCAAATAAAACCCAAAATGACACCGGCGACTCTAGACTGCTAGGTTGCTAAGCTGCCGGGCCCTTGCCCCTGTCGTGCGCCTCACTCGATGTACCTGAACCTGAAAAAATGGTCACCCAAGGGTGTGAGAACTACTTAAAGTTTCTAGTGGATTCAACCACCGAGAAAGAATGTTCTACACCGCTTGGTCCAATAGAAGCAAGATGGCAAGATAACACATGCTAAATAACTGCAGATACTAAATAACATGATCATAGGCATGTATGAATATATCTACACTATTTGTGTATGTTCATTGTCCCATTTCTATTAGTCCTGCCATACTAGGCTACTTGTCACGCCCCGGGGGTTTATTGAAGCGGAAAGTAGCGCAATAATTTTTTTTTGAAGAGAAACACCCGCCGCTCATGTGCACAGACCCGCCACATACGCTAGCGTTTCCGGCTTTGATAACCAGATCACCCCAACGTATGCACGGCGTACAAAAATCACAACTATCCTTTAACCACGCAAGCCAAGGACGAAGAATAAAAGAAAACCCTTAAATAAACACGTTGACCAGACAGCAATGTAAGTTTGAGAGGATAAATCCACGGGTTTGGAAAATGGTGTCCACACGATACCGGATTTTTAAAACATTTTTGCAATCTCTTTTCTTTTCTTTATTTAGAAACGGCTGTCCAAAACGCATAACTAGAATCATAAAGAAACCGGTCAAAACATAGAGTCATAAGTCCATCTCAACATCCACAATATCCACGATAAATAAAATCACATGCATAGAGTCTAACCAACCAAAATAATCAACTATGTAAGAGAAAAATACGTCACCAGCCAGAAAAGGCTAACTCCCTCTAGTCGTAGCCTCACCGCCGTCCTAGATCCCACCCTGGATCGAACCTGTCACAGTGTGGGAAGTCAGTGACTAGAAGAGTAAAAAGAATAACGCAACTACAAGTACGATGCAAAAAGGGTACATATAATAAATCAAACCGTAGAACTAGAGCATCCACAATCCCATCCTGTGATCGACCGTACCCCTCCCTAAGAAACTGATCTAAACACCTGCCATGATGGTCCGGGGACCTCAGGCAAAAGAAACACCGTCCCGCTCTCACCTTGGTGCATGTTAACCCCCCACTGCACGAGTGCAGCACCGCAAATAGCTGCAAGGGGCCCCCACTAACGTCACCTTGTGGGGTTCACGGGTCATCAGACCACCTTTCGGAAAAGTACACCGACACGGTGGCCAAACCGTTGGTGTGCGTGCAAGCGCCATGAGCATAGTAACCAAAATAAAACGAGTGTCATAAACACCTGCGACACTCGTTGCTCCAAAAGGTATAAGTGCCGATACACGTGTAGAACATGGGGTTAGTCATCAACTCATAATATTGTTCAAACCAAAACTACCATACTCATAAGTAAATAACTGTAAACAAACGTTAAAAACGAAGAAAGGGAAAGCTCGATATGTTCCCACCGACGACATTCCCTTTTTCGGATAAAGGTACCCACCTCGAAACGCGTCGACCGAACCGCCAGCAACCGCCCTACGTCCTCGCACAACTTCCGGACCTAAGAAAGAGTCCCCAAGAAAACCACAATAGTAAGACTTAAGCTTTGCCTGCGAAAATAGTGGATCCGACCGCTGTCCGACGATAGCCCGACAGCACAACGAATAATGTATCGTAAAATCTTAATCACCCGGGTAGAATCCATGACTCGAAAAACATAAAGACGAAAACGAAAACCGAGCAGCAGCGGCAGCAGCATACCGCAAGGTGCGGCGCAAAAGCGGCGCGGCTTGGCAGCCCCGCGCGGGTCCTGCCCCCGCGCTGCTGTGAGCGGCGCGGCGAAGCCACGGCCCCGCGCGGGCACCTTCCCCGGGCGGCGTGTGCGGCGCGGCAGCGGCCCCGCATGGGCACCACCCCCGCGCGGGCGCCGCATGCGCATGCGGCGCGGCGCGTCCCCGCACGGGCACCACCCCCGCGCGACCGCGCATGCGGCGCGGCGCGTCCCAGCGCGGGCACCACCCCCGCACGGGCGCGCATGCGGCGCTGCGCGTCCCCGCGCGGGCACCACCCCCGCGCAAGCACGCATGCAGCGCGGCGGAGCGCAGCAGCCCCGCGCGGGCATTCTCCCCGTGCGAGCACTCGGCGCAAGCGGCAGCCCCCCCCCCCCCCCCCCCCCCCCCCCCCCCCCCCGCGCGGGCACTTTCCCCGCGCGGCGCGGCAGCGGCCCCGCGCAGGCACCACCCGGCGCATCCCCACGCGGGCACCACCCCCGCGTGGGCGCGCATGCAGCGTGGCGCGTCCCCGCGCGGGCACGCATGCGGCGCGGCGCGGCGCAGCAGCCCCGCGCGGGAATTCTCCCCGTGCGGGCGCGCGGCGCAAGCGGCGGCCCCCCCGTGCAGGCGCGCGGCGCAAGCGGCGGCCCCCCCGCGCGGGCACTTTCCCCGGGCGGGCGCGCGGCACAAGCGGCAGCCCCCGCGCGGGCACTTTCCCAGCGCGCGCGCGCGGCGCAAGCAGCAGCCCCCGCACGGTAGTGGCCCAAATTCCCATGCAGCGTTCTTCCGATGAATCCACTGTTAGAGCACCTAGCGTTGGTGTATCTGGCCCATGGTGCGTCAATGGGATGCCACAGATGGACCCTGTGTGTTATTATTAGCTGTGTAGGCCTTCGGCTGAGTTTGCCGAAATTTCGGAAAAGAATTAGGCCCAACAGAGGTCGGAAATGGATTCAGCACGGAAAAACGCTTGAAAACGGCTATTTGCTTGTTTATTTCTGAGTCCGGATGCCCAAAAACGGACTCCCGGAAGTTTTCAGTGGAAAATGGTGCATGGGAGGGGCCGTAGACCGCCGGGATGCCACGTGGCGGCCTGTCATTGGCCGGTTCAGGATGCGCGGTCCACAGAGCTGCGCGGCTGGGTGCACAGACCCGGCGCATGGACACGTGGCACCGCCTGATTGGCGGGCGCAAGGCGCGCGGTCTACCGGGTGAGCGCGGCGGTGCATGGACCAATGCGGGGCCACGTGGCAGCCTCCGGTTGGTCGGTGCATGCGGCGCGGTCCACTGAATTCCTGTTGAATGCGTGGACCGGGTGTAGGGGACGCGTGTCGCCCGCTGATTGGCGGGCGCCAACCGCCTCACTGTGCGGGGGCGGGCCACGTGGCAGCCAGCGGGTGGGCCGAACAGCTGTTTGCTGTTCGGCGGGCCACGTGGCGGCTCCTGGTGGATTCGGGCGTGAACAGTGTTGGGCCCGGCCCAACACTGTAGCCGCCCGAATGTTCCGGGCGCCCGAAATTTTGGGCCCAAAGCCCATTGACTTGTTTTTCCGGGCTGTTTCGGGTGAGGCCTATAAAAAGGCCTCAAGGGGCCTCGTTTTGAAGCTTTTTCCGAAAGCTTTTCACTTGGAGCCCTTCACCAAAGTTGTTTCTCTCCCTCTTGTGCATCTTTTGGCGGAAGCTCAGGATTTTTGGAGGCCGCGACGACGGCGACTTCTGCATCGGGGTGCGGAGCGACGATCTACTGTTGGAGGCCCATTTCCGTCGCAGTTTAGTCCGGGAGGTCTACCGGGCTACCCCGACATTATTTTTGGACGATTTCTGCGGTGACGGTTTCGTAAGAGGTAAATCTACATTTTTCGTGTTGGACACTTTTTCTGGATCCGAGCTTTTCTTGGGGTTCTGGGTACATTTTTAACCCCCTTTGCGACTGTTGGTTGATTTGGACAGCACCTACTTGTCGGATTTTTATCTCCTCATCCGGACATCGGAATTCGACGTTTCAGGACTCTATCGACATCTACTCTTCGCGAGGATCGCCGTCATATTTTTATTGGAATTTTTGGAGGAAGTTTTTCAGGTGAAAATTTCGTGTTAGTGGGACTGTTCACCACAGATTTTGGGGAATGTGGAATTTGTGTGAATTAAAGTGTAATTTTGGTGTATGTTTGTACCCAGGAGTTTGTGAGCACCTCTACCGTGATGTTGGCTTGGTGGGATTTGTGATTTGACAGTTGTGGGCTTTCTCAGCTGTGCCATTTTGGACAGTTAGCACTTTCAGGTGGGTGACCTTGCTTCCAAGAACTCTGGACTGTGTACTAATTCTAGGTGTGTAGGATCATGCATGTTAGAAATTGGAGTATTAGCATGTGAAAAACTGTATGTTGTATCTTGTATATCAGTTGTTGAATCTTTTGATTCCGGCACTATGTTAAGTAATGAAATCTTGGAATTTGACCTAGCACCCCTGTCATATGTATCATGTTCAGCCAGTCTGTAGAAAAACTCCAACTTGGGCTAGGTTTTTATTGCTCTAGACATTCCACATCACGATACTTTATTTCATCTTGGACTTAGCTTTTCCTCGCCCAAGTTGTGGGCCGAGAGGTCGGTCGGTTGTGGGATGCATTTGCACTCGTGTCTGGGGACCGAGTGGAGTTGATAGCAGTCTGTAGATTTGATTTCTTTGGGAGAGTGATAGTGATGGTAGATCTGGGTTCTTGGAAACTGTCAGAGAGACAGTGGGTTTCAGCTGTGTAGATTCCAGCTAGTGTGTGAGACAGTGATTTGTTTGGTAGTCGGTCTTATTGATCGAAGATTGGATCATAGCCTGCATGAGCCACATTTGAGCTTTACAGTGATACTATACAGTGATACTTATGGGTTACTTTGACTCGAGCGGGTCGCTCCCCTCGAGGGCCACTCCGGAGTAGGCGAGACCGGGTTGTGTACCGGTGTGAGTTTGAGATGTTCCTTAGCGACTTGTCGTCGCGGTGGTCCCCCTGGCTGTGCTTTCGTTGGCAGCCACGGACGCCCTACGTAAGTCCGCTCCTCCGGGACGTAACGGCAGTAGGTTGGCGCAGGTTTGACTGGACCCGTTGTGGCAGTCAGTTTTGATTGGGTGATCAGGGATGAGAGTTAGTTGTGGCATTATGTTCTTTCTGTTCCACTGTTGAGCATCTAGATAGAGGCATAGTAGCTGTAGAGTTACCTTTCCTAGCTCTCCTTATAGCACTGCATATGTTACTTTTGCCTCTGGTAGACTTAGTGGGCAGACCGTCGGGCTTGTTGGCGGCACCCACTGAGAACTACTGTGGGATGTAGTTCTCACACCCGTCGTGGTGTTTTCTCCCCAGGGACTTCTGCTCCAGTTCCTGCAGCTCCTGTTGCTGATCCAGCTCCTTCTGACCGAGGTAAGGGCGTCGCGAGATAGATCCCCTCCTGTCGTCTTCTGTGTGTGAGTAGATGTACCCCAGTTCCATTTTGGTGTGTGTTATGTCGAGTGACTTTTGTAGTGAGGTTTTGAGTTGTACCTTCCTTTCCTGCTTTTATGAGAGACTCCTGTATTCTGGTGAGGATGGTCTGTATTTTTAAAAGTTGTAGTCTTATTTTATGTATTTCCTTCCAGCTTTTCTCTTTCAGCTCTGATATCTGCTAGTGTAGATGTTTCTTTGCAGGTTAGTCGCTACGCCTATACGGGGCTTCCCGTACGGGCGGCGAATCTGTTGGCGAGCCGGGGCGCAGTATCGCCCCGGGGCGTGACAGATTAGAGTGGTATCAGAGCCTAGGATGTAGGTCTTGGAGGACTTAGGAACCCTAGGCTTGTGGTTGGACCCTAGGATGACTCGCGTGAGAGCCGTGACTTTAGCGAGAGTCCTGATTGGATTTCTAACTCTCCCGAGCGGTTCGGGGTGAGCGATCGACATGTCTTCCTTCGGTGGCAACTATGTTGGCTGCAGACAACATAGTACTTCGGAAAGGGGGACATGCCTTCTGACTTTCGCTAGATTGGGTCGAGAGATGATTTGGGTTCTGATTGTTTGCCTTGTCCCTCAGGTGGGGATGCCTCCTCGACGCTCGATGGTGACGCGTTCGCAGCCTTCGTCCTCTGAGCCCGAGCAGGAGGACTCGGAGCAGGGACAGCAGAGCGAGGTTTTGGAGCTCCGTGCCCAGGTGGCACAGTTGACTGAGGCGTCTCGACGCCAGGAGGAGGCTGTGAGTCGGTTGACGCTCTTGTTGGAGCAGAGAGCGCAGCCGGCGGTGGTACCCCCTGAGAGTTCTCCGGTGCCTTCTTCCCCTGTGGTGGCACCCCCGGTTGTGCAGCCTGCACCAGCAGTTCCGGCTGAGCCTGTTTCCAGTAGGCCACCGTCTGGGACGACGGGATCTTTGACTTTGGCAGAGCAGCAGGTTTTGGTGGGTCTTTTGTTGAGGTTTCGCAAGTTTGATCCACCCCGCTTTTCGGGCATGAGTGCTGAGCCGTGGGCGGCTGAGTCTTGGGTTACAGCTATGGAGCGCCATTTCGAGAGCCTTTTTATTGATGAGAGGTTTCGAGTTCTGTTGGCTACTCATTTTCTGGAGAGCAACGCCGAGGCATGGTGGCGGCGTGTGCGACCCGCAGGTCCGCCTGGGACCCAGTTTATCTCTTGGGCAGAGTTTCGCGGTATGCTTCTTGGGGCCTTCTTTCCCGAGAGTGTTCGACAGAGCTTGGAGGAGCAGCTGAGGAATCTCCGCCAGGGAGATAGGCCCGTACATGCGTACATAGCCGATTTCAATCGGCTGTTGGCTAGTATGCCCCACGTGGCCAGAGATGAGACCCACCGGATCTACATGTTCGAGAGAGGGTTGCGTCGGGGCATTTATCAGTTGGTCCGCTCCCTCAGATTACAGACTTTAGAGGCCTCGATGGAGCAGGCACTTTATGTGGAGGGTGGTGAGGCCGTGATGGCAGAGGTGACTCCAGCCCCCGTTGTGACTCCTGGGGCGAAGCGCCCCGCGCAGTTTGAGGAGGGGCAGTCGAGTAGGCAGGGACCCCCGAGACCACCCCGTTTCCACTCTCAGGGACGGGGGTATCAGGGGCGGCAGAGATCTGGGGGATCTCGTCAGTTCCAGCAGCAGCAGCAGCGTCGACCACCTCGACAGCAGCAGTCTACGCAGCAGCAGCAGTCTTCGCAGCAGCAGCAGACTTCGCGGCAGCCGCGCCCCGACCGTTGTATCATCTGTGGAGGACCGCACTCACCAGCCCAGTGCCCGCAGGGTCGGGACCGCTGCTTCCGTTGCGGGCAGACCGGTCACTTCGCGAGGGCGTGCCCCAGGGCAGGTTACCCAGCTCCTTCATCAGCTTCTGCATCCTTCGTTCCTCGTCAGTCAGCAGGACCTTCGGCGACCTCCGGTAGGCCAGATTTTGCTCCATCGTCCTCGCGACAGCCAGAGCGACATCCCCCGGCGCCGAGCGGTCGAGTCTATGCCGCTCAGGTAGAGGATGCTACAGCAGCAGAGCATGTCGTCGCAGGTATTATTTTGATTTCTGCAGTTCGTACTCGTACTCTCTTTGATACCGGTGCATCGCATTCTTTTATCAGTAGAGCATTTGCATCCCTTCATGGTATAGAGGTAGTTTCTTTATCGCATGCATTAGAGGTTCAGATACCAGATCATGTCTTGCATGTCGAGGAGTATTGTAGGGATTGCCCTGTGCAGTTGGGATCCTGGATTTTGCCGGCAGACTTGCTTGTCTTGCGGCAGCTCCAGGATTTCGACGTCGTGCTAGGTATGGATTGGTTGTCGAGGTACTATGCTGTTATAGACTGCAGAGAGAGGACGGTGACCCTCCGCGAGCCTGGACAGGAGGAGTTTGTCTTCAGAGGCTGCCAGAGCACATTCTTTGCGATGACCGTTTCTTCGGCGAGGGCTAGGCGGTTGATTAGTAGGGGCTGCACCGCTTTCTTAGCGACGATTGTGGAGGTGCCTACGGCGGCACTGGGACTCGAGGATATTCCTGTTGTCCGCGAGTTCCCAGATGTGTTTCCCCCTGAGTTGATGACGATGCCGCCGGAGAGGGAGGTGGAGTTTGTGATTGATGTGGCACCGGGAACCGCACCAATCTCGAAGGCGCCTTATAGGATGGCACCTGCCGAGTTGAGGGAGTTGAAGGCCCAGCTTCAGGATCTTATGGATAGGGGCTTTGTCAGGCCTAGTGTTTCTCCGTGGGGAGCGCCAGTTTTATTTGTGAAGAAGAAGGATGGGTCGCTTCGTTTGTGTGTGGATTATCGGGAGTTGAATAAAGTGACCATCCGGAACAAGTACCCTCTTCCACGGATAGATGATTTATTTGATCAGTTGCAGGGAGCCACAGTGTTTTCGAAGATTGATCTTCAGTCAGGTTACCACCAGTTGAGGGTGAGGGCCGAGGACATCCCTAAGACGGCTTTTCGATCCCGGTATGGGCATTATGAGTTTACGGTTATGCCGTTTGGTTTGACTAATGCCCCAGCTGCTTTCATGGATTTGATGAACCGGGTATTTCAGCCGTACTTAGACTTGTTTGTGGTTGTGTTCATTGATGACATCTTGATCTACTCCCGGAGCGATGTGGATCATGAGGAGCACTTGAGGATAGTGCTGCAGCTTCTACGTGAGAAGAAGCTGTATGCCAAGCTTAAGAAGTGCGAGTTTTGGCTTCGGGAGGTTGCATTCTTGGGCCACTTGGTATCAGCCGCAGGAGTGGCAGTTGACCCGACGAAGATTGATACAGTTCGGGATTGGCCGAGACCGACGACGGTGACTGAGGTCCGGAGCTTTCTGGGCTTGGCTGGCTACTACCGTCGGTTTGTAGAGGGCTTTGCGAAGCTCTCTACTCCCCTGACCTGTTTGACTAGGAAGGGGATGAGGTTCATTTGGACTGAGCAGTGTCAGCGGAGTTTTGAGGAGCTGAAGAAGAGACTGATTTCAGCACCAGTTCTTACACTGCCAGTGATGGGTGATGGCTACGTGATTTACAGTGACGCCTCGCACAGCGGTTTGGGTTGTGTCTTGATGCAGCATGGGAGGGTAATTGCTTATGCTTCACGGCAACTAAAGGATTATGAGAAGAATTACCCTACTCATGATTTAGAGCTGGCAGCTGTGGTGTTCGCATTGAAGTTGTGGCGGCATTACCTCTACGGTGAGCATTGTGAGATCTACACGGATCATAAGAGCTTAAAGTATCTGTTTACTCAAAAGGAGCTGAACCTGAGGCAACGCCGGTGGTTGGAGTTACTGAAGGATTACGATGTGAGTATCCTCTATCATCCCGGCAAGGCCAATGTGGTAGCAGATGCTTTGAGTCGGAGGTCAGTGCAGAGCTTGAGCATGTTGGTCACGCAGCAGGCCCCGTTGATTGAGCAGTTGAGGCGACTCCAGATTGAGGTTGTATCCCCTGGGGTCTCTGCTAGACTGATGTCTATGGTCTTGCAGCCCACTCTGTTGGACAGGATTAGGGAGACGCAGAGTGAGGACCCCCACTTGGAGAGGATTAGATCACAGATTCAGGCAGATCTTATAGGGGATTTTACAGTGGATAGCTCGGGAGTACTGCGGTACAGGGACCGAGTGTGTGTGCCTTCGGATTCAGAGATCAGAGACCTGATTTTGGGTGAGGCTCATTATACACCTTATACCATTCATCTTGGTGGTACTAAGATGTATAAGGACCTCAAGGCACATTTTTGGTGGTCCGGAATGAAGCGGGACGTTGGAAGATTCGTGGCTCACTGTTTAACTTGCCAGCAAGTGAAAGCAGAGCACCGGGTTCCTGCTGGCAAGTTGCAAAGTCTTCCAATTCCCGAGTGGAAATGGGACCACATCACCATGGACTTTGTTACAGGGCTGCCGAGAGCGCAGAGTGGAGCCGACGCGATTTGGGTTATTGTTGATAGACTCACCAAGTCAGCGCATTTCTTGCCTGTTCAGATGACTTGGTCACTGGAGCAATCACGATGAGCGAGAGGCTACTTGGGAGCTAGAGACAGAGATGAGATCTGCTTACCCTTTTCTGTTCGAGACTACTGGTTGAGGTACGCCTGTTCTACCTTACTTCGTTTCGAGGACGAAACTTCCTTTTAGTGGGGGAGGATGTAGTGGCCCAAATTCCCATGCAGCGTTCTTCCGATGAATCCACTGTTAGAGCACCTAGCGTTGGTGTATCTGGCCCATGGTGCGTCAATGGGATGCCACAGATGGACCCTGTGTGTTATTATTAGCTGTGTAGGCCTTCGGCTGAGTTTGCCGAAATTTCGGAAAAGAATTAGGCCCAACAGAGGTCGGAAATGGATTCAGCACGGAAAAAACGCTTGAAAACGGCTATTTGCTTGTTTATTTCTGAGTCCGGATGCCCAAAAAACGGACTCCCGGAAGTTTTCAGTGGAAAATGGTGCATGGGAGGGGCCGTAGACCGCCGGGATGCCACGTGGCGGCCTGTCATTGGCCGGTTCAGGATGCGCGGTCCACAGAGCTGCGCGGCTGGGTGCACAGACCCGGCGCATGGACACGTGGCACCGCCTGATTGGCGGGCGCAAGGCGCGCGGTCTACCGGGTGAGCGCGGCGGTGCATGGACCAATGCGGGGCCACGTGGCAGCCTCCGGTTGGTCGGTGCATGCGGCGCGGTCCACTGAATTCCTGTTGAATGCGTGGACCGGGTGTAGGGGACGCGTGTCGCCCGCTGATTGGCGGGCGCCAACCGCCTCACTGTGCGGGGGCGGGCCACGTGGCAGCCAGCGGGTGGGCCGAACAGCTGTTTGCTGTTCGGCGGGCCACGTGGCGGCTCCTGGTGGATTCGGGCGTGAACAGTGTTGGGCCCGGCCCAACACTGTAGCCGCCCGAATGTTCCGGGCGCCCGAAATTTTGGGCCCAAAGCCCATTGACTTGTTTTCCGGGCTGTTTCGGGTGAGGCCTATAAAAAGGCCTCAAGGGGCCTCGTTTTGAAGCTTTTTCCGAAAGCTTTTCACTTGGAGCCCTTCACCAAAGTTGTTTCTCTCCCTCTTGTGCATCTTTTGGCGGAAGCTCAGGATTTTGGAGGCCGCGACGACGGCGACTTCTGCATCGGGGTGCGGAGCGACGATCTACTGTTGGAGGCCCATTTCCGTCGCAGTTTAGTCCGGGAGGTCTACCGGGCTACCCCGACATTATTTTTGGACGATTTCTGCGGTGACGGTTTCGTAAGAGGTAAATCTACATTTTTCGTGTTGGACACTTTTTCTGGATCCGAGCTTTTCTGGGTTCTGGGTACATTTTTAACCCCCTTTGCGACTGTTGGTTGATTTGGACAGCACCTACTTGTCGGATTTTTATCTCCTCATCCGGACATCGGAATTCGACGTTTCAGGACTCTATCGACATCTACTCTTCGCGAGGATCGCCGTCATATTTTTTATTGAATTTTTGGAGGAAGTTTTTCAGGTGAAAATTTCGTGTTAGTGGGACTGTCACCCACAGATTTTGGGGAATGTGGAATTTGTGTGAATTAAAGTGTAATTTGGTGTATGTTTGTACCCAGGAGTTTGTGAGCACTCTACCGTGATGTTGGCTTGGTGGGATTTGTGATTTGACAGTTGTGGGCTTTCTCAGCTGTGCCATTTTGGACAGTTAGCACTTTAGGTGGGTGACCTTGCTTCCAAGAACTCTGGACTGTGTACTAATTCTAGGTGTGTAGGATCATGCATGTTAGAAATTGGAGTATTAGCATGTGAAAAACTGTATGTTGTATCTTGTATATCAGTTGTTGAATCTTTTGATTCCGGCACTATGTTAAGTAATGAAATCTTGGAATTTGACCTAGCACCCTGTCATATGTATCATGTTCAGCCAGTCTGTAGAAAAAACTCCAACTTGGGCTAGGTTTTTATTGCTCTAGACATTACACATCACGATACTTTATTTCACATTGGACTAGCCTTTCCTCGCCCAAGTTGTGG
>CM055065.1:44045240-44241245 GCA_029204045.2 Tillandsia leiboldiana
AGGGAGGTGGAGTTTGTGATTGATGTGGCACCGGGAACCGCACCAATCTCGAAGGCGCCTTATAGGATGGCACCTGCCGAGTTGAGGGAGTTGAAGGCCCAGCTTCAGGATCTTATGGATAGGGCTTTGTCAGGCCTAGTGTTTCTCCGTGGGGAGCGCCAGTTTTATTTGTGAAGAAGAAGGATGGGTCGCTTCGTTTGTGTGTGGATTATCGGGAGTTGAATAAAGTGACCATCCGGAACAAGTACCCTCTTCCACGGATAGATGATTTATTTGATCAGTTGCAGGGAGCCACAGTGTTTTCGAAGATTGATCTTCAGTCCAGGTTACCACCAGTTGAGGGTGAGGGCCGAGGACATCCCTAAGACGGCTTTTCGATCCCGGTATGGGCATTATGAGTTTACGGTTATGCCGTTTGGTTTGACTAATGCCCCAGCTGCTTTCATGGATTTGATGAACCGGGTATTTCAGCCGTACTTAGACTTGTTTGTGGTTGTGTTCATTGATGACATCTTGATCTACTCCCGGAGCGATGTGGATCATGAGGAGCACTTGAGGATAGTGCTGCAGCTTCTACGTGAGAAGAAGCTGTATGCCAAGCTTAAGAAGTGCGAGTTTTGGCTTCGGGAGGTTGCATTCTTGGGCCACTTGGTATCAGCCGCAGGAGTGGCAGTTGACCCGACGAAGATTGATACAGTTCGGGATTGGCCGAGACCGACGACGGTGACTGAGGTCCGGAGCTTTCTGGGCTTGGCTGGCTACTACCGTCGGTTTGTAGAGGGCTTTGCGAAGCTCTCTACTCCCCTGACCTGTTTGACTAGGAAGGGGATGAGGTTCATTTGGACTGAGCAGTGTCAGCGGAGTTTTGAGGAGCTGAAGAAGAGACTGATTTCAGCACCAGTTCTTACACTGCCAGTGATGGGTGATGGCTACGTGATTTACAGTGACGCCTCGCACAGCGGTTTGGGTTGTGTCTTGATGCAGCATGGGAGGGTAATTGCTTATGCTTCACGGCAACTAAAGGATTATGAGAAGAATTACCCTACTCATGATTTAGAGCTGGCAGCTGTGGTGTTCGCATTGAAGTTGTGGCGGCATTACCTCTACGGTGAGCATTGTGAGATCTACACGGATCATAAGAGCTTAAAGTATCTGTTTACTCAAAAGGAGCTGAACCTGAGGCAACGCCGGTGGTTGGAGTTACTGAAGGATTACGATGTGAGTATCCTCTATCATCCCGGCAAGGCCAATGTGGTAGCAGATGCTTTGAGTCGGAGGTCAGTGCAGAGCTTGAGCATGTTGGTCACGCAGCAGGCCCCGTTGATTGAGCAGTTGAGGCGACTCCAGATTGAGGTTGTATCCCCTGGGGTCTCTGCTAGACTGATGTCTAGGGTCTTGCAGCCCACTCTGTTGGACAGGATTAGGGAGACGCAGAGTGAGGACCCCCACTTGGAGAGGATTAGATCACAGATTCAGGCAGATCTTATAGGGGATTTTACAGTGGATAGCTCGGGAGTACTGCGGTACAGGGACCGAGTGTGTGTGCCTTCGGATTCAGAGATCAGAGACCTGATTTTGGGTGAGGCTCATTATACACCTTATACCATTCATCTTGGTGGTACTAAGATGTATAAGGACCTCAAGGCACATTTTTGGTGGTCCGGAATGAAGCGGGACGTTGGAAGATTCGTGGCTCACTGTTTACTTGCCAGCAAGTGAAAGCAGAGCACCGGGTTCCTGCTGGCAAGTTGCAAAGTCTTCCAATTCCCGAGTGGAAATGGGACCACATCACCATGGACTTTGTTACAGGGCTGCCGAGAGCGCAGAGTGGAGCCGACGCGATTTGGGTTATTGTTGATAGACTCACCAAGTCAGCGCATTTCTTGCCTGTTCAGATGACTTGGTCACTGGAGCAATCACGATGAGCGAGAGGCTACTTGGGAGCTAGAGACAGAGATGAGATCTGCTTACCCTTTTCTGTTCGAGACTACTGGTTGAGGTACGCCTGTTCTACCTTACTTCGTTTCGAGGACGAAACTTCCTTTTAGTGGGGGAGGATGTAGTGGCCCAAATTCCCATGCAGCGTTCTTCCGATGAATCCACTGTTAGAGCACCTAGCGTTGGTGTATCTGGCCCATGGTGCGTCAATGGGATGCCACAGATGGACCCTGTGTGTTATTATTAGCTGTGTAGGCCTTCGGCTGAGTTTGCCGAAATTTCGGAAAAGAATTAGGCCCAACAGAGGTCGGAAATGGATTCAGCACGGAAAAAACGCTTGAAAACGGCTATTTGCTTGTTTATTTCTGAGTCCGGATGCCCAAAAACGGACTCCCGGAAGTTTTCAGTGGAAAATGGTGCATGGGAGGGGCCGTAGACCGCCGGGATGCCACGTGGCGGCCTGTCATTGGCCGGTTCAGGATGCGCGGTCCACAGAGCTGCGCGGCTGGGTGCACAGACCCGGCGCATGGACACGTGGCACCGCCTGATTGGCGGGCGCAAGGCGCGCGGTCTACCGGGTGAGCGCGGCGGTGCATGGACCAATGCGGGGCCACGTGGCAGCCTCCGGTTGGTCGGTGCATGCGGCGCGGTCCACTGAATTCCTGTTGAATGCGTGGACCGGGTGTAGGGGACGCGTGTCGCCCGCTGATTGGCGGGCGCCAACCGCCTCACTGTGCGGGGGCGGGCCACGTGGCAGCCAGCGGGGTGGGCCGAACAGCTGTTTGCTGTTCGGCGGGCCACGTGGCGGCTCCTGGTGGATTCGGGCGTGAACAGTGTTGGGCCCGGCCCAACACTGTAGCCGCCCGAATGTTCCGGGCGCCCGAAATTTTGGGCCCAAAGCCCATTGACTTGTTTTTCCGGGCTGTTTCGGGTGAGGCCTATAAAAAGGCCTCAAGGGGCCTCGTTTTGAAGCTTTTTCCGAAAGCTTTTCACTTGGAGCCCTTCACCAAAGTTGTTTCTCTCCCTCTTGTGCATCTTTTGGCGAAGCTCAGGAT
Organism: Tillandsia leiboldiana; assembly: GCA_029204045.2. Taxonomy (NCBI): domain Eukaryota; kingdom Viridiplantae; phylum Streptophyta; class Magnoliopsida; order Poales; family Bromeliaceae; genus Tillandsia; species Tillandsia leiboldiana. Next base: position 44,048,234 of record CM055065.1, read on the forward strand.
TTTGGAGGCCGCGACGACGGCGACTTCTGCATCGGGGTGCGGAGCGACGATCTACTGTTGGAGGCCCATTTCCGTCGCAGTTTAGTCCGGGAGGTCTACCGGGCTACCCCGACATTATTTTTGGACGATTTCTGCGGTGACGGTTTCGTAAGAGGTAAATCTACATTTTTCGTGTTGGACACTTTTTCTGGATCCGAGCTTTTCTTGGGGTTCTGGGTACATTTTTAACCCCCTTTGCGACTGTTGGTTGATTTGGACAGCACCTACTTGTCGGATTTTTATCTCCTCATCCGGACATCGGAATTCGACGTTTCAGGACTCTATCGACATCTACTCTTCGCGAGGATCGCCGTCATATTTTTATTGGAATTTTTGGAGGAAGTTTTTCAGGTGAAAATTTCGTGTTAGTGGGGACTGTTCACCACAGATTTTGGGGAATGTGGAATTTGTGTGAATTAAAGTGTAATTTTGGTGTATGTTTGTACCCAGGAGTTTGTGAGCACCTCTACCGTGATGTTGGCTTGGTGGGATTTGTGATTTGACAGTTGTGGGCTTTCTCAGCTGTGCCATTTTGGACAGTTAGCACTTTCAGGTGGGTGACCTTGCTTCCAAGAACTCTGGACTGTGTACTAATTCTAGGTGTGTAGGATCATGCATGTTAGAAATTGGAGTATTAGCATGTGAAAAACTGTATGTTGTATCTTGTATATCAGTTGTTGAATCTTTTGATTCCGGCACTATGTTAAGTAATGAAATCTTGGAATTTGACCTAGCACCCCTGTCATATGTATCATGTTCAGCCAGTCTGTAGAAAAACTCCAACTTGGGCTAGGTTTTTATTGCTCTAGACATTCCACATCACGATACTTTATTTCACCTTGGACTTAGCTTTTCCTCGCCCAAGTTGTGGGCCGAGAGGTCGGTCGGTTGTGGGATGCATTTGCACTCGTGTCTGGGGACCGAGTGGAGTTGATAGCAGTCTGTAGATTTGATTTCTTTGGGAGAGTGATAGTGATGGTAGATCTGGGTTCTTGGAAACTGTCAGAGAGACAGTGGGTTTCAGCTGTGTAGATTCCAGCTAGTGTGTGAGACAGTGATTTGTTTGGTAGTCGGTCTTATTGATCGAAGATTGGATCATAGCCTGCATGAGCCACATTTGAGCTTTACAGTGATACTATACAGTGATACTTATGGGTTACTTTGACTCGAGCGGGTCGCTCCCCTCGAGGGCCACTCCGGAGTAGGCGAGACCGGGTTGTGTACCGGTGTGAGTTTGAGATGTTCCTTAGCGACTTGTCGTCGCGGTGGTCCCCCTGGCTGTGCTTTCGTTGGCAGCCACGGACGCCCTACGTAAGTCCGCTCCTCCGGGACGTAACGGCAGTAGGTTGGCGCAGGTTTGACTGGACCCGTTGTGGCAGTCAGTTTTGATTGGGTGATCAGGGATGAGAGTTAGTTGTGGCATTATGTTCTTTCTGTTCCACTGTTGAGCATCTAGATAGAGGCATAGTAGCTGTAGAGTTACCTTTCCTAGCTCTCCTTATAGCACTGCATATGTTACTTTTGCCTCTGGTAGACTTAGTGGGCAGACCGTCGGGCTTGTTGGCGGCACCCACTGAGAACTACTGTGGGATGTAGTTCTCACACCCGTCGTGGTGTTTTCTCCCCAGGGACTTCTGCTCCAGTTCCTGCAGCTCCTGTTGCTGATCCAGCTCCTTCTGACCGAGGTAAGGGCGTCGCGAGATAGATCCCCTCCTGTCGTCTTCTGTGTGTGAGTAGATGTACCCCAGTTCCATTTTGGTGTGTGTTATGTCGAGTGACTTTTGTAGTGAGGTTTTGAGTTGTACCTTCCTTTCCTGCTTTTATGAGAGACTCCTGTATTCTGGTGAGGATGGTCTGTATTTTTAAAAGTTGTAGTCTTATTTTATGTATTTCCTTCCAGCTTTTCTCTTTCAGCTCTGATATCTGCTAGTGTAGATGTTTCTTTGCAGGTTAGTCGCTACGCCTATACGGGGCTTCCCGTACGGGCGGCGGATCTGTTGGCGAGCCGGGGCGCAGTATCGCCCCGGGGCGTGACAGGCACCACCCCCGCGCTGGCGCGCGGCGCGAGCGGCAGCCCCCGCGTAGCATGGTCCTTCGGCGGCGCGCGGGTAGCGCGCGCCCTGTCCGCTCGGCGGCAGCGGCGGCGGCTAGGGCATCCGGCAGTGCGATGGCGGCGCCGGTAAAATCTTCCACTAAGAGCCCGAGACATAAAACGACGTGCAAAATGAAAAGTACAACTAAAACCCTAAATTAATGGGGTAAACTAACCTGGTAAGATCGGAACCGACGGTACGATCCTGCCTTCCGGTGACGGTGATGCTCCTAGGTCCGTCCCCCGGCGTTAGCGTCGTTTTCGTCTTTTGGTTTCCGGCACCATGAGAAGGAACGAAAAGGAAGTAAAGAGATGGGATGCGGTAAAAAGATAAATTATTTCTTGTGTACGTACCACCCCCAAAACTCAAGTATAAAAAGAAGGGAAAAACCCCAATCGACTTCTCGATAAGCATGCCACCTACGCACCATTTCAGAAACAGTCGGCATGGATTTTAAAGCACCAACAACCTACCGGGCTCGACTTGCCCGATCGCACCCGTTAACCCTAAACGGCCCATTTCGGGAGATCCGTAAGTCGGATTCACTCCCCGATCGCATCGTTGTTCCCGGTTAAGCAAGTTCTACCGCGAAATAATATTCACACCTGAAAACACACGAAGGATAAAATACCTAAAAACTAATTTTATTCATAAGTGAAAAGTAAAGATTAAAAGTGTCATTACACTACTATCCACAAGCTCGGCCGCTATGCCGCTATATAAGGGTTATACTAACCCGGCCATCTTGGCCACTCTACAATTTCATTTATTTTCTTGTTCACATTCTTGTGCTTCAGTTCAAGTTGTCTTGCCTCTTTCTTTTCATATTGCCTCAAATGAGTTTAAGGCACCTTGGTACTCATTTCCCTCGGGAGTGAAATCTGCTCAAACCTCCCATCTCAAATGAGTTTAAAGCATCTTGGCACTCATTCACTTGGGAGTGATATCTGCTCAACCTCCCATTGGCAACTTGCCTTTTCTTAATCTCTTTAGCCAGTTAGGCTTCACTTTTAGAACTTATCAATTGCCGGGTCCGGGAGTTCCAGAAAACGGATACCTATAATCCCAATCAAACAATAACAGATTACAAGCACCGCCTCCCGTAGTTCTCGGCCCAAATACATAATCTTTTACTTTTAGCCATTCTTTCTTTTATTCACTTTAAGCCTTTAGCTTCTTTTGCTTTTTAAGTATTTTCTTTTCACTTTTCATTCAGATGAGTTTAAAGCACCTTGGCACTCATCCACCCGGGAGTGAAATATGCTCGACCTCCCGTTAGTACTCATGCCTCAATACTTGCTCTTTTACTTTTCTCTTTTATCCTAGGTTATTTACTCTAGGATAGCTTGGGTGTCTCTAACACCATTTTAGATTTGAACATCTTGTTCATTCACATTTTCACTTAACCTTGCCCCTTGGCAATTTCTTTAACTCTCTTGCCCATTTTGCTTTCTTTCTCTTTTTAATTACTCATTCTTGCACTTTAACCCTATGTCCATGACCTTAGGATTCACTATGTCACAAGAACACTAGTCATTTCAATTACCTTTGGCCTAGAGTTTACCAACTCTACATTCACTTTATATTTGGTTTAGAATTTATTAACTTTATGTGCATTCCAATATATTCCTAGAATTTATTAACTCTATTCACATTTCACTTTAGCTTAGAGTTCATTAACTCTAATTCCATTCCCTTTTTGCTTAGAGTTTATTAACTCTATATTTTCATGCCTCACTTAACCTAGAGTTCATTACTCTAGTTGCATTTTCATCATTTACCTAGAGTTTATTAACTTTATTTACCTTCCATCTCATTTCCAACCTAGAGTTCCTTGACTCTAAGTTTCACTTTTCACATTAACCTAGAGTTCATTTGACTCAATGTTAATACTCTATCAATCAACCTTAGGTTGTTCCCTAAGACGATGTCACTCATTCTCTTAAGGTTAACTCCTAGGTTGTCATGCCACTCGTTTAATCCTTAATCTAGGTTTTCTCCTAGTTTCACATCCATTCAAATCGACCAAGTTTTCTCCTAGGTCTTTATACCAGTCATGCACCTTCTTCTTGATACATTTATATATTTTCTTCTAGGGTTGTACCCTATCATGATCACATTACTTCCATCCTTTGCTATTTATACTCATGCAAGATTAACCTACAATAGGTTTAACATAATTTCTTTTAGGGCTACACCCTAATCATCCTCATTACAATGATCACTACTCCTACATGCTTACTAACATGCTTCTAAATCAAAAAGCAAAGGAAAAGGGGAGAGATCACCCATTTTCGGAAAATATCCCCCACCTTAAGCTCTTCTTGCAAAAACTAGGGTTTGATCTATTTCCTCTTCACGAAAATTCCTAAAAAAGAGGATTAGAACCATAAGAGATCTTTCTTATGCCATCTAAACTCATAAAAACCTTAAAAGAGGAAAATCTTAATTTTACACCTACCTCCTATGAGGATTTCTTGACCAAAAGAGGAGAGAAAAGGGGTGGAGCTTCCCTTGAAAGGCTTCCTTGCATGAAACCTTCACAACGATCCCCGAGCTTCCTGGAGATCAAAACCCCAAACCCTAGCCTCCATCTTCTTCCTCTTCTTCTTTTCCTTCTTTTCCTTCTTCTTTTCTTTCTCGGGTCGCCCACGCAGGGAGAAGGAGAAAGAGAGTGAGAATGAGGAGAGAAAGGGAGAGAGGGGGCTTTATACACTGGGTAGCTGGTGGGGTGAATTTACCAAACTACCCCCACCTACAAAAGAATTCATCTCCCTGTCCCAGCATTCTGGTTACTGGGTACCGCCCGGTACTCGGGTTTGAGTACCGGTACACGACCTTTAGTTCCGGTACCGAGCTTCATGTTTCGGTACTAAACCCACAAAACCTCCAACCCGAGAGCTAGAATTCCCTGTTTTGCATGGGTTACCGGTACACAACATTTGGTACCGGTACCCAGGGACTTAGAATCTTTTCTGGTTGTTTTCCTGCACTCAGGCACACTGCGTACCAGTACCCAGTATTCGGTACCGGTACCCCACGTAATTTCCAACACTAAATGTATCGCGTACCGGTACCCAAAATGGCGTACCCGTACCCAGTACAAATTTCTGCACTTAGGCAGATTTTTGCACATTTAGCCTTCGAAGTCCATTTCTAAGGTAATTTCGCACCGTATGAGCTCGGTTTTGTCTGAAATTTTGCACGCACCCTGGGAAAAACCTTTAAAACATGTTCTCATTACACTTTGCCCAATGTGGTCAAAGTTCAAATCGAAACACCAAGTTTTAGCTCGCTACATTCTCAACTCATTTCCGATCCGATGACTTTTGCTTCGAACCAAAACACTCCAAACTCATTCTTAATGACATTTTGGACATGCTCGGAGTAATTTAACCGCATTTTGCTACTTTGTGAAGCCGGTGGTGCACTACAGAATGTGTGTGTGGGAGATACACACACACACACACACACACACCCCTACACATGTTGGGAGTACACAAGGGAGAGAAAGCGGCTATGGGGTATTCATATAACCCCCAACACTTGCAACTTATTGTTTAGCCCAATTCTGATATGATACTTACTGCCGGAACACTCTGAAAGTCCGTTTGCGCTCAAATTTGACAAGCATACTTTATTTAACTTAATTTATCATAAATTATTTTAAGTTTTCAGTTTAGATCATTTTTTGATCACCAAAAATCCTGCTGATTTAAATGATGCAAAACTTTTATTTTGGCCTCAGAACATCAATACAGACCACCTCGAAGATTTTCATAATTTTTTGTCACTGTAAATTTTCTGCTGAAATATTAAGCCCTGTTTTCTACAGAAAATTCCAATTTTTTTTATTATTCTAATTTTAGCACAAATCACTTCTAAATTATCTTTTACTTTTCTAAGTCTAATATAAATAGTATCTCATACTATTTTTATTTATACTTGCTTATATATTAAAAATTCGGTATACTATAGATGTCACGCCCCGAGACCGCCAATTTGGACAGTTCGGGCACGCCAATAGACCCGCCCATCAGGCATGACCTCTCACTACCCTAAAAGAACGGTAGCATCCATCTCCAATCAAACAATGTGTATGATGAAATCCAATATCAGAGTAAAAATCACTATAACTAAAAACTTTTATTCAATAAACAATAAGTTTAAACTGTAAATGAAAGCATGATAAGAGTGAACCATAAAATAAACTTTATTATATTTTTCATCTCTCAACTTGCAATTAAATAATATTACAAATTTTTACATCTTTTCCTCATAATACATAGTTCACTCAAAATACAAAAGAGTAACATCTGCTAGATCCTCTAGGTCTCTATGCTGCTGGGCTCTTGCCCCTGTCGTCTGTCTTGCTGACTGCACCTGAACCTGAAAAAATGGTCACCCAAGGGTGTGAGAACTACAACGAAGTTCCCAGTGGGTTCAACCACCGAGAAAGAATGTTCTACACCGTTTGGTCTAATGGAAGCAATAATAGTAGTATGCTATGAAAACTATAAACCTCGATGTTAACATGCTGATATGCATATAAAATGTCACTACACTACCTGTGTATACTCATCGACCCAATGCTACCATGCCCAGCCATACCAGGCTACTATCCATAAACTCGACCACTATGCCGCTGTAAAATGGGGTTAAGCTAACCCGGCCACCTAGGCCACTCTATTTTTCTTTATTTTTTCACATTCTTGTGCTTTAGTTCAAGTTGCTAAACCCTCAAAAATTCTTGCCCAACGGGCCCCAGTTCGGTAGTCATGCTACCATAAGACAAGATTTCTAAGGTAGTCGATAGCACCCGCAAGTGCTACCCCGCCCAACGAAAAACTTTGTCATAAGGGACACTGCCCGGGAGAGGGTCACTGCCCTTGCAGATCTACGTTTTACCCCCGAAGGTATGCTCGTTTTATCCTTTTCTTTTCTTTTCTTTTCTTTTCTTTTCTTTTCTTTTCTTTTCTTTTCTTTCACTTTAGCACTTAACCTCTTATACATTTTATGCATTCTCTTTTCTTTTCAAGCATTTAGCTTACATTGCCACTCGGCAAATCTCTATCTCTTCCATTTAAGCATTTAGCTCTTTACTTTCACTTTTACCTTTCTCTTTTCAAATCTCTTGCAATATATTTTATCTTGGAACCATTCGGAAATACCTCGCCCGATGGGTCTCTACCCAAGGAGTCGTACTCCCAAATTGGCGAGTCTCAAATCCGAAGGTTCAATCAAATTTTCATTTTTTCTTTTTCACCTTTAGCCTTTTGAAAGTATCTCGTCCAACGGGTCACTGCCCAAGGAGTCATGTTCCCAAAATGACGAGTCTCAGATTCGAAGGTGTCATTTGCATTCTCTTTTTGTTCTTTAGCCACTTTTAGTTTTCTTTTAAACTTTGCCTCTTTTCTTAATTTATCCCTTACCCTAGGTCTTGCCACACGGGTAACTAGAGAGTCTCTTGGACTCCTAAATATTTCTCTTTAATTTGTTTAACTCAAATTGAAGTTAAAGAGGTTGTCCATTTGCCCAGATACCCTAAGACCAACCCTAGAGTTATATTTGTTTAACTCTTTAACCTTGTGATCACATACCCTTTTTCCTTAGAGTTTGACTCTAAGTTAAAAACTCTAGCATGCAGTCTTAATTTAATCTGTAACATATGTCACGCGTCCTCTTCCTAGGGTTAATGCCACACATTATGCACCCTAACTCTAGGTTTTTTCCTAGTTTTCACATCCATGCAAATTCAACGTTATTTTCTCCTAAGTCATATGTCATTCTTACATTTTTCTCTAAATTCAGTTACACAATTATTAGGATCTTGTCCTAACATGATCACTAACATATGTCGAACTGTTGCTGTTTGCACATGCAATAATTAACCTACATTAGGTTTATCATATACTTGCATTATTTTCTAGGTTCATTTACCCATGCAACATATCACCTATATTTGGCAACTCAAAATTTTCATTTTCCTCTGGGTTCATTTACACATACAAATATATCACCTATATTTGGCAAATCAAAAATTTCACATTCCTCTATGTTCATTTATATATGCGAATATATCACCTATTTTAGGTAAATCAAAAATTTACATTTTTCTCTAAATTCATTTACACATGCAAATACATCACCTATTTTAGGTAAATCAAAAGTTTACATTTTTCTCTAAATCCATTTACACATGCAAATTTATCACCTAATTTAGGTAAATCAAAAATTCACTTTCCTCTAAGTTCATTTACACATGCAAATTTATCATCTAATTTAGGTGAATCAAAAATTCACTTTTCTCTAAGTCCACTTACACATGCAAATTTATCACCTTATTTAGGTAAATCAAAAATTCACTTTCCTCTAAATCATTTACACATGCAAATTTAATCTGTGTTAAATTATCACTATCCTCTTTTTTGGGTTATACCCAATTTTATCCACCTTCATAATTACCCTACACTAGCATGCTACTACAGTGCTTCTAAAAACAAAAGCAGATGAAAAGGAGAAAGGTCACCCTTTTTCGGTAGAATCCCCCACCTTGTTACGCACCCAATTGCTTGTAGACACTTGCAATTGCTCTCCCCGTGATTTTTCTTGTCTTCTCGAGGTTGCACGCAAAATGGTGCACCCCGCGGTTCTCCTGTCTCCTCGAGTTTGCACGCAAAACGGTGCACCTCGAAATACCCGGCGGTACATCGCACAGCAAAACGGCACATAAAATCCTCGGTCCCTAACAGGTAAAAGGCATGGGGTTCAAATCCAAAAGCTCTAAAGGGAAAATCCCAAAATTGTGCCGTAAAATACCGCGAAATGAAATATACCATAATGTCGACGCGCCGTTACACTCGCGCACGCACGAACATCCGGCTCCTTGAAACGCCTCACGCGCGCTCCACGGGGTCACCGGCGCGCTCGCGGCACCCCGTTTCCTCCCACGAAATACCTCTCCCTCCCCCCCTTGGACTCACGGTAGGAGAAAAAAAAGGAAAAAAGGAGAAATGGGAGAGATTCTGGGCTTTTATAGCCAGAAAACCCCATATTCGGGCGCCCGAATCCCATGGGCGCCCGAAATCACTTCGGGCTGCTACAGTGGACGCCCGCGTGTCCACGTCACCCTCGCACCGCCAATGGGGGAGCGACACATGTCCCCCCACCGCGTCCCCCGTCAACGCGCCCCTGCGGTGGCCAATGAGCGGCCGCCACGTGGCGCCACCTGCGCGCCTGCGTCAACGCGGGCGCAGCGACGCGTCGCATCGCGCGGCCCGGCCAACGGGGGCCCGCCACGTGGCGCCGCCCCCCCCCCCCCCCCCCCCCCCCCCCCCCGCTGACCCGCGCCAGCTCCCGCGCGCGTTCCCGCGCAGGCGTGCGCCTCGGTTTATGCGGCCAGTGGGGCGCCGCCACGTGGCGCCCCACCTGCCCCCTGCGCCTCGCCTGCGCGAACCCCTGCGCCTCGAACGCGCGCTCCCCTGCGCGCCCACAGCACCTCGGCTTCTGCGTGCAGCCTCGGTATCCGCACACCTCGGGATCCATGCCACTTCGGGATTCGCGTACCTCGGGATCCGTGCCACTTCGAGATTCGCACACCTCGGGATTTGCGCCCGCCTCGTGATGCGTGCCAGCTGCCTCGGGATGCGTGCCTGCCTCGCTACAGTAAACCGAGCGCAGCTACAGTAACAACCGGGCACCCGAAAGTACAACCCAAATTCGGACTTCGCCTGTTTCGCCCGTTTTTGCCCGTTTTTCAACCGTTTTCGTCTGTTTTCGTCCCGTTTGCGCCCAAATTTGACAGGCTGACTCGGCTTAACTTAACTTATCGTGTGATACCATAAGTTTTCAGTTTGGACCCATTACGGGTTACCAAAAATCTCGCTGTATTCAAAATGGATGGCAGACCCCTTTTCTCACTGCTCGGGTATCCGATTGACGCGAAACTTTTATTGTGACCTTAAAACATAAATACAAACCTCCCCAATTTTTCTCAGAATTTTCTGGCACTATAAATTTTCTGCCAAAATCTGAGCCCCCTTTCTCATATAAAATTCTAAATGCCTCATTTTTATTCCGATTTTTGCCCAATTCACTTCGAAATTATTCCTTACTTCTCTAAGTTCAATAAAAATAGTATCTCATACCATTTTTATTTATATTTGCTTATATACCGAAATCTGGTACACTACAATAGACCTGTTGATGAGCCGAGTGATACAACCGAGGTGTCTCAGCTGAGCTGAGTGAAAATTGTAGCACTTACAACCGAAGGCGTTCGGGCGATCAGCCAAGCAGAGTTGAGCCAAGGGAGTGTTCAACTGAGCGATCACTGTAGCTGTGACGGCCGATGAACTCTATTAAAAGCCGATGAGGCAGGAGAGTCGTTGGGAACAGTGTCTGTGACAGACTGGTGCTAGAGGATGAGTAGGTTCTGGGGAATTGTTTGGGGACTGACCAATGTCAGGGTGGCGGATGGCAGTCGGTAGAGTTTGACATTTGCCTACTAGCTGTCCCTATTTAAGTCACCCCATTGGCTGAAGGATAGCTTTTCTCCCTGCACGCAAGAGACCTTGGAACTCCATCTTCCTCCACTTCTTCTTCCCTGTGGTGGAGTCTATTGGTAGAGCAACCGAGTGAAGGAGAACCTTGAGTGGGCTAGAGTTGAGCCGGGTGTAGAGTAGTGGAGCTTTGTAGCTGTTCAGGTGTGTTCCTTTGAGCTGCCCGGTACATCTAAAGATGTTTGAATCAAACGAGTGTCGTTTAGTGTGAAAAAGACACGAAAACAGACTCTGGATCGCAAATAGCAAGGAATTGGAGTTCCAGGATTTTCGGATGCCCTAGAGGTTCTTCTGGACACCCGAAATTCTTGCATATTTACGGATCATATTGAAGGACGCTCGAAAGTTACTGTAGCAGTTCGAAAGTTGTGTGGCTGGAATTTTTTCGAGATTTGTGCATGACTATGCTGTTTACAAAGGTGGTGAAATTCGGGTGCTTCACTGTAGTACCGAGCGCAGAGAGCGGACGCCCGCGGAGCAGCGTGAGGATAGTGCACTATTCTGAGGATTCGGGCACAGTACTGTAGAGGAGCGGGCGGCCGGGGAGCGCCCATTATTACTGTAGCTGCGATGTTTAGGACACGCGGGCTGTGGTTGAGGGCGCCCCGAAACTTGGATATTTTCGTGTGGACATGTTAGTATTCTGGATTATTTCGCGGCTAAGTGTACACAGAGGCTAGCCTTAGTAAGCTGTTTGACACACGTGGGTTTATCTAGCCATCAGATCGTGTCCCCAACCACTTCATTGTCATCTTCTTCCTCATTCTTCCTTCAGGCGATGGAACAAAGAGAGAGAAAAAGCAGAGAGCAGCACCAACAATTGCAGCAAAGGTGAAACTCTTATAATATGTGATTTTTCATCGTGCCGAAGCCTGAGAGTTGGTCGAGAATGCGGAGAAGAGTTTCCTTGAAGAGGAATTTTTTATGTTAGATCTTCTCGGTTGTGGATTGAGGTAAGTATCGAAAACATCCGAGTTTTTGGAGTTTCTCGGATGTTTCTTGAGTATTGTTCTTGTTGGCTGAGAGATGAAGATGGATTTTAACTGTTGTATTTTTTTTTCCCTGTTTGTTGGATGCATGGTTCTTGTGCTGGAAAACTCTGTGAACAAAGAGGTGATTTAATGCATGTTGTTCATTGTGTTGGAAGAATTTCGAGAGCTGAACACTGATCGTGCTGTGTTTTGAGCCTTGTGTTGCTGTGTGCTTGATCTGAGGACTTGAAGACTCGGCCTGGAGTTTCTCTTGGAGATTGTTTAAGCTTTTGTGACTGTCCTAACAGAAGGCGAAGAGTGGTTGTGTGTGTCATGCCCCGAGACCGTCAGTTTGGACAGTTCGAGCACGCCAACAGACCCGCCAATCGTGCATGACCTCTCTATACCCGAAAAGAACGAAACTATAATCTCAATTTAATACAAGTGTACAAAGAGATAACGATATCATAGTAAAGTTACTAACTAAAACATTCAACCATTTAAACAAAAGTTTAATAATAAGCTGAAGGTAGAGTACAAGAGTGAACAACACGATATAGTATAAAGTGATTAGAATGGCTGGTGGCGGTCGAATTAGGTGTAACCCTTGAGTAGCGGCATAGTGGCCGAGATATGGATAGTAACCTAGTGTGGCATAGCTTAGTAGCATTATGGCATTGAGGGTGGACTAGTAGTGTAGCGATTTTCATACCTGTATACTAGTGTAGTATTTACTGCTTTCCTGTTTATCTTGCTACTAATATTTTTATTAGATCAAGAGGTATAGAGTATGTTTCTCGGTGGATGAACCCACTGAGAACTATTCGTACTTCTCACACCCCGTGGTTTTTACCTTTTTACAGATCTATCCAAAAAAAGAGTGGCATCTCTCCTTTCTTCTTATTTCTCACCTAATCTCTCCATCCAAATAGAGTAAATACCCATGGCATACTCAACATTTTAAAAAGAAAAGGCGGAGAAAAGATCTTGCAGAAATATTCTGACATAATGCCCCTCTTTACAATGTAACCATCTCTTGTACGTATTCATATTAACCAATCTACTGATAAACTAAACAATTGCATCCCTTTATGAGATGATCACAGAAGAAATCCGCTAGTCAACCTGCATACCTTTATTAAAAAGAAAAACTTCTCCTTGCTTCACTGAGTTCACTTTCCTGTTAAAATGAATAGTTCAATTCCCTGTTACAATGAAGAGAAAGTTGACATCTTCACATTAAACTTCCACCGAAGAAAAAAGAAGCACTCTCAATCCACATGTCGGCTTCTGTAATTGTTGCTTCTCTTGTACTCTACACTCTTAAAGAGATTTTGTCATCGGTATCTCCTTACCGGATGTCAGGCCGTTGTTCATCTTAAGCCTACAAAATACTAACTTCAGTGTTAAACACATGGCATCAAGTGATATACATATTACTTAAGCAGGATAATATGAATTCTAAAAGGTACCAATCAGTGATGTAACAAGATGAGATTCCATGCAAACTGGTAACTATTTGGTGCTGCTGCATATGCTGCTGATGTTCTATTTGAGTAGAGATATTCAAAGAACCACTCATAAATACTTCATTAAGATGCCCAAAAGAAACTACTTACTCCGGCAGTCAGAAATTTCAAATTGGAGCTTCTCATTTTGAAGTCTAGAAGCTCATTTTGAGCTCCAAATTATTTGTTTGTGAAATTCTTAACAACAACTTGGAGTGGAGAAGCTGTTCCGGAAGTCAAGCCAAACATGCACTAAGAAGATCATGTATTCCGGAGAAAAGTCAAACATATTATTCCGTAGTGCAGCACAAGAATAAAATCATCAAGACAATACAAAAAGTGAACTGAAGAAACACAATAACAAAAAATGAAAACAAGTTCTACTGTGTGAAGAAGAGGAGAGCCCAATTCAGTAGTTAGTGGCAAAACAAAACTAGTTTAGGCCTTAAATCTTTTGTCCTCCTACTTGAAAAGGGCATCTTCAGCTAGAAGGAAAACATTTTTCCACTTTCACAAGCATCTTAGCAAACCGTCTTCTAAAGGTTCTTTTTCCTGTCAAGAAAGAATAGAATCTTTAATTTCTACATAAAGCTATAAGAAACTTTATTAGTAGTGATATAGGGATATAAATATACATTCTTTCTTGAAGTTTAGGGATGACTCAAATACTTCATCTTTTTCACTTTATTTGCACTTTTTTCTTTTTTAAAACATTTATTCCATAGTTATCTATGTATTCTTGTTATTGTAATCAATGAATCCGTAGTTTTGTTTCTTCTCCTGTCTTTTTTTTTCTTTCATATCAGTTTTAAGGTTTATTTTAATTCATTACTTATTTGGCTTATACTTTGACCTTCTCCACAATCTCGTTCTTTATTTGGAACTTTTATACCCATTACGAATCCTTTAATGGACCTTAATACATGAAAGCATTGACAAATGGAAGTTTTTGATAAAGAAAATACCTTACTGAACCTCTTCTTGAAAAGCTGGTCACTTAAGGAGGACATACGTGTTGACCTTTCTGGTGGACCTTGGACTACCTATTAATTTCATTTGCTAGGAAACCAAACTACAACTCATCAGATTAAGTTATTTCGAATGCTCCTGTTTGGGTTGACCTCTGTAATCCGCCTTTTGAGTACTGGAAGAAGCACATACACCTTCGAGTGCCACAAGAGTTGGTCGTCTTCTTAAGTTTGATGAAACCACAATAGCAAGGACTAATGGGCAGATATGCTAGAGTACGGTGGATCTTAATTTATCTCAATGTCTCAGATAAAGGTTACGGTTTGGTCAACCTCAGAGGGAACACTCAATCCTTGTTTCCTATGGAAAACCTCCCTGTGGTTTATTCCACCTGCGGTCACTTTAACCATTGATCCATATGCGCATGGATGCACCAATCATGTCCAGGACCTCTGTCCCTACGACCATGTTGGTTGCAGAAGAGAATAATTGCTCAAGAGTAAACCCTCTGGTCAAAATCAAGGCTCCTGAGAGCTGGAAAGCGAGAGGCTTTATGTTCACACAAAAAATAATAGAGGATCGATGTGCAACATTTACACTAGAAAAATGAGCAAAATAAACAAATAATTACCTTCCCAGTAATATGATAAATTATATGGTTGTCTTCGCGGTCGATCTCGAAAAGCTCATCTCATTCCAAACATACTCATCTGCATCTTCTTTTATAATCATCTCCGACCTTTTTCTTCAGTCCTTACGTAGAACACTTTGTTTCTTAAACCATGACACCTCCATGGGCGGAGAAAAATGAGAACAACTATGCAATTCCCACTTCAAGTAATTGCACGTCTCATTTGTTTGCCGATGAAATCAGCCTCTTTAAGTCTTCCTGCTTCCTGAAGTGCAACGCGCAGAGCAACTAAACAATCAGAAGGTGCAGTCAAACTTCCCTTGTCAATCATTCCATAGAAAAGCGTGAATGCTTCGGAAGCACTTCCAGCCCTACAAAGCCCATTAAGCACTGAAGCGAAAACTACCGAATCAATTTTCTGACGAGCATCCAAACTAAACAGCAAAAGTTTCCGCGCTTCCAAGAATTTCTTTTCTATGCACATATTTTCAACCAACTTCTCCATCTTCACATAATATCCGTTATCATAAAGTGACCTAACTAACTTGAATGCTCTCTCATTCAGACCGTTACTGAACAAAGCAGCAACGACCTTAGTAGAAAGGTCGATATTTTGACGAATTTTTCTCTCTAACATGACTGCAACCAAATTACTAGCTTCGTTAGCATAACTTTCTTTCTCTAAAAGGCCAGAGAGTACTAAATGGAAAACACTCGTGCTAGGCCGATGCCCGCTATTCAACATCTTCTCCAGAGCCTTGAGAGCAAAGCCCATTTTTCTCTTCTGCAAAAAACCCTCAATTAGAGCAACATAAGTCTCGGCATCTGGAACAAGGTCTCTCGCCAACATTGAGACCAGCAGATCAAACCCTTCTTCAAACGCACCTTCCTTGCAGTGCCCCAAAATCAGTGTCTTAAAGGCGGCAAAGTCCAGTTTGCCCCTCCTATCCAAGAGCTGTTGGAACAAAACTTTTGCTTTCTTTGCCTTCCCATTTTGACACAAGTGCTCGAAAATTGGATTATAAGCAGCGACAAGTGGAACACACACGCCTCTCCTCTTCAACACCTCCTTCTCCAACAACTCATCTACAAGCTCCTCTGCCCTCCGAAACTCTCCACTCTCACACAAGGCACGTATCACAGTACTATAGCTAGCAGAGTCGCGCTTCACGCGCAGCTCAAGCATTCCATCGAACACCTTCAGCGCATCATCGATCTTCCCCATTTTACAGTGGGCAGCGATAAGCGTGTTGAACGTGCACGTATCGGGCTTAAAACCGGCATTTCCCAACATCCCCTTCACCAAATCCATCCTCCGAGCCTCGCAGAGGCCTTGGATGAGAGTGTTATAGGTGATCTTATTGGGCTTCAGCCCAGCGGCGACCATCTCTTCGAAGAGGCCGACGGCCTCATCGGGAAGCGATTTCGTGCAATACCCGCGAATTACGGTAGTATAGGAAACGACATTTGGGGAGATGTGGGGGGAGGTTCGGTTGCGCATACCGTCGAGCAGGTTGCGGGCGGTGGAGACTCTGCCGGCGCGGCAGAGTCCATCGAGGAGGGTGTTGTAGGTGACGACGTCAGGGGAGCAGCGGTGGCGGCGGGGCATGTCGTAGAAGAGGCGGAAAGCGTCGCCGAGGGCGGAGTTGAGACAGAGGCCACGGATGAGGGTGTTGAAGGTGCAGACATCGGGGCGGGCTGGGGAGCGGAGCATGCGGCGGAAGAGGGAGGCGGCGGCGCGGGTGCGGCCGCGGCGGAGGAGGACGGGGAGGAGGGCGTTGAAGGAGGAGGCGGAGGGAGTGGGGGTGGGGGAGGGGGGGAGGAGGGAGGCGGCGGAGCGGAGGTGGCCGGAGCGGGCGAGGGATCGGAGGAGGGAGTTGAGGGAGTGGTCGGGGAGGGGGAAGGGGAGGGAGCGGAGGAAGGAGACGGCGCGGGGGAGGTGGCGAGGGGAGCGGAGGAGGAGGTGGAGGGTTTTGGAGGCGAGGATGGTGGTGGAGGAGGAGGGGTGGGAGAGGAGGGGGAGGGCTGAGCGGAAGAGGCGGAGCGCGGCGGAGGGACTGCGGAGGAGGCCGAGTGCGGCGATTAGTACGGAGGGGGGAGGAGAGAGCGCTGAGATCGCCGCAGCGAGCGACGACGACGAAGGATTCACTTTCACGAGCCGCGCGATGTCACGCGCGAACTTCGTCTCTTCTTCCTCCTCTTTTACCTCTTTTACTTTGATAGACGAAGAAGAAGAGAAGTAGCGACAGCAGAGAAGAGCCATTAGACTCGCGCTCGTGCTCTAATCCGGAGAAATGCAAGTAAATCTCTTTATTTATGCTAACTAGTGAAGTAACCGCCTAACTTCTCTCCGGATATTTTTGGTAATAATTTTTAATAATATAAAAAAAAATTAATAATTATTTGTAATTTTTAAAATAATATATGATATAAAATAAACGGAAGAAATATAAAATTACATTTGATTTCCTCTATAAATATTTTTATCTGTAAAATTTTTAAGTTATTTAATATTATAAAATTTAACGATTTAATTTAAGCCGCATTCTGAGAAAAATAGGCAGTATACTATAGAGATTTGTAGGTATTTTGTCAGTAAATAATTCCAACAGAGTAGTTTTTTTTTATATTTTTTGTAAACAATTTTAGAAAAAAAAAATAAAAGTAAAACATAAAGAAATGTTATGGATTTTTTTTTCACAAATTAGACAATATGTGATATGAAATACATAACTAAAATAAAACATTATACTTCAAGTAAATATAAGATTTCAGCAGATATATACAGTAAAAATATATAATTGTTATCAAATTTCACCACAGATTAAATAATATATATTACGAAAAGTAAAAATATGAGAACAAATAAAAAATTCAAAATTTTTGAAGTTCAAATATTTATATGTTAGATCCTATTTTTTTTCTTTTTTTTATTTGTGCAATTTTATCAATTTTTTTATTTTCATGTTTTATCTTTTTTTTTTCCTTTATATTTGATAGTGCAACTTCCACAATCCTACGAATTAATTAAAATAATTAAATATATTTTAAATATAATATAAATGGCGCAATAATTTTTTTTATTAGATATTACATAAGTTAATTTTTTTCATATCTTCAACTTTATAAAAGTCACTATTAATGGCAATAAGAATATATATAAAAGTTAGGAGCAAATAAATAAATATATTTTTAAAGGATATTGAGAAGATTTTATGAAAAAAAAGAGATAAGAAGATATTGCGAAGATTTTATGAGATTTTATGAAATTTTATAAGATTTTATTAAAAAAAAAGAGATAAGAAAAAGTTTCCGTAAAATTTTATTAAGAAAGAGTAATAAAAAATATTTTATTATAAAATATTATATAAAATAAACATAAAATATTTGTCTGAGAGATATTTTATAAGATTTTAAGATATTCTAAAAGAGATTCTGTAAAATATTTTTACAGTATATTGAGCAGATTTTATAGGATATCGAGAAAATTATATGAACAAATTTTATTGAATATTGAAAAACTTTTATGAGATTTTATAAAATTTTATTAAGAAAAAAAGATAAGAAGATATTGAGAAAGAGATAAGAAAAAGTTTCCTTAAAATTTTATTAAAAAGAGCAATAAAAAATATTTTATTATAAAATATTATATAAAATAAATATTAAATATTTGTCTTAGAGAAATTTTATAAGATTTTAAGATTTTCTAAGATAGATTCTGTAAAATATTTTTACAGTATATTGAGCAGATTTTATAGGATATTAAGAAGATTTTATGAAAAATTTTTATAGGATATTGAAAAGATTTTATGAGATTTTATAAAATTTTATTAAGAAAAAAAGATAAGAAGATATTGAGAAGATTTTATGAGATTTTATAATATTTTATTAAGAAAAAAAATTAGAAAAGGATTCTATAAAATTTTATTAAAAAAGAGTAATAAAAAATATTTTATTATAAAATATTATATAAAATAAATATAAAATATTTATCTAAGAAAGATTTTATAAGATTTTAAGATTTTCTAAGAGAGATTCTGTAAAATATTTGTACAGGATATTGAAAAGATTTTATAGGATATTGGGAAGATTTTATAAGAAAATTTTATAGGATATTGAAAAGATTTTATAAAATATTAAGAATATTTTATGAGATTTTATAAAATTTTATTGAGAAAAAAAATAAGAGGATAGCGAAAAGATTTTATGAAAATTTATAAAATGTTATAAGATTTTATTAAGAAAAAGAAATAAAAAAAAATTCAGTACAATTTTATTAAAAAAATAATAAAAAATATTTTTTTATAAAATATTATATAAAATAAATATAAAATATTTGTGTAAGAGAGATTTTATAAGATTTTAAGATTTTCTAAGAGAAATTCTGTAAAATATTTGTATAAGATTTTCCAAAAGAATAAATCTTAAATTTTTATATTTACAAAATAAAAATAGAAGAAAAATTTAGAAAAAAATAAAGAAAAAAAGTGAAAAAAAAAACATCCCTTTTGATGTGATATATATATCTTACATAATCTATCTCGAATGAATGTTACATGATCTCCCTCTCTATCTCTGTCAATGAAATGTTATAGAATCTCTGGATCATATGAAATAAAATATATCTCCCTCTCTATCTCTCTCAATGAAATGTTATAGGATCTGTGAGCCATATAAAATAATATATTTTGGATAAATCAAAAAAAAAAGAGCAAAAACTAATTGTTGAATCTGCCTCTGAAATATTTTATGCAAAATTGCAGGTCCTATAAAACTGAAATATTTATACAAAACTGCACAAAAAAATATGCAAAATTTGTAAAATTTCTCTGTAATGTGCATAAATTACAAAAAAATATTGCAAAAAAATTGTAAAAAAAATTGCGAATGCTATAAAATATTTTGAAACATTTTATGCAAAAGGGAAAAAAAATATTTTATACAAAAATTACAAAATCTTTCTCATTTGCATAAATTGCAAAAAAAAAATATAAAAAAAATTACAGTTCCTATAAAATATTTTGTATACATTTTATAAAAAATTGTAGATTTTATTAGTCGTCAGGGTCAAAAATATTTTACAAAATAAATGTATAAAAATTTTATAATTAAACCCTTAGAATATATTTTGTAAAATTTTCTTTCTTCATATATATTTCAAAAACAAACATAATATCTTCATTCTTCATAACCAAGTACATTGTATCGCAAATAACTATACCTTTATTTTCAAGAACTGAGTATACTCTATTGCAAGCAACTAGACTACAACGTGAAATAAGATAGTAGAATCAGTGGCTAAAACTATAGAGCACAATTCATTAAATTATTGAACTACCATACAAAATTACAAAGCAAAATTAATCAGATGGTAGAACTAATGCTCTAAACTACAAAGTAAAATTAAGATTATATATATTTCAAAATAATCACCATATCATACTAAGCAGAACTATAGAGTAGAATTAAAACTATATTCACGAAATGAATATATCATCTTTCTTCTTCAGAACCAAACACATATTATTCCAAAAAATTATACATTTCTTCTCGAGAATCAAGCATGCTCCACTACAAGTAATCATCGATATTTATAATCAAAATAAGGAAGAAAAAAGAAAGATTCAGCATGTTTTGTTAATATTTTTATTTTATAATAAAATTGATAAATTATTTATTGTTTTTAGCATTTCTCTATTTATAGAAATTACAAATTTTAAAATTTAAAGTTTAAACTTAAAATTTTAAATTTTAAAATTCAATATTTTAAAATAAAAAAAACTTAAATTTAAATTTTGAGATTTAAAATCTACAATATAATATTTAAGTTTAAAATTTTGAAATTTAAAATTTATAAATTGAAAATTAAAATTTTAAATTTTAAATTTACTTGGTGAGGAAGTTGTCCTCCATGGAGGAGTCCCCACCTCCGACGACGGCGATGGGGCGGTTGCGGAAGATCGGGGCGGCGACGCCGTCGCACACGGCCCAAACGGAGATGCCGCGGTTCCAATAGCGGTCGGAGCCGGGAAGAGGTACCTACCAAGTGATCCGCCAAATGCAATATAAACTCCATCTTTTGTGATGGATAAGATGATTCGACTAAAAAAAAAAGCATCTAGATCCACTTGTATCTTCAAATTCAAGTGACCAACTGAGCTTAATCCAACAGAGCCAACTGTGGCGAGTCAAACTCATTCCTAAAGAAGATTTGCTGTACTTTAATTTTGCAACATTACTCTCGGTGGTTATTTCTCTTCGAACATAAAATGTATATTTTTTATTTATTAATAAGTAAAAGTTTTATAGAAAATTTCCTATCATACAATAAATTTCCACATAAATATTTTCCTTTTATATGATTTATTATAAGTTCATTTATTTTGAACGGTAGATTTTAGAAAGAGAAGGGCATTTCTAATTCAACATGTTTTTTTTTAGAAGAGGAATCTAACCACAAACACCTTCATTCCTGCAGTAGTGAAAAACTACACACAAAAAAACAACCAAAAAAACAAAATCCCCTTGCACTACACCAATCGGTTCACGAATACCACATCATTGGTGTTGTTGGGTTCAGCAGAAGCTGTTGCTGCTCCTCCATCCAGTGGTTTTGCCACTGCCACTGCCATGGGGTTACAACCCCACCATTTGAGGTGTTTACTTGCTCTCTTCTTCCTTTTTCTTCTAATCTACCTCGAGCATCTTCCTCAGCCATCTCCGCCGCCTCCGCCGCTTCCGTCGAAACGGGAGATACGTCCTTTCCTCGCTGGAAAAACCCAACTGCAGAAATTTTGAGCAACTTCTTTTAATTTTGAGGAAATTTAAACCTCGTTACCAATTCATCATCACATTTATGAATCAAAATCTCAATCAAAGTAGTTTTTGTAAGCAATCACAATTAGGATATCTAGCTCGATGTTACAGATAAAAATGAGAAAAAAAAAAGGGAACAGGAGAAGCAAAATGCTTACTCTTAAGACCGGAAATCAAATCGGAGCTTATTTATAAGAATCACAAAAGGGGAAAGAGGAAGAGGGAGAGGAAGAGGGAGTGTGGTACAGGGAGAACCCATGTGGAGGAGTGCGGGGAAACCGGCGTGGGAGAAGAGAGGAGAGAGAGAGAGAGAGAGAGGAAACTCTGCAGACAACCCCATGTGCAACCACATGAATAGAAGGTAGTAGAAGGTAGTGGAAAGAAGGCACACGTATGCAAATGCAAAGAGAGAAAAGAGATAAAATTGAAAGAAGACGCACGAAGCAAGGAACGCGCGCCACGTCGGCTCGGGACGCCTGAGAAGGCTCCACGCGGGCTCGGAAGAACCGAGAATTTATAATCTTTATTGATATGGGTATTACCGTCATTCAACAAAATTCTGTAGTCGACAAAACAAAACAAAAAAAAAGAAAAAAAAAAAGAAAAGAAAATCTTGTATCCTCCTCATCTAAAAAAGAATGGCTTTTTCCCTGCTCACATGCACTTCCGCAGCCTCCAATTCACTCCAACCTCCTCTATCCAAAGACCCCAGCCATTGGAACTCTTTTCTAAAGCAACAAGCCAAGCTCAAAAACGACCGCTCCATCCTCGAGACATACGCATACATAGAATCTCTAGCCATCCCCCTTGCTGGCATTAAGCCCGCACTGCCGCTTGTCCTCAAGGCGTGCGCGCGGCTGCAGCACGTCGATATCGGAAAGAAGATCCACTCTGACATCAGCCGCTGTGACCAGCTGGCCGGCGACGTCCGGATCGCGACGGCGCTAGTTGATTTCTACTGCAAATGCGGGTCTTTTAACGATGCGCGCGTGGTGTTTGATGAAATGTCTAGAAGAGATTTGGTGTCTTGGAACGCCATGATTTGTGGGTGCGTAGGGAATTGCGGGTATGAGGATGCTGTTAAGCTTTTTTATAGAATGAGAGAGGAGGAGGGGTTGGAACCGAATTCCGTAACATTGGTGGGTCTCCTTACGGCTTGTGGTGAGTTGCTGAAGTATAGATTGGGGCAACAGATACATTGCTATTGTTTGAGACATGGGTTTCTGGAGTCGCAACCGCACATCGGAACCTGCTTGATAGGATTCTATTCGGGGTTTGGTTTGACGTACGCACGCAGCATCTTTGATTCGATGACAATGAGGAACACTGCGTGTTGGAACGCGATCATGTGCGAGTTTCTGGAAATTGGAGATGCTTCTGAAGCTTTGGATCTCTTCTCCCACATGCTGGAGGAACATGTTGCACCTGATTCAGTGACACTGATCGCCGTTTTACAGTCATGTGCAGAATCGGAAAATTTAGTACTTGGGAAACAAGTTCACCAATCAGCAATCAAAAATGGGTTTGCTTCGGACGACTTTGTCGGAAATGCATTGATTGATTTGTACGGGAAGTGTGGCGATCCGAGAGCATCATTTACCGTCTTTGAGAAAATGCTCACAAAGGATCTTGCATCTTGGAATGCCATGATATCAGCACATAAAAACTGCATGTTGTATGACAAGGCACTTGATTTGTTTAGGAGAATGAAGGTGGAAGATGTCGACGAAAACACGATCACTATTGCTGCAATATCATATGTTTGTGCCCAATCGGGTGACTTTGACAAAGGCAAACAATTACATGCCTATGCAATTAAAACCAGGAAAACAAATGATGTCGCTCTCGATAATGCGCTGCTAAGCATGTATGTAGAGTTTGATTGCATGGTATCTTCTCTTAAGATTTTTCACAGAATGGATAAATCAAATGTAGTATCATGGAACACAATTATTGCGGGATTACTCCAAAAGAAAATGACTCATGAAGCTTGGGACCTCTTTAAACAAATGGAACAAAGTATAACTCAACCTAACTCGCATACGATGGTCTCTCTTCTCGGTGGATGCAACGACACAATATTGTTCAATGTTGGCAAGTCAATTCATGCTTACGTAGTAAGACATAATCTTGATATCAACTCAGCATTGCGTACTGCTCTTAGTAAAATGTACATGGACTGTGGAGATGAATCTGCTGCTCTACATATATTTAGGAGCTCTAGTAGAGATCTGGTCTCGTGGAATTCTATGATGGCTTGTTATATTCATAATGGAAAGCCAAAGGAAGCTCTTTCACTTTTGTACTTAATGCAGTCGGAAAGCACACCGAATTTGGCTTCACTTATCAATGCTCTTTCTTCATGTGCACATATGGCACATCTAGCGCAAGGCAAATGCTTGCATGGATATATCGTTCGAAAGGAACTTGGTTTCTCTTCAGATATTCCGTTGGGAAATGCTCTTCTGACTATGTATGCGAAATGTGGAAGTTTAAGCAATGCCGAAAACGTATTCCAAAACCTTGCTGCGAAAGATATTATATCTTGGAATGCTATGATTGCTGCATATGGGATGCATGGCTGTGGAGATGATGCACTTCGCGTGTTTAATGAAATGCTTGCATGTGGTGTACGCCCTACTAGCGTGACATTTGTTTCTGCGTTATTTGCTTGTAGTCACTCTGGTTTGGTCGAAAAAGGAGTTCAGCTCTTCCAATCAATGAATAGTGATTATAACATAAAACCCAAAACTATTCATTATGCATGCTTGGTGGATCTCCTCGCACGTTCCGGTAACATCGATGAGGCTATTGATTTGGTAAATTCTCTACCTGTAAATCCAGACGCCAGTATATGGAGAGCTCTTTTGAGTTCTTGTAGAGTTTTGTCTAATATTGAGCTGGCGAGAGCAATTACTGAAAAGCTTATCGAGCTAGAACCACAAAATATTGGAAACTACATCCTCCCATCCAACATTTATGCTGCAGTAGGGAGTTGGGAAGATGTTCAGGAGTTAAGGGCGCGGATTGAGGAAATGGGATTGAAGAAAGATCCAGGAAACAGTTGGCTGTTTATTAGAGATGAGTTGCAGTCTTTTACTGCAGGGAACAAATTAAGTGGCGTATCTGATCATGTATAAATAAATTTGAACTGTGATTCGACACTTAAGTTGAAATTCTTCGTATGTATTGCGCAAGTTTGAAATTGTATAGAACGAAGAAAAATGACGTGCGTGTTTTAAGACAGTGATTCCTCCTTTGCCGGCCACAAATGATAGTGTACTGCCGAAAATTCAAGAAGGAATTGGCTTCCTCTCTTACGCAAAATTGCCCACCATTTCAGCATTTTCTAATGTTATTTTCACTCGATAAGATATCGATAGCAGATGAGAGGCAAACAAGAGGGCGAGACGACAGTGGCGGAGAAGTGGGGGCGAGGATGATGACAGATTAGATAGTGAGTTAGAATGGTTGGAAGCAAATGAGAGAGAGAGGAAGGAGCATTGGTGGAGGTGAGAAACAGGAAAATGAATATGAATGTCATTTGTAAGAAATTGTTGGTCATGAGGCTTCTTTGCGCATTTTTTTTTGCTTATACAAATATTTTTGACATATTGTAAAGTTTAGAAGTTTAGAGTAATATATGAGTTGACTTAAATGTTTAAAGAGATACTGGTCTCAATGTGAATGTCATATACATTAAAAACAAAAAGCATAATTTTTTTATTAATTTTTCATTTTTAAAATATTTGATAAGATACCAAAATTGAGAGTAAATATAAGTGGAATTTAAATATGGGTTAATTGGTCCCTAATAACAGTACTATAAAGATGAGGCTTAATCATATCCATTTTTATTTATTAATTTATTCCAAAATAGTAAAAAAAAATTTCAAAAAGGTTTAAAGAAAAAAAAATATCAACAATATTGCTATATCGATACAAAAAATTAAGAAAAGTAGAAATTTAAAAAAAATGCAGTCGATTTTAAAAAGATTTAAAGAAATAAAATATCAACAATATTGCTATCTAGGTACAATAAGTTTAAAAGAGGTACATAATTTTTCTTAAAAAAAATTGCACTAGCCTCGTGATTGATAATCATCCTACTTCACAGATAATAATAGTAAGGAAAAACGATGAAGAAGAAGAAAAGGGTCGAGTTAACCAATTCGACGACGTTCTCGACTTCGGATTGGAGTACCCACCTCTACCGATAGTCGGTCTGAACACGTGGCTCCCCTAAAGACCACCGTGAATCATCTGGGCCTATCCAAAGTCCAATAATAATCAATTACTAAATTTACATTAACTGGCGATTAAGTGGTCCCAACCAGTGTGTCAAAATCCCCTTTGTTCCAAATTGTTGGAACCACCTCCCGATTCCCGAACAGTCGAACCGATCGCCTTGCCGATCAAAACATGCCCCAAACGACTCTACCATTGTTCAAATGTGGACAAATAGTCCCTCGGGTCTTTTACAGCGACGTTCACATCATTCGGAGGTTACACATACAATTTAGCACCCGTAGAACTCCTCGATAGAAGAAACCATCTAAAAACATACAACTATGCAAAAAAGAGGTTTTATAGGTGTACCGTAAGTAACAGAAGGTGCACCGGTAGCTGTGGGGAAAACTGAGACAGAAACGATGTACCTCTGTCCAAGAACGTAAAATCAAACAGCCATTGCGTCGAAAAACCTTCCCGTTGACGAAAACCAACTTCCGTTGCGATTCGCTCGCTCCTGACGGCTACCCGGCGACCAACGGAACGACGAACGACAATCTGAGCCCTTACCGTCGCTTTGACCAAGATCGTGACGAAAACGGTTTAGCAAAATCGCTCGGCCACGAATGACAACGAAGACCAAAATCCGTCCATCTTGGGGCTCGACCAATCCGTTGGCGATGGCTCGGACCAAGCAGCACGACACCCGGCCAAGCGGCACGCACAGGTACACGGTTGGACAGCGCAAGCGCAAGGCGCTAAGCGACGCTACGCGCATGCGGACGGCAGCATACGTGCGCGCGGACAGGCAGCACGCGGGCGCAAGGCGGCGCGGCACTGGCCAACGCGGCATTGGCTAGCAAGGCATCGGGCGTGTCACGCCCCAGGGTCGAAACTGCGACCCGGGCTCGCCAACAGATCTGCCATCTGTACGGAAACTGCCGTACAGACGAAGCGTCTACCCTGCAAAAGATCTAATGCTACACAAGTATCAGAGATGAAAATAAAACTAGTAGCTAACAAAGATTACTGAATATAAGAATAAAAGTCAAAACCTAAATACAAGTCTCTCTACTATGAGAACAATATACAAAAATCCTCACTGTCCACTCAATATGTCCAGTACAAAAGTAGAATCATAAAGCTAACAGGGTACATCTACCTCTGACTCTCAATGCTGGTAAGGAACTAAACAGCCACGTCCTCACCTCCATCAGCTGTCTCCGCGCGAGCTAAGCCGGAACAGCAGCCTCAGGAAACCTGTCACCGCAGCGGGTGTGAGATCTACTGCAGAAGGTAGATCCCAGTGGGTACCGTCACCAATATCCACGGTATGCCCACTAAGTCTACTGGAGGCACAACAGATAGGTATGCAGATAGATAGATAGATAAAAGCTGAAATGAACTATAGCTATCATGTCTCAATAAACTATACTAATGATGAAATGTGCATACACTCGCTACTGCTAACATGCCTCAAGTATCATGCTCAAAGGAAAACTCATCTATGAACATGCTATAAAACCCACTCACACATATCACCCAATCCCAATGACTGTCCCTCTTTGGACCAGTTAAGCCTGCGCTCATCTACTGCCACTTGTGCCCAAACAGGGCTTGGTCTTACGTAGGGTGTCCCTCAAGGACTATCTCAGTAACCACATCGCAGCCTCGTCAGGCTCGGTATCATCATCACATCCGGAGCGTAGCTCGCGGGGAACGACCCCGCGAACTCAAGTATCTCACAACTGGCATAAAACCTCAGTCTCAGCAGGCTATAATCCACGATCAAACAGATCGGAACTCCATGCTCAACTAGCATAACTCAGTCGGAAAAGATCCACGACTCAAACAGGAAAAGCCCAAACACTCTCACAGCTATGTCGGAGAACCCTCAACGACTCAATCTGATAATGCACGACCCGTGGCTGAGTCGGGAAACCTCCACGACTCGATCTGCCAGAACCCCCAAAACTCTCAAAGCTAAGTGGGAGAACCATCTCCACCACTAAATCAGAACACGACCCATGATCTAGAGTAAACCAATCAGGGAAAAAATTCTCAATCTCTCAAATGGGAGGCCTGGAAATTCTGAACGACTGCCACCTACAACCCTATCAAACAAGAACAGGCTGCAGGCATAGCCGCCCATAGCTTCCGCCCCCGAACTGGAAAATGCTAAAACTCTCACATGACACTAGAAAGTCAACTCACAATGCTCTAAAAATCTACTCGGTCCCCCGGCACGAGTATACATGCACCACGAACTACCTGGTCCATTCATAATACTCTAAATATTTAAAAACCTTTTAAAATCTGAGTTTCACTTAAAACCGGTTACAAAATTATTATGAAGGTCCAGATAGTTCCCGAATCTCAAAAAAAAATGCCGTCTAGTGTCGAATGGTCTCTAGATCATGCAAAAAAAATATAACAGGGGCTCAGAAAAATAGTCTTATAATTTTCTAGGCAACTATCAGATTTAATAAGCATAAAACAGTTAAACTAACATGATCAACATGCTTACAGAAGCTTTAGAGGGCATTCCATACATTTCGGAAAAATTCCAACCCACCTGGAACGCATTCCGTAGGCAACGCTGAAGTTGGTGTAGTGCTGAAACCTCGAACTGATGAAGCTCCGAAAACCGCGCCGCGCGCGCGCACACTGCTGCGAACCTCGGAAAAAATCCCCGAAAGCGCATTCAATTTTCCTCGAGTCTTCCCAAGAATCCTGCGCGCAACCGGCACACTCACGGCCAAATCACAGTGCAACCAGGCTCAAGCACACTACAGTCAGCATCCTCGGCTCCGCGTAGTAACCCAACCAAAAAGGCCCAAATCTGCTCACAGCAAGTCCACCCCAACTTTAATAGCTTACACTTAAAAATACAAGCTCCAATGCATACAATAATTAATGTCCATAGCCCAATTAAGTTCACCTCATCACCAACAGTACACTTTAAACAATATCCACACATACAAAATCCCTTAATTCCACCCCTACACACTACCACACTCTCAAGTTCACCTCTCCTGTACACTCCACACACACTCACAGCAACTCCTCTGCACTCCCACAGCCAGCAAGCAGCACCAAGCCTAGCCACCCGGCTCCCTCGGCTCCGCGTGGCGAAAGCACTCCAATCCGGCCAAGTTGATCCAGAATTGCACTACCAAAAAGAGGGATAAAATCCCGAATTAGAAAGCACGGCCAACCCACGAAATCGCCGAAAAAAAACCACCCTCAGATCGACGAAACGCCGCGCGAAAAACTGCTTGCGCACGCGCCGCGGCGCGCCGCCAAGCCGCTGCCAGCACGGCTCCTGCGCACCGCAGCCAGCCGAGCGACGACGCAAGCCGCAGCCTGCCGCCAAGGTGGACGCCGCGCGGCGCACAACCCAGCCGCGCGGCGCAGGGCGCAGGGCCCAGCCGCGCGGCGCAGGGCGCACTGCGCGGCGCAAGGGCCAGCCGAGCAACGCCCTGCAGCGCTGCGCGCGCCCACGCGCGCCCACGCGCGGCCGCTGTGCGCAGCCCGCAGCACTGCGCGCGCCCGCCGCGCGCACCCTGCGCGCGGCCTGCAGCGCTGCGCGCGGCCCGCAGCGCGCGGCCTGCACCAGGGCGCAGCACCCTGGTGCCCCCGCGTTGCAGAGCGGTGCCCTAGCGCGCCGCCAGGCTGCGCAGCGCCCAGCTGCGTGCCTGCAGCAGCCTGGCGACTGCTGCGCGCGGCGCTCTTGCGCGCCCGCGTCGCAGTCACGCTGACCGCGCGCACGCCTTTGCGCGCGCGCGCGGCTCCCCTGGCTGCGACTCCCGCGCACCTCGGACCCACAGTCCGCCAACAAAGCACCAAAAACAAATAAATAAAATTAAAACCCAAATAAGCTCCAAACTCCCAAGAAAACTGTACAACTTACCTACCTTGCCGGCGCTCGACGCGCGCGCTCCACTGCTCCACTCGACTTCCAAGGCTACTAGCAGAGGGTCCACACTCACTCTTCTCTCATTTCCTTCTTTTCCCTATTTTTCCATCCTCTTCTTCCTTCTTTTCTCTCATTCTTCCATTCCTCTGCTTCACCCCCACTTCCTCTGTTTCACTTGGTTGAAAAAGACGATGAGGTGGCGATGTTAATTAAGGTGGCTAAATTAGAGGTTGAGGTGGTGGTGGGCAGCTGGAGTGAAGGGATTATATAATCCCTCAACTCAAAATATCTAATCTCACTTAAATCCACTTCTCATTCTTTTTCCGTCCTCATTTACTTGCTGCTTCAGAGACTAAATGCCATAATTAATTAAATTAATTAAATAATCTAAATTAGGCCAACTCCAACTCACTTTTTGCCCTCGGGGCCTCCACATCCGTCCGGAACCTCCCGAACTCTGCTGTAATCTGAAAACACACACGTCCAAAGCATTTTCTCCTCAAAAAGCTCAACCGTGGAGTCGAGGTGTTTATTCCAAAAACCGGCTCCAAAATTGTCAGTTCCAACTCACTTTTCGCCTTCGGATTCTCCGTGTCAGTCCGGAACCTCCCGAACCCTGCTGTAAACATAAAGTACACCTGTTCCAAGTAGTTTCAAATTTTCTGCACACCACTGTGGAGTCGGTGCTTTCCCAAACCAGTCCTCTAACGGCGCACAATGCCCGAAAAAACTCCGAATCACGCTGGGGCTTCCGCGTCAATCCGACTCAACCCGAACTCATCTGTAACCGCATATGGAACACGCTCGAGGCAATTTCCTCTCCACCACACCATCTCGCGAGGTCGGTGCGCCATCCGAAATCCCGGTATTCTACGGGGCGGCCCGAGCCACATGCGGTTGCTGCGTGGCCGAGCGGCGCGCGGTTGCTATGTGTCCGAGCAGCGCGCGGTTGCTTCGTGGCCAAGCGGCTGAGCGGCGGTGACGACGACGGCGGTGGTGATCGGGCGCCCGTAACCTTCAACAGGCGAAACCTTCTCTCGATTCCTCCAACTCCGACGGTGACGCTTCTGCTCCGATTCCGACAACGCACGGACGAGGAAGAAGACTAATCTTGGAAGAGGACGATTTTAGAGTTTTTCTCTTATGTTAAGAGAATCCCGAATCCTCATTATGTATTTATAAGGGATTCCGCCTAATTTGCGGAGCCCGGTTATCAAACTCGACCTGTTACTAAACGGGTTCCGCTCCGCTTTCCTTGAATACGTGCCAATGAACCGAAACGTCCTGTAACCCGCTTTCACGAATTCTGATGCACTAATACGCCTTAACGGGTATCGAAAATACCCAAAACCGTTTTTAGATCCGTTACCGTAAAAGTGCAATTCTGGGAGATCCGAGTGTCGGATTTAAGATCCGATCACATCGCCGTTCTCCGTTTGATGATGCCGACAGAGTGACAGCCTTTTCTTCTGAAGATCTTGTGGGTTATGTTAAATATGGATCTGAATAGGGAAAAAAATACCTAGAGGAGGGTGAATAGGTGTAAACAATAAACACACCAAAATCTTTGCGTAAAAATAACCCAATGCGGAAAAGTAAATAACACGCAGAGATTTTACGTAGAAAACTCCAATCCAGGAGTAAAAAACTACGGGACCGATCACACGGTGAAATCCACTAAGATTAAACACGTACAAGGTGATATAACGCACACACACGACTCAACCTTTACCGTATGCTCCAAGTAGATCTTCGCCGCTCGCTCCACAACGCGCCTCGAATCCACGATTTGCGTCCAACGCCGAATCCACAGCGTCCAACATCGAATCCACGGCGTCAACCGAATCCACGGTCTCCACCAAGTAGTACGTCTCGAATCCATGAACGCACCTCGTTTCGAATCCACGAAACGGTAGCACCACAAGGCCACGCGAATCCACGCACCGATTTTTGGCAAAATCATTATTTGTTGGTGGTGAAAATCCTCCGAATACTTAGATCAAAGATAGATCGGAAATACCATCTAAGTATTCATTGATTTGATTATACAAGAAATCTGAGTTTTGAAAACCTAGAATCAAATTAATCAATATAGATGAAGAAACATAGAATAGATCTAGTTTTTTCCTTTCTTCTCTATATGTGGATTTTTCTAAATTTTTTCGGTTTTCTCCGTTAATTTTTGAATTACCCTAAAAGATGAAATTAGGGTTTATTTATATGTTAGAAACTTTTGGAAGAGGATAAGAATCAAAAACTACCTTATCTGGAATTTTTCGGGTCGACGATCCGGACTGGAATAAGTTGGGTCCGGACTGTCGTCATTAAACAGAACTTTTCCAGAAAAATATGTTCAGGGTTCGTACTGAAATGTGGGCAGTCCGGACTGTTCATGCGATTTCTGCAGAATCCATGTTCGGGGTCCGGACTGAAACAGGGGAGGTCCGGACTGAAATTCCGCATGAACTAAACTATGTTCGGGGTCCGGACTGGAATGCCCTGATCTGGATCCTGAACATATAACATGTCCAATTTTTGATTTTTATGCAATTAAAAATCCATCCAAGTGTTTCTACACTATAAGAAGTATTCGGATCACCAAAATTATTTAGTTAAACGTACCTGATCTTTTTGAATTCTTCTTTCTTGAGATTGAGGTATATGATCCAAACATCTTCATCTTCAATCTTCAAGTCTTAAACACTTTCACGAAATACGCCAACACAAATTCCTTAACAATCTTCCCATTTGGCGGTTTCGTGACAAAACAAAATTCACTCAAAGAAATTCAAAAAGATATTTTTGTTGTTATCACCATACAACAAAAATTTACAATTATGATCCAAATAAAATACAAAAGACAAACTCCTAAAACAAACTCTAGACTTAGACGTTTGTACTCTCTGCAAAAAAAATAATTCTTGACAAAAGAAATCGTTAGATACCTCAAGAATTTCAAAAATTAATTAAAGAGATAGAGTTTATACTCACCATGACATTTTCAAAATCAGATATGTATTGAGATAAGCAATACAAGCAATTCACATATCATCTAAGCATTAAATTCTAAATGTCATAAGTATGTTAGTCATCAAACAACTTGTTAGTAATATTACATGTCCAAATAGTTAATCGAATAGTTAGTCGGGGCATGCATTACTACTTACCTTTCTTACCTTCAAAGTTCAAGGCTTCCCAAGTTTAAAGATCCCAAAGTTGTTTGAAACACATTGTCCAAAGTTCTCACAAACACATTGAAATTGTCCTTATATCTCTCTCTCCCCCTTTTTGTCACTGAAGCTAGCCAAAATTACAAAAATTAAGGGAGTCAATGTTCAAAAATTGTAAGAACTAAAACTAAAAACCTGTAAAACAGAAAGATGATTAGAACAACACAAGGTAAGATATCAGTCGGAATCCTCGGAGCTGCTGCAACCAAGCTTTTGAAAAATCTTTTTGACCAACTTGGCCAGAGATTTGTGTTTCTTCTTCAATTCTCCTATGTCTGAAGTCATCTTCACGAATTCATTAGACATTCGCTCTTGCTCCGATGAGAATCGTTGTTGTTCTTTGTAGATCGATGTGACAGAGGCATCATCCTCTGAAGTTGAAGTTGTTGCTGCTGCTGGTGGTGCTGAAGCTGATGCAATGGGTCTCTTGCTCCTTGGCGGTGTTGGGCTTTCATCCGGTTTGGTCGAGAGTGACTTCACAATGGTAGAGTCATTGATGGTTCCCAAGCTGTGCATGTACGCCGATGATGCAGTATCGACATTGAATTTCTTAAAGATGCGCATGATTATCATTGGGAATGGTAGTCGCTCCGTTGAATGTGCATTCTCCACATATCTCGCCATCCGCGACCAAATCAAATAAGGTATATTGAAGTTCGATCCCAAGGCAGCAGTAGGGTTCCCAAGAAGATAGAGAAATAACATTCTATCCCATCGAAGAACTTTAGTTTGAATGTTTGGTAGAATGTTGTAGCAAACTATAAAGTTCATATATTGGTACTCAGGTCGAAGTTCTTTTGAGAGAACAGAATTTTCCGCCGACCGAGTATCAGGTAGACAGATTCCATCAACAACCGTTCTCCAGGTTGTGTTAGTCATTACGTGCCCTTTCAAGTAATGAATCACATCAATTCGGGCATTCATTCCTAACACCTCTCCAATTACTTGAGGCGTTATTTTCAGTTTCACATTTCGGACCGTTGTGTGAAATTCTTTGGGTCCGTCCTCCTGATCTTGAAGATTTGTAGCACATTGATAAAATATCCTCACAAGGTGAAGACAGTATCCAGATGTCTCCGGGAAATTGCAGATGGGAGCAAGTCCTGTTTGATCAAAAAGTGTTCTAAACACTTTTGAACGATCCTTGAGTGCTTTGACATTTACATGTCGCTCACCAATGCATTCCCTCTTCTCAAAGTCTTTGATCCTTTCGCTGTCGATTTGAACTATGTTCTCTGGAGGTCGCTCATTGATTTCTATCCCTCGTACTCTACCTTTCATTGTAGCAACAGTCTTTCGTTTCATAGACAAGAGTTTTACAGGAGCTTTTCCTTTCTCGGCAGCAGTAGGCGGTGTCTTCGCCTTTGAAGTTGCAGGTGCTTTTTTCTTCTCTGCCGCTGCAGCCAATGCTGTTGTTTCTTCCAAGATCTTGTCCCAATCCTCGGATTCCATATTTGAGTCATCCACAGGGACATACTCCCATTCCTCTTAAGTTTTCTTCGCTCTTTTTAGCTTATCCGTTGCCCGTGTTCCTACCATGGCTGCAATGAGCATTAGTATCCATCCGAAAATCATTTTTGCTGGTGCGTTTGAAAACTAAGATCCTGTGAACAAGAACTCAAGAACGCGAAAAATTGTTTAATTTTCAAAAATTTGAAAAATTGTACCCAAACAATCATCATCGTGCATGGAGATTAGGAATCAAGTTAGTTTTGCAAAACGAATTTTAAAAATAGATCAATTCCATGATTTTCAAAAATTCTCATAATATGCCCTAAAACCGAATTTTTAGAAATCGAAACTCAAAAATCCGTTAATCAAGAAAATACAAGGCATACAAACAAAACTAATCTATCCAGAGTTCTTATTTCAAAAGAAAGTTGACCAAAAACCGTTCAAAATTGAATTAGAGGCATGAATTTCATTCACGTTTTGAAGAACATAGCAAAAACAGTAAAAAATTCTAGTTTTGATCAAAGAAATTTACTTGAAATCGAAAGAACTTGAGTTAGGAAGAGTCCAAATATGTTGGATTCTAGAGAGAGAAGCACTGGGATGTTAGAAACAAAGTTTAGAAAAGAATAGAATTCAAATAGCCCTTCGTTTCTATTAAAACCTAGTCGCGGTCCGGATCAGATCGAGAATCCAGTCCGGATCGGCCTTTCGCAAGAAAATCCCTCGTTCGGGATCCGGATCGGATTCTTCCAGTCCGGATCGGCTTCAACTTTTTCTTTAGAAAAATTTGCAAAAATTTCAGAAAATTTAGAAAAAGTATGTAAGCAATTTTTGTATATCAACTTTAAACAAAAATCATCGTTTCATGTCAAAAGAAATAGATTATGCTAAATCTATCAATAATATCCAAGTAATGAAACGAAAATTTATAAAAATTAAATCCTTTAAAGTTGAACAAGTTCAAAACATCAATCACGATCTAATGAGTAATGCGTTTATCAAATCATCAATTTAGTAAAGAAAATGAAGCACAAAGATCGATAGATGTTTGAAATTCTAAATAAGTTAGATAATGTATCTAGTCAATTTATTGTAGGGAGCGGCTCTTTGAGCATCTTTCAATAAAAATCCCACCTTATACCAACCTTAGAATTTGACAGAGTTAAGTATTCCAAAAAGCATTTTATCTAATCAACAAGAAAAACCATGCTCGGTAACCATGTGGTAGCTGCACACAGTACTCGGGCAACCGAGGTGGTAGCTCTTTCCTCCATGTGGTGGTAGTTTTCACACTCCACTTAAGGATGTAACTCTTTCCACATCTTTTGAGCATGAAACTTTAATAATTAAACTCCCCCTCAATTGGCTATCAATTATTTAAGATATGAAGTTGTAGTGGCCCTAATTCCCATGCAGCGTTCTTCTGATGAATCCACTGTTAGAGCACCTAGTGTTGGTGTATCTGGCCCATGGTGCATCAATGGGATGCCACAGATGGACCCTGTGTGTTATTATGAGCTGTGTAGGCCTTCGGCTGAGTTTGCCGAAATTTCGGAAAAGAATTAGGCCCAACAGAGGTCGGAAATGGATTCAGCACGGAAAAACGCTTGAAAACGGCTATTTGCTTGTTTGTTTCTGAGTCCGGATGCCCAAAAACGGACTCCCGGAAGTTTTTAGTGGAAAATGGTGCATGGGAGGGGCCGTAGACCGCCGGGATGCCACGTGGCGGCCTGTCATTGGCCGGTTCAGGATGCGCGGTCCACAGAGCTGCGCGGCGGGGTGCACAGACCCGGCGCATGGACACGTGGCACCGCCTGATTGGCGGGCGCAAGGCGCGCGGTCTACCGGGTGAGCGCGGCGGTGCATGGACCAAGGCGGAGGCACGTGGCAGCCTCCGGTTGGTCGGTGCACGCGGCGCGGTCCACGGAATTCCAAAGTGGAATGCGTGGACCGGGTGTAGGGGACACGTGTCACCCTCTGATTCGCGGGTGCACCGTGCGCGGTGCACGGAGCCGGGGCCGGTACCTCGGGGCGCGTGCGCACGACGGGGCCATGCCGCGCGCCCGGCGCGGCCGCCGACCGGCCAGCGGGTCAACCGGGTGGACACGCGTCGCCCGCTGGTTGGCGGGCGCCTACCGCCTCACTGTGAGCCTGGGGGTGGCCCGAACAGCTGTTTGCTGTTCGGCGGGCCACGTGGCGGCACCTGGTGGATTCGGGCGTGAACAATGTTGGGCCGGCCCAACACTGTAGCCGCCCGAAAGTACCGGGCGCCCGAAAGTACCGGGCGCCCGAAAGTTGGGCCCGAAAGCCCATTGACTTGTCTTTTTGGGCTGATTTCGGGTGAGGCCTATAAATAGGCCCCTTGGGGCTCGTTTTTGAGGCTTTTCCCGAGAGCTTTAGCCCTTGAGCCCTTCACCAATTTTCTTTCTCTCCCTCTTGTGCATCTTTTGGCGAAGGTTCAGAATTTTTGGAGGCCGCGACGACGGCGACTTCTGCATCGGGGTGCGGAGCGACGATCTACTGTTGGAGGCCCATTTTCGTCGCAGTTTAGTCTGGGAGGTCTACCGGGCTACCCCGACGTTATTTTTGGACGATTTCTGCGGTGACAGTTTCGTAAGAGGTAAATCTACATTTTCCGTGTTGGACACTTTTTCTGGATCCGAGCTTTTCTTGGGGTTGTGGGTACATTTTTAACCCCCTTTGCGACTGTTGGTTGATTTGGACAGCACCTACTTGTCGGATTTTTATCTCCTCATCTGGACATTGGAATTCGATGTTTGAGGACTCTATCGACATCTACTCTTCGCGAGGATCGCCGTCATATTTTTATTGGAATTTTTGGAGGAATTTTTTCAGGTGAAAATTTCGTGTTAAGGGGACTGTTCACCACAGATTTTGGGATTGTGGAATTTGTGTGGATTAAAGTGTAATTTTGGTGTATGTTTGTACCCAGGAGGTTGTGAGCACTTCTACCGTGTTGTTGGCTTGGTGGGATCTGTGATTTGACTGTTTTGGGCTTTCTCAGCTGTACGATTCCGGGCAGTTAGCACTTTCAGGTGGGTGACCTTGCTTCCAAGAACTCTGGACTGTGTACTAATTCTATGTGTGTAGGATCATGCATGTTAGAAATTGGAGTATTAGCATGTGTAAAACTGTATGTTGTATCTTGTATATCAGTTGATGAATCTTTTAATTCCTACTCTATGTTAAGTAGTGAAATCTTGGAACTTGACCTAGCACCCCTGTCATATGTGTCATGTTCAGCCAGTCTGTAGAAAACTCCAACTTGGGCTAGGTTTTTACTGCTCTAGACATTCCACATCACGATACTTCATTTCACTATGGACTTAGCTTTTCCTCGCCCGAGTTGTGGGCCGAGAGGTCGGGTGGTTGTGGGATGCATTTGCACTCGTGTCTGGGGACCGAGTGGAGTTGATAGCAGTCGGTAGATCTGATTTCTTTGGGAGAGTGATAGTGATGATAGATCTGGGTTCTTGGAAACTGTCAGAGTGACAGTGAGTCTCAGCTGTGTAGATTCCAGCTAGTGAGTGAGTTAGTGATTTGTTTGTTAGCCGATCTTGTTGATCGAGGATTTGGATCATAGCCTGCATGAGCCACATTTGAGCTTTACAGAGATACTTGTTATGGGTTACTTTGACTCGAGCGGGTCGCTCCCCTCGAGTGCCACTCCGGAGTAGGCGAGACCGGGTTGTTGTACCGGCGTGAGTTTGAGATGTTCTTTCGCGGCTTGTTGTTGCATTTGTCCCTCTGGCTGTGCTTTTGTTGGCAGCCATGGACGCCCTACGTAAGTCCGCTCCTCCGGGACGTAACGGCAGTAGATTGGCGCAGGTTTGACTGGACCCGATGAGGCAGTCAGTTGTGATTGGGTGATCAGGGAGGAGAGTTATTTGGGGCATCATGTTCTTTCTGTTCCACTGTTGAGCATCTAGATAGAGGCATAGTAGCTGTAGAGTTATTTTTCCCAGCTTTCCTTACAGCACTGCATATGTTACTTTATGCCTCTGGTAGACTTAGTGGGCAGACCGTCGGGCTTGTTGGCGGCACCCACTGAGAACTACTGTGGGATGTAGTTCTCACACCCGTCGTGGTGTCTTCTCCCCAGGGACTTCTGCTCCGGTTCCTGCAGCTCCTGTTGCTGATCCAGCTCCTTCAGACCGAGGTAAGGGAGTCGCGAGATAGATCCCCTCCTGTCATCTTCAGTGTGTGAGTAGATGTACCCCAGTACTATTTTGGTGTGTGTTATGTCGAGTGACTTTTGTAGTGAGGTTTCGAGTTGTACCTTTCTTTCCTGCTTTTCTGAAAGACTCTTGTGTTCTGGTGAGGTTGGTCTGTATATTTGTGAGTTGTAGTTTTATTTTATGTATTTTATTCCAGCTTTTCTCTTTCAGCTCTGATATCTGCTAGTGTAGATGTTTCTTTGCAGGTTAGTCGCTACGCCTATACGGGGCTTCCCGTATGGGCGGCGGATCTGTTGGCGAGCCGGGGCACAGTATCGCCCCGGGGCGTGACAGAAGTATTCAACCATAAATTGATCGCGTGTTCATACTTGACTCAATTATCAAATAAGATAAAAACTATACCAAGAGATCATTTGAGAGAGAAATTGACTTTGATCAATTAAAGATGAACTAATTGATATAAATGATCATTGCATCAAATGAATTATCATGATATCCAAATCATAATAAATTTCTTAAAATATGAAAGGATGCAATTAAAGTCAATTACATATGCTCAGTTAATGTTCTATGTACAAGCATAGATAAAGAATAAAAACACAAAGCAAAACCTAACCTAAGCAATGGTTTCAAAAAGTGTTATTTCAAATAAAGCATTCCAAGTGTTTTACGCAAATGAATAAACCGTTTTTGATCCAAAGGTTTTGTTAAAATATCGGCTAATTGATCTTCAATTGAAACATAAGAAATTTGAAGAATACTTGATTCAACTAGCTCTCTTAGAAAATGATATCTAAGTTCAATGTGTTTTGTTCTTGAGTGCAACACAGGGTTTTTAGAAATATTTATAGCACTAGTGTTGTCACAAAAAATAGTTACCGAAGTCGCAGGAATTCGGAAGTCGCTCAAAACGCTTTTCATCCATATCAATTGTGTCGAACAACTTCCTGCTGAAATGTACTCTGCTTCGGCTGTCGAGAGTGCAATGCAATTTTACTTTTTACTATGCTATGCGACAAGACAATGGCCAAGGTAAAAACATGCACCACTCGTGCTTTTCCGATCATCCACTGATCCAGCCCAATCGGCATCTGAGTATCCTATTATGTCGAGAGTTGTGCCCATAGGATACCAAATTCTGAAATTTAACGTTCCTTTGACGTACCGGATGATCCTTTTCACCGCTTTCAGGTGAACTTCCTTCGGTGCAGATTGATATCTCGTGCAAATCCCAACACTGAAGGATATATCCGGGCGACTAGCCGTGAGATAGAGTAGACTTCCAATCATGCTGCGATACAGCTTTTCGTCTACACTTTCACCGAGAGATTCACTTCCTAATCCCTTGTTGCCAGTTCCCATTGGAGTCGGAAAGTCTTTAGAATTTTCTAATCCGAATTTCTTGACCAACTTCTTTGCAAACTTGGATTGACACAGATGAATGCCATCTTCAGTTTGCTTGACTTGCAATCCAAGAAAATATGTTAGCTCGCCCATCATAGACATCTCAAATTCGCTTTCCATTGTCTCGGCGAATTTTGAAGCATCATTGTTCCTTGTTGCACCGAATACAATGTCATCGACATAGATTTGTGCCACAATGAAGTTATCCTGAAAGTGCTTCACAAAGAGTGTCCGATCTGCTCCCCCTCGAGTGTAGCCCTTTTCCAAAAGGTGCTTTGTCAACCTTTCGTACCATGCTCGCGGTGCTTGTTTTAGACCGTAAGGAGCCTTTTTCAGTCGAAACACATGGTTAGGTAGTTTATGATCAATGAAACCTTTCGGTTGAGCCACATAAACTTCCTTATTTAGAAAACCATTTAAAAAAGCTCTCTTAACGTCCATTTGAAAAAGTTTAATTTTAAAATGACAAGCAATTGCGAAAAGCATACGAATTGACTCGAGACGAGCTACCGGGGCGAACGTCTCATCAAAGTCTATACCTTCAACTTGTGAATAGCCCTGAGCAACTAGGCGTGCTTTGTTCCGAATGACAGTACCATCTTCGTTTTTCTTGTTCTTGAAAATCCACTTTGTACCAATTATGTTGTGTTGCTTCGGAGGCTTCGTTAGTTCCCAGACTTTGTTAGAAATTCTAGATAGTTCCTTAAAGTTAATGTGACCTAGTCTTTCATGCCAAAGAGTTTCATTATCAAGTGACACTAGGTTACAATGTTCAGAAATTTTGTTATGAACTACATAGCAATTGTTTTCAGACCTAACCCCTTTCAAAAAGAATAAATGGTCCTTATCAGTTACAATACATTCAGCAGAAGAAAAATTAACTGAAAAGCCATTATCGCACAATTGACTAATGCTAATGAGGTTAGTCTTAAGACCTTCAACAAATAAAACATTATTCAAAACTGGGCCTTCTGGAATAGTGATTGTCCCTTTTCCAACAATTTTTGAAGAACGACCGTCTCCGAAAACTACAAGTCCTCCGGATGTTTTCTCTAAAGTTTGAAAACAATTTTTGTCACCGGTCATGTGACGGGAACATTGTCACGCCCCGAGTTCAAAAACCAGTGTATAAATTTTTTTTTTTTTTTTTTTTAATCAGAGTTGCAAAAACAGCCAGGGCAATGACAGACCGCCACATATATAGAAGAGTCCCAATCCCCTTTGGAATTGAGCCTTTTCTATATATGCACGGCTAGCTTAGCAACAACATCAGAGTACTAACTACGTACTACAATTAATATTACAAGAAAACCTTACAACTATCTTTACAAATATACAACTGAAATACAAAATCCTTTCTCTCAAACATCTATTACATAACTTTTCGGCTGTCCAGGGTCAACCTCTATATCGATACCTCGCCAATACGTCCCGACATCCCAACACCCGCTTGACCTGAAAAACAGTCACCCGAGGGTGTGAGACACACCGGAGTGTATCCCAGTGGGCACGACGAGCCGAGAAATAGCAGATCGTACCTACTGGTATACAATACTAGAGGATAGTAATAATCACATTAGGTAAGCATGATTATGAAGCGAATGAATAATCAACAGGCATATGTATAATCATGACAGGAATATAATGAACCGAGCATGCTGAATAACTGTATAGACAGGCATCAAACAATGAATATGCTGACAACATAATCAGGAATCATGAGATAAGACCAAAGCAGTCTAAAAGCAACATATGCATCAAATAGAGGATATATCAAATTATCCAATCACAAGCCACCATATTGGTTCCACAAACCTCAGGCGAATTTGCGCAGCTGGCACCAGCGGATTGACATTCCCTTCACAAAGGGTCACGGGTTGCCACTGCTAACCACTTTACCGGTAAAGAACACCGTGACGGTGGCCAAACCGTCGGTGTGCGCGACTGAAAGCTGGCTCGACGGCGATCATAATGCTGATGCTCAAACCATGGTCCACTGACCGGGTAATCGGCAATAAGCCGGAAAATCCCCACTGGGATGCAATCAACTGAATCTCAACTTTCATGCAGGAATGATCAGCAACTAATCAACTCAATCTCAACTCATATGCAAGATCAAAGGCAAATCTCAACTCAATATAAGATCAACAGCAAATCTCAACTCAATCATACAGACCAACCAAACATACAAAACTAAACACATATTTTTGCGGAAACTAGTTAATTTGAAAACAGGTTTTAGGCCCAAACTTCGAAGAGCAATGCCTTTGTCCTATCAAACAAGAACAGAGTCAGGCGACCCTACGACGTTCAGTAAAACATTAGTTGATTAAAATTATGTGTTCAGCAGTGTAATATTTGATCAACAGAAAAGCAAGCTCAACACAATCCAATCAAGGATGCAATATCAGAATCAACTGAGTCTCAACTCATATGCAAGAATAAGCAGCAACTAAATATCATGGATCAGATATAATCAGGATGTACTGATAATCAGGTATATAACCTAGCAAATGACCAATCAGGCATGGCAATGTCCAGAATAATGATATGAAATACTGGAAGCACTATGTAAAGCAACAGATAATTGATAAAAGTTATAACTCAGGCATGAAGCAGTATAAACTGAATCAAAAGGAAGGCAGGCTCAAAGTAATAGTTAAGCTACCAAAAACAGGGGTCCAACCAATACCGTACACAGAGGGCCGAAATGATAAAGCCCGGACCGAAGATAAACCCACCTGTCAAATCGCAGGCGACAAGACTGAATCGACTGTATGCTCAGAACCAGATGCAAACTGGACAGACCTGAATCAAACATATTGATCAACCTCGAATTCACTAATCACAACTTAAACCCCAGATCCATTTTAAAACCTCTAATTATTTAACTAATAGTGTCATTTGAGCACTGTTTTCGCTCGTTCTTTCAACTGGAAACTCATTTTAACAAACCGTCACTTCCAGCAGGTGACTTTTAACTTGCTGAACACCGTGCTCACACATTTGTGGCAGCACGCATCCCGAGGAAAACTTCGGGCCATAATATACACTTCTAACATAGCCATTTTGCATTTTTGTTTCTCCGGATCATCGAAACCTAAATCTAACGCGAGCATCGCGTCCAGTGACCCAAAATTAGCCAAGAATACACTGTCGCGGCTTTGCAAACAGCCCGGAACATTGTTTTGTTCAAATATTACTCTTATAGGTAAGTTTTACTACAACTTTTAATCTAATCTTCAAACATTAAAACTTTGTATATAAAAGTTTCTCTGGACAGTGCCAGGGCACTAGGGCTCACCTTCTTTGTAGCCCAGAATTGCTGGTTTAACCAGAACCAAACCCTTGCTCTCTAACAATGTGCATAATGCTCCAAACATCAATCCACTCAGATCCTGTTTGATCTGAAGTGAGCATCAAGCTCAGGGGGTTATTTGGAGCATCTTTCATATTTACATAAAAGCTTGAATCCATATCCTTCTTCTTTTAGGAATTTTCACAAACAGGTGGTGTGCACAAGACACACACACACACACAAGCCATTTGTGAGTTGGTTCTCTGCAACCGCAGCATCTGGGGGCTTCCCACTTGGAAGGAATTGCTCTACAGAGCTTAGGCATTGTTTCCAGCAACTTGGATTCAAACCAGCACCCCCGGATCGTCGGAGCTCAAGGTTGAAGATGACACCTTTTGCATTGAAAATTGTGACCATCCAACCGAGGGTTCTGGGGCTCAACTAATGGCACCAACAGGTGCACCTCATCTCCCTGATGCTTTCCACACCCAAGCCTGGTCGACGGGGTGAGGCGGTGCAGGCGGGGCTCCAAGCTCCATTTCGAGCTTCAAGCCTCTAATGGCGGAATTTAACAGAGCCCATAAGAAGTCTTCCAACTTATATGGAAGCTTCCTTAAGTCCATACAATGCTTCCTGACACCTCCTCCCCGGCCGGAGATGGCCAGAACGCCGGCGGCCGCAAATCTTCCATTCTCGGGTTTATCCATGGCCGACCCTCATTCGGGCTGCATGGGAACCATGCAAAGGCATGGTTGGGATCCTCTTGGTCCCAACAACACTTCTGGGTAGGTGGACGGCGTCGGGGAAGCCCGCCGGTGCCGGAGCAAGAAGCTCGGCCAAGGTGCAATAACTTCAAAAGCTAGGGCATCCAATATCTCTTGAATTACTAAGCCATATTTATTAAAACTTTGCAGAATTATTAGAAATCTTCTACAGTCCCTACATGCCAATTTTTAGCTTGTTTGGTTCATTATGTGCATAGTTATCTCAAGGTGAAGTTTTATTAGGCTTTCGGCCATAGTTGGCCCCCGCCGGCCATGCGCTTTGCATGGGGAGCTCTGGCTTTGCAGGGAGCATGACAAGGACCTAATAATTCTACTGCTAGGGGTCCCGGGTCCAAACAACCTTTGGTTTGAGAGAGCTTACCTTGGCCGGAGTCGATGGAGAGAG
The DNA here is from genome assembly GCA_029204045.2 of Tillandsia leiboldiana. Lineage (NCBI taxonomy): Eukaryota > Viridiplantae > Streptophyta > Magnoliopsida > Poales > Bromeliaceae > Tillandsia > Tillandsia leiboldiana. Next base: position 44,092,727 of record CM055065.1, read on the forward strand.
GATGAAGCCGGTTTCACTCCTCCTCCTCTGCGCGGCCACGGCCACCACCAAGGTGCTCTTCCAGTCACGAGGGAACACCTAGGGCACTCAGAAACTCTTTTGGGTGAAGTTGGTTCCAACCTTCTTCACTCTCTCTCTTTCCCGAGTTCACCACCCATGGAGTTTGTTCCCTCGGCCAACCTTAGTAACCCGAGCACTCTCTGGAGGATTCCTAAGGGATGTTGATGCTTCAGATGCCCCCAAGACTCCTCGTGAATGGATCAAGAATACCAAGGGACAACTTCACTTAATTCAAAGATTCCTTTGCAAAATTTCTTCAAACCTTGTTCACACCAAACCCTAGGCTCCGAGCTTTTCACAGTAGGTGCAAAATGCACCCAACACCCTAAGGAATTAAGCCCCTAACATTTTAACACATAAAATATTAAGTTTCATACAATTTAGTCCATTTTTAGGTGCTTTTCACGCATTTCGAGAAAATCCGCTCGCCGTTTTGCGAAACGGACTTCTCCACGACGTCCGGCTCGTCGAGAACTGTCAAGTAGCGTATTTGTTTGGTTTGTTTGACGCTCAGATAAAAACTTGTTCCATAAAAACTGTCAAATTTCACAGTTTTCACGCTTCTCGAGATTCCAGAGTCGTCAAACAAAATTTTCGACTGCGCCATTGCGTTCAGAATGTCGAAAATAGCTAGAATCCATTACTCATACCCTTATGTTATCTTTTAAATCAGTGAATCGGCCTTTAGTGACCTAAGGGGACTAAAAATTGAGGGTTTACTGTAGATGAACAGTGTTTAACTTAAGTCACTGCGCGCAGAGGTACTGTTCCATTGGTCGCAGCCCTTTGTCCTCTTCTTCTTTGAATTCTGGAAGATCCGACCGTCAGATCGAAAAGTGCTGAATATGAAACTTGCTCAATTCGACGAGACGATCGCAACGGTCAATTCGGATTTCCAAGATCATTTCCGGATTGGAAATTAGCCTTTTTGCCTCGTAATTCGTGCAACTTGCACACCGCCAATTGATCAATTAGATCAACCAAGGCCTTTTGAATCTAACCTCGGGCTAAAAATCATCTTTTATTTTGTTTATTAAAAATAAAATATCCAGATTACTACATCACTCCCACCTTACAAGAAGTTTCGTCCCCGAAACTTAATACAACTTAAAACGCGGGTAAGTCTCTAATAGGTTCATAATAGTGACCACTAGTCACAAGGTTTCAACAACGCCAAGGCTGCTATTTTAGACCCAATCTTATACATCCCATCACAGGGCAGAGTATTTCCTCAGTTCTTTCGACAGTACGTTGTCTGCAGCCAACGTGCTTACCAAAAGAAAAGCGAAATACCACAGATCTATCGCCAACAACTAGTTGGAGACACAACTCACATCTGAAGATACATCACATACCTTCCTTCACAGTCTCTTTGCCGATGATATACCCTCTACCAAAGGTCACTACCATCACGTGGTCAGGAATGCCACTTTGTCTATTCACAAGAAACTGGAATCATATTTCAACGTTTTCCAACTCCTTATTAAATCCGACGCATAGGCACAAATGTGAATTCAACCCAAATCAGGATTACCATCGGGCAGCCCCCCCCGACTAATGCCAGTTCCGCGCCTGCCAACAACACCACGCCTAGTGCGAGCCATAACTGCAATACCATGGATGGATTTCAGTTTAACCGACCCACAACTTTTGTTTTTAACTTCAAGACTTAGAACACTACCCATCGCTCTTTCGTAGACACAAGCCATCCTAGGGTTCGTTCCTAGCCAAATCTAGGCATCGTATCCCTATTGCTCTGATACCATCTAATCTGTCACGCCCCGAGTTAAAAAACCAGTGTATAAATTTTTTTTTTTTTTTTTTTTAATCAGAGTTGCAAAAACAGCCAGGGCAATGACAGACCACCACATATATAGAAGAGTCCCAATCCCCTTTGGAATTGAGCCTTTTCTATATATGCACGGCTAGCTTAGCAACAGCATCAGAGTACTAACTACGTACTACAATTAATATTACAAGAAAACCTTACAACTATCTTTACAAATATACAACTGAAATACAAAATCCTTTCTCTCAAACATCTATTACATAACTTTTCGGCTGTCCAGGGTCAACCTCTATATCGATACCTCGCCAATACGTCCCGACATCCCAACACCCGCTTGACCTGAAAAACAGTCACCCGAGGGTGTGAGACAGGCACGACGAGCCGAGAAATAGCAGATCGTACCTACTGGTATACAATACTAGAGGATAGTAATAATCACATTAGGTAAGCATGATTATGAAGCGAATGAATAATCAACAGGCATATGTATAATCATGACAGGAATATAATGAACCGAGCATGCTGAATAACTGTATAGACAGGCATCAAACAATGAATATGCTGACAACAGAATCAGGAATCATGAGATAAGACCAAAGCAGTCTAAAAGCAAAATATGCATCAAATAGAGGATATATCAAATTATTCAATCACAAGCCACCATATTGGTTCCACAAACCTCAGGCGAATTTGCCCAGCTGGCACCAGCGGATTGACATTCCCTTCACAAAGGGTCACGGGTTGCCACTGCTAACCACTTTACCGGTAAAGAACACCGTGACGGTGGCCAAACCGTCGGTGTGCGCGACTGAAAGCTGGCTCGACGGCGATCATAATGCTGATGCTCAAACCATGGTCCACTGACCGGGTAATCGGCAATAAGCTGGAAAATCCCCACTGGGATGCAATCAACTGAATCTCAACTTTCATGCAGGAATGATCAGCAACTAATCAACTCAATCTCAACTCATATGCAAGATCAAAGGCAAATCTCAACTCAACATAAGATCAACAGCAAATCTCAACTCAATCATACAGACCAACCAAACATACAAAACTAAACACATATTTTTGCGGAAACTAGTTAATTTGAAAACAGGTTTTAGGCCCAAACTTCGAAGAGCAATGCCTTTGTCCTATCAAACAAGAACAGACTCAGGCGACCCTACGACGTTCAGTAAAACATTAGTTGATTAAAATTATGTGTTCAGCAGTGTAATATTTGATCAACAGAAAAGCAAGCTCAACACAATCCAATCAAGGATGCAATATCAGAATCAACTGAGTCTCAACTCATATGCAAGAATAAGCAGCAACTAAATATCATGGATCAGATATAATCAGGATGTACTGATAATCAGGTATATAACCTAGCAAATGACCAATCAGGCATGGCAATGTCCAGAATAATGATATGAAATACTGGAAGCACTATGTAAAGCAACAGATAACTGATAAAAGTTATAACTCAGGCATGAAGCAGTATAAACTGAATCAAAAGGAAGGCAGGCTCAAAGTAATAGTTAAGCTACCAAAAACAGGGGTCCAACCAATACCGTACACAGAGGGCCGAAATGATAAAGCCCGGACCGAAGATAAACCCACCTGTCAAATCGCAGGCGACAAGACTGAATCGACTGTATGCTCAGAACCAGATGCAAACTGGACAGACCTGAATCAAACATATTGATCAACCTCGAATTCACTAATCACACCTTAAACCCCAGATCCATTTTAAAACCTCTAATTATTTAACTAATAGTGTCATTTGAGCACTGTTTTCGCTCGTTCTTTCAACTGGAAACTCATTTTAACAAACCGTCACTTCCAGCAGGTGACTTTTAACTTGCTGAACACCGTGCTCACACATTTGTGGCAGCACGCATCCCGAGGAAAACTTCGGGCCATAATATACACTTCTAACATAGCCATTTTGCATTTTTGTTTCTCCGGATCATCGAAACCTAAATCTAACGCGAGCATCGCGTCCAGTGACCCAAAATTAGCCAAGAATACACTGTCGCGGCTTTGCAAACAGCCCGGAACATTGTTTTGTTCAAATATTACTCTTATAGGTAAGTTTTACTACAACTTTTAATCTAATCTTCAAACATTAAAACTTTGTATATAAAAGTTTCTCTGGACAGTGCCAGGGCACTAGGGCTCACCTTCTTTGTAGCCCAGAATTGCTGGTTTAACCAGAACCAAACCCTTGCTCTCTAACAATGTGCATAATGCTCCAAACATCAATCCACTCAGATCCTGTTTGATCTGAAGTGAGCATCAAGCTCAGGGGGTTATTTGGAGCATCTTTCATATTTACATAAAAGCTTGAATCCATCTCCTTCTTCTTTTAGGAATTTTCACAAACAGGTGGTGTGCACAAGACACACACACACACACAAGCCATTTGTGAGTTGGTTCTCTGCAACCGCAGCATCTGGGGGCTTCCCACTTGGAAGGAATTGCTCTACAGAGCTTAGGCATTGTTTCCAGCAACTTGGATTCAAACCAGCACCCCCGGATCGTCGGAGCTCAAGGTTGAAGATGACACCTTTTGCATTGAAAATTGTGACCATCCAACCGAGGGTTCTGGGGCTCAACTAATGGCACCAACAGGTGCACCTCATCTCCCTGATGCTTTCCACACCCAAGCCTGGTCGACGGGGTGAGGCGGTGCAGGCGGGGCTCCAAGCTCCATTTCGAGCTTCAAGCCTCTAATGGCGGAATTTAACAGAGCCCATAAGAAGTCTTCCAACTTATATGGAAGCTTCCTTAAGTCCATACAATGCTTCCTGACACCTCCTCCCCGGCCGGAGATGGCCAGAACGCCGGCGGCCGCAAATCTTCCATTCTCGGGTTCATCCATGGCCGACCCTCATTCGGGCTGCATGGGAACCATGCAAAGGCATGGTTGGGATCCTCTTGGTCCCAACAACACTTCTGGGTAGGTGGACGGCGTCGGGGAAGCCCGCCGGTGCCGGAGCAAGAAGCTCGGCCAAGGTGCAATAACTTCAAAAGCTAGGGCATCCAATATCTCTTGAATTACTAAGCCATATTTATTAAAACTTTGCAGAATTATTAGAAATCTTCTACAGTCCCTACATGCCAATTTTTAGCTTGTTTGGTTCATTATGTGCATAGTTATCTCAAGGTGAAGTTTTATTAGGCTTTCGGCCATAGTTGGCCCCCGCCGGCCATGCGCTTTGCATGGGGAGCTCTGGCTTTGCAGGGAGCATGACAAGGACCTAATAATTCTACTGCTAGGGGTCCCGGGTCCAAACAACCTTTGGTTTGAGAGAGCTTACCTTGGCCGGAGTCGATGGAGAGAGGATGAAGCCGGTTTCACTCCTCCTCCTCTGCGCGGCCACGGCCACCACCAAGGTGCTCTTCCAGTCACGAGGGAACACCTAGGGCACTCAGAAACTCTTTTGGGTGAAGTTGGTTCCAACCTTCTTCACTCTCTCTCTTTCCCGAGTTCACCACCCATGGAGTTTGTTCCCTCGGCCAACCTTAGTAACCCGAGCACTCTCTGGAGGATTCCTAAGGGATGTTGATGCTTCAGATGCCCCCAAGACTCCTCGTGAATGGATCAAGAATACCAAGGGACAACTTCACTTAATTCAAAGATTCCTTTGCAAAATTTCTTCAAACCTTGTTCACACCAAACCCTAGGCTCCGAGCTTTTCACAGTAGGTGCAAAATGCACCCAACACCCTAAGGAATTAAGCCCCTAACATTTTAACACATAAAATATTAAGTTTCATACAATTTAGTCCATTTTTAGGTGCTTTTCACGCATTTCGAGAAAATCCGCTCGCCGTTTTGCGAAACGGACTTCTCCACGACGTCCGGCTCGTCGAGAACTGTCAAGTAGCGTATTTGTTTGGTTTGTTTGACGCTCAGATAAAAACTTGTTCCATAAAAACTGTCAAATTTCACAGTTTTCACGCTTCTCGAGATTCCAGAGTCGTCAAACAAAATTTTCGACTGCGCCATTGCGTTCAGAATGTCGAAAATAGCTAGAATCCATTACTCATACCCTTATGTTATCTTTTAAATCAGTGAATCGGCCTTTAGTGACCTAAGGGGACTAAAAATTGAGGGTTTACTGTAGATGAACAGTGTTTAACTTAAGTCACTGCGCGCAGAGGTACTGTTCCATTGGTCGCAGCCCTTTGTCCTCTTCTTCTTTGAATTCTGGAAGATCCGACCGTCAGATCGAAAAGTGCTGAATATGAAACTTGCTCAATTCGACGAGACGATCGCAACGGTCAATTCGGATTTCCAAGATCATTTCCGGATTGGAAATTAGCCTTTTTGCCTCGTAATTCGTGCAACTTGCACACCGCCAATTGATCAATTAGATCAACCAAGGCCTTTTGAATCTAACCTCGGGCCCAAGTGAGAGTTTTTTACTAGTCTGGTTACACATGCAACATATGACAGGTTGCTAGGTCAAGTTCCAATAATAGCAATTAGTTTAACTAAAGCAGGATCAGGGAACAATAACCAACAGGATATCAATAATAATACAGGAAAGATGACATCTCTCTCTCTAACATGCATTCTAATCCATCTCATAACATGCATGTTCCCTATATAATAGAATTAGTAGATAGTCCATTGATTTTGGAGGCGAAGCAACCTACCTGAAGCACGTGTTAAACCAAGATCCAAATAAGTTGAAACTGCACGGGGAGAAATCCTCAGATTCCCACGATTCCAACGGGCTTAAAAACACCCCAAAACTTCTCCTGGGTACAAAGATATAGCCCAAACATTAAAAATAATACAAAATTCCAAGTGTATAGTTTTGCTGAAATTTTAGTCCCAAAGAAGCATTATTATCACCTTCGAGGTAAATTCCAAAAATTCTAGTAAAAATATGACAGTGATCCTCGCGAAGTTTAGATATCAATCGAGTCCTCAAACATTGAATTCCGATACTCGAGTGCAGAGATAAAAATCCGAGAAGGCTCTGCTGTCCAGAAGAACTACCAGCAAAACAGAGGCTTAGAGATGCCTCGTAAACCGTGCCAAGAAGTCAGAATGAAGCAAGATGATTAACACAAAAATAGAAGGCCTACCTCTTGTGAATCCGACGCCATAAAAATAGTCCAAAAATACCATTGGAGTAGCCCTGTGGACCTCGCGGACCGAAATGCGACGATAACGGGCCTCCGATGAAAGAACGTCGCTCTGCGCTACGATACCGATGTCATTGATGTCGCGGCATCCAAAAATTCTGAGCTTCCTTCACAAGATGCAGCACAGGAAGATGATCAAGTTCACTTGAGGGCTCAGAGGCTGAGAAGCTCGGGAAAAAGAAGAAAAAGCCCAAAGAACAAGGCCTATTTGAAGGCCTCACCCAAAAAAAACCAAATGGGCTTTTTGGGCCCAATTTCGGGCGTCCGAAAACGTTCGGGATGCTACAGTAACGGGCCCGGCCCGTTACTGTGCGCGTACGAAACCACCTCGGCCCGCCACGTAGCCCAACCATGCCCCGCGCGCCCGGTGCACGCGCGCCCGCCAATCGCGGCGCGCCGCGTGGCGACGCGGTCCACAGCGCGGACCGTGGGCCGCGGTACACGGCGCCCTAGCCGGGTCGCTGCGCCTGCCAACCAGCGGGCGCCACGTTGCCTGGCGGGGTCCACGGTGCGCCGCGCCCGGCGCACTGTCGCGCGTGCATTGACTCACCAACCAACGCGCGACACGTGGCATTTCCAACGTTGGCTGGTCCCGGTGCATGCCAAAACTCGTGGACCGCGCTGCTCGCCGCCGCGCACACGCCTGCCCGTGCTCCCGCCGCCGCGCTCCGCCGCTGCCCGCCGCCGCCGGCGCTGCCCTGGCCTGCCGGAACACTAACAATCGCCTCGAAATCCGTGTTATGGAATCCGGGCTCCGAAAAATACAAGTAAGTAGTCCATTTTCATCGTTTTCGCACGCTGAATCCAAATCCGATGTCCATTTTGCCAAAATCCACTTCTAAAATTTGTCGAAGGCATCCGGACAGGTATTCTTTATCTAAATTCCGCGCTGGGTTCAAATCTGAAGTCTGATTTGCGCGCAACCAACTCCAACATACATCATAGGCCTCCAGAAGCCACAATTTACACTGCAAAAGCTCTGCGGAGATCCGGGTCATCACATCCTCCCCCACTAAAAGAAAGTTTCATCCTCGAAACTAACAAACCTCAACGGGAGTCTCAAACAGCAGGGTGGGTATCCATCAACACCGACTCCAGCTCCCCAATCGCTACTCACTCCCCGTGATTGCTCCTCAACAATGACAAGTACGACATGGCCCTGTTGCGCAATCCTCTCATCTCACGAGACAGGATTCACAACGGGCGCCCTCGTACTCCAAACACTCACGGATCTTAAGTGGAGTGAGTCAATCACGGGCGAGGGATCCAAAACATACTATCACTAAGCTGGGATGTGGAACACGAGGACTTCCAAAAAATTGCGGGGACAAGCAACAACCTCAAAAAGCAAACCCACGGTACTAACTCGTCCAAATCTACTCGAAGTTTGCCAACACAACCAAACAAGAAAGGTAAAGGCCCCACCAGCAGGAAAGTCGTCAACCACAGCTCTCTATTTAGAAAACAGCTGAAATTAACGAAAAGTCCGAAAATTCCGAAAGACCAGTGCCTTCGCCCCAATCAAACAAGAACAGGTTCGGGCACTCTCCATTTCTGGAGTAGCCTTTCGAAGTTTTCGTCATGTTCATAAATTTCAGCATAAAGGCAAGAAAAATGGAGAGAAGTGTTGAAGTCATTCTTGCTGTGGCTACAAAAACGGAAGCTACGATCTAATCGTGACCCCTAGGAACACAACCTATAGTCCTAATCATCACATACGTTGTAGTGGTGGCGTCTGTCCATTGCTGCTGAAGCCATCGCTGCAGGAAGGGTACCTTGGCAACTTGGGAAAATGAACTCCTCCAGTCCAGCTCGCGGAAAAGTCACTGTTCTCAATCCACAATCAGTCGTTGCATAATATCGCGCCAACCGGTTCATCCCGTGTGCTCGATCAGAGTCTTGGAGCCTCCTCCAAGTGCACAACACCAACAGGAACCTATACCTCTAGTGCACATGGTAACAACTCTACCTCTAGTCCATGTAGGAAAGCAAAAATACTCTAACTCAGACTGCTGTGATGAAATCATGCCTGCAACAACCCGGTCCACTACCGTGGCGCCCTCCAACCGGGCGGCACAGACTCATCCGCTCGATGTAGGTGGTCGTCGCTCAGTCTGCCTCGACGTCAAAGTCCAGTCTGTCGAAAAATATCTAGACTATCCACATAGGAAGCATGGCCTCTGCCTCTGCTTACACCGCGGCAACAAATGGGGCCCTCCGCAGAAACACATCCATGCTAACGCCGCTGCTGCTACTGATACCGCTGCTGAAACTGCTGGTACTGCGGTTGCTGCCGATCTCTGGCGTCTCTAAAACCCACGATCCTGAGGATGGAATCGTGGAGGTCTCGGAGGCTCCTGCCTACTCGTCTGTCCTCCGTCATCAGGCGCTGGGCGCTTCACGCCCAAACTCCCACCGGAGCTGTATTCGACTCAGTCAAAATCACATTCCCTCGTTCCACATAAGGGCCTGCTCCATCGAGGTGTCAAAAGTCTGCAGTCTGCGTGACCGAACAAACTGATAGATATCTCGGCGCAAACCCCGCTCGAACAAGCAAATCCAATGCACCTCGTCCTTGGCCGCGTGTAGTACACAGTCCAATAGCCAGTTGAAATCCATGATGTACTTTTGTACAGAATGGTCCCCCTATTGGAGGTTCCTCAGATCCTCTTCCAGCTTCTATCTGACACTCTCGGGGAAGGAAGCTTCAAGAAGAATGTTGCAGAACTCCGCCCAAGTATGCAGCTGGTCCCAGGCAGACCGATAGTCGCACTCGGCGCCACCAAGCCTCGGTAATATGCTCCAACAAGTTTGTCGCCAAAAGAACCTGAAATCTCTCCTCAATAAAAAGGGTCTCAAAGAGTCACTCCATTGCTGTGATCCAAGACTCTGCCTCCCACGGCTCCAAGCTCAATCCTGCAAATCGGGGTGGATCAGACTGCCGGGACTGGCTCCATCGGCCGATGATGTCCCAAAGCTCATCTACTATCCGCTATCCACCCTACCTCGGTGCCTCGGCACTACTCGTCGACACGGAGGGGGCTGCTCGCTCAATCGGTGCCACTGGTGTAGCTGGAGATGCCACTGCATGGGAAGAAAGTGCTGGAGGACACTCAGGCGGTACTGCAACTGGCTGTGCTCTCTGCTCCAACAGGCGCATCGAACGTTCCATGGCCTCCTCCTGACATCGGACAGCCTTCGACATCAGTGCCATCTGGGTCCATAACTCCTGGGTCTCGCTCTGCTCTGATAGCTCTGCCTCCCGCTGCTCGGGTTACTCATCAGATGCAGGATATGCCCTCTTCACTACACGACGTCTCAGGGGCATCGTAGTCCACTGCATAATAACAAACATCAGGACACAACAACCATTCGACCCAATCCAGCGAAAGTCTAAGACATGTCATCCATTCCATAGCATTATGTTGTCTGCAGCCAACATAATCGCTTAGGAGAATAAACATGCCAATCACTCATCCCGTCTCTTGGGAGAGGTATAAAACTCAATCAGGACTCTCGCTAAAAGTCACGACTCTCACGTAGTCATCCTAATGTCCAACCACAAGCCTAGGGTTTCTAAGTCCACAATGACCTACAACCTAGGCTCTGATACCACTCTAATCTGTCACGCCCCGGGGTTGAAACTGCAACCCGGGTCCGCCAACAGATCCGCCGCCCATACGGGAAACCCCGTATAGAAGAAGCGTCTAACCTGCAAAAAGAATGATACTATAGCTATACAGATATCAGAGCTGTAAAGTAAACTACTGAAAGATTAAAATCCCATCACTGTACAACTGGAAATAAAGATACAATATCCATCTCCCAAATACAATCAAATACAATATCCTCATAATACAATAACCAAAACTAAGCAGGGAGGTAAACCCAATAATACATCAGTGTACAGGCTCTCAGTACAAGTCAGATCCTCACAATACAAATGTCTCTCAAAAGTAAAAACAAATAAACCAACTGCTGACTGTACTAATCGATCTCCAATGAAGGGGTACCGCTGCTGCTACTCTCCAAAGACAGGTAGGGATCTAGCTCGCGACTCCCTTGCCTCGATCAGCAACAAAAGGATCAGCAACTGGAAAGTAGGTCCCTGGGGAAAAATCACCACGGTAGGTGTTAGAACTACATCCCACAGTAGTTCTCAGTGGGTACCGCCAACAAGCCCGACGGTCTTCCCACTAAGTCTACTAGAGGCATAAAGTAACAAATGCAGTACTGAAAAGAAATGAGCTGGAAAATAACTCTACAGCTACTATGCCTCTATCTAAATGCTCAAGAAGTGGAACAGATGGAAACATGATGCATCTACTAACTCTCAAATATAATCACCCAATCTACACTGACTGCCACATGGGGTCCAGTCAAACCTGCGCCCACCTACGGCCGTTACATCCAAGGAGGACCGGACTTATGTAGGGCGTCCGTGATTGCCAAAACTGGCCCAGCCAAAGGGACTACGTCGAAAGTCGCGATAGCAAAGTAACAGGCCCAACTCCGGAGTGGCACTCGAGGGGCGCGACCCCACCGAGGAAAGTATCCGCGCACTCTGTCGAGCTCAATATGGTTCATGTAGGCTATAGTCCAAATCCACGATCAACAAGATCGACAGTAACTAACATCACCTCTCTAACTCACTAACAGGAAACACTCGAACAATCAGGACCGCTGTGGACCCAACGGCTCCCCGAAAGAACATCAACTCGACATGCAAACTCACTAGCAGGGTATACTCCACAGCCAACAACAATGAAGGGTCCGAGAACCCCGAAAGACTAGAACCTACAACCCAAATCAAACAAGAACAGGCTCTAGGCATAGCCCCTCGTTGTTCCTAACCCAGAGAAAAAGGCAGCCCTTAGAACCCATACCACTCGAATCCTCTCGAGTGGGAAAGTTTATAGGAAAAATATGACATTTATTACTGAAAACCATTTTTCACTCAAACCCACGCGGGGTGAGGACTAAAAGTAGTTCCTTTTTGAAAAACCATCTTGATTTGAGGAAAATCCATTTTTTAAAAAAATTTTAGTTCTTTCAGGAAAAACAGTTAGAAAATAAGTTTTTATACCCAAACCCCGAAGGGCTAATATCTTCGTCCAATCAGACAAGAACAGACTCCGGCAACCCTTCGATGTTTGGAAGAAAACATTGGTTGACTAAAATTATGTGTGTGTCCAAAAAGATTCTGGGTTCAAGGTCCTGCTAAGACTGGTATACTACTGCCACTAACACTGTGGCGACACATAAACAGAGAAACAAGACATCCGGGACCACCGTTCACCCAAACGGCTCCCGCCACAGATAAAAGACCAGCTACATCTACCAGACTCCACTCTGATCCCAAGCGCTAGTGTAACATGTATCCCACACTAACAATAAATCCCGACCACTTGGCCCACTACTCGAGCGAGGAGAAACCCTAAGTCCAGGAATAGAGTATAACGTGTGGATGTCTAAAGCATAAATAAACCTAGCCCAAGTGAGAGTTTTCTACTAGTCTGGTTACACATGCAACATATGACAGGGTGATAGGTCAAGTTCCAATAATAGCAATTAGTTTAACTAAAGCAAGATCAGGAAACAATAACCAACATGATATCAATAATAACGCAGGAAAGATGACATCTCTCTCTCTCTCTAACATGCATTCTAATCCATCTCATAACATGCATGTTCCCTATATAATAGAATTAGTAGATAGTTCATTGATTTTGGAGGCGAAGCAACCTACCTGAAGCGCGTGTTAAACCAAGATCCAAATAAGCTGAAACTGCACGGGTATAAATCCTCAAATTCCCACGATTCCAACGGGCCTAAAAACACCCAAAAACTCCTCCTGGGTACAAAGATATAGCCCAAACATTACAAACAATACAAAATTCCAAGTGTACAGTTTTGCTAAAATTTCAGTCCCAAAGAAGCATTATTATCACCTTCGCGGTAAATTCCAAAAATTCCAGTAAAAATATGACGGTGATCTTCGCGATGTGTAGATATCAATCGAGTCCTCAAACATTGAATTCCGATACTCGAGTGCAGAGATAAAAATCCGAGAAGGCTCTGTTGTCCAGAAGAACTACCAGCAAAACAGGGGCTTAGAGATGCCTCGTAAACCATGCCAAGAATTCAGAATGAAGCAAGATGATCAACACGAAAATCGAAGGCCTACCTCTCGTGAATCCGACGCCATGAAAATCGTCCAAAAATACCATCGGAGTAGCCCTGTGGACCTCGCGGACCAAAATATGACGATAACGGGCCTCCGATGAAAGAACGTCGCTCTGCGCTACGATGCCGAAGTCGTTGATGCCGCGGCCTCCAAAAATTCCGAGCTTCCTTCACAAGATGCAGCACAGGAAGATGATCAAGTTCACTTAGGGCTCAGAGGCTGATGAGCTCGGGAAAAAGAAAAAAAAACCCAAAGAGCAAGGCCTATTTATAGGCCTCACCCAAAAAGAAACCAAATGGGCTTTTTGGGCCCAATTCCGAGCGCCCGAAAACGTTCGGGCTGCTACAGTAACGGGCCCAGCCCATTACTGTGCGCGCCTGAAACCACCTCGGCCCGCCACGTGGCCCAACCGTGCCCCGCGTGCCCGGTGCACGCGCACCAGCCAATCGCGGCGCGCCGCGTGGCGACACGGTCCACGGCGCGGACCGTGGGCCGTGGTTCATGGCACCCCAGCCGGGTCGCTGCGCCCGCCAACCAGCGGGCGCCACGTGGCCTGGCGGGGTCCACGGTACGCCGCACCCGGCGCGCTGTCGCGCGTGTGTTGACCCACCAACCAACGCGCGACACATGGCATTTCCAACGTTGGCTGGTCCCGGTGCACGCCAAAACTCGTGGACCGCGCTGCCCTTCGCCGCGCACACGCCTGCCCGCGCTCCCGCTGCCGCACTCCGCCGCTGCCCGCCGCCGCCGGCGCTGCCCTGGCCTGCCGGAATAGTAACAATCGCCTCGAAATCCGTGTTATGGCATCCGGGCTCCGAAAAATACAAGTAGTCCATTTTCATCGTTTTCGCGCGCTGAATCCAAATCCGATGTCTGTTGTGCCAAAATCCACTTCTAAAATTTGTCGAAGGCATCCAGACAGGTATTCTTTATCCAAATTCTGCGCTGGGTTCAAATCTGAAGTCTAATTTGCGCGCAACCAACTCCAACACACATCATAGGCCTCCGGAAGTCACAATTTACACTGCAAAAGCTCTGCGGAGATCCGGGTCATCACATCCTCGGCCTTCACCCTCAACTGGTGGTAACCGGACTGAAGATCTATCTTCGAGAAGACCGTAGCTCCCTGAAGCTGATCAAACAAATCATCGATCCGAGGAAGGGGATACTTATTCCTGACGGTCACCTTATTTAACTCCCGGTTGTCCACACATAACCTGAGCAACCCGTCTTTCTTCTTCACAAACAGAATCGGGGCTCCCCATAGAGAAACACTGGGTCTAACAAACCCCCGATCCAACAAGTCTTGCAACTGAGCCTTCAGCTCTCTCAACTCTGTAGGTGCCATCCTGTAGGGTTCCTTGGAGATTGGTGCAGTTCCAGGGACTACATCAATCACAAACTCTATCTCTCGGTCCGGCGGCATAGAAGATAACGCTGGGGGAAACACATCCGGGTACTCTCGGACAACAGGGATGTCCTCGAGTCCGGGCATCGCCGTAGGCACCTCTACCACAGTCGCCAGAAAGGCAACGCAACCACGACTCAACATCTGTCGTGCTCTGGCAGAAGATATCGTCGCCGCAAACAAGGTACTCTGGCATCCTCTGTAGACAAACTCCTCCTGACCTGGCTCACGGAGGGTCACTGTCCTCTCTCTACAGTCAATGGTAACATAATACTGGGACAACCAATCCATACCCAACACTACATCAAAATCCCAGAGCTGACGAAGGACCAAAAGATCAATAGGCAAAATCCAGGGTCCTAACTGCACTGGGCAGGACCGACAACACTCGTCTACGTGCAACACGTGATCAGGAATCTGAACCTCACGAGCACAAGCTAACAGTCCTATCTCTAGCCCATGCAAAGATGCAAATGCCCTACTGATGAATGAATGCGATGCTCCGGTATCAAATAATGCTCGACTGCGAGTAGAGAAAATAAGAATAATACCTGCTACCACCTGGCTAGCTGCCAAAGAATCCTCAACCTGGGCGGTATACACACGCCCGCTCGGAGGTGGTCACCTATCTGGCTGTCGCAACGATATGGCCCGATCCCCCTGGCTAAAGCTCGGCGAAGCTCCTACCATCTGTAAAGGCGGAGGAGGAGTCGATGCTGTCGATGGTACTGGCGACCCTACTCTCGGACAAGACCACGCCATGTGCCCCGGCTGACCACAACGGTAACACCGGCCCTGTCACTGCTCACACTGCTGAGGTGTATGGGGTCCGCCGCAAATAACGCACCTGTCAGGACGCCTCTGCTGCTGCTGTGGCTGCTGCTGTCTAGGCGGCCGAAAACCTCCAGGCCTATGTCTCCCCTGAGACCCACGACCCTGAGACTGGCATCGTGGTGGTCTCGATGGTCTCGGCCTACTCGGTTGTCCAAAATCTGACGGTGCTGGACGCTTCTCCCCGGAACTGGTCCCTGGCGCTCGCTCACTCTCTGACATAATCACTGATCCTCGGGCAACCCACCGAGCATGCTCAATAGCCGCATCCAGAGTCGGCGCTCTATGCGAATGCACAAGGTGATATATGTCCTGATGCAGACCTCTCTCAAAAAGATCAACCCTCTGAGCCTCATCCTGGGCAACGTGGGGTACACTACTCAACAGCCGCTGAAACTCATGAACATACTCATGAAGAGGCCGACTCCCCTGCTGAAGACGTCGTAGATCCCCTTCTAGTTTCTGCTTTGCACTGTCGGGAAAATAGGCCCCGAGTAGCAAAGCACAAAACTCCGCCCAAGTCAACAACTATACTCCCGGTGGTCCCACTGGGCGAACTCGACGCCACCAAGTCTCGGCGTCCTTCTCTAGAAAGTGTGTGGCCAGGTGCACCTGATGTTTCTCCTGAATAAATAGATTCTCAAACAGCTTCTCCATTGCTGCTATCTAGTTCTCAGCCTCCCAAGGCTCTGAACTCTGTCCTGAAAATCGCAGGGGATGAAACTGGCTGATATAGGACAGTCGGTCAGTAAGCTCCCTCTGCTCCAATACTGTCAACGGAGCAATCTGAGTCGAAGTCGACGATGTCGCAACCGGAGGTGCTGCTGGTGGTGCTACAGGAGATGTCCTCTGCTTAAGCAAACGCATCATGCGCTCCATATTCTCCTCCTGACGCTTGGTCGCCTCCTCCTAGCGCCGTAATGCCTCAGACATCTGGGCTACCTAGGCCCGTAACTCCTGAACCTCACCCTGCTCGGCCTCCCGCTGCTCGGGCTCCTCATCTGACGCAGGATGCGCCCTCGTCGCTGCACGACGTCTCGGAGGCATCGCAGGTAACTGCAACATAAGCAAAATGTCAGAGAACAGAAATCTCTCGACCCAATCAAGCGAAAGTCTAAAACATGTCACCCATTCTAAAGCATTATGTCGTCTGCAGCCAACATAACCACTTTAGAGAATAAACATGTCAGGTTACTCGCCCCAATCCCCTGGGGGAGTTATTGACTCAATCAGGACTCTCGCTCAGTCACGTCTCTCACGACAGTCACTCTACTGTCCAACCAATAGCCTAGGGTCACTTAGTCCTCAACGACCTATACACCTAGGCTCTGATACCACCCTAATCTGTCACGCCCCGCGGTCGGAACTTCGACCCGGGCTCGCAAACAGATCCGCCGCCTACACGGGACTTCCCGCATAGACGAAGCGTCAAACCTGCAAGTAAGATCTATGGCTACACAAATATTAGAGCTGAAAAGAAACTAAAGCTATAGAAATAAAACTGAACAGCTGAATAAATACATAACCAGATCCAAAATACAACCTCCCACTAAGAAAATAAATACAACCACCACTGTCCAGTACAAAAGTGGAAACTAAAAATATAGGGTAACTCTACCCCAGACACAAACAGACTCGGGTAGGAACTAGTCGGCCACGCCCTTACCTCGGTCTGCTGTCTCCGCACGATATGAACCCGGAGCAGCCGCCTCTGGAAAACCTGTCACCACAACGGGTGTGAGATCCACTACAAAAGGTAGATCTCAGTGGGTACCGTCGCCAATATCCACGGTATGCCCACTAAGTCTACCGGAGGCAAAAACAGATAGATATGTAGATAGATAAAATAAAGCTGGAAATAAACTACAGCTAAATGCCTCAAATATCATGTGAGGACCTGAATTTCCGCAAGAGGATTACTGTTGGATTAACGGAGCTTCTGCAGTGTGTTTGGCAGCTTTTGGAGGCCTTTACTGTGTATTGGAGGTGTTCGTACACAAGTTGGACTCAGGTGTTAGACTCAGGGATTATAATGATCACGTGAGTGATCGGAGGACCCCGTCGGATGTGTAGGAGTGGTTTCGCGCGAAACGGATATTAAAATTGGGCTCAGCGCGAAGTTTGGACAAAAGAACACCTTTCCGGATGCCTTTGGCAATTTTTGGAATTAGAATTTGGCAAATCGGACACCGGATTTGGACTCAACGCACGAAAATGGTGAAAATGGACTATTTATTGGTATTTTTCGGAGCCCGGATGCGAAAACACGGATTTCGAGGCTTGGGTATTGTTCCGGCGGCCGGCGGGCAGCGGCGGCGGCGGCGGGCAGCGGCGGAGCACGGCGGCGCAGCAGCGCAGGCAGCGCGAGGGCGCGGGCAGGCGCGCGGTCCACAGGCCGGCGTGCACCGGAGGGCAGGATACGTGGCGTGATTGGATTGGTCGGTGCAGTGGATTGGGACCACGGAGCAGGCAGGCGTGGCGCATGGACCGGCAGGACAAGTGGCGGCTTTCTGTTGGCGGGCTCAGGAAGGCGGGGTTCACCGAGGCGCGGGGGGTTGCCTCGGGAACCGTGCCTGGCAGGGGCGCCAGACGGCGCGCCAGGGTTGGTCGGGAGTTAGTGCGGGCCATGTGGCGCCCGCTAATTCGCGGGCGCCACCCACCCGCGTTGACCGGGAGAGGCCACGCGGCACTTCGCGAATGGTGCGGGATGCTGTTGCCTGTTCGGGCTGACGTGGCGATCCCTGGAGAATTCGGGCGCTCGCTGTTTGCCTTCCCACAGCGGATACGGGCGCCCGAATCCGGTGTGGGCGCCCGAATCTAGGGATAGAATGGGAATTAAATGATTTGTTTTTCCCAGCCTATATAAAGGCCGAGAACAGCTGCAGAGAGCTCCTTTCCTGCCCATTTTCTCATAGTGCGGCCTGCACAAGATTTCCTCCTCTCCCAGAGCCGGTTCCATCTGCAGATTCCCGGATTTTTCTGCGGCAAGCATCCCGAGGTTTTCATTTTTACGGCGCGGCGCGACGCTCGTTCGTTTGTGATCTTCTTCTTCGCATTTTGGTACGAGGATTCCCCCGGCTTACTCCGACTACCGTTTTTGTCGATTCTTGCGCCATTGGCTTCTCGACAAGTAGGGCTACAATCTTCGTGATTTGAGTTTCCCCTGGTTTCGAGTTTATCATGGAGTTCCCCGAGCTTTCATTTGACCCTTTTTCTTGGCCGGAGTTTTGGACAGCACTGTGGTATATCGGTGATATCTTTGCGCACAGGCGTCGGATTGAGGCGTGCCAGGAGGCGTTTTTCATCTACACAGCGCAAGAAACACTCTCAAATTTTCTGGGAATTTTCTGAATAATTTTCGATGGTGAAAAATCTCTGTTTACAGAAAGTAGTGCTACAGTTTTTTAGATCGGTTTATTTTGGGTGGTTCCCTTGTCGAATTTGTTTCTCAGTGTAGGAAACTCGGATTTGAACGTGCAGGTACTCGTTTCGACCGGTTTGTCACGAGGATCGTGACAGTATTTTTCTTGGAATTTTTCGAGCATTTCTCGCAGGTAAAAATAGGGCATCTGTGGACTGTTAGCATTGGAATTAGCGATCGAGGTGGGTGGTTGCTATATCCCTCATTTTTCTGACATACCCACTAGGAATATTGCAGAGATTTTATTGGAACATTATGATCGATAATTGCTAATCTTATGAGCCTATCATGTGAGACATATCATGTCGGGAATGCTTTTAGAAAACTGCTATGTTGGAATCATGATTGTATTTGGAACTTAAACATGTTGGCATGGATTTAATAGTAGTACATAATCTTACATGTGGTAGATAGTTGCATGTTTGGACAATGTGTGATATCTTGTTGGTGGGTACTACGTGGGGCCTTTTGGACATGCATAGGAGGATGGTTTATGTGAGGGTAGTCAGTGGATTTTAGACATGTGTAAATGCTTAATGACTTTAGCATGATGGTTATATCTATGCTGAACTATTACCTAGTACACATGTGGGACTATTAGTTGTTATACTTCTTTCTATTTACATGAGGACAATTACATGCTTGTATGGACATCTAGGTAGGCCATCTTTTATCGCTACACTTTCATGCTGGAACTTGACTTAGGAGAAACCATGTTTGTTTCTTTTCTCCTTTTGTTAGTCAGGTGGTATTTGTTGCTCGGGTTTGAACAGGGGTTTGGGAGAGTGTAGCCGGGGCCTGGATTGTGGATTATGGGTTTTGGCGGCGACCGTGGATATTGGGCGGTTTACCGGATGTCGGTTATAGGACATCGGTGATAGGGCATGATTATGGACTAGAGGGTTTTTTGGCAACCGCGGATAGTAGGTGGTTGACCAGATACATATTATTTTACCCGATTTTGGATTGGGGGTTATAGCGGCTACCGCGGATAGTAGGCGGTTGACCGAATGTCGGATGTGGGACATGATTGTGATTGTGGGTTATTCCGGCGACCGCAGATATTGGGCGGTTGACCGGAGGTCGGTTGTGAGACCTGGTCGTGGATTTTGGGGTATTGCGGCAATCGCGGATATTGGACGATTGACCGGATGGTTACTTTTGCATCAGATTGGGAATCAGTTTTCTTTTAGTGAAGGGTTGTGTTCCACTGGGGCTTTATAGTTGTGATCCAGTCCTGCTTTTGATACTTATCACACCTGCGTGTTTATTGCCCGGTGATGCTTTCCTCGTGTGGGTCGCTCCCCTCAAGTTCCCCTCCGGAGGCTGGGGCCAGACAGTTATTGACAGTTTTGCTATCACATCGGCGCGGCTTATTTGCCCGATGATGAGGGCGGCAGCAGGAGTTTTGCTATCACATCGGCACGGCTTACTTGCCCGATGATGAGGGCGGTACAGATTGGGTTCATCTGGGACGGTTGGTTACTGTTGCATACGGTTGTTCCAGTCTAGGACTGCATTTTTAGAGGCATAATAGTGGTAGTTTTTCCTTTGCAGTAGTCTTATTACTTACCACTCTTCTTTCCCTTTTTGCCTCTGGTAGACCTAGCGGGTGCGTCAGGGCGTGAGGTTTTACCCACTAGGGGAGGCTACTGGTTCACTAGTAGTTCTCACCCCCATTCTTCTTTTTCTTTTCTTCTCCTTTGTTTTGTAGAGCCTTCTGCGGGTGCTGCTGGACATACAGCGGCGGGTCGAGGAGAGAGGACGGCTGAGTAGCTAGACAGTGGGCCTGACAGTGAGTAGCTAGACTGGTACCTCTTATGTATCCTATATCAGACGGTTGTACTTTTACTTTTTGGGGTCTGGCTTTAGCCAGCTGGTTGTATATTTGTGGTGAGCTGGGAGAGAGACTTGTACTTTATTTTACAATTATTTTGTATTTTTACTTCCAGTTCAATCTGAGATGTAGTATTTTCAGTTCAACTCTGTTTTATTGCTCTATTATTGTATATGATTGGTTTGAGCAGGTTACCGGCGCTTCGTGCATGCGGAAAATTCCGTGTGCACGGCGGATCTGTAGACGAGCCCGAGTTCTGGTTTACACTCGGGGCGTGACAGATTAGTTGGTATCAGAGCTTAGGGATAGGTCAGTTGGGACTTAGGAAATCCTAGGCTTTTGGTTAGCCCTAGAATGATAGGGCGTGAGGGACGTGACATTTTGCGAAAGTCGGTGATTTAGTTTTTGACTCTTCCAGAGAGTGAAGAGGGATCGACATATCCTATTTCTGTGGGACAATTATGTTGGCTGCAGATAACATAAAGTTACAAAAATAGGGGGATGTCCTTGGCTTTCGCTAGATTGGGTCGTGTGTGGTTGTGTGGCTGACTTGTGGTTTCTTGTGGCAGATGCCTCCCCGACGCCGGATTCCTACCTAGGGTGCCCCTACACCCCCTGTTGAGCCAGGGCAGGCTGGACCTTCGGAGATTACTGAGTTGAGGGCCTTGGTGGCCCAATTGGCTGAGAGCAACCGCCGGCAGGAGCAGCGGATTGAGCAGCTACTGGCGCAGAGAGAGGCGCCGCCTCCGACAGTTTTGGAGGCCCCGGCACCATCGGTGGCACCACTTGTGCCGATGGCGCCATCATCGAGTAGCGGGGCTCGGGTAGTGGCCCAGCCTTTGACCCCGGCCGAGGAGCAGGATATTGCTGACAAACTTGTTAAGTTTTGTCAGCACGGACCGCCTAGATTCTCGGGGCGGGACATGCAGCCGTGGTAGGTTGGAACATGGCTATCAGCGATGGAGAAGATTTTCAGGGATTTCTTCATCGACCCGAGGTACAGAGTTCATATGGCGGTACACTGCCTAGATGGAGATGCAGATATTTGGTGGCATCGAGTGGAGCCACGGGAGTTTCAGATTTCTCGACAGTTACCCTGGTCCGAGTTTCGGCGTATGATATTGGATACCTATTTTTCGACCAGCGTGAAGAGGAAACTGGAGGATGATTTGAAGAACCTTCAGCAGGGCGATCGGCCGGTTCAGGATTACCATCAGGAGTTCATGCAGTTGCTTAACTGCGTGCCCTATGTCGCCCGTGATGGGCCACATCAGGTCGAGTTATTCGAGGCAGGCCTCCGCAGCGAGATTTATACCCTAGTGCGTGCACAGCGACTCCAGACTCTTAAGGAGGCCGTCGAGCATGCCAAATGGGTGGAGAGAGGCGATACAGTGGTGGCGAGGCGAGGCGGGATGGTCGCACAGAGTTCCGTTAGGAAACGACCACTACCCGAGGACGAGGGACAGGCTAGCTCGTGGAGACCGCCGCTGTGAGGTCCCGGAATCCCCCGCGTAGGGTTGCTGGTTGTTGGGCGGCTTTCGGTCGCCGTTGGGGGTGTTGGTGCGCGTGTTGGGGGCCCAGAAATGGATTTGTGATGCAATTTGGGATTTGCTTGCATCACTGGAGGCCTGCGTGGGTTGCACGCAATTTGGACACAAGTGGTGGACTTCGGGCTTAAATTGAGACCCCGTGGGAAGTTGGAGGACCCGTCGGGTGTTTAGAAGTGATTTCGCGCGATTCAGATGTCAAAATTAGACTCCGGGTGAAGTCCGGATAAAAGTTTACCTCTCCGGTCGCCTTCGGGAATTTTTAGAGTTGGAATTGGGCAAATCGGACTTTAAAAATGGACCCGGCGCGAAAATCGGATCGAGTGGGCATTCGGCAAAATTTTCGGGTGAGAATTTGGAGAAATGGACATCGTTTTTGGATTCAGCGTGCGAAATCGCTAAGAATGGACTATTTATTTGTTGGATTTGGAGCCCGGATGAAGTGTGCGTTTTTTGAGGCAAAACGACACGTTTATCGAGGTGTGCACGGCACGGGTCCCGAGGAAACGGCGGCCCGCCATTCGAGGCGGCCGCGTGACAGGACGCGCAGCAGCGCGTCAGGGGGGGGCGCGGGGAGACGCGCCTCCTGCGCGGGCCACGTGGGGGGGCCGCCACGTGGCGGACCCCCGTTGGCGCCCACGCGGGCGCAGGGGCGCGCGCCCGTGTCACGGGCGCGTGTCCCGCGCCTGTGGGCGGCACGGTGTCACGCGCCCGTGTGGCGCGTGAGCTGAGCGCCCGCGTGGCGTGCGGGGATTCGGCCACGTGGCCCGCCGCCTCTTTGCCTAGTCCTGGTGCACCCGAGCGGGTGCGGTGGACCGGCCGGTGCACCGTGGACCGGTGCACCGTGGACCCCCCTCTCTCCCTTTCTCTTCTTCTTCTCCTTCTTCCTCCCCGCAAGCCACCTCCTTTTCCTTCTTTCGTTTTCTTCTCCAACCGAGCGAGAGGAAGAGTGAGGGAGGAGGTTGTGGGAGTTGGCGTTTCGCGTCGCGGGCCTCGTGGAGCGCGCGAGGCTTCCGATGGGGGCGTTGCGGCGACGGCGGCGCAGTCGGGTGGGTCCCGTGTGTTGGTTTTACTGTATTATTGTACAGTTTTTGGGGCGATCTTTTAGGCTGTAACTAACCCTCTTGCTCCTTTCTGTGTCCGGCACCGTGCACCGTTTTGCGTGCGGACTCCGTTTTGCGTGCGGATCCTGGCACCGTGCACCGTTTTGCGTGCGGACTCCGTTTGACGTGCGGATTCCGGCACCGTGCTCCGTTTTGCGTGCGGACTCCGGCAGCGGACATCGTTTTGCGTGCGGACTCCGTTTGACGTGCGGATTCCGGCACCGTGCTCCGTTTTGCGTGCGGACTCCAGCAGCGGACATCGTTTTGCGTGCGGACTCCGTTTGGCGTGCGGATTCCGGCACCGTGCTCCGTTTTGCATGCGGACTCCGGCAGCGGACATCGTTTTGCGTGCGGATCGCGTGGAGGCCAATTGCAAGTGTCTACGAGCAATTGGTGGCAAATCGAGGTGGGTGGCCTTATCTCCAAGTTTTATGGACTGTACAGTATTTCTACTGATGTAGGACTATGCATGATAGTTTATTTCATTGTGTAGTATGCTAGATTGTAGGAATTGTTATTCCTTTTATTATCTGTTAATATAGTTATCTTGGAACTTGACCTAGCGCCCCCGTCATATGTTGTATGTGTAACTAGACTAGTAGAAAACCCTCACTTGGGCTAGGGTTATTTATGCTTAGACATCCACACTGTTCCTTCATCCCTGGACATAGTGTTTTCTCGCCCGGGTAGTGGGCCGAGAGGTCGGGACTTGCTTTTAGTGTGGGATGCTCTTACACTCTTGCCTGGGAGCAGAGTGGAGTCTGGTAGTTGTACTGGGTTGCTTATCTGTGCCGGGAGCCGTTTGGGTAAACGGTAGTCCCGGGAGGTCTTGTTTCCCTGTTGTGCCGTCGTGGAGGGAGCCGTTGCGCAGACGGCAGTCCCGGGCCGTCGAGTATCTTCCGGTCCGTCTTGTTGGGAACCGTTGGGGTTGACGGTGGTCCCAGGTCGTTGAGTGTTGTCCGACCTGTTTTGTTACCCAGAGTTGTGGGTCGTTCCTGGCTGTGGAGTATCTCCAGCCAGTGAGCCTTGTGCTGCGAGCCGTTGGAGAGGCTAGTGTCTCGTGTTTCGAGTTAGCCGAGCAGCTGAGTCGTCGAGAGTGTTCCGACTGTTGTGCGAGGTATTTGGGGATCTTGAGCCCTACCGTTCTGAGAGTGAGCGTGGATTTTGACTAGCCTGCATATGCCGATGTTTGATACTCTATGCCGCGCCGTTCTACTCAGTTGGAGTCGCATCCTGAGATGCCGCTGTGGATACGATGGTTGGCCTGTTGAGGCAGTTTTCCGCAGTTGAGGCAACGTGGGCCTGTTGAGGCAGTTTTGCGCGAGGGATGAGTTAGTAGGACAGGACGCCCCACGTAAATCCCGTCCTCATGTGGATGTGTGGTAGTGGGCAGGAGCGTTCCTAGTCGACGGGCGCAGGCTTGACTGGACCTTTGAGGTAGTCAGTTCGTTTGGGTCGATTGAGCACCTTGGGTGCGAGTGGTCTCATTTACTTTCATCTGTTCCACTTTTGAGTGTCTAGATAGAGGCATGGTAGCTGTAGAGTAGATTCCAGCTTTTCTTTCAGATTTCTTTGCCTGTTTTCTTTTGCCTCTAGTAGACTTGGTGGGCAGACCGTTGGGCTTGTTGACGGTACCCACTGAGAACTACTGTGGGAAGTAGTTCTCACACCCGTCGTGGTGTCTTTTCCCCAGGGACTTCTTCTTCTGTTCCTGTGCTCCTGTTGCTGATCCTTCGGACCGAGGCGAGGGAGTCGCGAGCTAGTTCCCTACCCGTCGTTGGAGTGTAGCGGTACCCCCCTTCAGAGGAAAGCTTCGATTGATAGTTTACTTCTTCTTCCTCTGTTGAGAGACCTTTGTAGAGAGGTATAGAGTTGTACTTTATTTTACAGTTTGAGAGACTGATGTAGTGAGGATATTTTCTTGTATCGAGGGCTTGTACACTGATGTACTTATTGGAGATATCTCCCTTTTGAGTTCTGTATCAGAGGATTTTGTATATGATAGTATTTGGGGAGATGGATATTGTATTATTTTCAGTTGTACAGTGTTTGGACTTCAGTTTTTAGTAGTCTACTTTCAGCTCTGATATCTGTATACTGTAGTTGTTTCTTTTTGCAGGTTAGACGCTTCGTCTGTACGGCAGTTTCCGTACAGATGGCGGATCTGTTAGTGAGCCAGGGTCGCAGTCTCGACCCCGGGGCGTGACAGATTAGAGTGGTATCAGAGCCTAGGTTGTAGGTCGTGATGGACTTAGAAACCCTAGGCTTGCGGTTGGACATTAGGATGACTACGTGAGAGTCGTGACTTCTAGCGAGAGTCCTGATTGAGTTTTTACCTCTCCCAAGAGACGGGATGAGAGTTTGGCATGTTTATTCTCCTAATCGATTATGTTGGTTGCAGACAACATAATGCTATGGAATGGATGACATGTCTTAGACTTTCGCTGGATTGGGTCGTATGGTTGTTGTGCCCTGACGTTTGTAGTTGTTCAGTGGGTTGCGATACCCCTGAGACGTCGTGTTGTGAAAAGGACACACCCCGCCCTGGCTGAGTTACCAGGAGGGCATTTTCCCTGGCTGAGTTACCAGGAGGGCATTTTCCCTGGCTGAGTTACCAGGAGGGCGTTTTCCCTGGCTGAGTTACCAGGAGGGCGTTTTCCCTGGCTGAGTTACCAGGAGGGCGTTTTCCCTGGCTGAGTTACCAGGAGGGCATTTTCCCTGGCTGAGTTACCAGGAGGGCATTTTCCCTGGCTGAGTTACCAGGAGGGCGTTTTCCCTGGCTGAGTTACCAGGAGGGCGTTTTCCCTGGCTGAGTTACCAGGAGGGCGTTTTCCCTGGCTGAGTTACCAGGAGGGCGTTTTCCCTGGCTGAGTTACCAGGAGGGCATTTTCCCTGGCTGAGTTACCAGGAGGGCGTTTTCCCTGGATGAGTTACCAGGAGAGCGTTTTCCCGGGCTGAGTTACCAGGAGGGCGTTTTCCCTGGCTGAGTTACCAGGAGGGCGTTTTCCCTGGCCGAGTTACCATATGGATAATTATCACTGGCCGAGTTACCAGATGGATAATTATCACTGGCCGAGTTACCAGATGGATAATTATCACTGGCCGAGTTACCAGATGGATAATTATCACTGGCCGAGTTACCAGGAGGACATTTTGCCCTGGCCGAGTTACCAGGAGGATACTTTCCACTGGCCGAGCAACCAGATGGATGCATTGCCCCTGGCCGAGTTACCAGGTGGGCACATGCCCTAGCCGAGTTACCAGGAGGACATTTTTTCCTGGCCGAATTACCAGGAGGATACTTTCCACTGGCCGAGCTACCAGAGGCGATGCCGCCCAGTGAGAGGCGATGCCGCCCAGTGAGGGGCGATGCCGCCCAGTGAGGGGCGATGCCTCCCAGTGAGGGGCGATGCCGCCCAGTGAGGGGCGATGCCGCCCAGTGAGAGGCGATGCCGCCCAGTGAGTGGCGATGCCGCCCAGTGAGGGGCGATGCCGCCCAGTGAGGGGCGATGCCGCCCAGTGAGGGGCGATGCCGCGCAGTGAGTGGCGATGCCGCCCAATGAGTGGCGATGCCGCCTAGTGAGTGGCGAAGGTTTGGCCTGTTGAGGCGATTTTCACCTCCGGCCGAGTTACCAGGTGGTTATTTTAGTGAGATTGAGATGATCTGACAGGACGCCGATATTTGATGGCGTCGAGTTCGTCCTGATGGACTACCGGGAGCGTCTCCAGCCGTGAGTTGCTTGTTGACATAGTTTCCCGCTTTAAACGAGAGGGACCGAATCCCTGAACGGTAAAGGAGCGAAAACTTCGATAGACTGAGCCTAGAGTCTGTTCTTGTTTGATTGGGGTTCTAGGCACCGGTCTATCGGGATTTTTGGATCTTTGCCGCGTCAGTCGGTTCTTCTCGCCTATGAGTGGGGTGTTGCTGTGAGTTGAGTCGTTGAGGGTTCTCCGACATAGCTGTGAGAGTGCTAGGGCATTTGCATTGATGTATGGGCTAGAGATAGGACCTTTAGCTTGTGCTCGTGAGGTTCAGATACCTGATCACGTGTTGCACATAGATGGGAGTTATTGGTCCTGCCCAGTGCAGTTGGGGCCCTGGTTTTTGCCTGTTGATCTTTTGGCCCTTCCTCAGCTCCGGGTTTTCGAGGTAGTGTTGGGTATAGGACTGTGAAGATCTGAGGCCTTGATGCTTGAGTATACCACACCGTTGATACACGGTGGTGATGCCACGCTGTTGATACACGGTGGTGATGCCACGCCATTGATATACGGTGGTGATGCCACGCCGTTGATACACGGTGGTGATGCCACGCCGTTGATACACGGTGGTGATGCCACGCCGTTGATACACGGTGGTGATGCCACACCGTTGATACACGGTGGTGATGCCACGCCATTGGCGCACGGCAGTGAGGCCACGCCGTTGGTACACGGCAGTAATGCCAC
Organism: Tillandsia leiboldiana; assembly: GCA_029204045.2. NCBI lineage: Eukaryota > Viridiplantae > Streptophyta > Magnoliopsida > Poales > Bromeliaceae > Tillandsia > Tillandsia leiboldiana. The sequence goes on from CM055065.1 coordinate 44,120,509, forward strand.
GCCGTGGGTGCACGGCAGTGATGCCACGTTGTAGGTACACAACGGTGAGAGTCTTTTGGATGTTTCGGACTTTTGACCGCGAGTTGGGCATCAGCTTTATGATCGCCTTGTGAGCCAGTTTTCAGTCCCGTTCACCGACGGTTTGGTCCCCGTCAGGGTGTTCTTTATGAGTTGAGGGATCGACTTCGACCCGTGGGTCCGTTGGGGTTATGATAGCATGTTGAGCGACCAACTGTGGCACGAGATTGTGTCTCTTGAGGATCCCTTTTGAGGGTAGCCTGCAGTTGAGTAGTCCACTCGGGTGGTTTTGGATCGGGAAGCGACCGAGTGAAGGCCCCAACTTATTGGATTTCCCTTCCTTATTGGACGAGTCTGCGGGTATGCTTCGGGTCGTCTTGTTGAGGGTGGCACCATGTTGTGGTTTGGTGCGTATTACACTTGTGGTTATTTCAGTTTTCCCCCAGCCTTTTAGTGGAGCCCTTAGTTTTTTTACGTCTCAGCTCAGTAGTGATGTGATTTTTTCTCGCCCATGATTTACTTGCCCCTTTGAGATCTGTGATTATTGGAGTACGAGGGACGCCCGTTGCAATTTCTGGCTCGAGAGATGAGAGAATTGCACATCGGGTCATACCGTACTTGTTGTTGTTGTTGCGAAGTAATCACGAGGAGCGAGTGGGGGAGCTGGAGGCGTATTGTTAGATACCTAGCCGTGGTATTCTTGACTCCTGATGGGCTTGATCTAGTTTCGAGGACGAAACTTTCTTTTAGTGGGGGATGATGTGAGGTCCCGGAATCCCCCGCGTAGGGTTGCTGGTTGTTGGGCGGCTTTCGGTCGCCGTTGGGGGTGTTGGTGCGCGTGTTGGGGGCCCAGAAATGGATTTGTGATGCAATTTGGGATTTGCTTGCATCACTGGAGGCCTGCGTGGGTTGCGCGCAATTTGGACACAAGTGGTGGACTTCGGGCTTAAATTGAGACCCCGTGGGAAGTTGGAGGACCCGTCGGGTGTTTAGAAGTGATTTCGCGCGTTTCAGATGTCAAAATTAGACTCCGGGTGAAGTCCGGATAAAAGTTTACCTCTCCGGTCGCCTTCGGGAATTTTTAGAGTTGGAATTGGGCAAATCGGACTTTAAAAATGGACCCGGCGCGAAAATCGGATCGAGTGGGCATTCGGCAAAATTTTCGGGTGAGAATTTGGAGAAATGGACATGGTTTTTTGATTCAGCGCGCGAAATCGCTAAGAATGGACTATTTATTTGTTGGAATTGGAGCCCGGATGAAGTGCGCGTTTTTCGAGGCAAAACGGCACGTTTATCGAGGTGTGCACGGCATGGGTCCCGAGGAAACGGCGGCGCGCCATTCGAGGCGGCCGCGTGACAGGACGCGCAGCAGCGCGTCAGGGGGGGGCGCGGGGAGACGCGCCTCCTGCGCGGGCCACGTGGGGGGGCCGCCACGTGGCGGACCCGCGTTGGCGCCCGCGCGGGCGCAGGGGCACACGCCCGTGTCACGGGCGCGTGTCCCGCGCCTGTGGGCGGCACGGTGTCACGCACCCGTGTGGCGCGTGAGCTGAGCGCCCGCGTGGCGTGCGGGGATTCGGCCACGTGGCCCGCCGCCTTTTTGCCTGGTCCTGGTGCACCCGAGCGGGTGCGGTGGACCGGCCGGTGCACCGTGGACCGGTGCACCGTGGACCCCCCTCTCTCCCTTTCTCTTCTTCTTCTCCTTCTTTCTCCCCGTAAGCCACCTCCTTTTCCTTCTTTCGTTTTCTTCTCCAACCGAGCGAGAGGAAGAGTGAGGGAGGAGGTTGTGGGAGTTGGCGTTTCGCGTCGCTGGCCTCGTGGAGCGCGCGAGGCTTCCGATGGGGGCGTTGCGGCGACGGCGGCGCAGTCGGGTGGGTCCCGTGTGTTGGTTTTACTGTATTTTTGTACAGTTTTTGGGGCGATCTTTTAGGCTGTAACTGACCCTCTTGCTCCTTTCTGTGTCCGGGCACCGTGCACCGTTTTGCGTGCGGACTCCGTTTTGCGTGCGGATCCTGGCACCGTGCACCGTTTTGCGTGCGGACTCCGTTTGACGTGCGGATTTCGGCACCGTGCTCCGTTTTGCGTGCGGACTCCGGCAGCGGACATCGTTTTGCATGCGGACTCCGTTTGACGTGCGGATTCCGGCACCGTGCTCCGTTTTGCGTGCGGACTCCGGCAGCGGACATCGTTTTGCGTGCGGACTCCGTTTGGCGTGCGGATTTCGGCACCGTGCTCCGTTTTGCGTGCGGACTCTGGCAGCGGACATCGTTTTGCGTGCGGATCGCGTGGAGGCCAATTGCAAGTGTCTACGAGCAATTGGTGGCAAATTGAGGTGGGTGGCCTTATCTCCAAGTTTTATGGACTGTACAGTATTTCTACTGATGTAGGACTATGCATGATAGTTTATTTCATTGTGTAGTATGCTAGATTGTAGGAATTGTTATTCCTTTTATTATCTGTTAATATAGTTATCTTGGAACTTGACCTAGCGCCCCCGTCATATGTTGTATGTGTAACCAGACTAGTAGAAAACCCTCACTTGGGCTAGGGTTATTTATGCTTAGACATCCACACTGTTCCTTCATCCCTGGACATAGTGTTTTCTCGCCCGGGTAGTGGGCCGAGAGGTCGGGACTTGCTTTTAGTGTGGGATGCTCTTACACTCTTGCCTGGGAGCAGAGTGGAGTCTGGTAGTTGTACTGGGTTGCTTATCTGTGCCGGGAGCCGTTTGGGTAAACGGTAGTCCCGGGAGGTCTTGTTTCCCTGTTGTGCCGTCGTGGAGGGAGCCGTTGCGCAGACGGCAGTCCCGGGCCGTCGAGTATCTTCCGGTCCGTCTTGTTGGGAACCGTTGGGGTTGACGGTGGTCCCAGGTCGTTGAGTGTTGTCCGACCTGTTTTGTTACCCTGAGTTGTGGGTCGTTCCTGGCTGTGGAGTATCTCCAGCCAGTGAGCCTTGTGCTGTGAGCCGTTGGAGAGGCTAGTGTCTCGTGTTTCGAGTTAGCCGAGCAGCTGAGTCGTCGAGAGTGCTCCGACTGTTGTGCGAGGTATTTGGGGATCTTGAGCCCTACCGTTCTGAGAGTGAGCGTGGATTTTGACTAGCCTGCATATGCCGATGTTTGATACTCTATGCCGCGCCGTTCTACTCAGTTGGAGTCGCGTCCTGAGATGCCGCTGTGGATACGATGGTTGGCATGTTGAGGCAGTTTTCCGCAGTTGAGGCAACGATGGGCCTGTTGAGGCAGTTTTGCGCGAGGGATGAGTTAGTAGGATAGGACGCCCCACGTAAATCCCGTCCTCATGTGGATGTGTGGTAGTGGGCAGGAGCGTTCCTAGTCGACGGGCGCAGACTTGACTGGACCTTTGAGGTAGTCAGTTCGTTTGGGTCGATTGAGCACCTTGGGTGCGAGTGGTCTCATTTACTTTCATCTGTTCCACTTTTGAGTGTCTAGATAGAGGCATGGTAGCTGTAGAGTAGATTCCAGCTTTTCTTTCAGATTTCTTTGCCTGTTTTCTTTTGCCTCTAGTAGACTTGGTGGGCAGACCGTTGGGCTTGTTGACGGTACCCACTGAGAACTACTGTGGGAAGTAGTTCTCACACCCGTCGTGGTGTCTTTTCCCCAGGGACTTCTTCTTCTGTTCCTGTGCTCCTGTTGCTGATCCTTCGGACCGAGGCGAGGGAGTCGCGAGCTAGTTCCCTACCCGTCGTTGGAGTGTAGCGGTACCCCCCTTCAGAGGAGAGCTTCGGTTGATAGTTTACTTCTTCTTCCTCTGTTGAGAGACCTTTGTAGAGAGGTATAGAGTTGTACTTTATTTTACAGTTTGAGAGACTGATGTAGTGAGGATATTTTCTTGTATCGAGGGCTTGTACACTGATGTACTTATTGGAGATATCTCCCTTTTGAGTTCTGTATCAGAGGATTTTGTATATGATAGTATTTGGGGAGATGGATATTGTATTATTTTCAGTTGTACAGTGTTTGGACTTCAGTTTTTAGTAGTCTACTTTCAGCTCTGATATCTGTATACTGTAGTTGTTTCTTTTTGCAGGTTAGACGCTTCGTCTGTACGGCAGTTTCCGTACAGATGGCGGATCTGTTAGTGAGCCCGGGTCGCAGTCTCGACCCTGGGGCGTGACAGCCGCGGCCTCAGTTACCTAGCCATGGGCGTGCGGAACAGCGAGAGCCTAGTGGATCTCAGAGGCCATCGCAGCAGCAGCCGGAGTCTCAGCATCAGACACAGAGACAACATCAGCCGGGACAGCCATGGCTTCGCGATTGAGACAGATGTATATTCTGCGGGGGACCTCATTTGTCGCACACCTGTGATCAGAGGTGGGGTCGTTGTTACAAGTGTGGACAGCCAGGCCACATTCGAGCTTCGTGTCCCTTTTCGACTTCAGCGGCACCTTCATCAGCATCGGCTCCTTTTCCGCCTCAGCAGCAGTTGTCAGCTCAGCGGCTTTATGCTCCAGCGAGCGGATCACCTTCTTTTTACCTGGCGGATCACCGGCCGCCGGCTCAGAGCAGTCGGGTCTACGCCGCTCAGGTGGAGGTTCGACTTCAGCGGCACCTTCATCAGCATCGGCTCCTTTTCCGCCTCAGCAGCAGTTGTCAGCTCAGCGGCTTTATGCTCCAGCGAGCGGATCACCTTCTTTTTACCCGGCGGATCACCGGCCGCCGGCTCAGAGCGGTCGGGTCTACGCCGCTCAGGTGGAGGACTTTACAACAGCCGACCTTGTGGTGACAGGTATTATTTTATTTTATTTACCGGCATTGGTTTTGCATTGTATTGCACTTGAGCATCCTAGTCATTTGTTAGGAGTGCATGTACTTCTTCGCATGGGTTAGGGGTAGGACGGTTACCTGGTGTTCGGTAGGTTCATATTCCCGATCCTCGGCACGTAGGGGAGTGTTGTTGGTCCTGCCCGGTGCAGTTGAGTCCTTGATAGTACCGGTAGACCTGATGGTCTTAACCTAGTTATGGGACTTGGATTTGGTACTTAGGACGGTTTGGCTGGCTCGGTTTTCTTCTTTTCGCGGCGGTTGATTGTGCCGCGAGGATGGTCCTCTTAGGAGGGGCTAGGCCAGGAGTAGATGGTGTGCTGGGGTTACTTGGGGGCTATCTTTGCCTCTTTGGTTTCGACTTTGCGTGCGGGGCGGGTGTTCCGCCGTGGGTGCGCAGCCTTTTTGGCTAGCGTGGTTGTGGGATACCCCGGGAGTGCGGAGGTACTCGCGTTGAGCTTTTTTGCCTTTGGACTTGGTGGTTGGATTATCGGGGCCCTGGGAGGAGCGGATGCTTGTGCCGATGTAGGCTACTTGGTCACACGAGCGGTTAGCCCAACTGTACTTTGGTGAGGTGGTGCGGTTTTTTGAGTGCCCGCCTCTATGTTGTTCTAACTAAGACCCGAGGTTCGCATCGCGTCTCTGGAGGAGGTATTTGACAGCCTTGGGAGCTTGAGTGGTGGATGATTGGATATTTACCCCCTCTATTTGGTTGAGGTTCCGGGTTAAGGAATGACTTCAGTTTCGAGGACGAAACTTTTTTTTAGTGGGGGAGGATGTGAGGACCTGAATTTCCACAAGAGTATTACTGTTGGATTAACGGAGCTTCTGCAGTGTGTTTGGCAGCTTTTGGAGGCCTTTACTGTGTATTGGAGGTGTTCGTACACAAGTTGGACTCAGGTGTTAGACTCAGGGATTATAATGATCACGTGAGTGATCGGAGGACCCCGTCGGATGTGTAGGAGTGGTTTCGCGCGAAACGGATATTAAAATTGGGCTCAGCGCGAAGTTTGGACAAAAGAACACCTTTCCGGATGCCTTCGGCAATTTTTGGAATTAGAATTTGGCAAATCGGACACCGGATTTGGACTCAGCGCGCGAAAACGGTGAAAATGGACTATTTATTGGTATTTTTCGGAGCCCGGATGCGAAAACACGGATTTCGAGGCTTGGGTACTGTTCCGGCGGCGGCGGGCAGCGCGCGGGCGCGGGCAGGCGCGCGGGCAGGCGCACGGGCGCGCGGTCCACGGGCCGGCATGCACCGAAGGGCAGGATACGTGGCGTGATTGGATTGGTCGGTGCAGTGGACTGGGACCACGGAGCAGGCAGGCGTGGCGCATGGACCGGCAGGACACGTGGCGGCTTTCTGTTGGCGGGCTCAGGAAGGCGGGGTTCACCGAGGCGCGGGGGGTCGCCTCGGGAACCATGCCTGGCCGGGGCGCCAGACGGCGCGCCAGGCGGCGCGCCAGGGTTGGTCGGGAGTTAGTGCGGGCCACGTGGCACCCGCTGATTCGCGGGCGCCACCCACCCGCGTTGATCGGGAGAGGCCATGCGGCGCTTCGCGAATGGTGCGGGATGTTGTTGCCTGTTCGGGCTGACGTGGCGATCCCTGGAGAATTCGGGCGCTCGCTGTTTGCCTTCCCGCAGCGGAGTCGGGCGCCCGAATCTGGGGATAAAATCGGAATTAAGTGATTTGTTTTTCCCAGCCTATATAAAGGCCGAGAACAGCTACAGAGAGCTCCTTTCCTGCCCATTTTCTCATAGTGCGGCCTTCACAAGATTTCCTCCTCTCCCAGAGCCGGTTCCATCTGCAGATTCCCGGATTTTTCTGCGGCACGCATCCTGAGGTTTTCATTTTTACGGTGCGGCGCGACGCTCGTTCGTTTGTGATCTTCTTCGTCGCGTTTTGGTGCGAGGACTCCCCCGGCTTACTACGACCACTGTTTTTGTCGATTCTTGCGCCGTTGGCTTCTCGACAAGTAGGGCTACGATCTTTATGATTTGAGTTTCCCTGGTTTCGAGTTTATCTTGGAGTTCCCCGAGCTTTCATTTGACCCTTTTTCTTGGACGGAGTTTTGGACAGCACTGTGGTATTTCGGCGATATCTTTGCGCACAGGCATCGGATCGAGGCGTGCCAGGAGGCGTTTTTTATCTACATAGCGCAAGGAACACTCTCAAATTTTCTGGGAATTTTATGAATATTTTTTGAAGGTTAAAAATCTCTGTTTATAGAAAGTAGTGCTACAGTTTTTGAGATCGGTTTATTTCGGGGTGGTTCCCTTGTCGAATTTGTTTCTAAGTGTAGGAAACTCGGATTTGAACGTGCAGGTACTCGTTTCGACCGGTTCGTCGCGAGGATCGTGACAGTATTTTTCTTGGAATTTTTCGAGCATTTCTCGCAGGTAAAAATAGGGCATCTGTGGATTGTTAGCATTGGAATAGACATGTGTAAATGCTTAATGATTTTAGCATGATGGTTATATCTATGCTGAACTATTACCTAGTACACATGTGGGACTATTAGTTGTTATACTTCTTTCTATTTGCATAAGGACAATTACATGCTTGTATGGACATCTAGGTAGGCCATCTTTTATCGCTACACTTTCATGCTAGAACTTGACTTAGGAGAAACAATGTTTGTTTCTTTTCTCCTTTCATTAGTCAGGTGGTATTTGTTGCTCGGGTTTGAGCAGGGGTTTGGGATAGTGTAGCCGGGGCCTGGATTGTGGATTATGGGTTTTGGCGGCGACCGTGGATATTGGGCGGTTGACCGGATGTCGGTTATAGGACATCGGTGATAGGGCATGATTATGGACTAGAGGGTTTTTTGGCAACCACGGATAGTAGGCGGTTGACCAGATACATATTATTTTACCCGATTTTGGATTGGGGGTTATAGCGGCTACCGCGGATAGTAGGCGGTTGACCGGATGTCAGATGTGGGACATAATTGTGATTGTGGGTTATTCCGGCGACCGCGGATATTGGGCGGTTGACCGGAGGTCGGTTGTGAGACCTGGTCGTGGATTTTGGGGTATTGCGGCAATCGCGGATATTGGGCGATTGACCGGATGGTTACTTTTGCATCAGATTGGGAATCAATTTTCTTTTAGTGGAGGGTTGTGTTCCACTGGGGCTTTATAGTTGTGATCCAGTCCTGCTTTTGATACTTATCACACCGGCGCGGTTATTGCCCAGTGATGCTTTCCTCGTGTGGGTCGCTCCCCTCGAGTTCCCCTCCGGAGGCTGGGGCTAGACAGTTATTGACAGTTTTGCTATCACATCGGTGCGGCTTATTTGCCCGATGATGAGGGCGGCAGCTGGAGTTTTGCTATCACATCGGCGCGGCTTACTTGCCCGATGATGAGGGCGGTACAGATTGGGTTCATCTGGGACGGTTGGTTACTGTTGCATACGGTTGTTCCAGTCTAGGACTGCATTTTTAGAGGCATAGTAGTGGTAGTTTTTCCTTTGCAGTAGTCTTATTACTTACCACTCTTCTTCCCCTTTTTGCCTCTGGTAGACCTAGCGGGTGCGTCAGGGCGTGAGGTTTTACCCACTAGGGGAGGCTACTGGTTCACTAGTAGTTCTCACCCCCATTCTTCTTTTTCTTTTCTTCTCATTTGTTTTGTAGAGCCTTCTGCGGGTGCTGCTGGACATACAGCGGCGGGTCGAGAAGAGAGGACGACTGAGTAGCTAGACAGTGGGCCTGACAGTGAGTAGCTAGACTGGTACCTCTTATGTATCCTATCTCAGACGGTTGTACTTTTACTTTTTGGGGTCTGGCTTTAGCCAGCTGGTTGTATATTTGTGGTGAGCTGGGAGAGAAACTTGTACTTTATTTTACAGTCATTTTGTATTTTTACTTCCAGTTCAGTCTGAGATGTAGTATTTTCAGTTCAGCTCTGTTTTATTGCTCTATTATTGTATCTGATTGGTTTGAGTAGGTTACCGGCGCTTCGTGCATGCGGAAAATTCCGTGTGCACGGCGGATCTGTAGACGAGCCCGAGTTCTGGTTTACACTCGGGGCGTGACATATCATGCTCAAGGAAAATACACATCTAAGAACATGGAATGCACCCACTCGCTCACATAACCCAATCTCAATGACTGCCACATCGGGTCCAGTCAAGCCTGCGCCCCCTGGTGTATCAATCAGAGTGTCCCATCGGACTATCTCAGTATCACGCAAAGCGGCCAGTAGTATATCAACTAGGCGCATCATCATCATCGCATCTGGAGCGTAACTCGAGGGGAGCGACCCCACCGAGCTCAAGCATGCCTCATCTGGCATAAAAACGGCATCTGCAGGCTACAGTCCATGATCAAACAGATCGGAAAACTCAAATACCACACCTCACACTCATGTCTAAGTCGGAAAAACATCCATCGACTCAATCTGATAATCCCCGCAATCACAAGACACTATCAACACATCCACAAACCTAACAAGATCCTCTCGGCCCCCAGGCACGAGATCAAAAGCATCCAGAACCATGTCGTACCCCTAGTGAATTCACAATTTTAAAACCACCTTTAAAAAAATACCAATTTTGCTTAAAACGGGTTTTCTTGATTTTTAAAACGATCCAGATGCAAATATAATGCCAATTAAACATAACATCTAGTGTCATACAGTATCCAGAGTACACTAAAAATAATCCGGGGTTCCAATAAATTTTCTAAAAATTTTCAGGCAACTATCAGATTTAACAACAATGAAAAACTAACACTAGACATGATCAAATTGCATTCAGAAGCATTAAAGGGCATTCCACACATTTTGGAAGAAATTCCAACCCACCTGAATGCTTTCCACAGGCAACCGTGAAGTCGGGAAGCGCCGAATCCCTCAAACTGCCGAAACGCCGAACCGCGCCGCTCGCGCTGCCGCGTACCTCAAAATAATCCCCGGAAGCTCAAATAACCACCGCGTCTGTCACAAAAATCTGCGTACACTCGGCTCAACCACAGCCAACTCTCAGCACAAGCCCAAACAACCAAGCTCTCTCGGCTCCACGCGGCGAAAGCAACCAAACCGGCCAAGTAGTACACCAAAAACTACATTACAAAATACAAGAAAAAGGAATAAACCCAACAATCAGACAAGGCACGGCCAAACACACGCGACCGTCGACGAAAACCAGCTCCTGGCCGTCGAAAATGTCGCGCGCCCGAGCGAGATGCTCCCTGCGCCCGCGCCGCTGTACGCTACCCAGCCGTTGCCCGTGTGGCGTCCGAACCTGCCGCGCGGCACCTGGGCCTGCCGCGCGGCCCCCTGGGCCGCTGCGCGGCGCCCTGCTGCACGCCCGCGCAGTAGCCTGCGCCAGCCGCGCGCGCGCCCATGTGCGCCCGCGCGGCTTCCCCTACTACAGCCACCCCAACAAGGACAAGCAGTCCACCAACACAAAATCATCCAAAAAAAACCCAAATTCGAACTCAAATCCAGAAAATAAAATCAACAAAAATCCAAAACCCAAGCTCTAAAAAAAACTGCACTAACCACATACCTCGTTGAAGCTCGTCGCGCGCTCTCCGCTTGGCTTCTCTTGGCTTCTAGCAGTAGGTCCACACCACAAACACACCTTCACTTTTCAAATTTTCCTTTTACTTCTCCTCCTCTTCTTCTTCTTCTTCTTCTACTTCCTTCTTCTCCTTTTTTTTTTCTCTATTTTCCTTACTTTTCTCTGCTTGCAGGGAAGGAGGTGGCGTGGCAAGAGCTTAATTAAGGTGGCTTAATTAAGGGGACTTGGGTGCTTGGCAGCTGGAGTAAATAAATTAGAAAAAACCAAACCCCTCAACTCTCTTTCTTTTCCTTTCTTTTCTCTTTTCTTGTTTTCTTTCTTTCTTAAACTCCAAAGCAGGTAACAAAAATTAATTAAATTAATTAATTAATCCATTCTAGCCAACTCCAACTCACTTTTCACCTTCGGGGCCTCCGCATTAGTCCGAAACCTCCCGAACTCCGCTGTAATATGAAAATACACATGTCCAAAGCTTTTCCCACTCAAAAAGCTCAACTGTGGAGTCGGTGTGCTCAATCCAAAATCCGGTGCTCTACACTTTTGCCCCGGTAGCCCGTCTCGAGTCAATTCGTATCCTATTTGCTATTGCTTGCCATTTCAAAATAAAACGTTTTCAAATGGATGTTAAGAGCGCATTTTTAAATGGTTTTCTAAATGAAGAAGTTTATGTTGCTCAACCGAAAGGTTTCATTAATCATAAACTTCCAAATCATGTTTTTCGATTAAAAAATGCTCTTTACGGTCTAAAACAAGCACCGCGAGCATGGTACGAAAGACTGACAAAGCACCTTTTGAAAAAGGGCTATACTCGAGGGGGAGCCGATCGGACACTCTTTATGAAGCACTTTCAAGACAACTTCATTGTAGCACAAATCTATGTGGACGGCATTGTGTTTGGTGCTACAAGGAATAATAATGCTTCAAAATTCGCCGAAACAATGAAAAGCGAATTTGAGATGTCCATGATGGGTGAGTTGACATACTTTCTTGGATTGCAAGTTAAGCAAACTGAAGAAGGCATTCATTTGTGTCAATCCAAGTATGCGAAGGAGTTGGTCAAGAAATTTGGATTAGAAGATTCTAAAGACTTTTCGACTCCCATGGGAACTAGCAATAAAGGACTTGGATGTGAATCTCACAGAGAAAAAGTAGACGAGAAACTTTACCGAAGCATGATTGGAAGTCTACTTTACCTTACGGCTAGTCGCCCGGACATTGCCTTCAGTGTTGGGATTTGTTCGAGATATCAATCAGCACCGAAGGAAATTCACCTGAAAGCGGTGAAATGGATCATCCGGTACATCAAAAGTACGTTAAATTTCATAATTTGGTATCCTATGGGCACATCTCTCGATATAATAGGATATTCGGATGCCGATTGGGTTGGATCAGTGGATGATCGAAAGAGCACGAGTGGTGCATGCTTTTACCTTGGCGATTGTCTTGTTGCATGGCATAGTAAAAAGCAAAGCTGCATTGCTCTCTCTACTGCCGAAGCGGAATACATTTCAGCGGGAAGTTGTGCAACCCAATTGATTTGGATGAAGAGTGTATTGAGTGACTTCCGCATCCCGGCAACTTCGGTAACAATATTTTGTGACAACACTAGTGCCATTAACATTTCTAAAAACCCTGTGTTGCACTCAAGAACAAAACACATAGAACTTAGATATCACTTTCTTAGAGAGCTAGTTGAATCAAGTACTTTACAAATCTCTTATGTTTCAACTGAAGATCAATTAGCCGATATTTTGACAAAACCTTTGGATTAAAAACGTTTTATACATTTGCAAAAAGTAATTGGAATGCTTTCCTTGAAATAACAATTTTTGAACCATTGCTTAGGTTAGATTTTGTTTTGTGTTTTGTGTATATAGAACATTAACTGAGCATTTGTTTAAATTGACTTTAATTGCATCTTTTCATGTTTTGAGAAATCTATTATGATTTGAATATCATTACAATTCATTTGATGTAATGATCATTTATATCAATTATTTCATCTTTAATTTATCAAAGTCAATTTCTCTCTCAATGATCTCTTGGTATAGTTTTTATCTTATTTGATAATTGAGTTAAGTATGAACATGAGATCAATGGTTGGTTGAGTACTAAATATTTTACATAATTGATAGCCAATTGAGGGGGAGTATTATTTAAAGTTTCATGCTCAAAAGATGTGGAAAGAGTTACATCCCTAGTGGAGTGTGAAAACTATCACCACATGGAGGAAAGAGCTACCACCTCGGTCGTCCGAGTACTGTGTGCAGCTACCACATGTTTACCAAGCATGGTTTTTCTTGTTTATTAGATAAAATGCTTTTTGGAATACTTGACTTTGTCGAATTCCAAGGTTGGTATAAGATGGAATTTCAAATTGAAAGATGCTCAAAGAGCTACTTCCCTAGATATATTGACTAGATACATTATCTAATTTATTTGGGGATGTCAAACATCTATCGATCTTTCTGTCTTCATTTTTTTTATTCAATTGATGATTTGATAAACACGTTACTCATTAGATCGTGATTGATGTTTTGAACTTGCTCAACTTTAGAGGATATAACTTTTATAAATTTTCGTTCCATAATTTGATTATTAATGATAGATTTAGCATAATCTATTTCTTTTGATGTGAAACGATACTTTTTGTTTAAAGTTGATATGCAAGAATGCTTACATACTTTTTCTGGATTTTCTGAAATTTTTACAAATTTTTCTGGAGAAAAAATAGCAGGCAGTCCGGACTGGATGGACTCAGTCCGGATCCCGAACGATGGGATTTCCTGCGCGAGGCCGATCTGGACTGAACTCCAACCCGATCCGGACCGCGGCTAGGTTTTAATAGAAACGATGGATCTTTTGATTTCTATTCTCTTCTAAACTTTTGTTTCTAGCTTCCTAGAGTTTCTCTCTCTAGAATCAAGAATTTTTGGATCTTTTGCAACTTGTTTTCACTCGATTCAAGTAAGTTCTTATGATCAAAACTTGATTTATTCACTGTTTTTGCCTTTGTTCATCAATACGTGAAGGATTTCATAGCTAATTTTTAATTTTGCATGGTTTTTGATCAAATTTATTTTGAAATAAGAACTCTGGACACCTTAGTTTTGTTTCTATGCCTTGTATTCATTTGATTAACGAATTTTTGGACTTCGATTTCTAAAAATTCAGTTTTAAGGCAAAATTTGAGAATTTTCGAAAATCATGGGATTGATCTATTTTTAAAATTCTTTTTGCAAAACTAACTTGATTCCTAGTCTCTATACATGATAAAAATTGTTTGGATAAGATTTTTCAAATTTTTAAAAATTAAACAATTTTTCATGTTTTTTGAGTTCTTGCTCACAGGTGACTTCTGTTTAAAACTCTCAACCAAGATGGTGTTTGGTTGGGTAATTGTGCTTGTTGCCGCAATGGTTGGCACACGAGCAACTAACAAGCTCAAGACAGCTAGAAAGACTCAAGAGGAGGGAGAATATGTTTCTCTTGATGATTCGGACACTGAGTCTGAGGACTGGGAGAAGATATGTGAAGAAGCCACAACCAAGGCTTCATCTGCAGCGAAGGGGAAAGTCCCTCCTTCAACAAAGGCGAAGACTCCGCCTACTGCTGCCGAGAAAGGAAAAGCTCCCATGCAACCGACATCCATGTCCATGAAAAGGAAGAGTGTTGCAAGGAAGAGGGCCGGGTAGATCTCGTGGAATTGAGATTGAAGAGCCACTTGCGAGTGAGCCACCTCCACAGGAGTTTGTTCACATTAGCACAGAAAGGATGAAAGATTTTGAGAAACGAGAATGTATTGGTGAGAGACATGTAAATGTCGCAGCTCTCAGGGAACGTTCTGCAGCGTTTGGAGCCCTGTTTGATCAAGCCGGACTTGCACAAATCTGTAATTTCTCTGAAACTTCAGGATATTGTTTTCATCTTGTTAGGACTTTTTATTTGTGTGCTATGCACCTTCAAAATCATGAGGACGGACGCAAAGAATTTCTCACAATGGTTCGGAATGTCAAACTCAAGATCACACCCCAATTAATTGGTGAAGTGCTGGGAATGAATGCCCAAGTTGAGGGGATTCATTATTTGAAAGGTCAAGCCATGACTAATCAATCATGGAGAACAGTTGTTGATGGAATTTGCTTACCGGATACTCGGTCGGCGGGAAACTCCGTTCTATCAAAAGAACTTCGACCGGAGTACAGATACTTGAACTTTATTATTTGCTATAACATTATGCCAAATATGCAAACTAAGGTTCTCCATTGGGACAGGATGTTGTTTCTATATCTCCTTGGACACCCTACAGCTTCGTTGGGATCAAATTTCAACATTTCTTATCTTATCTGGTCAAGGATGGCGAGATATGTGGAACATGCGCATCCTACCGAGCGACTTCCATTTCCATTGATTATAATGCGGATTTTGAGAAAGTTTGATGTCGACATTCGTTCATCAACTTACATGCATAGTCTGGGAACGATCAATGATACTACCATTGTGAAGTCACTTTCGAGTAAACCAGATGAGAGCCCAACCCCTTCTCGAAGCAAGAGGCCATCAACTTCAGCACCAACAGCACAAGCAGCAACAACAGCAGCAGCAATAGCAAATGTAGCAGCTTCTATTTCAGAGGACGACGCCTTTGTAACATCAATTTACCGTAAACAACAACGTCTTTCGTCGGAACAAGAACGCATGTCAAACGAAATCACTAAGATCTCTACAGACATAGATCATATTTCTGCAGCCCAAGGTGACTTGAAAAGGAAATGCAAATCTCTTGCCAAATTGGTGAAGAAGATTTTCAACAAACTGGGTTGTAGCAGCTCTGACGACAACGACTCCGATTGACTTTTTGTTTGTTTTGTTGTTCTAATGTCTTCTCTTGCAGGTTTTTAGTTTCTTTTCTTCATCTTTAAGAACTTTGCTTTACCTTTTTTTTTTTAAATTTTGACTAATTTTTGTGACAAAAAGGGGGAGAGACATAGTAGACATTGAACTTGAAAGTTTGGAGAAACTTGATGAACCTTGAAGGTAAGTTGAAGGTAAGCTGGAAGCATGTCCCGACTAACTATTTGACTAACTATTTGGGCATGCAATATTACTAACAATTTGCAATTTGCTTGATAACTGACTGACATATTTGTGAACTTGTTAGAATCTTGATATGACATTTGAATTTTTAATGATTAGGGATATGTGAATCTTTATTTGCTAAATTTTCATACATATCTGATAATTAATATCATGATGAGTATAAACTCTATCTCTCTGATTGTTTATTGAATGTTTAAATTCTTGAGGTATCTAACGATTTCTTTTGTCATGAATTATTTCTTTTGCAGAGAGTACAAACGTCTAAGTCTAGAGTTTGTTTTAGGAGTTTATCTCTTATATTCATTTTTATTTGGATCATACTTGTAGATTTTTGTTATATAGTGATAGCAACAAAAATATCCTTTTGAATTTTTTTTTAAGTGGATTTTTGTTTTGTCACGAAACCGCCAAAGGGGGAGATTGTTAAGGATTTTGTTTTGACGTATTTCGTGAAGTGGTATAAGTCTTGAAGATTGAAGATGAAGAATTGTGGATCAACTACATCAATCTCAAGAAGAATGAATTCGGAATGATCAGGTACATTTAACTAAATAATTTTGGTGATCCGAATACATTTGTGTAGTTTAGAAACACTTGGATAAGTTTTCATTGCATAAAAATCAAAAACTGGGCAAGTTGGATGTTCAGGATCCGGATCAGACCATTCCAGTCCGGACCCCGAACATAGTTTAGTTCATGCGGAATTCCAGTCCGGACCTCTCCTGTTTCAGTCCGGACCCCGAACTATGTGTTTGCTGAAATCGCATGAACAGTCCGGATCAGGAAATTCAGTTGGGACTCCGAACTGTGTTTTCAAAAAAATTGCTGAAAAAAGATGACAGTCCGTATCAGCCAAATCCAGTCCGGACCGTCGTGCGGGAAAAATTCTGTTAAGTCAGCTTTTGATGCTTAT
This sequence comes from Tillandsia leiboldiana, assembly GCA_029204045.2. Taxonomy (NCBI): domain Eukaryota; kingdom Viridiplantae; phylum Streptophyta; class Magnoliopsida; order Poales; family Bromeliaceae; genus Tillandsia; species Tillandsia leiboldiana. Next base: position 44,136,847 of record CM055065.1, read on the forward strand.
CTCTTTCCAAAAGTTTCTAACCTATAAATATACCCTACATTCATCTTTTAGGGTAACCGAAAAACCGAGAATTAATCAAAAGAAATCGATTGGGAAAAATTATAGAAAAATCCACAAATATAGAGAAGAAAGGAAAACACGATTAAATTTATGTTTCTTCATCTATATTGTTCAATTTGATTCTAGAGTTTCCAAACTCCTATTTCTTGTAGAATCAAATTGAAGAATACTTAGATGGTATTTCTGTATCTATCTTTGATCTAAGTATTCGGAGGATCATCACCAAACAAAAACAATGATTTTACCAAAAATCGGCGCGAGGATTCGCGTGGCCTTGTGGATTCAAGGTGCTACCGCTCTCATGGATTCGGAGCGAGGCGCGTTCGTGTGATCGAGACGTGTCGCATTGATGAAGACTGTGGATTCGGTTGGACGTCGTGGATTCGACATTGAACGTCGTGGATTCGGCGTTGGGACGCAAATCGTGGATTCGAGGAGCGTTCGGAGCGAGTAGAGAAGATCAACTAGGAGCGTATGGAAAAGGTTGAGTCGTAGGGTTACGGTAAATCACCTTGTACGTGTTTAATCTTAGTGGATTTCGCCGTGTTATCGGTCCCGTGATTTTTTACTCCTATGACGGAGTTTTCCACGCAAATCTTGCGTACTTTATTTATTTTCCGCATTGGGTTATTTTTTACGCAGCGATTTGGTGTGTTTATTGTTTTCACCTATTCACCCCCCCTCTAGGTGGTTTTTTTTCTATTCAGATCCATATTATTCATAACCCATAGTTATTGCCCCTTTTGCAGAGACGTTGCCACCCGTAGCTGCTACTGATTGAGGTAAGTGAGTTGCGAGCTAGATCCCTACCTGTGGTGTCAATCGTGATAGTGGAGTACCCTACTAGCTAGTTTTGGAGAGTAGTTCATGTACAACTGGATATATGTATTTATTTTTCAACTCTGGAAGATGTTTATGTATTTTGGATATGCATAAGATGTACAGTGAATTATGTTTTTATTTACATTTAGTAGTCTTTTATTTCAACTATGATGTCTGTATAGTTATAGTAATTATGTTTTACAAGTTAGATGCTTGTTAGGAATTTTCTATATACACAGCGGATCTGTTGGCGAGTCCAGATTTTAGTATAACCCGGGACGTGACAGATTAAGTTGGTGGGCTTGCGTGGAGGCATGGTCGTGATGAAGCGTGGGCTATAGGGTTTGGGTTGGGAAGGTTGAGGCACAACAATATAGTGCAACCCACGCCATGACGATAATAAAAAATATTACAATGTCTATTTTTTATTAATAAAAATATTAATTATTCTTTTATTGAATTTCTCCGATAGTTACTCATATTGTGATTTTTATTTTTATCAGAAAATACATTATTGTTTATGATATAAAAACAAAGATAATAAAAGAGATAAAAACTAATCTTAAAATAGAAATTAAATTAAGATAGCTTATTTCTCCATGGTCAAAGTTTATATACTAATTAATACTTGATTATTGCTTGTTGAGCAATAGATATTTTAAATATAATTTAGTAAATTATTAAATAGGTTATTAAAAATATTATGTACTTTCTAATACATATTTTAAATATAATTTATTAAATAGGTTATTAAAATTAATGTTTTGATAGTATTTTATCAATTTGTAATATTCTTGTCATGCCCTGAGTTAGGCCGGAACCCAGACTCGCCAACAGATTCGCCGTCTGTACGGTAAAACCCGCACAAGCAAAGTGACTAACTTGCATAAAAGAAAAGCATCTATCACAACAATGCAGATATATCAGAGCTAAAGTAACTAATAAATATAAACCCAAAATGTAGTCCACTGTACATACAACTCAAACTGTACAAAATCATCTCCCAATAGCAAAAAATAAAAGGTACCCTTATGTACAATGTTACTCTCCCAACAACTAGCTAATAGGGTACTCCTCTAACGTAGGCAACATCAATAGGAAGATATCTAACTTGCGACTATCTTACCTCGATTAGACGCAACAATAGATACAGAGGTCGTTGCCAAAAGGGTCAATAATAGAGGGTGTGAGAACTACTAAAACGAAGTAGCCCTCAGTGGGTACCGTCACCAATGTCGACGATCTACCAACTAGGTTCACTATAGGCAAGAGTAATAATCTATTGTATAAGTATAACAAGAAAAGAAAAGTTGAAAAATAATCTTCTATAACTACTATGCATCTAATCTAACCATGCACAAGATAATGTAGAGGAAATATGAGTATGCATCAACTACCAAGTGAAATCCCAAACCAACCCAATCACAACGACTGCCACAATGGTTCAGTCAAGCATGCGCCTACCTACCACCAAACATTAACCTTAAGAAAGTCGGTACTAATATCGTAACACCATCGATGTGGCTAGTCTACTATAGGTCGCCCCTCAGGGCTGCAACGATATTAACACAATAAAGACCAAACTCCGGAGTGGCACTCTGTCACGCCCCGGGGTTTAAACACGCGGAAGAAACGTCACCGTTTAGCTCTCAAATTTGGCGTATATTTTTTTTTTTCTTGAAATCAATCTTCCCCAGTGCGTGCCCAGACCCGCCGCATATACAAATTCACTCTGCAAACGGGCAGAGTCTCCTTTGTTTATGCACGGCGTCCTGACTACAAAATCCATATCATCCTACCTTTAACCACACTAGTTCAATCGTCCAACGTATACAACCATTTTCTATAAGTAATAAAGAGGCCGACTATTTTTGAAAGGATAAAACCGCAGGGTTTTGAAAGCGGTGTCCATACGACACCCAAGTTTTATAAAGTTGTTTCGAAATCCATAAAGTAGTGATTTTAGTTTGTCGCATTAGGTCCCCTACGATTTTAAAATCCAACAAATACGGCAAGATAAACAGTTCTGCACGCTTTACGATGCTTCCGGCTCGTCAAACGGAAATTTGGTCAATGCCACTGCGCTCAGAACAATGACGCCATTCAAATCGGCTACCTGGATCGTCAGATTCGGACTCCAGACAGTTGATCGGCCGACGTTGGCTAGCGAGGGAATTAAATCAGTGCGTTACTATTCATTTCACTATTCACTTATGTTACGGAATTTAAGTTGGCGTATTTCGTGAATTCGGTTAAGTCTTGAAGATTGAAGGTAAAGAAGGTTGGATCATATAACTCAATCTCAAGAAAGAAGAATTCAAAAGGATCAGGTATGTTTAACTTAATATCTTTGGTGATCCGAATACTTCTTATAGTGTAGAAACACTTGGATGGATTTTTAATTGCATAAATATCAAAAACTGGACATGGGACATGTTCAGGATCCGGATCAGACTGTTCAATCCGGATCCCGAAGGTTGTTCGTTCATACACCAGTTCAATCCGGATCGTAGCCTTCCTTGATCCGGATCCCGAACACTGGGTTTACCATTTTATTTGAACGATCCGGATCAGGCTTTGCAATCCGGATCCCGAACGTTGATGTTTGGTGAACTGTATGAACGATCCGGATCAAGCACTTCGATCCGGATCCCGAACCTTCGTTTTTCTGGAAACTGTTTTTCTCGCTACTGCAATCCGGATCGCCGATCTCCGATCCGGATCGTCGTCATGTAAAAATTCCAGAAAAAGATAGTTTTTGATCCTTATCTTCTTCCAAGGATTTCTAACCTATAAATAGACCCTATGATTCTTTTTCTAGGGCTAATCCACATAATCGAAAAAGAAGCCGTCATCTTTTATACGGCCTAAGATCCACATATAGAGAAGAAAGGAAATCATAGATTCTATCTTATGTTTCTTCATCTATATTGATTGATTTAATTCTAGGTTTTCATACTCACATTTTGAGTAGAATCAAATCAATGAATACTTAGATGGTATTTCCGATCTATTTCTAATCTAAGTATTCGGCGGATCATCACCACCCAAAAACAATGATTTACCCCAAAATCGGCGCGTGGACTCGCGTGGCCTTGTGGATTCAAGGTGCTACCGCTCTCGTGGATTCGGAGCGAGGTACGATCGTGGATTCGAAGCGTGCTACTGGGTGAAGACCGTGGATTCGGTCGGACGTCGTGGACTCGACGTTGGACGCCGTGGATTCGGCGTTGGACGCAAATCGTGGATTCGAGAAGCGTCGTGGAGCGAGCGGAGAAGATCAACTAGGAGCGTATGGAAAAGGTTGAGTCGTCTGTGAGTACGGTATATCACCTTGTACATGTTTAATTCTAGTGGATTTCACCGTGTTATCGGTCCCGTGGTTTTTTACTCCGGTTTGGAGTTTTCCACATAAAAATCTCTGCGTGTTATTTATTTTTCCGCATTGGGTTTTATATCACAAAGATTTTTGAGTGTTTATTGTTTACACCTATTCACCCCCCTCTAGGTGTTTTTTCCCCTATTTAGATCCAATTATACATAACCCAACAACTTAAGTCGCGGGTCCCACTTGTTTCCTTTCTAAAATCAGGACGATCCGACCGTCGGATCGACAAACCGTCTATACCATTTTCACTCGATTCGATGAGACGGTCGTACTGGAGACCTCAGATTTTTGAGATCAGACCCGGATCGGAAAGGCGGAATTTGTGCATCGGAAACTGTGCTATTCGCACACCGGTACACACCCCTAAGGTTAAATTTTGTTTCCTCGCACATATTCACACCTGAAAAACACTCTTTAAACCAACTCAAATTTCCCGAGTTTTACATCACTCACACCTTAAAAGAAGTTTCGTCCTCGAAACTTAAACCCCCAGGACTCCAATAAGTGGGGAAAGGGCCCAAGCTTGCCCGACTTGCGCTCCTAAATGACTTCGCGTCCCTCGTCAATTTAGGCCACCAAAAAGTCTGCCCAAGGTCTTAACTTTCCTCCTGTTACCTTAACACACTTCCAAGTCCGTTCCGTGATGCATCACCATAAACCTCAAATTTCCCACCGGTTGCCGATAGTGCATACACTGGTGCCCGTGATAGCCTAACCTTACGTTCTTCGAAGCTCTCCTGACCTTTAGCCGTCCCAAAAAGCCCACCTTGCGATGCCAAACTCACACCTTTGGAGTTTGGCCTACACTCTCTGGTCCCTGAGAGTCTGCAAGGTCACTCATAAACGATCCTCGTCCGTACACGAGTTGATCCAAGAAGGGTCAGAAAATTCTGTTCATCACACCCATGAACACCGCTGGGACATTCAAATATCCACCCCCGAAGCAATAACACGCGAAACGCCCTATAACTCTTGGCGAAACTCGGTAGCAAACCCTGAACGGGAACCACTGGACTGAACCGCCCTAAGATTTCAGACAGCCAGCGGGCTCGACCCGCCCGGCAACCCTACCGTCCCGTCCCTCTTGATCGAACTAACCTGAGTAAGCCTGCTCCTCGACTTGGAGCTCCCCGTTATGACGCCACCGGTTCACCGACCACCTCTAACGGTGCTGAACAGTCAGCAACCAAAGTTTCGCGATGCGTCGGGGTACCCCGGTCCTACCACCAAACCCGGACTGACGGGCCCTAAAATGCTCAAAATAACCCGGCAACAAAAAGGGGGCACCACACTAATACCCCCACAAACTCCAGGTTGCGCCAACCAACCCAGCTGGGTCACCGCCCACAAGTAATCCCCCTTTGAAAAACGAACCCACCCTTCACCAACACGGATCACCTCCACCCGTCACCAACACGGGCCACCTCCACCCGTCACCAACACGGGCCGCTTCCACCCGTCACCAACACGGGTCGCCTAGCTCGGAGCATAGCCACTATCCCGGCTTGTCCGCTCCGACTGTCCGTCCTACCGAGGCGACGGTCAGAACTAAAGCTAGGTTCCAACTCTAAGACCTACCGCCAGGTCTACCCCATAGAATAAGCTGCATGTAGGGCATCCTAGCCGAAAGGGACCAATGCCAGAGCGCCATGTAGTCGACACCCTCGTTGACCTACACCGCTTCACAATCGACAGACTGGCAACCCAAGATCCTCCAGGTCATGCCTTGGTCATGGGAAGCTGGCGACAAAACCCAAGAAGTACGATCCTTCTTCCGTCCTGGCACCGAAAGGGGTGCGACAATCTGATTAACCACTGACGCTCGGTCCCAGTCCGCCGCCCTTCCAAACTCTGGGCAACGAACCGAGCTGCAACCACTCAGACCAAACAGTCACACTCCCAACCGAGAGGGCCCTGAGCTCTAGGTCCGCTGAGACAAAGGCCTCCGGTTACAGTAGACTACCCGTCCAAAGCCTAAAGGGTTGGAAGAAGACATGCACCAAAAAAAAAAAAAAACGAGAAGAACCTTGTCAGAAGTTGCCTAGGTTCACTAAGCGCACTCGAGGGATCACGCGCCAACCCACCAGTAGGACAACCTAACCAACCCTCTTGTGCAGAACACAGGAACCCAACCCCGAGCTACACCACCACAACCTTCTTAAAAGGGCTAACTGGCACCACCCAGCGTCAAAAGCTAAACCCCCAATAAGAAGTCGCCACTTACGCACACTGGTGCGAAGCGAGGCACGACCTCTCTAACCGAAATCGAGCCCAAACAAACGATATTTACTAGCCCCGGTGGTCTCCTCTTTAACCCAGAGGAGCACCCCAAACTCTACCAGGAAGATTTCTACAACCGTCGCAGTATTCACCGCAACAATTGCACTGTGGGTAACAGCCGTAGGGAAAGAATCCTCATTCCCGCGCATACCTTGCCCAAGATGCAAAAGGTTCGGCCCACGATCCGCTGTAACCTAAACCGGAAGACCTAAAAGGTACAACCTTAGGCAAGAGTCACCCGGTTACCCATGTCCGATAAAGCAGCTGACACACTAACAACCACCGGCGGATTACACTACCACCAGTTACCATTACTAACGACGACCAGGACATTGACAAAGGAAGGGGTTTGGAAGACAAAAGCCGGCCCAACCATCTGCTGTGCTACCCGCCGCACCAAGTGCATGAACACCGTCAGTAGGCCCACCGTGTCCTGTGCTGGTTGCTTAATCCATTGATTCCCCGCAACCATCAAGACCCCGGTGGCAGCCGGCCTCGACCCCAACCTCCAAAACAACCCGACTACACTAGCTCAACACCCGAGCTAAACAGAGAAACATAAATTAGCAATCCCGCACTCTCGCATCCCTACGCACCTATACCCTGATCATTTCATTAGTTAGTAGCCAGTGGAAATGTGATTCTGTGGATGTTGGACAGCGACTACTGTGGTTAAAGTTGTTTCTCTCTGATACCATCTTAATCTGTCACGCCCCGGGGTTTAAACACGCGGAAGAAACGTCACCGTTTAGCTCTCAAATTTGGCATATATTTTTTTTTTCTTGAAATCAATCTTCCCCAGTGCGTGCCCAGACCTGCCGCATATACAAATTCACTCTGCAAACGGGCAGAGTCTCCTTTGTATATGCACGGCGTCCTGACTACAAAATCCATATCATCCTACCTTTAACCACACTAGTTCAATCGTCCAACGTATACAACCATTTTCTATAAGTAATAAAGAGGCCGACTATTTTTGAAAGGATAAAACCGCAGGGTTTTGAAAGCGGTGTCCACACGACACCCAAGTTTTATAAAGTTGTTTCGAAATCCATAAAGTAGTGATTTTAGTTTGTCGCATTAGGTCCCCTACGATTTTAAAATCCAACAAATACGGCAAGATAAACAGTTCTGCACGCTTTACGATGCTTCTGGCTCGTCAAACGGAAATTTGGTCAACGCCACTGCGCTCAGAACGATGACGCCATTCAAATCGACTACCTGGATCGTCAGATTCGGACTCCAGACAGTCGATCGGCCGACGTTGGTTAGCGAGGGAATTAAATCAGGGCGTTACTACTCATTTCACTATTCACTTAAGTCGCGGGTCCCACTTGTTTCCTTTCTAAAATCATGACGATCCGACCGTCGGATCGACAAACGGTCTATACCATTTTCACTCGATTCGATGAGACGGTTGCACTGGAGATCTCAGATTTCCGAGATCAGACCCGGATCGAAAAGGCAGAATTTGTGCATCGGAAACTGTGCCATTCGCACACCGGTACACACCCCTAAGGTTAAATTTTGTTTCTTCGCACATATTCACACCTGAAAAACACTCTTTAAACCAACTCAAATTTCCCGAGTTTTACACACTCGGAGGGCGCGACCCCATCGAGGAAAGGCGTATCTTTGTCGAGCTAAAATATAGCTCATGCAGGCTATAAACCATACAAATGATCAATCATATCAAATAATTTATAATCCACGTGTCACAGCACAGTCCGGAATACAATAGTCCAACTAGAATTGTCGTATCAACCACGACCTAATACATTACTAATCCCACTACAAGTGATATAAAGAATATAGTCCCAACAGAGTATATATGCTGCTACAGGGTGGTCAACATACACAGGTAAGATTTTGCTCTATAAATGTATACTATAAGTATACTATACTCTGTGCATATAAGTTGAGAGTTATCAAAATACCATGCCACATCACTAACAGTTATGGATTTCAATGTTCAGTGTACTAATTAATTATCATGACCATATACAAGTTATAAAAATCAACTTGAAGTTGTCCTTAGCATGCTACTAGTTCAATAACCAGAAGGCTTACATCTCAGACAACATTAATAAAAATAGTACAACATGTTGGAATAACTATAATGCAGGCACAGCGGGGAGTTCGTCGATTTAGGTAAATTAAACCCACCTCAGTCGCAAATCCGACTACGATAAAGGATCCTCACAGCACCAGCTCCCCACATCTTTGCCAAGTATCAACCGCACATAGCTCTAACCTCTAAAAAGCTCAGCATAGTAACATTTGAGAAGAATCATAATAGAAAACTTAATATATCCCTAATTGAAAGATCAAAAAGAGGAGAATTTAATCAGAAGGAGCTCAACTAACCTCTCTACTGGCTAGAAGTAAAACCAAAGCAACAAGGGAAGGAGGAAAATCCAATGGGAGTTTGCTCAACAATTCAACTAGAAGAATCAAATCAATGATTCCATCAAAATCCAGCAAAACTTCAAATCTCATATCAAAACTCAAAAATACACAACTTACCTCAAATCCAGCTGAACGAAGACATAGCACATGTCCAACTCCTCAGGCACAACCACACCCACCATGGCAGTCTAAAGCTCCAACAAAGTCCAGTTGCAAGTTTTTCAGGTGTTGTTGAAGTAGTCGTGCAGGTCCAAAGGCAACCAGGAACTCATATAGAGGAAGAAAAAGGATTTGGGGGAGGAAGAATGAGGTTCACCAATAAAGGAGTAGTAAAAAGGTGAAGTGTAGACACTAGAAGTCTATTTATAGAGGAAACATGGAATAGAATGAGCTTATCAGGTAAAAAGAGATCAAACTTGCTCTAACAGTCAAAGTCACACATTCGGGTGACCGATTCCACTTCTGGGCATCTGAATTGCCATAACTTCACTAAGAGTGTAGTACTCGAGAAATTCAAGTTTGAATTCGAGTTTGAAATTCAAAGAAAATCCTAAATTCTATATGTATATATGGGTGTAATAAACCCTAGGTAGATATATAAAAGTGAATAGTAACCCATAACTTAAGTGTGAATAGTAATCTTTAAAAACTTCGGTTTTCCAAACGAAGTCGACTAACTGGACCTATCTGAGTCCAAACTCGACGATCCAAATACTCGATTTGAATGGTCTTGTCAGTCTGAGCGCAATGGCACAATCAAAATTTGTGTTTGACGAGACTAGGTCATCGAAAAGCATGCCAAATAATGTAATTCACTGTATAAGATGGATTTTGAATTTAACGAAGCTCAAACTCATCGAACCAAAATCACCAGTTGATAGGTTTCGTCGAGCCAGACGTTGTGGTGTCGTTCGTTTTTCGATTCGGCAACCCTAGTGCCTTGAAAAGCATGAAATACAGTAATTTTAAGGATTTTTTCTTTAAAAGTCTTAGTATTTTATGTGTCAAAGTTCACCAAACTTTTGGAGGAGGGGCTTCTCTATGATTTTGTTCTACAGTTAAGGACCCAAGTGCTATTTTGGGTTGTACAAGGACCTATTAGCATTTGTTGCAAGATTTATATTAAACAACCAAGTGTTTCTCTTTGCAACCCTAGCCGCAAGTTCCTGTAACCGCAGCCCCAGCCCCGACCTCTCCTCTCCTTCCTCTGTCCTCCCCGAGCCCCAGCACTGCCGGCCACCGTCCCCCATCGCCGAAAAAACCAAGAAAAGAACCCTTGGTTCTTGATCTTGGGTTTGGAGGAGGGAGGTTGCACCAAAGCCCTTGGGCTTGCTTTCAGAGATCTTGTGGCCTCCTTCTACCTCCAAAAGTTGAGCTAGAGGTGTCCTGCAGCCTGCCTTGGCCGCGTGTCGCCCGGGAAGAAGCCTCATTCTTCCTTCTTCTTCCTCAACTCCAGCAAGGTAAGCTCTCCCTCTTCTTTGTTTTTCTTGTTATCTAGACACCCTGAGCACCTCCCTCACCTCTTGGTGAACCTCCTAGCCGAACCCCAACATCGGGAAGCGTCGGGTTGCTGGCGGGAGCATTACACCCGCCGGAACCTTAGATAGCGCTGCCTCTTCCGCGCGCTCTTCCCAACGGCCCAGGGCCCAATCTAAGATGCTGGGCATCTTTCTCTAGACCTCTGTAGATCCTCCATGAAGTTTCATGGGATATGGTTGAGTGAGGAAGCAGCAGCCACGAGCCCTAGTTCTCCTTTATTATTGCATAGCTGAGCTTGCTCCGCCGCCGCCGCCGCTGCTCCCCGCCGCCGGCCAACCCTCCAGCAAGCTTCCCCATATCGGGGGAAAGCTACCAGGGCCCTTGCATGGACTTGAAACCTACAGCTTAGAAATCCACCATTATTGCCTTCAAGGTTTGGCCTCAAGCTTGCTCCGGCCAAACCACTGCAAACCCTCGCCAGCGCCGGTGCTAGTTGCACTCCTAGCTTTGCCCTAGACCCCTAGTTGCTGATGCTTGCCCTAGAGTCCCCCAGAACCCGAGCTCTACTGTGATGGCCCAAGCTCGAGCTCTTGAAGCCTTGATATTAAGCCAACTTGCCCCGAGCATTGTTCCGGTTACTCCCTAGCCTTGGTAGGGTGAGCCCTCGACTTTTGCTAACCTCCTGAGCATGATGCTCACCCTTGATCCCCAGCTGAGTGCTTGGTTAGGTGGTTCTAGCAAGCCAGGCCTTAGGAGACCTATCTTGCCCCATGCATTGTTCCAATAGCTTAGCAGCACCTTTTAGGTGAGCCTCTGAGTCCCCTCGACTTCCTGAGCATGGTGCTCACCTCGTATCTGAGTTTGATTGAGTGGTTAGGTCTATGTGGCAACCTAAGCCTTTATGTCATTGAACAGGTTGACCTAATGATGTTCTCGAGTTACGTGCTACTTCTAAATAGTGAGCACGACGTTCAGTGCGTCGAGGCCTATCTACTGGTGCCCTCGGATCAGCTTGAAAGTCCTTAAAACACAAGAAATACAAATAAAGACACGGTTGATAAGTCAGTTTACACTTTATATTGATTAGGAAGGGGATACAAGGAAGAAGGTAGGGATAGAAGAATTACAAGTAAGTCTACTCATAGAAAAATAGTAAATGCAGGTATGAAAAATTAAGTTAATCAACTCCTAGATAAATGAAGAAGCTGGGGTGGTACCGGGCTTATGAGGTTCCCGGACCTCTTTTCATTCGTTGGTTCGCTTATTTATACAGTTTTCGACCAAGGTGTATAATCGACGATTTAGAAATCAGCGTAATCAAAGGGGAATCACCGTGAATTCCTCAACCGCCTCCTTTTGAGTCGATTATCCTTAAAGGGATAGTGGTCGTTTTTCCATCTATGTTCATCCCCTGATTGTCATGCTAGAACGTAATCCTCGGTGTTTTCCAATGCTGGACGTCGCTTGCCGTTCCGGGTCAACTGCGAGATTCGCGCCCAAATCCCGCACTCATTCCGTTCAAGATTTTTCTTTCTGCAATTTCGAGCAGTTGAGGATTGACCTTGACTTCGCCTCCTCCGTCGCTTGACTGAGGCGGTCTGGTGTCCCTTTTCGGCCGAGAGACGGTTCTGGATGAGACGATATTCCCCTTATCGACCGCTTCTCTTGTCGGCTGATTCTCCTGGCGCCTTCAGCCGATGGCATTCGTCGTGTCTTGTGTCGCGCCCAAAACCGGTCTGAAACAAGATGTGGGTCTTTCCTTCTTCATCTTAATCTCCCGAAAGTTGATTCTGACTTCGCCTGCTTCGTCGTCTGATCGGGGCAATTCGATGCCTAGTGGCAGCCGAAGTTAGTCCTGGTCGACGCATTGGTCCTCTTCGTCGGCTTACTCCTCCTATCAGCTGATGTTCTCAGCCGATAGCCTATGTTGCTTGCCGTATTCTTGCGTGACTGAGATCACCCCGGATTAGACTACGGATCTTTCCTCCTTCATCGGCTGATGTCTTCAGCCGATGGCATGCGTCGCGCGCTGTTCTCTTCCGCGATTGAGGCCGGTCTCAATCGAGGCGCGATTCCTTCTTTGTCGACTCAAGCCCCTGTCGGCTGATGTTTTTCAACCGATGATCGCCACGTGCCACTTCCTTGAGTGACAAAAATTCTGGTCTCAACAGAGCACCAGTCTCCGGCACCAAGGTGGATGTTCGAAATTTCGTGGTCACTATAGACCATCTCGGGCGTCCGAATCAACATTCGAAACATACCTACCATTCAACATGTGTCAAAATCTCACGATACACCATTCGAACGCCCAAAACCTGATCAAAGCGCCCAAAACCTTTGAAAACTTCAGTGTCCTTTAGTTTCGCGATTCCGAGTCTATTTCGCGCTAAAATGACTCCTACTCGGTCTGACAATCTTCATATTTGTTGACCATCTAACTCTACTACACCAGAAGCTACTAATTATCGAAATACTATAAATTTATAGTATTTTTCAGATAAATTTTAGTCAAACAATATTAAATTATAATCAATACTTATATACAAAATTACTAAATATTTTATAGTTTTTTAAAATAATATTTGCTCTTTCGATTATTCTATTTTTTTTTTTCAATTTTAATTTTTTCTCCAATATTTTTATTCCAAGATTAATTTTTTTTACATGTGATTTATTTAATTATTCATTTATATTTGCTCATTGCAGCGTAAATAGCGGAAAGTTTTTTTAAGCTAGAATATGAACTTGATTTGTAGTTTGTAATATTCATGTTGTATTTTCTTTCTATTTTTTTTTTCTTTTTATTTTGGTGAGAAATTACAAACAAAGTTGACTAAGTTATTTGATTTTTTTTTTTTAAATTTTTTTTTACTATAATTATGTAGAAAAGAGGTATGCGGATGTCGAGAGGATTAGGAAAAAATACTTAGATAAAATTCCTATAAGAATTTCAATTTTTCTTTGTTTTGATTTGTCCTAGGGTTTGCTTTTTTTATCACATTGTTGTTTATTTTTGTTGTTATTGCAATGAAATGTTTAATACTTAATTAATCAGAATTTGAATATATTGATGGTTTAAAAAAATTTAGTTAGTTATTACGGCAAATTTTAGTTGCTTACTATTCATAATAATCAATTTTTAATACTCTTTCGATTGGTAGTTATCAAGCACATTATTATAATTGACGCATATGTATATTGTTTCTAATAACAACTCACTGGGATTGAACAATTATCTTCTTGAATATTTTTTATTAACATAAAATATATATATAATTCCTGCACAATTCTAAGTCCATGAACTTCACACTAAAATATTTTAATTTCTAATTTTTTTTTATATTTTTTAATTTTATTATTATTGATTTAACAATATCTATCCGCCGCAATACGCGGTTACTTCATTGGTAATATTATATTTTATAATACTTTTATAATAGTACAAACAAGCTTAAAGAAAGAAGAACAAAGAAAAATGTACACCCCTAGAATGAGTGAGGTGTAAAATATACATCATTTTCAGGGTATCATTTTCAGGCTTGTTTGGATGCACCGTAAAAAATTACCATGGAGTTTATAAACTGCAGTTTTAGTCTAAATGAAATGGAGAATTTTATAACTCTAAAAAATCTTATGGTTTAAAATTTTTAACTGTTTGGATACATATTGTAAAATTATACAAAATTTCTTTCCTTTTAAAATTTTTAAAAATAAAAAAAATAATTTTACATTTTAATATTTTAAAATTAAAAATTTTATAATTTGAAATTAAAAGATAAAAATTTTAAATTTTAAATTTGAAATTTGAAATTTGAAAATTGAATTAAAAATTAAAATTAAAATTTAAAATTTCAAACTAAAAATTAAAAATTTTGAAAAATAAAATCTAAATTTAAAATTTGAAATTTGAAAACTAAAAATTTAAATTTAAATTGTGAAAATTGAATTTTAAATTTTAAAGTTTAAAATTTAAAATTTAAAATTTAAAATTTAAAATTTAAAATTCATAATTTAAAATTTAAAATTTAAAATTTGAAATTCAAAATTTGAATTTTTAAATTTGAAATTTAAAATTTGAATATAAATTCAAAATTTAAAATTTAAAATTCAAATTCAAATTCAAATTTGAAATTTAAATCCTAATTTTAAAATTTAAAAATATAAATTTTAAATATAAATTTTTTTTTTGAAAATTTAAATTTAAAATTTTAAAATTTAAAGTTCAAAATTTGCCATACATTGGAGTTGAGGGAGTCAAGAATGGTGAATTTTTTTTTTTTTTTAGTTATAGTAAATTTTTATTTTATCCCATTTTTTAGAGTATATTGTAATTATGCTCTAAAAAATAAAACTAATTTTAACTATCTAAATACTTTGTAGGAAAAGTTTTTTATGAATATAGTATTGTTTAACTATGCTATATTTTATTTTATTATTATTATTATTATTATTATTTTTTGTGTATCACCCTTAGATTATGTTTTGTTGGAGAATAAAGGGGATAACTTCTTTATCCTTCTTTTATCCTCCAAACACAACAAAAAATTGGGAGGATTTGTTATCCCCCTTAACGGACTATTTTAGAATAATTCGTTAAGAAGGGATAATAATTCCTCCTATTTGTGAGAAAAAAGTTGTTCCCATCCGGAAACAACCTTGTTTCTATTTTTTTTTTTAATTTAAATTAAAATTTATAAAATTTTAAATTTATTTTTTTATTTTATAAATTTTAAATTTTTTAACTTTAATTTTTTATAAATTTAAAAAATTTAAAAATTTAAAAATTTATACAAATTTTGTATATATAAATTTTTAAATTTTTTATAAAAATATTTTAATTTATACAAATTTAAAAATTAAAATTTTTGCATCATCTTTTACATATTTTTCGAGATAATTAAAATTTAAATTTTTAAATTTAGAGAATTTTTAAATTTTATAACTTTTTAAATTTATAACTTTAATTTTTAATAAATTTATAAATTTAATAAATTTTAAAATTTTAAAATTTATATAAATTTTAAAATATTTAACTTTAATTTTTAAAAAATTAAACGGTATTATTTATTAAAATATAAATTTTAATTTATACAAATATTAATTATTATTTAATTAATATTTTATATTAATTAATTAGATAAAATATTATTATTTTAAAATTATAATTACTTTTAGTTTTTTACTATACTAATTTATTTAAAGAAACGAACTAAATACAATTTCAGTTATTTTTAAAAATAACAATACAATTTCGAAATAACAAGCCAAAATAAAAAAATTTATCCTCTCCTATTCTCCGAATCAAACTTTTAGGCCCCGTTTGGTTCGGGGATTAATTTCTGAGGTATAAATTTTTTTATACCTAGGATAGTTTGCTATTCCGGGATAAAGAAGTATAAAAGTTAAATTGCGTTTGGTTGAAAAGTTGGTATTCTCTGGAATAGCTAAAATAGTGTTTGGTTGAAATTATGGAATAGTGGAGGATAATGGAAAAAGAAGATAGAATTTTTTTCAAAATACCAACTTTGCCCTTATCTTTTTTTGTAGGAAAATTAATTTTAAAATTATATTTAATTTGAAGCAATTTAATTATAAGTAATAAATTATATCTTACCTAAAAAAATAATAATTTTTATTTTATAGTATATTTTAGTAAATGCAAAATTCAAGTTGTAGATAGCTTTAGATTGGAAATGAAAGTGTAAATTTTAAAAATTATAAATTATAAATTTTAAATTTTAATTTTAATTATAAATTATAAATTATAAATTTTAATTTTAATTTAAAACTTTAATTTTAAATTTTAATTTTAAATTTTAAATTTTAATTTTAAACTTTAATTTTAAATTTTAATTTTCAAATTTTATTTTAAATTTTGAATTTTAAAAATTTAATTGTAAATTTTAAATTTAAATTTTAAAATTTAAAATTTATATTTGAAATTTTTTAATTTGAAATTTTAAATTTAAAATTTCACATTCAAATTTTAAAATTTTAAAATTCAAATTCAAATTTGAAATTTAAAATTTAAAATTTAAAATTTCACATTCAAATTTTAAAATTTTAAAATTCAAAATCAATTTTGAAATTTAAAATTTAAAATTTAAAATTTCACATTAAAATTCCCATCCACTGCCCCCGGGATAAACCCCTATTCCGGGGGGTGGGGGAATAAATCTTAACGGGTTATCCTAGAATAACCCGTTAAGAAGTGGATAAAATAAAATTTTATCCCCTGTCTTTTTTTTTTTTTGTAGGTTGTTTGGCAAGAATAGGGGATAAAGGGGGTTATTCCCCCTTTATCCCCTAACCAAACGCTGCCTAACTTAGTATTTTCCAAGAAGGATCTTCACAGCGCTTGTCACTTTCCCCCTCCAAACCCTAATTCAAATCCCACCACAAACCACTCGGAATCGCAATCTCCCCCAACGATCCTCCTCCACAAACTCCCCTTCCCTCACCGATCCCCAATGGCGGAACCCTAGTTATCAATCCCTCCGCAGGACAGGGTTGATGGATCATCCTCGTCTCCTCCTCCGGCATGGCTCTCGTCGTTCGCTTCCCCGCCGCCCCGCTCGTCCTCTCTCCCTCCTCCGTCGCCGCTCCACATTGCTATCGCCACCGCCGCCGCCACCGGAAGCTCCTCTTCTCGAAGGCCGCGGTGAGGGCGGAAGCGCGGCAAGAAGGAGGCGTAGGGGCGGCGACTGGGGCCGCCGTGGTGTGGTTCAAGAATGATCTCCGCGTCGACGACCACCCGGGCCTCGTCGCCGCCGCAGCGCGGCACCGGACTGTCGTGCCGCTCTACGTGTTCGATCCTCGGCTTTTGTCGGGTTCGTCTCTCTTTGCCTTCTCTATCTCTACTGCTCTTGATCGCTGAGATTGAGTTCTGGTGGCAAATGTGTACCTAACTAAAGAAAAGGTTTTAGGGTCTTGTTTGGTATTGTTGCCATTTGTTATAAACGCAAATTTTATATTTGTTGAATGCACTGATGGATGGACTTTCCTACTCTCGTTGTTGTTGTCTAGCGTGCAGTGCAAGCCAAATAGATTGTAGAAGACATCTTCTTCTCAAGAACATGGAGTTAACATTATAATTTGCTTACGTTTTGTGAAAAACAAAAAAAAATGGTGACGATACCATACTAGGCCTTAGCTTGCTATGTTGCACCGATACGGATACGGTGATATGGATACGATAAGATACGGATACCGTGATACGACAATTTCTAATACTTTTAGGATACGGATACGCGGAATATATTTAAATAAAATATTATTTTAAATATATTTAAATATATGTTGATTATATGTAATGATATATTGAGAACAATTAGAATATTTGGATTATATTAAGAATATATTTTGATGTACATTAACTTGTATAATTATTTTACATCTGTGTATAAAAAAAGATAATCAATCGCATAAAATAATAATTCAAAAAATATCAACCAATTATCATCCAACTTGATCAAATGATAACAATAGATATTTAGTCGCACAAACTAGATAATTAGCCATTCAACATATATGTACGTTTTATTAGGTTCTATTATATAAAACAGTAATAAAAAAAAATATGCTAACAATTTAATTGAAGAAGAAAAAAATCATTCTCTATGACCTTTGTTGATTAGTTCTAGATTGATAAATTAGATGAAAAAAAGTAAAAGAGAAGTGGTAAAGGACTGAATTATAGCTTAATGCTGTATGGAGATAGAACGAGAGGGATCACCTTCAACCATTCAAGTGCAAAAAAGTAGAAAAAATGACAAATTGAAGAGAAATTTGCATTTTTCTCACTCTTTTTCTTATTTTCAATGGGTTTGGATGCATGCTTTTCAAAAAATTTTAAATTCCGATCATTTTAGACCAAAAAAGAATCTGGTTGTATCCCCCCGTACCCCCCGTGTCACTTCCGTATTCGAGCCGTATCCGATATTTTTTTATTTTTTAAAAATATCGGATACTTCATTTTCGTATCGGATACGTATTGGGCGCGTATCGGTATCCGATAAGGGTACGGCGAGAAATTTGAAGTATCCGTGCTTCATAGTTAGCTTGTAAGGAAAAAGAAAGAACTTCAGAAATTGTTGTTTTAATTTGCCAGTACTTCAGAAGTTTTGGTAGTTTCTAACTATTAGGTATCTGCAAGTGCACTTGATTGTCCATGCACGTAAAACAAGCATCCTAGTTCAGACTTAGGAGATTAAGATTAATTAAAAGAAAGCCTTTAGTTACCCTAAACCATGTATAGTACAAAAAGACAAATTGACTTCTATTCTTATCTTTAATTGGTACATTATTATTGTGATTCCTTTGTTAGTGAACATCCTGAACATAGTTAATTCGGTTTCGGCAAAATTTCGGCACGGATACAATACGAATAAAATTCGTATCCCAATTTTTAAATTCGTTGAAAAATACGGCTTAAAAAATGGATTTGCCAATTATTCGGATCCATGATTTATACGAAAATTATACGTTCACCAATTAAAAATTCAAGATGAAAAATTTGGCTATTAAATTAAACTTTTTTTCTCTAGAATTGTCCTACTAGTATAAATAGTTATAATTTTTAAGAATATAAATATAGAGAGCTACAAAATAAAGTAAATAGTGAGCAGGATTTTTTTTTGAGCAAGGGCGAGCGAATGGAAAGTTGGAGACACAAAAATTTTATCAAAACATTTTGCCCGAATTTTTGGCCTAATTATTTGGTAATTATTCGCACCCGCCGAATCATTCCCGAATTATTGGAATTACTCCAAAAAATTGCCCAAATTTTTGGCCGAATAATTTGTGTCCGCCGAATTATTCACGAATTATTGAAACTACCCCAAAAATTCGCGCTTTATTCCAAATTTTTGAGAAAAATTCGCATACAGACTGTTTAATTCGGATTTCCAATAATTCGCGAATTAACTAAGATCCTGAACTTTGCAACTAAATCCAGAAGCTTCAACTATGTATCTAAGGCCCCATTTGAGGTTGCAGAGGCTGTGCTTTTTCACAATCAATGGGATGCAATGTGAGAAGTACTTCCTGAAAGATAATTACGCGTTGCGTGGATTGTGCTAATTAGGCACATTGTGATAATTGCGGTGGGTGTGCAGAATGTAGAAGCATACAACTTATGCTTTTGGATAGTTGGTTCTGCCCACAAATGTGGTCGCTAAACCTTGAGGCCAAATTGGCTTTAAGTCATGTAGAATTTTTTTTTTCCTGAAGTCTTGATGTTAAAGTATTTGAAAGAAGTATACAACATTTGTATACGCAGTGGCATCAATATATCAGTTGACTAGACTAACCTAGTTGGCCCAACAGTAAGGGCATGTTTGTTTCACCGAAAGTGGACTTTGGGTTAAAGTGGACTTTGGGTTGAAGTGGAGTTTATGTGAAAACTATTTTTTTCCCGTTGTTTGTTTCTATAGTTATAGAAGTGAAATTCCTTCAGTTCTATTGTTTGTTTGGCAGGAGTGAATGATGTAAAAACTATAATTTATATATAAATAATGAATAACTTAATAAATAATAAATTATAATGTAATAAATAAAAAAAATAATTATTCTTATATAATTTAAAAAATATAATCTAAAACAACTAAAGTAAATTTTTTTATACATAAATTATAATAATGCAACAATAAAATCGTAGAGTAAAAGAAATATTAATACTCAACTAATTAATTTTCATCATATTGCAAATGTATAAACTAAATGAAAGAAATACTACAACTTAAATAATTAATTTTCATTATCTTTTAAATATGTAAACTAAATAAAAGAGTAATTAGTACCACAATTAAATATATTTAGCATTGCCATTTGTATTATTTTATTATTTTTTTCTTCACCTCTCTTCACCGTAATTGACTTTGGCCCAAGGGTGGGCCGAAGTCAAATACGCTGTTTTGGGTAACTCGAGTTTCGACCATATCTTTATTACGACGAACCAAACCCTGGGCTGAAGAAGACAATTAAGCTGTTTTGGGTAACTCGAGTTTCGACTGTATCTTTATTACGACGAACTAACAGTAGAAGTGGTCGTTTACGGTCAAAAATGACTCGTCCCCTCTCCACTTCCACCCAAACAAATAGGCCCTAAGTGAATTAAGCTGTTTTGGGTAACTCGAGTTTCAACCGTATCCTTATTACGGCGAACCAACAGCAGAAGTGGCCGTTTACGGTCGAAAATGACTTCTCCCCTCTCCACTTCCACCCAAACAAATAGGCCCTAAGTGGAGAAACATTTGGAACTCATTAGAAGTTTTAAAGTAAAACGTGATTAATTTATCCTCTATTTTATATTTGGAATATATGGGAAAAAATGAAATGGGCCCCTACCTTGAACTGACCTGGCTGAATATACCCAAGGATCAGGCTAGGCTTGGAGCCAGAGGTTCAATCTCCGACTTGAATGATGAGTGATATTTGTGTAAGGCCCTGCCTATTAGGACTTCTGAACGAATGGCAAATATTGTTAACCCATGTGAATCAACCTATCAGATAGAGACATAGTTAGCATGTTGAAAAATTCATGCGTCATTGCTTGACTGTGTTTCTCTCTCTTGAAGTGACATGAACTGCAAACTGACAGGGTTGATTACTTTGTTAAGTAATAGGCTTGTAAAGCTTTGTAGTGATGCTAGTTTCCAAATAATATTGTTGGTCTCAAATACAGCTCAGATTTTAGAGCTTCGACGTTATTTTGACACAAAAGTTCAAATATATTATATACCTCAAGAAGTCATCTTGACCGTTAGTTATTGTATGGTGAAGTCAAATTATATTGGCAATGGCAATGATTATGATTCTTTTGTATGTTCGTTAGGCTTGTAATGTTATTGATTACTACTGCAGATTTATCAGGATTAAGTTTTTCTTCTCATGCAGATTATTCAGATGTAATGCTAGAACTCCTACTTTCTGCTTTGGAAGATCTAAAAGAGCTGCTGAAGTCTCAAGGTTCTGATCTAATTATTGGATTAGGAAGTACGGATGATATTATTGCGAACATTGTGAATGAGGTCACTACAGAAGGTTTATTTTGAGCTTGTGAAATTGCTTACATAAGTTAGGCAAATTTTTGGTGCCTATAGACATGAGAAAATACGTAAATTATACTTATCTCCCGGTTGCTTATGATATCAGTTTAACAGGTAAAAGCTAGCCATGTGTTTGCAGAAGAGGAGGTAGAGTATAGTCTTCGTAATGTAATTGTCAATGTCGAAACAACTTTGTCTGCTTCAACTTTTTCATGGGGTAGTCCTGAGCTTGTATTTTGGAGATCTCCGCTATATGATATTAAGGTAGCTTTTATTTCTGTTGGCGTTCAGTTGAATCCAAGCTGTTACAAAAATCTGACATACAACAACATGACAACTCTGTTTTTAGAATTTGATGGAGCTACCTGAATCGTATGATTATTTTTTAAATATGCGAGCACCAACAGCAGTTCCTCTTGCAGCTCCAATCTTGCCTGTACTGAATATGGAATCAAATCAAGGTGTGCTTACAAGATTCTTTTTGCTTGCCTTTATATTTAGATGCTTATTTGTATATATTTCAAAAATTCTGTATAGCTTCATATATTTATTCATGTTTGTTAAGCATACTAATAATGTAGGCCTGAATATTTCTTGTGATATTCATTAGGTCCTTTACCTACGATTAATGAAGTGAAGAAACACTTGAAAGAAAGGAGTCACCAGCTAGATGAGAGCTGGGTTTCTCTTAAGAATGTATCAGCTAAAACCTTTCTAAGAAAGAAGCAATCCAGTCAAGCAGTGGGAAAAACAGTTACTACAGGAAATCTTAGCAATTATGGAGGAAATAGTCAGGAAATTTCGGCAGCGTCCAGTAATATACGAAGGAGGAAACTTGTGAAGTCCATGTTTGCATCTGAAAATGCAAGTGAAGTGAAAGGCGGAACAAACATTGTCTTAGATGCTCTATCTGGTTATTTAAGATATCTAGAGGGTACAGCAAGGGATGATTGGCAAGAGTAAGCGATCTCTTATTTATTTTAGATGCTTTAGCTGCTTTTAAGATGGATTTAAAAACTTGATGCTTCTGAATTCCTGAATCATTTATTCACCTCAGATTGCAGTTCCTTTCATTTAATATATTGAAGTCCAGTTTGAGGTTTAAATATTGATATTACAGAAATGCATCGGAAGTTCTATAGTGCTGTGGAGATAGTTAATCAGTTGGCTCTTGTCTTACTGATTACGTTTAATAATGTTACAGTTGATGGATAAACAATACCCGATTTCGGTTTTCTCTCTGCTGCTTAGTGCTTAGTTGATGAAAACCAAATATCTTATATGTTAATGCTTTCTGCGTTTATATGTAATTATTCATCATTGCAAGGGAAATGAAGCCTGAAGCCTTAAACATGTGGATTGTAGTAACTCTCGCTGTACAAATCCTCTTTCATTTGCTTCTAACAGAATGCATTCACATTCAAGCAATACAGCAATTTCTGCTATGTTCCATCCAGGTTTTCTTAGTTCATTTCCCAGTTTTATTATTTATTATTTATTTTTTTTGGAGACGTCTGATTGCATCCTCTTGGAGATTTTTCTGTATAAACTATTAATGTCTTGAAGCATTACTAATTTTAAATTGATTCTTCTGGAAGCTTCACGCTATGCATATTGTTTTTAGCTTTGTTGTTGGCATTTGAGTATTAAACTCTATCATACTTAATTGTTCAGCTTTTCTTGTGCCAATATCTCTCTGAGGTTGCAGATTCATGTTTTCAATATAAGCCTCTACAGCAAATATGCTTCAGCAATAAGACGTTTAAGCATAGAGATAATAAGAGTCTCTAACATACATATATGTGAGATCTGATGTTAGAGCCAATGCTTGTTCAAAAGAACCTACCCTTATGTAGGTTGGAACTACAAAGTTGATTGGGTGGCCCTAGAGTCCATATATTGCTTACCTCTGTACATATTTCTTCTATTTTCTTTCTGAATATTTTCTTCTCTCTCTCTTATTTTTTTTTGACCTTTCTACTTTCTTCACCTCTTTCCTCTCCTTTTTTCCCTTTAACCCTAGAAAGTTTGTTCTCACCTTATGCTTTACTTATTTCTACAAGTATTCCTATTTAAATCAGTATGCTTGCTGCTTTTAAGTGAAGTTGATGATGCCTGCCTAATACCATCCTAAGATCATTCTTTCTATCTATAGCATGCCTTTGAATCAGAGCTTGGCTCCTTCCCTCTTAGTCTAGACATGTGAGAATCGCCTTTTTTTCTTTCCTAATATATAGTTGCAGAAGCTCAAACCATGAAGACTGATAAAAAGAGGGATTGTAGGTCAAACTGTTTAGAAGCATATGAAAGACAATGAAAGCTGATATACCCAGAATTGAGAACTTGAATAGTTCATCATGTGGACAAGAATCTTACTTGCATTTTTCTATTGAAACATAAATTGCTTTTGTGTTTTTGATCAAGTTGTCAAAAAACTGTGTCTCTTTTCTCTGTGTGGGATTATTTGAAATTTGGTTGATTTCCTTGTCTCTATTAATGGTGAAATATGCAGTTTAAACTGTTATTTATCGATTTGTTGCTCAATGGAAGGTGATGGGGTTGAGGCAATTAATTTAATAATTTTCATAGCATCTAGGAATTTCGTTTCTTTATATGTTGCCTAATTGAGTGGCAATCAGATAATTGTCAAATCATCAGGTTATATGAATTTGTCATCTTTAATTACTATGAATATTACATAATACGACTATCTGACTTTAGGAATTGCCCATAGGATCTTTCACGCTGTGTTCTTTGGTTACATATATTTGACATTTTCATGTGCAACGAATTCATTTTAATGTTCCAGAATTAGTTTTTCTACTTTTATGATCAGGCTGCATGAGAAGTTACGGAAAACTGAAAGCAGGAAAGGAGCCTCATTTTTTGCCTTGTTCGGTTCTGCTCTTCAGCTTGGAGTTATATCGAGGAGGAAAGTTTACTATGAAGCCATTAAGTATGAAAAAGAACGTAATGCCGGTTTTCTATCCCCATTTGGATATTCAGCACCTACAGTCACAGCGGCAGTTGATGCTATCTGCTCTATGGAGGTATGTTTATGTTTGATATTCTGTCTAATTTTTTTTCTTCTTTTTCTAGTTAACATTTCAGGGGAGTGGTTTTCGTCCATAAGGAGCTACAAAAGCTGCTGGGCCACTAGGATCCTAGCGGTAATACATGGGGTAGTGTGCTCTTGGGTTTGAGTCTTTGTTGGGGGGACATGGGAAACGGGTGTTCGGGTTTTAGAAAGGGTGATATATATAAAGAAATGCTTAGAGTAGTTATTATTCATACTTCATAAATCATAATTTATGCCTCCAAAAGACCAAAATATGAAATTTCTACTCTAGAATTTAGATATTCCTATACAATTAATTACTAGAGGTCTTTTCTTATGTTGTTATGGAATTGTTTATATTGTGACCTGATGCCTGTGAGCTATTGCTGAAAGAACTCCAAATATGATTGTGGGTGTTTTTGATGGGTTAATTTACAAAACTAATCACCCTTGAATTTTTTTTGTAAAAATAAACCTGTAAACAAATTATTTATAAAAATAAGCTTGCGGGGGTTGGTGGGGCTAAATGCGATGAATCATTCACCGCTTTCTTGAAAAGCGGTGAACGGTTCACCGCATTTAAAATTTTTTTCTAGGCCCATAAAAGCGGTGAACAATTCACCGCTTTTAAAAGCGGTGAATGATTCACCGCCTTTATGGTATATACGTATAATGCTTTATTTATCCTAAAAAAAATGTAATACCTAATATAATCTTATTTGAAAGGAAAAATTCCATCTAATCTTTATTTTAAAAATATTCCTAATCTCTTATTTGGATGATTAGAAAAAAAAATAGTAAAATTAATATTTTATTGCTAATTAGGAGAGATATAAAAGAGAGAAAATTATTTAATAATAATAATACTAATAATTATAATAAAAATAATTTTATTATAATAATAATTATTTTTATTATGATTACATACTGAACATAATAATTGATATAACTAAAAAATATATATAATATAAAGATAATATAATTATACAATATTTATAAATAAAAGTGATAAAATAATAGTAAAAAATGCTCCCATACAGATCACGCAAGTAATATTAAGTTTACCTATATTATTTTATTTATTACTTAAAAATATTATGAAATATTGTTCATAATATATATTTTTTTATATAGATACTTCACAGTAATATAAAATAATATAATATTTTTTATCAGAAACGAAAAGTGATGCAAAGATTATAAAAATAAAAAAAGGTGATGCCTTGTGAAGAAGGAGAGATAGATTTTTTCTCTTAATTAACATATAAATTTATATAAATATTATTAAGCTATATTTTTTCTCTAATCTATCAAAATAAGATTAGATTAGGAATTTTTTTTTAGAAAGAATGCTAAATTAGGAATATTTTTTTTAATAAAGTTAAATAGGGTATTAAAAATTTTAAATGAAAGTGGTGGAAAAAGCCTAAATCTACTAAATGCGGTAAATGGTTCACCACATTTAAAAGCGGTGAACCATTCACCGCTTAAGACTATTTTTGTAAAAAAAATTTTCAGAGGACTATTTTTAAAATTATAAAATTTTATAAGAATATTTATAAAAAAAATTCGTTTTTGATGCTTTAGACCATATGGTGTTGTGGATCATTGATTTGGATTGCTTGCCTCCTGGATACCAAGGATTTTAAGTGCTGGTTGGCCAGGTCCATTCCAACTGCCGCATTGTGCCGGCCTAAGAGCAGCTCAATACCCCTTGAGTATTGCCGTATTGCTGCAAACCTTTATGTCTCAGAGGCTAGATTATTGCATAGAACCATGCTGTATAAGTCTGTATTCATGTTTGAATGGGTTGTCTGTGTGTTTTATTTGTCTATAAGGCAGTATAGGCTGTATTTCTTCTTAAGCATTACTTTGTGAACTTTTAACATTCCATTTGATCTCGTGGCAGTGGTATTGGCTTTTGGCTCTGAATTCCCAAATACGCAATAAAGGGGTGTATCCGATACAAATTTGGAAATGGAAAGGCTATATAATTCAGGTAGCTTGCATATTGTTGAAGGCCTGTGATAGTATCTTGCTTTATCATAATGGTCCATTTTTCTCCCACTTTATTTCCTTATGTTTGAAAAGGAAATTATTGATTACCTTAGAAATATGGATTTACTTGTCGCAGAATTGGTTCATACTGGTTGACCATCAGCTGGCCATATTTAATGTCTCTTTTAGTGGCATAAAGCTAATCTTTTATTCGATTTTATGATTGTAATATGTGATGTTAGATCCTCCCAGGTCGACAGTTCTTGAACAGATAACAAATCATCATAATTTGTGACATTTGTTCAAGTGAACGGCGAGCTTATTTGTTATTTGTTTTGTCATAAAAAACATACTACCTAATTGATCCCTTTCACATCTTTCATAAAGCAAGTGATTTATAATGTTTGGAACTAACACAACTTAGGTCCTTTCATTGTCTTTGTTCAATTGAGACCACGGTGCAGATATGGTTCTTGACCTGCTTTTGCACATAATTTGATATTACCTCGCTCGGAAGGATAACAGTGGATCAGGCGTAAATTTAGTTTCAATCATGCTATTATAGTGGAACTCACATTATTCTCTGAAGGTCAATTTTTTGAAAGCTGATTTTCATAGCTGTACCTACAATTTTGCTTGTCTTTCTCTCTTGACCAAGAATATTGAAACTTCCTCATCTTCCTGATTTCAATTCTTCCACACCACTTAGGTGGCTATCGGCATGTCCTTTGCCCACCATGCCTACCGTGTCGACATGATATCGGCATGATACAACTCAAATCCTCTTTTCTTTAAAATTAGCAAGTATTTACACCAATTAAGTGCAAAAGATTTGATAAAGATATACTCTAATCTATAAGAATATTTTGAGCCAAAGGAAACATACATTTCATGCCATAGTGTGTCAACACAAAGGTAATTTTGTAAATAGCGCACATAGGCGTGGCAAGACATGGCACGCATCGTGCCATACGGTGCCGGCAAGTGCTTGACACAATACAGTGCCCTGTCAGTGTAATCCTTGTTCCACGCTGATATTCATTTTTACGTAGTTAAAAAGAGTTCTTTTACACCAAATATGCATATAAAATGTCTATATCAATTTGGTACTTCAAACAATACCTCATAATGGTGTTGAATATTTCATCTAAAAAAGCATTTAATATACTTGGCTAGTACAACATTCTGTTTATCATTTGTGTTGTTTATTTGATCATGCTCGTAAGACCTACCTCTTCTCTTGCTCTTGCATTTTTAATGCTTACAGTGACATGTGCTGCATAAGTTAACCATTCGTAGGTAGTTGTTTTCTAGCGCTGCATGCCTGTGAGCTGACAGTTGAATTAACTGATTCTTGTATTTGTTATTTCCTGAGAATATTAGTTTCAAAATCAATCAACATACAAGCAATCAAATAAGCATGTCTGATCATACAAGGATAACAAAAAAGCTTACCTTCATGTACTTTTTCTATCAAGAAATGAATCTAAGTAAATTTAATTTGTATTCCTACTGGATAATATTCTTTTGAGTTCCTCTGTTTGGACATTTTTTTCAGTATACAGCTGTTGGCAATGAAGGCCCTGCAATTCTTTTTGTACATGGATTTGGAGCTTTCTTGGAGCATTTCCGTGACAACATAGCTAGTGTTGCTGAAACTGGAAACCGAGTTTGGGCAATCACACTTCTAGGTTTTGGGAAGTCAGAAAAACCAAACACCGTTTATTCAGAACTTATGTGGGCGGAATTGTTGAGAGACTTTATTGTTGATGTTGTGGGTGAACCTACCCATCTTGTTGGCAACTCCATTGGTGGTACATTCTAACTTAGAATGATGCATAGAAGATTAAACCGATGTCTAGCAAATAAGTATTACATCTTGGAGCCTTTTTGGCCCGACTGGAGCTTCTGCACGAGTGCTTGTTAAGCAAAGCTGTCTGAATAAGCACTGATAGCTGCTTCATTAGAACCTCCTTTACAGCTTCTCGCTGCAGCAGAAGTGGAAACTCTGAAGTTTGATTTGGCGCCTGCTCATTTAGGCAACCCTCTACAACCAAAGCTCCAGATATTTGTCTAGCCATACCCTTGTTTCTGGAAGCTTTTGTTTGTGAAGCTCAGAAGCTGTTTGAGAGGCCAGATTAGCTTGCTTTCCTGTTACTTCTTAATATTATCATCTTTTCTTTGCAGGTTATATTGTTGCTATTGGGGCTGGTTTATGGCCTGCTTTGGTTAAGTCTCTGGTTCTCATAAATACTGCTGGTTCAATCGTTCCAAGCTATTCCTCTTTTCCATTAATTGAAGTAAGGATATTTCACTTTTATGTTTCTTCCAAATGCAGTACTGTAGTACCTTTGCCATTTAAAAGCGCCTCATCATTCTTATTTCTGGTAGTCAGTAATTTTAGTTGTGTTGTGATGGTTAGCTGGTACAATAGTGCAGAAGCTTGCTAATGATTGATTATGGTTTCTCAAATATTGCTTTAATCGTAATGTCCTTATCTTTTTTCTTCTTTTTTTTGGGTTTCAAGTGCGACATTTAAAATTCTATTTATTTTATTTTCTCTGGGGTGTCTGCTTTCTACTCCTTTTATTTACCTAGTCGACCACATTTAGGAAGTATTCCTATACTTGTTCTCTCTAATCTAGTCTATTTGCATGCAGTAGGTTTTTCACCTGCCCTCCGGGATGGCGGAGAAAAGGGAAAAAACGAAAAGGAGAGCAAAGTTCTTATCCTATATTCCTATTGCGTATGAGTACTTTGATGACAAAACCATCTTTTGATAATCATTGCACCTAGAGGTTCTTGACGTGATGCCACTAGGGGTCAAAACCGATCAGACAGTGCTCAATCCATGTCTAAATCCATATTTTTACATTGGATCCGGATATGGATTCATCTATTGGATGGATACTAAAATTCAAATCCGTATTCGATAGAAGTGGATTCCAATACAGATTGGGTATTCAACGGATTTGCATCCAAGTTGGATAGTTGATGCGTATATAAAACTAAAAGCACAAAATATTCCCCGATATGTGCATCTGAGCTTTCTTACATTCGTAAAAAATTAGGAAAACATAGAAACAATTGAGAAACATTAAAAAACAATGCCAAATATGAACTGAATGGGTATATCATATGTTATGAACATATTAAAACAAGTTGCAAATTTGGGCAATTTGATATCTGAATCCGAAGAAAATTAATGAACTTGAACCCGATTTCTTTTTTCATACTTGAGATATGAATCTGAATCCAAATCCAAGAAGGATTGTGTCCATATCTGGTTATTTTAAAATTCGGACTCAGATCGGACGCCATAATATCCAAACCTGTTTCCTCACCTAGATTCCACACCATTTAAGATGGACTACATGTAGGTTAAGTGCATTAGTATTGACTATGTAAATCGTAGTTTTGTTAAATATAACTTTATGGTGATATTCCAGCCCATAAGTCAATTATCTATCGAGGCTTGGGATAATACTTCAGAACATAATACATTAGATGCATTTGTGGAGTTTGCTTTGATTAGACATCTGATTCTTGTAAAGTTCCACTTACGCTTTCTTTAAACTTTTCTTAATGCTACATTAATGATGATCATAATTTTAAGGCTAATATAACATGTAGAAAGTTTTATTTACTAGATTGCTTCATTACTGCT
The DNA here is from genome assembly GCA_029204045.2 of Tillandsia leiboldiana. Lineage (NCBI taxonomy): Eukaryota > Viridiplantae > Streptophyta > Magnoliopsida > Poales > Bromeliaceae > Tillandsia > Tillandsia leiboldiana. Next base: position 44,167,056 of record CM055065.1, read on the forward strand.
GAACAAAAATCTCATTAGGTCTTAAGGGGTTGGAACTTGCACTAATTGTAGAATGTGCTCTTTTAGGATTGTTGATAATTTAATTTTTGTGGAATTACCATGTCTGACGAGATTAGATTGGGCGCCTTCTAGGCCTAAAATCATAGAGCACAATTTGAAGTGAGGCAGCAACTCATTAGAATTTAGACCTTGTGACAGGTCATGAACAAATTGTAATATTTATGACTTAGGTTCTGACTTCATAAATTCAGGGAAGAATTTACCATGATTAATTAAGATAATTCATTCCAGTGCTAGGAAACCTTAGAACTTAAAACCCTTTTTTTTTATGTCATCCATATACTAAGCAACCAACATAAAATTCTATCATTCGGCACTATGCCTCTCCCTTCTTAGGTAGGATGAGCTCAATCATTGGATGATAGCTCATCTCTCAAATGACATATGCTTAGTCGATTGCTTGCTTCTCTTTCTCTGGTGGCTCAAGCAATGATGGAGATTTGAGAATGGAGTTTCCTGGATTGCCTAACTTTTCTGATTGCCTTAATGATTTGATTGCTGCTTCTTGTTCAGTGTTGTGTTATAGTACTCATCAGCATATAAACTACGGAAGAAATGAGATTGCAGATAGAATTGTTCCAGTCCTAATTATGCAAGCAATTTCAACTTTTGGAGCTCTTGGTCTTTATTAATGAATAATAAATAATGTGAGATTTTTTAAAGTTGATTCCTTTTCTTTCTGTGTCTCTCAGGAAAAACAGCCTTCTGGGCTCGCATGGTTGCAGGCTCGCCTCCTTTTGTTATACTTGAGGACCAGAGCTGGAAACATCCTCAAAAACTGTTACCCTGCTGTATGCGAACCTTGCAATTTAGCCTTAAGATTTGCACTTTGATCTATCTGTCTTAGTGTATGATAATTTACAGCTGTTTGGTATTTTCTTCTCTTTATCTGCAGAAAACAGAGAGGGTTGACAAAATGCTCGTAAATGATATAGTGAGAGCTGTATCCTCATCCTTATGCAAGTTTTATATCTACATAAATGGCGAATGTACTATCAGAAACATAAGTTTTGTGTATTATGAGTAACTATAGGATGGCCATTCTGTCTATAACACTTGGGCGGCATTAAGATTTGTGTGATACATGTAATAACGCCCTATACCATGGGAAGCACGCAAGAAATTATATAGCACACATGAAGAGACAAACTGATGTTGTATGAATTTGCAACTGCTTTTTATATTTTCTTGGATTTATTTGCTTGGACTTATGACCTTAGAGTTTTGTCTGTCACTTTATCTCTACATTATGCTCCATGTGTAGAAAAAAATTCACTCCATGTGTTCTTCTTTAATTGGTTAATTATAAATTTAGGAGCATATCCTTTTTATAGGGGAAACTGTTGAAACTACTTCCTTGACAAGCATTTTCAGTCTTATGATCCTGGTGCAGCTACAGTTCTCGAGAGCATATTCAATTTCAACCTGTCAATTCCACTTAACTTTCTCTTTGACTCTTTCAGAGGAAAAGTCTTAATCATACAAGTACGTGCAGAATGAGGCACTTTATTTTCACACAACCTTATGATAAATCAAATAATTCATTGATGGGTATCAATTAATAGTCTAACACTATTTTCCCTTCTTTCTGAATCAGGGGATGAGAGATCCGATCACGAAATCTGAATTGTTCCTATCAATGCTCAGGGAGTGTTGCAGCAGGGTTGCAATTAAAGAACTGGACGCAGGTAACTGATTCAACTCTCGGTGTTCAGTTAGAGTACATTTCCCAAGGATAAATATTGTTGCATGAGTATCAGTGTCCAAGGTGTTATAGTGTTTGTTTGGGTGATATAGTATGGATTATCTAGTAATTTCAGGCTTTTCATAATGATAGCACTTTTCCACTCTTGGAATTGCTGTCTGTAGGGATAGGGTGAAATCATGGGGCGAGGACTACGCCCTAGTCCATCAAATTGCTATAACCATGATAGGGCCGCGCAGGGATACATGGACTACTCAGTTCAAAATGAAAAATCTTTCGAAGTTCCAATGATATTTGGTGAGATAGTGGGAATATTTACTACCTATAACCATGATAGGGCCGCGCAGGGATACATGGACTACTCAGTTCAAAATGAAAAATCTTTCGAAGTTCCAATGATATTTGGTGAGATAGTGGGAATATTTACTACCTATTCTACTATATTCCCCCAAAACTACATGGCAGTAGAGATCTGACCTGAAAATTGACTGTCTTACACCCCTTTTCTGGAGCTCACGACCTACCAATTGGCATGCAAATCATTGAGCATGTTTTACCCGCTGGAACTGCTGAAGTGCATTAGACAGCTACTTGAAGAAATAACTATATATATATATATATATATATATATATATATATATATATATAGTGGAGCTCCTGTGCTTGTACAAGCACAGGAGCTCTTGTGCTTGCAAGTTTATATCCATTGGATGAGAACTATTTTGAGATTCGTGCAACATAGTGAGAGATGCTAAGGAAACGACGTTACTCTCACCTGACACACACACTCTCTTTCTTTTTTCCTTGGCAGACCCTCTCTCTCTCTACATCTTTGTTTTTCTCTATCTCTACAGACTCTCTCTCTCTCTCTCTCTCTCTCTCTCTCTCTCTCTCCAGAGCCAGTGGAGCTCCTGCACTTGTATCCTCCGAAGGCCTTGTGCGAGTCGATCCCGAACGAGGTGACCCGATCTTGGGGCCTCAATTGTTTTAATATTCACTGCAATCTTAAATGAGCAAAATGTGTGACTTGGTTCAAACCATAACTTTCACATTTCCTAAGTTTTTGCCGACAACAATATAAAACAATGGAAGATATTAAAATTTTAAAAATTAAAACAAAAACCCACCAAAGCTGTAGCGAAAGCTAGTCTTCATAGGGCGATTGTCACTGCTTATGGACCCGAACCTGGGTGATCTATCCATGGCTAGGATGAAGCTTGGGTGAAACTAAGCGGAGGTCCGAACCGACTAATGTTGAAGAATCAGCGGATGAGCTATGGTTAGGGGTGAAATGCCACTCGAACCCAGAGCTAGCTAGTTCTCCCCGAAATGCGTTGAGGTGTACCAGTTGACTGGACATTTAGGGGTAGAGCACTGTTTCGGCTCGGCGCGGGCCGTGAGAGCGGTACCAAATTGAGGCAAACTTTGAATACTAGATATGACCCAAAAATAACAGGGGTTAAGGTTTTACTAAAATTCATGCATACCCGGTAGAAGGAAAAAAAATTTAAAATTTTTAGAATTTTAAAATAAAAAATAAAAAATAAAAAATAAAAAATAAAAAATAAAAAATCATGATTGTCTTGTAGAAGAAAAAAAATATTAAAATTTTAAAAATTAAAACAAAATAAAAATTCATGCTTATCCAAGTAGAAGGAAAAAAAATTAATTTTTTTTTAAATTTTTTTTTAAAAAATCATGCTTACTGTGTCGATGCCTCTCACCTCGTTTGGGATCGACTCACGCAAGGCCGGGGAGGCGTGGGCAAAGGTGTGCACGGGCCGTGGCTTCGTCGGAGTGTTGGATCGGGATCTGGTCGCCTCGTTGGGATCGGGTCGCCTCGTTCAGGATCGACTGGCGCAAGGCCTCTGGAGCTCTGTAGAGAGAGAGAGAAAGAGAGAGAGAGTCTTTAGAGATAGAGAAAGACAAAGATGGAGAGAGATAGAAGGTCTATCAAAGAAAAAAGTAAGAGAGAGTGTGTATCAGGTGAGAGGAGTAACGTCATCCCTCACTATGTTGTACGAATCTCGAAATAGCTCTCATCCAAGGGATATAAACTTACAAGCACAAGAGCTCCTGTGTTTGTAGAAGTACATGAGCTCTCTCTCTCTCTCTCTCTCTCTCTCTATATATATATATATATATATATATATATATATATATATATATATATATATATATATATATATATATAGACCTAGGCTACTATACTATTAATAGCACCAAGTTATTGGTGCTATTAAGTTTTTGACCTTTGGATGAAGAGATGTGTAATTAGGATGATGGTGGGCCCTAGGGTTTAGTGGGTGGTTGGGAAAATAATATGATCTAAGGGGTGGAAATGATCAAAGGGGTAAATCTAACGGTGGAAAACTTGGTAGCACCAAGTGCTCGGTACTATCAATAGAATAGTAGCCATACTCTCTCTCTCTCTCTCTCTCTCTTTCTCTCTCTCTCTCTCTCTCTCTCTCTATATATATATATATATATATATATATAATTAAGCTACTATACTATTAATAGTACCAAGTACTTGGTATTATCAAGTTTTTGACCCTTGGATGAAGGAATATACGGTTAGGATTATAGTGGTCCTCTAGGGTTTTGTGGATGGTCGGTAGAATAGTATAATCTAACGGATAGAAATGGTCAAAAGAATAGATCTAATGTCAAAAAATTTGATAGTACCAAGTGCTTGGTACTATTAATAGTATAATAGCCTCTTTCTCTCTCTCTCTCTCTCTCTCTCTCTCTCTCTCTCTATATATATATATATATATATAGAGCTAAATTGGAAATACTATCGATAGCAAACGGGTTTCGTTGCCACCTATTTATTTTCGATGATACTTCCAAAACAATATTCGGCACAGTTAAATATGATCTAGACTATTTAAACTATTTAAAAATTAAATTTTATATTTTTTCGATATTCTATTCTTATTCATCGAGTGGACACAAAAATGAACGGCTGAAAATAAATGTTCTTCAAAACGTGGTGATAGGAGTCATTGTAATCAAGATTGAGAGTATATATCTTGTTTTAAATAATTTAAAAATTTTTTAACGAAAATTTAAATAATTTAGATTTTTTTACATCGTCAAACGAGCAAAAGACTCATATATACCATTAAAATTATAAATTTTACAACCTTTTGATTATTAGGTCAATGATGTCGAAATGATTTGAAATTTGATTTTAAATATTTTCAATGGTCTATATCATGTTCAACGATGCGGATCGTCGGTTTGAAAGCTCCATCATCGATAACAAATGGGTGACAACAGATGGGTGACAACGGAGCCAGTTTGCAACTGATAGCATTCCAGCCCATCTCTCTCTCTCTCTCTCTCTCTCTCTCTCTCTCTCTCTCTCTCTCTCTCTCTATATATATATATATATATATATATATATATATATATATATATATTAGCTGTAATCTTTCTCAAATAGCTTCCATGTATAGTGGAAGCTGAAGCTTAGGTTGTGGCGAAAAGCTCTTCTTTTCCACCAAAGCAGAAGCTCTCTGTACTTTTTGTTTGTCAAGCATGTGGTTGCTTCATCGTTGAGTATTGAAGCTGTTTTAGAAACTAGAGTAAACAGACACGAAATATGAATCCTTTTTGAACTCCTTTTAAAGTATGCCACCTTATTTCTGTCTATACTGATGTTATTTCAGGGCATTGTCCCCATGATGAGCTGCCGGAGGAAGTGAACTCGACATTGAACGAGTGGGTAAAGGAAACTGATATCAAACTCTCCATGGAAAGAGCATAAACGCTTTAGTGCTGATGACATTCGCATATTTTTGAATTTTTTGGAGGTTCAAGTGCATATATATATATATATATATATATATATATATATATATATATATATATATATATATATATATATATATATATATACATAGCAAGATGTTGTAACTGCACTTTATGCTCTTCATGGACAATAAATTGACTGCATTTTGACACTAAAATCAAAACGAGTGTTGCAATATTTAGTCCGACTATGTTGTGGTCTACTGCAAATTCTGCTAGCCCTCTTTGTTTTATAATCTACTTAATTTTTTCCCTTTTGTATGTTCGGCTCATATTGGTTATTTTGGCTTAATTATGCTTCACTCTATTGAACTTTTGCTGAATTTTCAATTTTCTATTTTTAATGTAATGTTTTTATTTATTTTTGTCAAACTCTAAATTTGGCACAAAAGTAGAGATAAGCAGCACTACAAAACTAAGTATAGAGAGTTCAAAATTCACAACTTTCTTATTGTGTAATACTCTTTTGTGAGATTCGTCGCCGTAGAGAGTTGAAAATATTTGACTTTTCGACTCAATGTCAAAGAGTTTCTCGTCTTCAGAGCTGAACAATACTGAGACTTGATGATTCTTCTTATTTTAAAAAAGATTAGGGATAGTTGACCACAACCTGAATCTTTAGTTGATATACTGTTAATATCTACACTCACTGGTTTCAAATTGTGTTAAAAACAAATGTTGCACTCACTGGGTTCAAATTGTTTACAGTTCGATGGTTAGAAATATTTTTCTCACGGGATGATTTTGTCTCTCAGTTTAGCATGTAATTAAAGGCCACAGCCCCATGCATAGAGATCACAGCAAAATCCTTGTGTGAATATCCTCACTTTGCAGTTTATAGTACTGTTAAGAGTCACGTAAATACTGCCTGCATAGAGATCACAGCAAAATCCTTGTGTGAATATCCTCACTTTGCAGTTTATAGTACTGTTAAGAGTCACGTAAATACTGCCATTATATGTTGTTAATATGTAAGTAGCAGCTTTGATTAATTAGTTCATTCGCAGAGTCTAGAGTGTTAATTGGTTTTACCAAATTCTTGAAAAGAATACTCGCTAAAATCTATCAAGCATTGCCATATATTTCTAAGAATGCTGCCATTATGGATTTTTGATATCTTGACATGCACGATACGCAGAGTTTTGATTAATACATACATTCAGTTCAAGATGACACATGAATTCACCAGCGCATGACAATAACCAATAGAAAATATTTTGCAGGGTAACAAAAGTATTATCAGTGGTGCCTTAAAATGTTTGGATTTGTCAATACCCCAACTTCAAATGTGTGATCCTCTGGACCGGGGTCCAAAGCATTTTCCATTTCCAAGATCTTTTTTTTTATTTTTTATTTTTTTATTTTTTTATTTTTATTTTTTTATAAATTAATCATTTTATCCTTCTATTGTAAATATTTATTTATTTTATTTAACGTAAAATATGGTTAATGTTATTTTTCAGTAAAAAAGCGATTTTCTTTAATAATTAGGAATTAGCTGTGCAATAACAATAGAAGAGATTAATCTTCAGTTCGCCCCGAGCCCGCGTGGAGGCTTCCTAGTCATGCCGAGCCGACGTGGCGTGCGTCCGTTGCTCCGTGCATCCTCCTCCTATTTCCTCTGTTTTCTCTCTTTCTCCCGCACATGGGTTGTCTCCCAAACCATACTTGCTCCTCCTCTTTCCTCTCTTCTCTCTTCTTCATTGTGCTGCACATGGGGGGTTCGCTTCCTTGCGCCCGCGTGGTGCCCTCCCAGGCACCCAACCGGTCCCCCCCCCCCCCCCCCCCCTCTTCCTTCTCTACGTGTCAACCCCACCGGTCCTACCCCCCTTCCTTCTCTACGTCCTCCCTTCTCTATGTGACCCCAAGCCAGCCCCCCACCCCTCAAATATCTGTAATCCACCCCCTCTCTCTCTCTCCCTCTCTCTCTATATATCACTCTTTCTCTCCCCCTTTCCCCTCCATCTCTCTCATCCTTGTCATCGCGCCATTAGAAGAAGCCCTAGCTTAGAATGGAGGAAGAGAAAGGCGTAGAGAGGAGGAGGAGGAGGAGGCGGATTGAGCCCATCAATAGAGAAGTTCTATATGTTCTGGTACACAAATGTATTTATTTTACTTCATTTTTGGTAGATTTAAATTTACTTTCTTCTTTCTTATGAAATATTTATATTTTGCACCATTGGAACGGATAAAGAGTCAACACTTACTCAAGGAATACTCTATTTGAATTTTGAGATATGGCGGCACAATAGCTTGCTTCTTCCTATGCTGCCTTCGCCAACACCAAAAGTTCTCATCAGTGGGATAGCAATGAATCAGGTCGCAATTGAACCTTACATACAGATTTGGTTGATTATCCTTTTTTCTTCTCTCTTTTCTTTTTTTTTTTTTGTTTTTTTTTTTTTTTTTACAGCTATTAGCATATCAATTATTGAACAGATTTGTTATTCTATGTTTTTTACTTTTTTATGATTTATACTATTAATGATCCTTTTTTGTTCACTCACCAGTTGTTCGATGAAATGTCACAGTAAGATAAAATTGAAATTTTAAAATTTTGAAATGTCATGGTAAGAGCAGCTTATTTTTTATCCTTCATCCTTTCTTTTTCAAATTATTATACATATATTATATAACATATTTAATATAATTTTACTTTATTTTTCGTACAAGTTGAGACTAACATGATATGTTGGCATGCTTCCGCGAGATGCAACTTCGGAAGTTTGGAATGGAGAAGTAAATCACGTCTTTGCTCTAATTTTCTCAGGATCATATTTTAGTAATCATGATATCTAGGCACTCATGTATTATGGATCTTGAATTGTACGTAGTTTAACATAATTTTTTAGATATTGAATGAATTAAAAAGTGTGATTTTTTGTATGCAATGTATGATATGTTTAATAGATTTGTATGTTAACAAAATTTGAGATTGTTATTTGTTTTGTATGACAATATGTAATGAAACTTTGTTGTTCGCCAAGTTTCTTCTAACGGCATTTATGATACACAAGAATCAGTACTATTGATGACCAGTCAAACTAACTATACGAGTTCTCACTTCTCAAGCATGATCAGAACTTGAGATTATGTGCTATAGTAGAACTTAAGCAAGCTTTCATTGTTGATCAAGCTTAACTTTTCCATTGTCAAAAAATAAATGAAGCTTTCATATGTGAGGTTGGACATTTTTGGCTAATGGGGATTTTTCAAATTTGGTTATCTCCTTAACTGAGAATTGTGGTGTTGAGCTTAGCTATGGCATAATTTAGTTCTAGCAGAGTTCAAAATAAACTCCATGTGCTTTTCTTCAGTAACTTTCTTCATTTCAAAATTTAATACACCAATAGAACATTCATATTCTATAATATCTAAGCCTTTCTTTGGTTGAATTCTCTTTTATTGATCTCTTTTCTTTCTGCTTATTCCAATGACTCATTGTTATTTGATTATGATTCAGGTCACGTATCACTTCTTCCATTGGAAGAAGGGAACTCCCTTTGCTGAAGACCAGGGCATCTACAATACTCGGACTTGGTGGGACCAGATGGATAATGGCAAGCAACTAACTCGGAATAAAAAGTTTTTGACCGTTGTTCCTGTGGTCCTGTAAGTATGATGTTCTCCTTCACATTGTTTAAGACCAGTACTATTTTGTTCAGGAAAAATTTCAGCGACAGCTAACTTGCTAAATACAGCAGCTGCCATGAAAATTGACCCGACCGCGCCCAGCACCTTCCTGCACCGCGCGCAGCGCCCGTGCCCCAGCCGCGCCTGGCCAGCCCTAGCTTCGCCTGCCCCATGCCCTAGCCGCGCACCGAGTGCCGCTCGAGCCGTGCGCTTCGCTGCTGCGGCTCGCTCCCGCGTGCACCCAGCTGTCGCTCGCCCACGCGCGCCCAGCCACCGCTCATCCTGCGCGCTGCGCTGCTGCGGCCCGCGCCCGCGTGCGCCCAGCCACCGCTCACCCGCACGCTCCCAGCCGTCGCTCATCCTGCGCGCTGCGCTGCTGCGGCCCGCGCCCACGCGCTCCCAGTCGCCGCTCATCCTGCGTGCTGCGCTGCTGCGGCCCACGCCCGCGTGCGCCCAGCCGCCGCTCGCCCGCGCGCTCCCAGCCGTCGGTCATCCTGCTAGAGAGATGAGGCTCTGCCAGCTCTATAGGGATGGGTTGGTGGTGGTGGGAATTTTGTCCTGTGGCGTATGATGAAGTACAAGCAGCTTTTATCTTTTTATCAGCAAATCAATTAAAAGCTTGGCGAGTTAATTAGTCTTTCTTCTTTTTTTTCTTCCTCTAAATATATATTATAAAAATATATTTCTAGAGATAATTGTATATATAAAATATATATAAAAAAATATCAATCTATTGGATTGTACGGATGGAAAAAAACCACACACTGTTTGTTTTTTTGAACGAATGAGTCACTATAATTATATAATTTTATTAATTATTTAAATTTGATATTTATAAATAAATAATATGCATGTCTCTAATTTGAATCTGGACGCGCGAACCAATAAAACGTTTATCTTTTCTGTTGGCCTAAATAATTTTAAATTTCAGCGGATTAAAATTACTATGTTATTAAAGTGACTTTATATAATATATACCTCCAAATTAAATTCTAATTAGAATTCAAATTCTAATTAAACTCTTAATTAAATTTTATTTATATCTAATAATCTAAATTTTATATTATTCTAATTTAATTAGAATTTGATTTTGATTTAAATAAATATAAATTTAAATCAAAATATAACACAATTCAATTAGTAAATGAATAAGAGCACTTTGATCATTCATAGACAAAAAAATTGTTTTTGAAATTTTCAAAGCATGCGATATTATCCCAAAAAAAAAAGAAAAAAAAAAAGAATTTTTTTTTTTTTTTTTTGTCTCACCTGTCTTTCACACTATGGTTTAGCACAAACAGGTGGAGCACATTAAAAGCTCAAAATTAACTTTCAAAAGCCAAACTTACCTTTTACACCCAAAGAAGAGAGAGAGAGAGGCCTCACAAAGGTCTAAGCATTGAACATTTGGCAACATTGTACAAAGAAGAGAATAAAATAAGATAAGTTAAAAAATTACATAAAACTAAAGGTGATTAATTGTTCTGATTCTATATATTGAACCATACAGTACCCAAATGTAAAGTGGATTTGTCACGCCCTGAGTTCAAAAAAACCAGTGTATAAATTTTTTTTTTTTTTTTAATCAGAGTTGCAAAAACAGTCAGGGCAATGACAGACCGCCACATATATAGAAGAGTCCCAATCCCCTATGGAATTGAGCCTTTTCTATATATGCACGGCTAGCTTGGCAACAACATCAAAGTACTAACTACGTACTACAACCAACAATAACAAGTAAACTTTACAACTATCTTTACAAATATACAACTGATATACAATTTCCTTTCTCTCAAACATCTATTACATAACTTTTCGGCTGTCCAGGGTCAACCTCTATATCGATACCTCGCCAATTCGTCCCAACATCCCAACACCCGCTCGACCTGAAAAACAGTCACCCGAGGGTGTGAGACACACCGGAGTGTATCCCAGTGGGCACGACGAGCCGAGAAATAGCAGATCGTACCTACTGGTATACAATACTAGCGGATAGTAAAGATCACATTAGGTAAGCATTTATGAAGCGAATGAATAACCAACAGGAATTAGTATAATCTTGACAGGAATATAATGAACCAAGCATGCTGAATAATTGTATAGGCAGGTATCAAACAAATGAATATCAAGAATCATGAGATAAGACAAAAGCAGACTAAAAGCAACATATGCATCAAATAGATGATATATCAAATTATCCAATCACAAGCCACCATATTGGTTCCACAAAACCTCAGGCGAATTTGCCCACTTGGCACCAGCGGGTTGACATTTCCCTCCACAAAGGGTCACGGGTTGCCACTGCTAACCACTTTACCGGTAAAGAACAATCTCCACGGGGAGCGACCCCGGCCATGTTCGTGAAGTACAACGGTGCGGGCGATCAAATGCAAATGCTCAAACTCACGGTCCACTGACCGGGTAATCGGCAATAAGCCGGGAAATCCCCACTGGGATGCAATCAACTGAATCTCAACTCTCATGCAGGAATAATCAGCAACTAATCAATTAAATCTCAACTCAACATAAGATCAACAGCAAATCTCAACTCAATATAAGATCAACAGCAAATCTCAACTCAATCATGCAGACCAACCAAACATGCAAAACTAAACACATATTTTTGCGGAAAACTATTCTGAAAACAGGTTTTTAGGCCCAAACTTCGAAGAGCAATGCCTTTGTCCTATCAAACAAGAATAGACTCAGGCGACCCTACGACGTTCAGTAAAACATTAGTTGATTAAAATTATGTGTTCAGCAGTGTAATATTTGATCAACAGGAAAACAAGCTCAACACAATCCAATCAAGGATGCAATATCAGAATTAACTGAGTCTCAACTCATATGCAAGAATAAGCAGCAACTAAATATCATGGATCAGATATAATCAGGAAGTACTGATAATCAGGTATATAACCTAGCAAATGACCAATCAGGCATGGCAATGTCCAGAATAATGATATGAATACTGGAAGCACTATGTAAAGCAACAGATAACTGATAAAAGTTATAACTCAGGCATGAAGCAGTATAAACTGAATCAAAAGGAAGGCAGGCTCAAAGTAATGTTTAAGCTTATCAAAAACAGGGGTCCAACCAATACCGTACACAGAGGGCCGAAATGATAAAGCCCGGACCGAAGATAAACCCACCTGTCAAATCGCAGGCGACTAGACTGAATCGACTGTACGCTCAGAACCAGATGCAAACTGGACAGACCTGAATCAAACATATTGATCAGGGATCGATTTTAACTCTAACTTATTTCAAGTCAACTTAACCCTTTTAATTACTTAACCTCAGTGTTTGACAATCACACTTAGACTAACATAATCTTTTTAGCACTGTTTTTGCTCGTTCTTTCAACTGAAGATTCATTTTAACGAACCGTCACTTCCAGCAGGTGACATTTATCTTGCTGAACACCGTGCTCACACATTTGTGGCAGCACGCAACCCGAGGAAAACTTCGGGCCATAAAAGACCTTGCTAACATAGCCAAAATGAATTTTTGTTTCTCCGGATCATCGAAACTTAAATCTGACGCGAGCATCGCATCCAGTGACCCCAAATTAGCCAGGAGCTCACTGTCTCAGCTTTTTAAACAGTCCAGAAACAGGACTTTGGCCAATTATTCATTCTACAGATTGATTACATTAGAACTCAACCTATACTTAACCAATTTCAATTCTGTTTGAAAAGTATGCTTAAAATACCTTATAAATCACTGTGCTTGCCCTAGTGCAGCACAGAAATGGCTGGATCAAAAGATCCATCAACCTTGCTCACTAACATAAAGCACAATGCTCCAAACCTCTGTCCACACAGATCTAACTTGATCTGAAGTGAGCATCAAGCTCAGGGGGTTATTTGGAGCATCTTTCATATTTAACTCGAAGCTTAATTCTGTAAAAAATCTCTTTGTGGCATTTAAACAAACAGGTGGTGTGCACAATTCACACACAAGCACACAACACCTTCCTAGGCTTAGTTCTCTGCAATTACTGGACCAAAACCTTTAAAACTTGGAGGGAAATGATCCTCCAGGTTGCAGAAGTGTTTCCAGCAACTTGGAGCATCCTTGCTGCATAGGTTAGCCGAGATTCCCAAGGTTGAAGATGATGCCATTGCATTGAAATTCGTGACCAACCAACCATAGCATCTGGGACCAAACCAAAATCACCAACAGGTGCTAAAACCCTCATTGAACCTTCCTGTGCCAGTGGTCGGCAGCAGAACACGGCGGCGGCGCGGCGGAGCCAAAAGCTCGGTTTGGAGCTTTCACCTCTAATGGTGGATTTTACCAGAGACAACATGGAGCCTCCCAACATGGATGGAAAGTCTCTAACCCATCTCAGGAAGCTTCCTGACCATCTCATCCCGGCCGGAGATGGCCGGAGCGCCGGCGGCCGCATTTGGTTCACTCCTCGGGTCATCCATGGCATCTTGATTTTCAAGATGCATGGAAGCCATGCAAGTACATGGATGCACCCCCCTTGGTCCCAGAAAGTGTTCTGGGTAGGTGGCCGGCGGCGGGGAAGCGCGCCGGCGCCGGAGCACAAGGCTCGGCCGTGGTGCAATTTTTCCGAAAACTAGGGCATAAATCTGCCATTGATCCGCTCTATCATACTCCACAAAATTTGGTGGGGTAGATCCTCATCCCCTACAGTCCATGCCTACCAACTTTGGCTCATTTTGGTCCATTGGTTGTGGAGTTATGACGAGGCGGAGCTAATGCTAGGTTTCCGGTGAACTTTTTCTCCCGCCGGCCAACCCACATGCATGGGGCTCGGGCTTGTGCAGGGAGTATCCTAATAACTTCACTAACCTACTGCTAGTGGTCTAGGGTGCAAACAACCAGTGGTTTAGTTCCACTTACCTTGCTGGAGTTGATGAAGAAGGAAGAAGCCGGTTTCTCTTCTCCTCCTTCGCGCGGCCACAGCAACCACCCAGATGATCTTCCAGTCACAGAGGAACACCTCGGGCACTTCTAAACCAACTTGGAAAAGTTTTGCTCCAAGCTTCTTCTTCTCTCTCTCTCTCGGATCTCACCTCGGGTTGGCCTCCATGGAGATAGTTCCTCAGCCATTCCCGCACCAGAGTTATAAAGAATAACTCCTGGGAGTTATGAAAACTCAAGAGTCACCTCGTGTAACTCTCACACGAGTAGGCCAAGAGACAAGGTGGAGTTTAATGCTATTTTTACAAAATTTCAAAGAACCCCCTACACTATGATCCCTAAACCCTAAGGACCCATCTGTAGGTAACAAGTGCACCCAGAACCCTCACCAAGTAGCCTCATAATTTTTGGTACATAAAATATTAGGGTTTCTTCCAAAATACCTCCCTTTTCGACACTTTTCACGCTTTTCGAGAAAATCTGCTCGACGAATCGCGAAACAGACTACGCCACGACGTCCGGCTCGTCGAGACCTTCAAAGTAGGCTATTCATTTGTTTGATTTGGTGCTCGTATGAAATCTCGGGCCATCTTGTTCTGTATGTCGTAAACCGACGCACGCACTTCGATGCACCCGGATCGCCAAACGCGAAAACCGTCAGTGCCATTGCGCTCAGAACGTCGAAATTAGCTAGGTTTGACTACTCATGCCCCTATGTCAGGGTTTCAGATAGTGAATCGGCCAACAGTGGTCGAAAGGGGATTTGAAATATAGGGTTACTATTCACAACTTAAGTTGTGGGACCCGTTACTTCTTCGCTGTTTTGCGGAAAATCCGACCGTTGGATCGTCGACAAGTGAATATGAACTTTTCATGTTTCGTCGAGACGATCGCAATGGTGATCTCGGATTTTCGAGATCAGGCCCCGATCAAAAGTCGATATTTCTGGGCCACTATTGATCCACTATGTCCCCAAATTTTGCCAAAATTACTAATTTTATAAATTCCAAAGTAAATTTAAAGTCTTTAATTTTCTAGATTACTACAGGATTATATTATGAAGAATTACTTTGTGGAAGCAATTTTGTGTGAGGAATTATTTTGTGTTAATAATTATTTTTGTACTTTGAAGGATTACTTTGTGTTAGGAATTCTTTAATTTGTGTGAATGATTACTTTTATGCTTTGACTATTTATTTGTAAGTTTAGTTCCTTACTATGATGGTCCTTTTTGTTTAGCTTGCTTATGTTCCTTTGTATTTATTTTGCTTTTATCTTATACCTGTGTTGGTAGACTACCTGATCATTTTGTAGGTTAGGTAATATTTACCGAAAAATATAAAATAAAAAATAATATTTATTAAAAAAATTATAACCGCGGCGCAGCGCGGGTACTTCACTACTATATAAAAATTTCAAAAACTTAATTGTTTAAATTTAAAATATATAGGACTTGGCGCCAAATGGGATAGTGCATTGAGGGACCTTCTACAGGATTTTTTTTGCATTCAGTTTTCTTAATATTTTTTTCCACAGCGACCCTGTAAAATTATAATTGCAGAAATAATTCTCTTTTTATCCATGTGACTGCCATGCTAAGATAATCTTTTGAAAACTGCCTACCTAGAAAAATATTTTTACCATATAAAAATCATAAATTAGAAAACCAATACCATATTTGGAATGTTCATAACCTAATAAAGCATAATAACCCAAACATTTATCCACAAGCATCCTAAACCAACTGAGCCACTGTAGTCTTAACCAAATGCGATAAATAGAAATGGTAAAAGTAATGTAACCGAAACAGGGTAGAATGAACGGACCGCTAATGTAGGCTAGCTATGCACTGACCTCATGCGACACCCTGATCTGCCTTACCATCGATGGTACCTGTGAAGTCCCGTGGAGTGAGAAACTATTCTGAGATTTTTCAGTGGGTAAGACAGAGCCACGAACACAAGCCGTAATAAATAAAAATAAAAAGTAATCAAGAGATATAGATATATATGATCAGTTGGAATGAAAAGGCTATAGTAGCAAGATATGTATGAACATAATATAAACCATAAACGCCACTACAGAAAATAAATAGCTAACCAACTGATATGCCTCAAAGGATCGATAATCTAAATCAATACCCAATCTGTAACCTGTCATATGTGATCAGTTGGAAATAGAGCCTACAGTCACAAGGCATGGATATGAACAGGATATCAACTAAAGTGCCGCTATTGTAAAAGAGAAATAACCAATTGATATGCCTCAAAGGACAAATAGTCCAAGTTAGAACCAAATTCATAGCCTGCCATATTGGTTTGTCGGCCTCAGGCATTGCCCACCACCATAATGCACCGACCATATCCACACATCATAATGGACGATCTATCCGGATAAATACACCCCATGTTAGTGGCCAAACCAACTCGGTGTCTGTGAATATCTTTAAGTGCAGTGACAAATTATATAATATAATCAAATGGACCTCGGGATAAAGCCGAATGCCTTGGCACATAAGCGCTGATACTCATGGCATAAAGCCGAATGCCTTGGCATATAAACTTCGGAACTATAGACCAAAAGTCGAATCATAATGATATGAATAAACCTTGTTAGTTAGACTGAAAGGTCACTTTAATAGTCATGAAGTATAAAAGCTACAGTACATGTCAAGTACCAAACCGCTACTATACAAAGTAGTAAGTAATGCCAAAAGGAAAAGTAATAAAACCGACACGTAGAGTAAAAGTAAATGAATGCCGTGGAATAATCTACTCATAAAGTAAAAAAAAAAAAGAAAAATTGAGTAAATATAGTATCACCGCGACTACCAGCTCGAAGCACCAACCTCTACTGTAGTATAGACCGGGTTGTCGGCCCCCTATAGATGCTCCTAGCTACCACTCATGTAGGGCCCCAAAACCCCATGTAGCTTTTTCCCGTGAATCCACTATGTGAAACACCTGGTATTGGTGTGTTGGGCCAGTAACGCATCAAATGGACGTGTTGGATGGACTCAGTGAGGTCCCTGGATCAAGCCTGTCCTTCGGCTGCTTTTGCCAAATTTTAGAATGTTACGGAATTTGTGTTGGCGTATTTCGTGAAATTGATTAAGTTTTGAAGATTGAAGATGAAGAAGTTTGGATCATATACCTCAATCTCAAGAAAGAAGAATTCAAAAGGATCAGGTACATTTAACTAAATATTTTTGGTGATCCGAATACTTCTTATAGTATAGAAACACTTGGATGAATTTTTAATTGCATAAAAATAAAAAACTGGACATACTACATGTTCAGAGTCCGGACCTGACATTACAATCCGGACCCCGAACATAGGATAGTTCATGCGCAATTCCAGTCCGGAACCTGGTCACTTCAGTCCGGACCCCGAACGTGGAATTTGCAGGAATTGCATGAACAGTCCGGACCGTGGAAATTACAGTCCGGACCCCGAAGGTATGTTTTTCTGGAAAAAGTCTGTTTCGCTACGACAGTCCGGACCGCCATAATTCCAGTCCGGACCGTCGTCCTGCAAAATTCCAGAAAAGGTTAGTTTTTGATTCTTATCCTCTTCCAACGGTTTCTAACCTATAAATAGACCCTATGATTCATTTTTTAGGGTAGATCCATATACGACCGAAATAGAAAAATCCACATATAGAGAAGAAAGGAAATAACGAGAATTAATCTATGTTTCTTCATCTATATTGATTAATTTGATTCTAGATTTTCAAACACAGATTTTGAGTAGAATCAAATTAATGAATACTTAGATGGTATTTTCGATCTATTTCTAATCTAAGTATTCGGCGCATCATCACCACCCAAAAATAACAATTTTTCCAAAATCGGCGCGTGGACTCGCGTGGCCTTGTGGATTCAAGGTGCAACCGCTCTCGTGGATTCGGAGCGAGGTACGTTCGTGGATTCGAGACGTGCTACTGGGTGAAGACCGTGGATTCGGTCGGACGTCGTGGATTCGACGTTGGACGCCGTGGATTCGGCGTTGGACGCAAATCGTGGATTCGAGGAGCGTTGCGGAGCGAGCGGAGAAGATCTACTAGGAGCGTATGGAAAAGGTTGAGTCGTAAGTGAGTACGGTATATCACCTTGTACGTGTTTTAATTCTAGTGGATTTCGCCGTGTTATCGGTCCCGTGGTTTTTTACTCCGGTTTGGAGTTTTCCATGTAAAAATCGTGCGTGTTATTTTTCATTTCCGCATTGGGTTTTATTGCGCAACGATTTTTGAGTGTTTACTGTTTACACCTATTCACCCCCCCTCTAGGTGTTTTTTTCCCTATTTAGATCCAATTAATCATAACCCAACAAGTGGTATCGGAGCGGGAATAGGGTTGTAAACAATGGTTGAAGGTGGAAACATCAACAGACCCCCGTTCTTCGATGGAACAAATTATGCCTACTGGAAAGTACGGATGAAAGCCTTTTTAATTTCCATCGATGAACGGGTGTGGCAATCAATCGAGTTAGGATGGTCTAATCCAACTGAAATTATTGTTGATGTTCACACCATCAAACCTAGATCGAAATGGACCAAGAAAGAGATAGACTTATCTTCTTACAATGGCAAATGTGTTAACGCTTTATTTAATGCTTTGTCACAAACTGAGTTCTCTCGCGTCTCGGCATGTGAGACTGCGAAAGAAATCTGGGATGTTCTTCGAGTGACACATGAGGGAACTAACCTTGTGAAGATTCAAAAACTGCAAATGCTTACGAGCAAGTTTGACTCTATTTTCATGGCAGAAAATGAATCATTCACAGACTACTATACACGATTGCAAGACATCGTGAATTCATGTGCTAACTTGTGAGAGAAAATTTCAGAATTTAAAATTATAAGAAAGATTCTAAGAACTCTTCCTGAAAGATTTCGTTCCAAGGTTACGGCCATTGAAACTATTAAACACCCGGACGAAATCCGTGTAGAAGAATTAGTTGGTTCTTTACAAACTTATGAAATGACATTTCCTACTAACTATTCTTCGGGAAAAGCATCCTCTTCTAAGTCTTCAGGTTTTGCGTTGAAAACAACAAAAGAAAAAGACGCGGATTCATCATCCTCAGACGACGACGAGAACCTATCTATGGAGGACTTTGAGAAGCAGCTTGCTCTCTTGACAAGAAAGTTTCGCCGAAACTTTCGAAGGGGTAATTCAAGTAAAACTCCATCCTTCGGAAAGTGGAAGAAAGGCAAAGGTTTTTCAAGCCAAAAGTCAAGAAAGCAAGAAAATTTTTCAAAGGATAAGAAAAGCTCAGAGGGACAAGTCCAATGCTTCAAGTGCCGAGGGTACGGCCATATCTCAACGGAGTGTCCAAATAAGAATCCATCAAAGAAGAAAGCGATGCAAGCCGTCACTTGGGATGACACCTCAACGTCAAATGAGTCATCTTCAAGTGATGAAGAGAATAACGCAACGGCGTTCCACGCGTCCACATCTTCACCCTTCATGTGCTTATTGGCAAGTACATCCGATTCATTGTCCAACTCCTCCCAGGTTGAAAAAACTGCAACGGACGACGAATCGAGTAACTCTGAAGGTGAAGATTTTGCTCTAGCCTACTATAAACTTTTGAGGGATTCAAAGAAACTGGCTAAGCAAAACAAGGGGTTGAGAGAGAGATTGCAGGATCTCGAAGAAGAAGTAAAAAGGGCAACTTCTCTCTCGACCGGTCTTGAAGTGGAAAGGGATAACCTGATAAAAGCAAATGCTTCACTTCAAGAGAAAAATGAGCATTTTGAGAAGGAACATGTAAAAATGATTGATAAAGCTGGTTACTTCTTGAAGCTCTATACCGAGGCCCGACAGGAGAAAATGGAAATGACGAAGACCATTTTCCAACTAAAAAATGATTTAAAGCGTTTTTCTTCTGGAAGGAGCAAGTTGGATAAGATGCTTGGTCTTGGTCAAACAAACCGATTCGGCCTCGGATACACTCAAACTGGCGACAGTCCTAGTTCGAGTGGAACAGTTTTTGTGCCCCAGTCGGTAACTCCTCCGACGACGGAAATCACTGTGTACAACGACAACAACCCTACCTCACCCTCTTTGGGATCGTCAAGAACAAAGGTATGTTTTTGTTGTGGTTATGCAGGCACATTAGAAGAAATTGCAAGATGGGAGCAAAACGATCAACTCAAGCGCCTCTTGCAATAACTACCAAAAAGGCGATTCCCCGAAAATCAAAAGAAAATTTTTCAAAGGAAAGGAGCCTTGGTAGTTCACCTCGCAAGACGATGTCAAGCAATGAATCAAACAAGACGCTTTCACCAAGGAGAATAACTTCACGAACATTACCGACGCAGTCCAAAAAGGTTTGGGTGCACAAAGGTGAAATCTTCCCTTGTCTTGTTGTTCACACTTCTTTACATGCTTGTGACAACTCGTCTTGGTATCTCGATAGTGGGTGTTCCAGTCACATGACCGGTGACAAAAACTGTTTTCAAACTTTAGAGAAAATCTCCGGAGGACATGTTGTTTTCGGAGACGGTCGTTCTTCTAAAATTGTTGGAAAAGGAACAATCGCTATTCCAGAAGGCCCCGTTTTGAACAATGTTTTATTTGTTGAAGGCCTAAAGACTAACCTCATTAGTATAAGTCAACTTTGTGACAATGGTTTCTCAGTTAATTTTTCTTCTGAAGAATGTATTGTAACTGATAAGGACCATGTATTCTTTTTGAAAGGGGTTAGATCTCAAAATAATTGCTATGTTGTTTCAAACAAAATTTCTGAAAAATGTAACCTAGTTTCTTTGGATAATGAAACTCTTTGGCATGAAAGGCTAGGTCACATAAATTTTAAAGAACTAGCAAGGATTTCAAATAAAGACTTGGTTAAGGGGGTTCCTAAACTTTCATTTAAGGAAAACATTGTGTGTGGTGGTTGTCAAAAGGGAACAATCAAGGGCTGCACACAAGAACTTGAACCACGTTGGTACCAATCGGCCCTTGGAATTACTGCACATGGATTTAATGGGGCCGACTCGTCAACCATCTTTGGGAGGTAAATGGTATATTTTTTTTTTGGTTGATGATTTCTCTAGGTATTCATGGGTAACATTTTTAAAAGAGAAAGCGGATACTTTCGACTCTTTTCATAAGATTTGTCATCGTATTATGATTGAAAGAAATGAAAAGATCGTTCGTGTTCGAAGTGATAGAGGTGGAGAATTCATTAATTCTAAATTCATTGATTTTTGCACTTCCACTGGCATAAAACATGAATTCTCAGCACCCTATACACCTCAGCAGAATGGTGTAGTCGAGCGCAAAAACAGGGTTGTTCAAGAGATGGCGCGTGTGATGTTTCATAGCCGGAATTTACCATTATATTTTTGGGCTGAAGCTGTGAACACCGCCGTCTATGTAATTAATCGAGTGTATTTGCGCCCGGAAATTTTAAATACACCATATGAGCTATGGTTTTGTAGAAAACCAAATATCAAATATTTTCGTATTTTTGGGAGTCGTTGTTACATTTTACGTGACCGCGAAAATCTTGGAAAATTTGACTCTCGAAGTGACGAAGGGATTTTCATGGGTTATTCTACAAACAGTAGAGCATATCGGGTTTTTAACTTGGAATCTAAAACGATGGTAGAATCTATAAATGTTAAAGTAGATGAAGTTTTTCACTTTGCATCTGATAAATCTACCCCTGATATGTCTCTAGATGATGATTCTCCTGCAAATGCATCTTCTCATAATAATTCTTCCGATAATGTTGATCCATCTAATGGTTCTTGAAGTTTATCTAATGTGCAGGAATTATCACATGTACCTCCGAGTACTCCGTTACCTCAAACGTTACGCATCTCCAAGGATCATCCAGAATCTAACATTATTGGAGACCCACACGAAGGAGTCAGGACTCGGAGACAGTTGATTTGTGGAGTCGCATGTTACGTCTCCATGATTGAGCCAAAGAACATTGATGAAGCTCTTCAGGATGACTACTGGATTGAAGCGATGCAGGAAGAGCTCCATCAGTTCGAACGAAACAAAGTCTGGGAATTAACGAAGCCTCCAAAGCAACACAACGTGATTGGTACTAAATGGATTTTCAAGAATAAGAAAAACGAGGATGGTACCATCATCAGGAACAAAGCACGCTAGTTGCTCAAGGCTATTCTCAAATTGAAGGTATAGACTTTGATGAAACGTTTGCCCCGGTAGCTAGACTCGAGTCAATCCGTATTTTATTCGCTATTGCTTGTCATTTTAAAATAAAACTCTTTCAAATGGACGTTAAGAGGGCGTTTTTAAATGGGTTTTTGAACGAGGAAGTTTATGTGGCTCAACCGAAAGGTTTTGTAGACTATAAACAACCTAACCATGTTTTTCGTTTGAAAAAGACTCTTTACGGTCTAAAACAAGCACTGCGAGCGTGGTACGAAAGGTTGACAAAGCACCTATTAGAAAAGGGCTATACTCGAGGGGGAGCTGACCGGACTCTCTTTGTGAAGCATTATCAGGATAACTTCATTATGGCACAAATCTATGTCGATGACATTGTATTTGGTGCAACAAGAGATAATGATGCTTCTAAATTCGCTGAAACTATGGAGAGCGAATTTGAGATGTCCATGATGGGCGAACTGACTTACTTCCTTGGATTGCAAGTGGGACAAAATGAAGAAGGCATTCATCTGTGTCAATCCAAGTATGCACTGGAGTTGGTCAAGAAGTTAGATTTAGAAAATTTTAAAGACTTTCCAATTCCAATGGGAACTAGCAACAAGGGATTAGGAAGTGAATCTATTAGTGAGAATGTAGACGAGAAGCTTTATCGCAGCATGATTGGAAGTCTACTTTATCTCACGGCTAGTCGCCCGGACATATCCTTTAGTGTTGGGATTTGCGCGAGATATCAATCAGCACCAAAGGAGGATCACCTGAAAGCGGTGAAAAGGATCATCCGGTATGTCAAAGGAACCGTAAATTTCGGAATTTGGTATCCTATGAGAACAAGTCTTGGCATTGTAGGGTATTCAGATGCCGATTGGGCAGGATCTGTGGATGATCGGAAAAGTACGAGTGGTGCATGTTTTTATCTTGGCCATTGCCTAGTTGCATGGCATAGTAAAAAGCAAAACTGCATTGCACTCTCGACTGCCGAAGCGGAATATATTTCAGCGGGTAGTTGTTCAACCCAACTCATTTGGATGAAAAGTGTGTTGAGCGACTTCCGGATTTCAGCAACTTCGATAACCATTCTTTGTGACAACACAAGTGCTATAAATATTTTCAAAAACCCTGTGTTGCACTCAAGAACAAAACACATTGAACTTAGATATCATTTTCTAAGAGAGCTAGTTGAATCAAATATTCTTCAACTTTCCTACATTTCAACAGATGATCAATTAGCTGACATTTTAACAAAACCTTTGGATCAAAAATGATTTATTCATTTGCGTAAGGCAATTGGAATGTTTTCCTTGAAATAATCTCTTTTTGAAACCAATGCTTAAGTTAGGTTTTGTTTTTGTGTTTTTGTTCATTATCTATGCTTATACATAGAACATAAATTGAGCATTAGTTATATTGACTTTAACTGCATCCTTTTATATATTTAGAAATTTATTATGCTTTGGATATCTTAATAATTCATTTGATGCAATGATCATTTATGTCAATTAAGTCATCTTTGTTTTGATCAAAGTCAATTTCTCTCTCAAATGATCTCTTGGTTTAGTTTTTATCTTATTTGACAATTGAGTCAAGTATGAAATCGAGATCAATTTTTGGTTGAATACTTTATATTTTATATAATTGATAGCCAATTGAGGGGGAGTAAATGAAAATTGTTATGCTCAAAAGATGTGGAAAGAGTTACATCCCAATGAGGAGTGTGAAAACTACCACCACATGGAGGAAAGAGCTACCACCTCGGTCGTCCGAGTACTGTGTGCAGCTACCACATGTATACCAAGCATGGTTTTTCAAGTTGATTAAATAAAATGCATTTTGAAATATTTGACTCTGTCAAATTTCAAGGTAGGTATAAGGTGGGGATTTTATTGAAAGATGTTCAAAGAGCCACTCTCTTCAAAAAATTGACTAGATACATTATCTAATATATTTGGGATTTCAAACATCTATTGATCTTGGTATTTCATTTTTTTTACCAAATTGATGATTTGATAAAGGCATTACTCATAAGATCATATTAGATGTGATTGAAGTTGTTCAACTTTAAGGGATTTAATTTTTATAAATTTTCGTTTCATTAGTTGGATATTTGTGATGGATTTTGCATAATCTATTTCTAGTTATATGAAACGATGATTTTCATTTAAAGTTGATACACAAAAGTGCTCACAATCAATTCTGGATTTTCTGGAATTTTTCTGAATTTTTCTGAAGAAAAAGTTTGGAGCCGGTCCGGACTGGACAAGCCGATCCGGACCCCGAACGCAGGTATTCCTGCGGGTAAGCCGATCTGGACTGGGTTCTTGAGGCAGTCCGGACCGCGGCTAGGGTTTTATATAGAACAAAAGGGTTTTGATTTTCTTTTACTTCTATCTTTTGTTTCTGACTCTCCAGAATTTCTCTCTCTAGAAAACAATCGTCTTGGAGCCTTCCCAACCCATCTTCTTCGATTCAAAGTGAGTTCTTATGATCAAAATATCGATTTTTCACTATTTTTTATCTTTTTGCTCAAAACGTGATGGCAATCTTGTATCTTTTTCGTTTGAGTTTGGTTTTTGATCAAATTTCTTTTGAAATAAGAACTCTGGGTAGATTAGTTTTGATTATATGCTAGGCATTCTCTTGATTAATGGATTTTTAGGCTTCGATTCTGAAAATTCGGTTTTAGGGCATATAATGAGAATTTTTGAAAATCATGGGATTGATCTATTTTTAAAATTCTTTTTGCAAAACTAATTTGATTTCTAGACTCTCTACACGATAATGATTGTTTGGGTACAATTTTTCTAATTTTTGAAAATAAATAATTTTTTCTCGTGTTCTTGAGGTTTGCTCACAGTTTTTTTTTGCTTGGATTATCAAAAATGGCTTTTGCTTGGATTATTGCACTCATTGTAGCAATGGTGGGAACGAGAGCATCTGTTAAAAAGGAACAAGCTAGACCAAGTCAAGAGGAAACGAAGAATGTTCTTCAAAATGGTTCAGAATCAGAAGACGAAGAAGATTGGGACACATTTTGTGAAGAAGTACAACAAATGGTTGATGATGAAGATAGATTCTATCTAAAGCAAAAGAAGCAGATGAAGTCTTCCTCAACAACCAAGTAGCACACAAGGAGCAAGAATTCGAAGGGCAGAGGAATTCAGATCAATGAACCCCTCGCCAGAGCACGCTCTCTGCCTAAAGAATCTCCTTGTAAAGAAGGTCAAAATACACTTTCAGCATCCACGCAATCCCCTTCTACCTCCAAGAGAAACATCACAAAAGCTGCTGTAGTATCTATGCAACAAGAACAGCGGAAAATGGCTGAAGAACAAGAAAGAATGTCGGCTGACATTCACAAGATGAAACAAAATTGTTCCAACCTGTCAAGGATGCTTAAAGGGATTTTGAACAAATTGGAGTGCAGTAGCTCTGAGGATTCTGAGTCCGACAACTGAATTTCTTTCTGACATATCTTTCTGGTTTGCAGGTTTTTCAGTTTTTAGCTTTTCTTTTAACACTTTCCTTTTATTTTGTAATTTTGGCTTATTTTGTGACAAAAAGGGGGAGAGAGAGAGAAACAATGATCCAATGATCGAAAATAACAGTCTTATGGTTGTGAATTTTGAACAACTTTGAACTATGAAAGGTAAGTATGACCTCAACTTTTGGTTTTATAATGTGTGATTGCATGCCTCGACTAACTATTTGACTAACTATTTGGGCATGTAATATAACTAACAAGTTGCTTGTTGACTAACCTTTCTATGACATTTGGATGTTTAATGCTTAGAAGATATGTTGCTTTTTGATTGAGATCTTATTACATATCTGAATTTGTAAATGTCATGATGAGTATAAACTTTATCTCTGTGTTTGGTTTTGTTTGCAAAAATTCTTGAGGTATCTAACGATCTCTTTTGTCAAGAATGTTTTCTTTTTGCAGAGAGTACAGATGTCTAAGTCTAGAGTCTGTTCTAGGAGTTTATCTCATGTTTCTAATTTTACTTTGGATCTCCAATGTAAATTTTTGTTGTATGGTGATAGCAACAAAAATATCTTTTTGAATTTTCTTGAGTGGATTTGTGTTTTGTCACGAAACCGCCAAAGGGGGAGATTGTTACGAAATTTGTGTTGGCGTATTTTGTGAAATTGATTAAGTCTTGAAGATTGAAGATGAAGAAGTTTGGATCATATACCTCAATCTCAAGAAAGAAGAATTCAAAAGGATCAGGTACGTTTAACTAAATATTTTTGGTGATCCGAATATTTCTTATAGTATAGAAACACTTGGATGGATTTTTAATTGCATAAAAATCAAAAACTGGACATACTACATGTTCAGAGTCCGGACCTGACATTACAGTCCGGACCCCGAACATAGGATAGTTCATGCGCAATTCCAGTCCGGAACCTGGTCACTTCAGTCCGGACCCCGAACGTGGAATTTGCAGGAATTGCATGAACAGTCCGGATCGTGGAAATTACAGTCCGGACCCCGAAGGTATGTTTTTCTGGAAAAAGTCTGTTTCGCTACGACAGTTCGGACCGCCATAATTCCAGTCCGGACCGTCGTCCTGTAAAATTCCAGAAAAGGTTAGTTTTTGATTCTTATCCTCTTTCAACGGTTTCTAACCTATAAATAGACCCTATGATTCATTTTTTAGGGTAGATCCATATACGACCGAAATAGAAAAATTCACATATAGAGAAGAAAGGAAATAACGAGAATTAATCTATGTTTCTTCATCTATATTGATTAATTTGATTCTAGGTTTTCAAACTCAGATTTTGAGTAGAATCAAATTAATGAATACTTAGATGGTATTTCCGATCTATTTCTAATCTAAGTATTCGGCGGATCATCACCACCCAAAAACAACGATTTTCCCAAAATCGGCGCGTGGACTCGCGTGGCCTTGTGGATTCAAGGTGCAACCGCTCTCGTGGATTCGGAGCGAGGTACGTTTGTGGATTCGAGACGTGCTACTGGGTGAAGACCGTGGATTCGGTCGGACGTCGTGGATTCGACGTTGGACGCCGTGGATTCGGCGTTGGACGCAAATCGTGGATTCGAGGAGCGTTGCGGAGCGAGCGGAGAAGATCTACTAGGAGCGTATGGAAAAGGTTGAGTCGTAAGTGAGTACGGTATATCACCTTGTACGTGTTTTAATTCTAGTGGATTTCGCCGTGTTATCGGTCCCGTGGTTTTTTACTCCGGTTTGGAGTTTTCCACGTAAAAATCGTGCGTGTTATTTTTCATTTCCGCATTGGGTTTTATTGCGCAACGATTTTTGAGTGTTTACTGTTTATACCTATTCACCCCCCTCTAGGTGTTTTTTTTCCTATTTAGATCCAATTAATCATAACCCAACATAGAAGAGGTTTCAGGCTGATCGGAGGTCGGATTTGGATTCAGCGCAGAAAAACGCTTGAAAACGGCTATTTGCTTGTAATTTTTTGAGTCCGGATGGCTAAAAACGGGTTCCCGGAAGTTTTCAGTGGATTCGGGTGCATGGGGGAGGCTGTAGATCGGCCGGGTGCCACGTGGCGGCCTGTTATTGGCCGGTTCAGGTTGCGCGGTCCACGGAGCTGCGCCGGGTGGCGCATGGACCCAGTGCGGGGACATGTGGCGCCCCAGGAGTGGTCGGCGCGCGATGCGCGGTCCACGGAACCCTGCGCGGGTGCATAGACCGAGCGCGGGGACACGTGGCAGCCTGTGATAGGCGGGCTCATGTGGCGCGGTCCACGAAGGTGCACGCCAGTGCCTCGGGATGCGTGCGCGCGTGGGGGGCAGGCGGCGCGGCCAACGAGGCGCACGTGGGCGCGGTCGGCGGGTCGCGCGAGCGGGCCACGTGGCGCCTAGCCATTGGCGGGCGCCACCCACCCGCGTTGACGGGGGCGCGACACGTGGCGGCGTCCGAAGGGCCTTGCACTTGCTGTTCCATGTTTGGGACACGTGTCAAGTGCTGGCGGTTTCGGGCACTGGTCGGACGGGGCGTTGGGTGCGACTATTGGATTCGGGCGCCTGAAAAGGTGCGCTCGAATCCAACAGAGTGTGCTTTTGGGCTTGAGCCTATAAATAGGACCCCTTGGCATGCTTTTACTCATTTTGCTGGGCCTTTTCACAGTGGGCCTTCTTCACGGAAATTGTTCACACTTTTGTTTTACATCTTGTGGAGAAGTTCCAGAATTTTTGGAGGACGCTACTTCGACGTCTACTGCCATTTGGCGCACTGCGACGCACCTTCCTTATTAGCCTTTTTTGTCGCATTTCGGTCTACGGACTCTCCTGGGCTACCCTGAAGGAATTTTTGTCACACGTTTTCACGACAGGTAGGGCTACGACTTTTCTATTTTCAGCTTCTCCGTATTTCGAGGTTTTCTTGGGCTTTTCGGACCATTTCTGTGACCCCTTTTTCTGTGATGGAATTTGGATAACACCGGGGTTTTTGTGGGTTTTCTCAGCACCCGAGAGTCAGAACAAGGAGTGCAAGTACTCGATTTACATCTACGCGTCGCAAGGAACATCGTCGTATTTTTTATGGATTTTTCTGAGGTCGCTTCGAAGGTGAAAATTATACTTTTTCTGGACAAAGTACTGCAGACTTTTGATCATTGGAAGTTTCGCGTGTACCGCGATGATTAATTTGTATCTTGGCCTACAGGTGTCGGAACGGAACGAGTAAGTACTCGTTTTTCATCTACTTGTCGCGAGGATCGCAACGGTGATTTTTTTGGATTTTTCTAAGGACTGCACTGAGGTGAATTTCCTCGTTATCCGTGCTGTTTTGCAAAACAGTATTTACTGCTGTGGAGTTGTTCATTTTGCCGTATGCGATCTATTTATTTGCTGCAGTTCTCACATTTTGGAGGTTGCGGGGACTGAGGATCTTGGATAGCGGGGAATATCTTATTGTTGTTGTTCACGCTTTTCGAGGTGGGTAGTTGTTGTGGACTTCATCTTTTGATTCACTCACTAGGAATATTAGAGTGATCCCCATTGTTGATTGTTGAGTAGTACATTGTGGGTAACAAGCATGCTTGTATAGATTAGACATGTGCTATGTTAGTACTTAGTGTTCCTATGAGATCTTTATTATCCTGAAATAGCATGCTCTAATTAATGAATGAACAATGATATTATCTTTCTTTTATCATCATGAGGATACTTGCATGCTTGTATGGACATCTAGTTAGGCCACCTTTTTTCTGCTACACTATCATTGGAATTTGACTTAGGAGAAACCATGTTGGCACCTCTTCTCATTTTATTGAGATACATGTGGTATTGTTCGGGTTGAGCAGGGTTGTAGGATAGTGTAACCGGGTTTATTGAGTGGAATTATCATACCAGATTGTAGGTTGTGGGGTATTGCGGCGACCGCGGACATTGGGCGGTTGACCGGATGTTTACTTGTGCATCAGATTGGGGGATCGGGTTACCTTTAGTGGAGGGGTTTTCCCACTTCGATCATTATCGTGATCCAGTCCTACTATTTCATGATACTTGTGACATCGTTACTTTACTCGTGTGGGTCGCTCCCCTCGAGTGCCACTCCGGAGTAGGCGATTGACACATCGGCCAGTGAGTGCCAGACAGTGAGTATCGGTCAGTGAGTACCGATTTGTGAGCAGATACTTGAGACAGTTTGAGCAGGCAGTACCAGTGGTTACTGGTCCTTCGATTGGGTCTATTCAGGTAGATAGTTTTACTGATGCATGCATTCGGTTACTCTTTTCGATACTGCATTTAGAGGCATAGTAGTGGTAGCTTCCTTTTATCGGCAGTTTTATAGCTTACCACCTTTCTCCTTTCCTTTTTGCCTCTGGTAGACCTAGTGGGTGTGTCGGAGTTTGAGGCTTTACCTAGTAGGGGAGGCTACTGTTTTTATAGTAGTTCTCACCCCCATCGTCTTTTTCTTTGTTTCTCCCTTTGTTTTGCAGAGTCCTCTGCAGGAGTTGCTGGGCCGTCAGCATCGGATCGAGGTAAGAGGATAGCGGACTAGATAGAGTGTCCACCCGACAGTTTGCTAGCTAGACTTTTGATGTACTCCTATCTTCTCAGACAGTTTTATTGTACTTTATTTTTGGGTCTGGCTTTAGCCAGCTGGTTGTATTTTGTGGTGAGCTGGGAGAGATACTTGTATTTATTTACAGTTGTTCTTTACTTTATTTCCAGCTTCAGTCTGAGATGTTGTGGTTTTAGTTCAGCTCTGATTTTATTCTCTTTTATTATTATCTCTTATATCTGAGCAGGTTACCGGCGCTTCGTGTACGCGGGAAATACCGTGTGCACGGCGAATCTGTAGACGGGCCCCGGTTCTAGTTTACACCCGGGGCGTGACAACTCGGACCTAGATAAAGTCCAATAACATATAATCAACCCACACACTTACTAATTGCACCATACCATAACTTAAGTCATGAACCCAAAGTAGAGTAACGGTCGGAATTTTGATTTCGTTACCAACTACCGAACGCTCGCCCAATTGCAGCACCTGCTCTTCGGAACACCACCACAACACACGGGGTATCCCGACAAATCGAACACCTTATTTACCTTGCCCACTATCCCAAAACACTAATTTTATACCGTTGGGACAGCCACACATAAAGTGTGCCAAAATGGAGGATTAAGACCCCGTACTTTACCAATTTGGCTTCCGGAATGCCTCTTTTGGCATCGGAACCATCCACAGGCTTATTGCTACAACCAGAGGTGTCAAACCTCACCGTGTGACCAGCCAACAAGACCCAATCACTGCTGCGAACCGTAATAGCCCGCGCAACACAAATTCGTGCCAGAAATAACCCGATTTTAGCATTTTAGAATCCGGTTTAGCCCCGAAGTGTTTCAAAATACTTTAAAAGTCACCTAACCTTTCATGCTGTCCCAAAACACTTAGTTTTGGGTGTCAGGGTAGCACACCCCAATTTGTACGAGAACGAGTGAAATACTCAATATTTATGCCTTATTAGGTTTTCTGAAAATTTTTGATTTCGGTCCAGGAACCCACCGTAACTTAACCACTGTCTCTGGACACTTGGGATAGCAAAAATAACATCCTATAAGGCTCATAGACAAACCCCGAGCATTCATGTATCCTGAACGTGAATCCTAAACCAGAGTTGTGATTTCCGATCGACGATTTTGTCAGAAATCATGCCGAAATCCGATTTACGTTTCGAAAAGCCAATTGAACCTCGGACAACCAGTCCGAAGCTCACCCGTAGTGGTTTCACACTGCCCGAGGCAGTCCACAAGCAAAAATTGCACCAAAGACCCCTAACTACGCATATTAGCATTTTATATACTAGAAATAGGGGGTTTGCGTTAATTACTGATAATTTCGAACTTCAAAATCAAACCGATAGTGCTGGTTCGAAGGTCTCGATGCTCCAAAACCCATGCTCGCTGTCTGGAGCATGAACACCAGCCATGAAAAATGTGGGGGAACTTGAACCTTGGATTCAAAGCCGTCTGAGGTCGACAATGCCCAACTTGAGGTCCGAAGCCCTTCAGATCTCAACTGAGATGAGCACGAGTGTCCTCTGACCCTCAGGAGTGCTCAATTCGCCCATTGGGAAGTCACCGATATACAGGGAGGTCGGAACAGAGTAGTCGTGTCAAATAAGCCCTAGCCCGAGCATGGATCCAGTGCAGCTTATTCTGTCGGTTCGAGCACGCGCACAGACTCTCCGAACGAGCAGAGTTTTCCTTGTTCGCCCGAGGCATCACAATCAGTACAATTCGAGATGTTCCTATACGAAACCAAATTCATACAAGGATTGTGAAAGAAAGATATAGAAAACATAAACCACTAGCTATTACAAGCATTCATCTCAGGCCTACAACACATTTACAATTTTCTTTTCTTTTTCCTTTTACAACTCAAAACATTATCATATTTTATTCTTTTCCATTTTATGCCCAAGATACATACTGATGAAGGGTACTTCTATCTAGGTCTTAACCTGGTAGGGCACTATCTACAGAGCTACACCCTTGCCTCGCGCTACCGCACCGCTCAAGGAAAGAACTGTAAAATATGGGAGCGAGAACTATAAATATAGTTTTCAGTGGGTACGACCACCCAAATGATAAGCTCGACTCATCAAGTCCAAAGAAGGCACCTATAGCATATAGTAAATGATAATTTGTTGGAATATAAATTTATACTATATGCATCATGATCATATGGCATGTCTCATACAAATACAATAATAAAATCTACTGATGCTCTATGTGGTGACCTGAATTCCCGTGGATGTTTGGCTATGTGGTCAGCAGCATGTAGACACCTATCTTTGTGTGTCGAGTGCGTTTGCGCGCCAAACGGACGCGAGAAACGAAATCAGTGCGAAAAATCGATCAAAAACACATGTTTTTGTGTTTTTGGGGGAATTCGGGCGTCCATATTAGGGATTTGGGCGCCTAGAAGTGGGCGCAGGAAGCCGCAGACCACGGGTCAACCGAGACACGTGACGCGCATCGATTGGAGCCGTATGGGACACGTGGCAGAACGGGATTGGGTAGGCGTGCGGGCGCGGAAGACCCGGCGCAATCAACGAGGGCGACCATGCCGCCTTGCCACGTGGCGCACTGCCATTGGCCGGTGCCAACCACTCGGTCGGGCGGGATGCGTGGCGCGAGATCTGGATTTCGAGTGTTGCTTGGATGGCCGCCATGTGTCCGGGCGCCCGAATGTTGGGTCTGAAGTTGAGTTTTGGACAGAATTGGCGTGGTGGCTTTATATGGGAGCTTATTCTTCACTTTGAGAGCTTTGGCTGGAGTTCTTGCGACCTGAGGTGAAGCCTAAACCCTCTCCCACCACTCTTGGGCTTTGTTTGGGTACGGGGATAGGGGGGGGAGGGGTGGTAAGGGGGTTATCCCCACCTTATCCCCAAACATAAATAAGTGAGGGGGGGAATAGCTGTCCCCCCCCGGGTGAACCTTGTTCCACATTTTTTTTTTTTTAAATTAAATTTTAAGATATTTAAATTTATAATTTTTTTTTATTTTATAAATTTTAAAATTTTTAACTTTACTTTCTAATAAATCTAAAAATTATTTTTTTAAAATTTATTACTTTTAAAAATTTAAAATTTATACAATTTTTTTTATAAAATTTTTAAAATTTATACAAATTTAAAAATTAAAATTTTTGCTGCCATTTTTGTAATTTTTGAGACAATTTAAATTAAAATTTTTAACATTTATAAATTTTTAACTTTAAATAATTTTTAAATTTTATAGCTTTTAAAATTTTTAACTTTAATTTTTAATAAATTTATACCAAATTTTTAAAATTTTAAAATTTATACCAATTTTTATATATAAAATTTTTAATTTTTAAAAATTTATAAAGTTTCAAAATTTTAAAAAATATGCTATCATTTATAAGCATTTATAAATATTTAATAAATAATTATTAATACAGCTTGTTTTATTTTTAATTAATTTTAAACTTATTATAGGAATGATTAATACTATAAAATGATTTAATTTAGATTTAAACCTCCAAAGGACAAAATGAAAAAGAAAAAATTTAATCCTCTATATTCTTCTTATTCTTCTTTAACTTACCAAATATAATTTTTCTTATCTCTAGTACAACTCTTATACTCAACCAAACACAAAATTATTTTAGTTCCTACTTGTACCTGAACTTATAACTATCCCGAGAATAACCAGTTTTTGCTCATACCCAAACCAAACGCAGCGTTGATGATTTTTGGAGGGATTTGAGAGCATCTTGATCATCTTCTTCCCTACTTTAAGGAGCTTGTTCATCCCTGCGATTGTTGGCAGTTTCGTCGACGGATCTTCCCAAGCTTCCCAAGAGCAAACCACTTAGAGTTTTGAGCTGAAATTTGGAGGGGACCGTCTCCATAGGTAGATCTCCAGCTTTCATATTGATGACCTCCCTTCATTCCCTTATTTTCTGTTTTGTATCATCTTTGGAGGCCTTTTGCGCAGGGCAGCTTTCTAGACAGCATGAGTTACTTATGGGATTTCTTTGTCTTTTGTTTATGGATTTTGAAGTTTAAGGGGTTGGAATTCTTATAGACTTCAAGAGAAACACGTGAGCACCTTTCTTTGGGATTTTTGAAGGTGATTTGTACAAGATCTTTCCTATTTTTGTGACCCCTGTGATAGAGTGAGCTTGCTGTTTTCTGTGTTGAACCCGTTGCGATGTTCAGCCTTTGGGAGCATA
Source organism: Tillandsia leiboldiana (assembly GCA_029204045.2). NCBI lineage: Eukaryota > Viridiplantae > Streptophyta > Magnoliopsida > Poales > Bromeliaceae > Tillandsia > Tillandsia leiboldiana. Next base: position 44,201,555 of record CM055065.1, read on the forward strand.
TTTCATGGAGACCTTGGGATTTTTCTAGGAATGTAAAAGTTTGAGCACATATTTATGATCAAGGTGAGCAACTTTCCTTTTGGTTCCAGCTCGAGATCATGTATGGTTTGGCTTCTACACATCAATAATCACGCTAACTGTTTTTGGGACAGGATTGGACAACACCGGAGTGATCTTGTAGTAGCCGCTGGTTTAAAAAATTTTAAGGGTCTACTTTTGGTTTCGTTAATTCCGCATTTCGTTTCGGGGGGCTGGAGGGTGATCGAATAATTACTTGTTTCCGAACAGACCGTCGGGGCCTGCGGGTATTTTTAGTTAATAGGGCTCGCGAAACGGAGAACGGCGGCGAAATCGGTTTTGAATTCCGACGCCGGAATTTCCCGGAATAAATTCCGGAAGGTAACTAACGGTTCAGGTGGTTAACGCGGTTTTTCAGACAGACCGGACTCTGGTTCGCACCCGACTTGTACCCGTTTTAACTTGAACTGGGTTCATTCCCTTTACCCAATTTAACCGCTCCCGCCACCTTAATCACTCCCGCGTTTTCCCATCGTACAACTCCCCACGAACCGCCCCCAACTTCCCACCACTTCCCCACAACTCCCCACGAACCGCCCCCAACTTCCCACCACTTCCCCACAACTCCCCACGAACCGCCCCAACTTCCCACCATTTCCCCCAACTACCGGCCACTCCCTACAACTCCCCTTAACTCCCCCTGCGTACGAAACCCCAAAGGAACGAAAACCCACTTCCCCAACCTTTTAGTTTCCCAACCGAACCTTACCTTTCCCCAATCGATCGAGAGGAGAAGCAAGGCGGAGCGGGTGAGGAGAAGGAAGATCGCCGGCATACCCTTGACCCAAGAACAGGACGATCATTCCCTAGATCAACCCTAGCCGACGAAACCCAGGTAAGCATGGCTTAGGGTACTTGATTTGGTCGTTTCTTGGTTTTCTTAGGAAAAAGGGAGGGGAGTCGGCGCCATTACCGGAGCCGCGCATGCGGGCGGCGCCGCATGAGGGCGGCGCCGCGTGCATCCGCATGCGGGCGGCGCCGCGTGCGGGAGGCACCGCATGCGGGCTGCCGCATGCGGGCGCCGCCGCTTGCGGGCGCCTCCGCATGCGGGTGCGGGCGGCACCGCATGCGGGCTGCCGCATGCGGGCGCCGCCGCTTGCGGGCGCCTCCGCATGCGGGTGCGGGCGGCACCGCATGCGGGCTGCCGCATGCGGGCGGCACCGCATGCGGGCTGCCGCATGCGGGCGCCGCCGCTTGCGGGCGGCACCGCATGCGGGCTGCCGCATGCGGGCGCCGCTACTTGCGGGCGGCACCGCATGCGGGCTGCCGCATGCGGGCGCCGCCACTTGCGGGCGCTGCCGCATGGGGGCGCCGCCACTTGCGGGCGCCGCCGCATGCGGGTGCGGGCGGCACCGCATGCGGGCTACCGCATGCGGGCGCCGCCGCTTGCGGGCGCCTCCGCATGCAGGTGCGGGCGGCACCGCATGCGGACAACGCCGCATGCGGGCGTCACCGCATGCGGACGGCCGCACGCAGTTAGTACGCCGCCCAGCCGTGCGGGTCCAGGCGCGTACGTGTGCGAATTGTACGCAAGGTGAGGGGGCGCCGGGTGCTCTAGTCGTTAATCTGACAAAGTCTTAAGTTTCTGACTCCTATATGACAGATTCGTGTAGGTCCGGGCGGGCACCCGAGACGCAAGAGAACCTAACATCAGTCAGGAGCGCGACAACAAGGTGGGTTTATGGTCGAGGCAGAGTATTGTGTTGGTAAACCGAAAGGGACTTTTTATTGTAAATCGGTACTAACACTGACGGTTTCTATGATGTACTATATTACCCCGTGTTTTGGTTACTTATGCTCGAGTTGCGACACGCGCACCCGCGGTCTGGCCACCGCAAAGGGTGCTCTTTTCCGGAAAGGCGGTCTTCGACCCGTGTTACCCCACGAGGTGACGTAGTGGGGGCCCCCGTAGGTGTGGGGTTTGAGGCAGCAAGGTGCGAGCGGTGCGACCTGTCGGGATTGGATCCCGATGAGGTCAGGTGTGCGACCTGTCGGGATTGGATCCCGATGAGGTCAGGTGTGCGACTGCCGGGATAGGTGCCCGACGCGGTCAGGTGTTACAGGTGTTACCGGGGTTGCAGGTGTTACCGGTGGTACAGGTGGTTGCGAGTTACCGTTACGAGTAGAGCGGTTGTTCCGGCTAGTCTTACTTTTGTGGCTTGGTATTACTTTACTGCTTTAGTACTATTTTTATGATAGTGTCGCTGACTACCCACTCTGTGACAGGTACCTCCAGGGGGTAGAGGTAGGCGACGGTGAGGCCGAGGTGGTAGCAGTCGGGCTGAGGGAGCCCTAGTATGCAGTTGTATTTACTTTCTCTGCATTTCATTCGGAATTGTAGGTTATTGTGTGGTTCTCGATACCCTTGTGGGGTCGTGTGGATGTTGAGTACTTTCATTCTGGTTATGCACTACTGTTTCCTTTATTATCCCCGTTTGGCCGTTTTCTAAACCTTGTGGATTTATGCCGTTTTCCAATCTGTTTTCAAAACCTAAGGCCGTGTGGGCCTGTTTTCAAAACGGTGAGATTATACTTTCAACTTGACTGGCCACGGGTATTGTTTAGTCTTCATGCACCGTACTACTTTGAACTGTTGTGATTAAATGGGAAAATGATTGCTTATGTTCGACTATTGTAACAGCCGCGACGCCGTGCATATACAGAGGAGACTCTGCCCGATTTTTCGAGTAAATCTGTATATGTGGCGGGTCTGGGCACGCGCCGGGGAAGGAGGTTTTTAAACAAAAAAATTTGTACGCACTCTACGCGTACTTTGAGGTATCGTTTCCGCTAAAGTAAAACCCCCGGGGCGTGACAGATTAAGATGGTATCAGAGACTTTGCTTTAATCACAACAGCTACAGCCCAACATCCACCGAGATATCACACTTAACTACGAATAAATGAAATGTGCAGGGTTTAAGGTTTAAGACGTGAGAGATCGGGGAGGGGATTTGTAGATAATGTTTCTTTTCTCTCTCGATTTTACGATGGTTCATCTAGCTGAGATGAGTGCTAAGCTTTGGTTGGTATGTCTGTACAGACAATGGTACGGACCAGAGCGTCGGCCGAGGAGGTAGGGACTGATGCGACGACATCAGCAGCTGCAGAAAACCAGCTCCTGCGGCAACAATTGAGGGAGATGGCGGGGCAGATGGCGACCCTTACGGATCGTGTGCGTCAATTGACGCAGCAGCAACCGGTCGCTCCCGCCCCTCCACCGGAACCAACTGCACCGGCCGCAGTACCGCAAGCGACAGGTGCTGGGGTAGGGGCAACCCCTCTACCGGCGGCAACGGCCGGGCTAGCGCATACCCAGACCACGGTGCCGATGGCAGCACCTGCATCAGCGTCCGTGGGGCCGGCGCCGGGGGCTCTCGGCGGGAGCACCCCCGCGGCCGCCGCCGTCGCCAGGGAAGGGACGGTTACGCGGGCGGAACGAGAGCGAGTGCGGGCCAATCTGGCGGATTTCATGAAGTTCAAACCACCCACGTTCGAGGGGGAGACGACTGATCCCTGGGTAGTCGAAAAGTGGGTGGGATCGATGGAAAAATTGTTTGAGGACCTACTCATTGAGGACCCCGAGCGCGTTCCTCTGGCAGTTCACTTTTTGGAGGGAAACGCTCGTCTATGGTGGAAGACGGTGCGCCCTGATCCCACCCAGGGCACCGTGCTACTATTGTGGACGACGTTCAAGCAGGAATTGTTTGGGGCCTTCTTCACAAATAGCGTCAAGAAGAAACTGGAGGACGACCTGAACCACATTCAGCAAGGGAGCAAGACAGTTATGGAGTATCAGCGCGAATTCGTGCGCCTGGCAAATTGCGTCCCTTTCGTTATAAGGGATGAACCCCACAAGGCGCAACTATTCGTGGATGGGTTGCGAAGTGATATTTTCCAGGTGGTTCAAGCCGCTGATTTGCATACGTTCCAGAAAGTGGTCGACCGTGCCACTGTCGTAGAGCGTGGGCTTGCCGTTACCCGCGCTAGGAGGGAGGCCCCGGCATAGCATGAAGATAGGAAGCGGCAACAGCAGAGCTACGGAGGGGGGTCATCTGCTGGGAGCCGACTCCCCAAGCGGTGGAGGGCACAGTCGGGAGCACGGAGCGCACCTACGGGAGAGCCGAGGCCAAGAGACGGGCCTTGCGTGATCTGCGGGGGAGCGCATGGAGTGTTGGGTTGCTCCCAGAGAGCCGACCATTGCTTCCGTTGCGGCAAGCAGGGGCACTTCCGCCGCAACTGCCCCCTTACCGTGGGATCAGCCTCCTCTGCCGCTTCCACGCCTTCACCACAATTTTTGGGGCGGGGGAAAGCTCCTATGGGGTCGACCTCTAGGCCCCCGGCTACGCGGCGCGAAGAGGATAGGCAGCCTCAACCGGGCGGGCGAATTTATTCCATGACCCGCCAGGAATCGGACCCGCCGGAGCACATACTTGCAGGTATAACTTCCATTTTAAATTCACGTTCTAGGACCCTCTTTGATACTGGAGCAACACACTCGTTCATTTCTCACGAGTACGTGTTTTCGCATGACCTCGAGGAAACACCTCTCCAAAGTCGGTTGACGGCCTAGACCGCGGGTGGGACACTGGAGGCGACTAGTTTGGTAGCCACTTGCCCGATTAAGCTAGGGTGGCTATTTTGCCCTTGGGATTTAATAGTGATTCCCTTGAAGGAGTACGACGTTGTTTTGGGCATGGACTGGCTCTCAAGGTACCAAGTGCTTATCGACTGCGATAAGCGGATGGTACAACTACAAGAACCAAGTTTCCCTAGGAATGCGTACCTAGCGTGCAAGAGCACCTCCTTCCCGGCAGTCATCTCAGCGGCTCGAGCCAGGAGTCTGATAGAGGGTGGGTGTGTAGCCTATTTGGCATCGGTAGATCTGGTTACCCGACCCTCGATGACACCTTCAGACATCCCGGTGGTGAGAGACTTTCCCGATGTCTTTCCGACGGAGCTGCCTGGGATACCCCCCGAAAGAGAGGTGGTGTTCCCTATTGAACTCTTGCCAGGTACTCAACCTATAACGAAGGCACCCTACCGAATGGCCTTCGCGGAGTTGAAGGAGTTAAAGGCGCAACTGGAAGACCTCTTGGACAAAGGGTTTGTCAGGCCGAGTGTGTCACCCTGGGGCGCACCAGTGCTTTTTGTACGGAAGAAGGATGGAAGCCTGCGACTCTGTATCGACTACAGAGGAATAAACAAGGTCACGGTGAAAAATAAGTACCCCCTGCCCAGAATCGACGATCTCTTCGACCAATTACGAGGAGCGACGGTCTTTTCAAAAATTGATCTTCAGTCTGGCTACCACCAGCTTCGGGTTCGGAACGAGGACATTCCGAAGACCGCTTTCCGGACCCGGTATGGCCATTATGAGTTTACGGTCATGCCGTTCGGACTTACGAACGCCCCCGCAGTCTTTATGGACATGATGAACCGGGTCTTCAGACCATTCTTAGACCGGTTCATGGTGGTCTTCATCGATGATATACTAATCTACTCATCCACCGACGAGGAGCACGAGGATCACTTACGAACGATTCTCCAAACCCTCAGGGAGCAGAAGCTGTTCGCTAAGCTCAAAAAGTGTGAGTTCTGGCTACGCGAAGTGGGATTCCTAGGGCATGTGATCTCGGCAAGGGGAATCGCCGTGGACCCCAAGAAGGTGGAATCGGTGATAGACTGGCAGCCACCCACGACGGTGACGGAGATCCGCAGTTTCTTGGGGCTGGCGGGGTATTATAGACGCTTTGTCGAGGGTTTCTCGAAGATTGCGGCCCCTCTAAACCGGTTGACCAAGAAAGGAGAAAAGTTTGTATGGACGGCCAAATGCCAGGAAAGTTTTGAAGAACTCAAAAGAAGGCTAACCGAGGCACCGATTCTTGTACTACCAACACCCGGTGAGGACTATGAGGTGTACTGCGACGCTTCAAGAATCGGCCTTGGGGGTGTGTTAATGCAGCAGGGGAAGGTAATAGCCTATGCGTCTAGGCAACTAAAGGACTACGAAAGAAACTACCCAATACACGACCTAGAGCTGGCTGCGGTGGTCTTCGTCCTGAAGTTATGGAGACACTATCTCTTTGGTGTCCATTGTAACATCTTCTCAGATCACCAGAGTCTTAAATACCTGTTCACCCAAAAGGAACTAAACCTGCGGCAGAGACGGTGGCTTGAATTACTGAAGGATTACGACCTAACGATCCAATACCACCCCGGGAAAGCAAACGTGGTAGCAGACGCTCTGAGCAGGAAAGGGCGATTGGAGGGAAGATCGGTAGGTGCGATGACTGAGCAGAGCAACTTGATCGCTGAATTTTCACGACTAGGGTTGGAAGTAGTACCAGCAGGCACGGTTGCGCAACTTCTAACTCTGGTGGTCAAGCCAACACTGCTAGAAAAGATTCGAGAGGGACAGCAGGCGGACTCGCACTTACAGCTCGTAAGAGACAAGATCTCACCGGATCAGGAAGGGGACTTTTCATTGGAAGGCGATGACACCCTACGGTTCCGCGGGCGGATTTGTGTGCCGGATACCCCGGAATTGAAGAAGGAAATTCTGTCCGAGGCACACAGCGCCCCTTATGCAGCGCATCCAGGAGGCACAAAGATGTACAGGGACCTCAAGCAGACCTTCTGGTGGCCCAAGATGAAGAGGGATGTAACTCAATTTGTAGCTCATTGCCTGGTGTGTCAACAAATAAAGGCGGAACATCAACGACCGGCGGGAAAGTTACAACCCTTACCGGTACCGGAATGGAAGTGGGATCATATCACCATGGACTTTGTCACCGGGTTCCCACGTTCACCACAAGGACACGACACAATATGGGTTGTGGTGGATCGGCTAACTAAGTCAGCGCACTTCCTGCCGATTCACACAACCTGGACCAGAGAGCGGTTGGCTCAAGTCTACCTCAGCGAGATTGTAAGACTGCATGGGGTACCGGCATCGATCACATCAGACAGAGACACGCGTTTTGTCTCAAAGTTTTGGCAGAGTCTGCAACAAGCCTTGGGGACTAAATTGCACTTCAGCACAGCCTTCCACCCTCAGACAGACGGGCAGTCGGAGCGAGTGATACAGACGTTAGAGGACCTGCTTCGGGCCTGTGTACTCGATTGGGGAGTCGGTTGGGAGCGTTACCTACCACTTGTAGAATTCGCTTACAACAATAGCCACCAGGCCAGCATACTGATGGCACCCTACGAAGCCTTATACGGGAGACGCTGCCGATCCCGATCTGTTGGGACGACTTGGGAGAACGGAAGTTCTTGGGACCCGACTTGGTGGAAGAAACAGAAGAGAAGGTGCGCCTCATCAGACAGCGCTTACTAACCGCCCAGAGTCGACAAAAGAGCTACGCGGATCGAAGACGCCGCGATTTAGAGTTCCAGGTGGGAGAACACGTGTTTTTGCGGGTCTCGCCATCCAGGGGAATCAAGCGATTCGGGTTAAAAGGCAAGCTAAGCCCGCGGTTCGTGGGGCCATTCGAGATCCTGGAACGGATTGGCCCAGTAGCTTACCGCCTTGCCCTACCACCGAACCTCAACCGGATTCATGATGTGTTCCACGTTTCGATGCTCAAGAAATACCTCCCCGACCCGTCGCATGTCCTGGACGTCTCGACACTCGAACTAAAGGAGGACCTAAGCTTCGAGGAAACCCCTGTGCGAATACTAGCAAGAGAAAGTAAGACGCTTCGAAACCGAGACATCCCCTATGTGAAGGTGCACTGGAACCACCACGAAGAGCGGGAAGCGACGTGGGAACTAGAATCAAAGATGAGAGAGGGCTATCCTTATCTCTTTACCGCGAACCAGGATTGAGTTTCGAGGACGAAACTCGTTTTAAGAGGTGAGTGGTGTAGTAGCCGCTGGTTTAAAATATTTTAAGGGTCTACTTTTGGTTTCGTTAATTCCGCATTTCGTTTCGGGGGGCTGGAGGGTGATCGAATAATTACTTGTTTCCGGACAGACCGTCGGGGCCCGCGGGTATTTTTAGTTAATAGGGCTCGCGAAACGGAGAACGGCGGCGAAATCGGTTTTGAATTCCGACGCCGGAATTTCCCGGAATAAATTCCGGAAGGTAACTAACGGTTCAGGTGGTTAACGCGGTTTTTTCAGACAGACCGGACTCTGGTTCGCACCCGACTTGTACCCGTTTTAACTTGAACTGGGTTCATTCCCTTTACCCAATTTAACCGCTCCCGCCACCTTAATCACTCCCGCGTTTTCCCATCGTACAACTCCCCACGAACCGCCCCCAACTTCCCACCACTTCCCCACAACTCCCCACGAACCGCCCCCAACTTCCCACCACTTCCCCACAACTCCCCACGAACCGCCCCAACTTCCCACCATTTCCCCCAACTACCGGCCACTCCCTACAACTCCCTTTAACTCCCCCTGCGTACGAAACCCCAAAGGAACGAAAACCCACTTCCCCAACCTTTCAGTTTCCCAACCGAACCTTACCTTTCCCCAATCGATCGAGAGGAGAAGCAAGGCGGAGCGGGTGAGGAGAAGGAAGATCGCCGGCATACCCTTCACCCAAGAACAGGACGATCATTCCCTAGATCAACCCTAGCCGACGAAACCCAGGTAAGCATGGCTTAGGGTACTTGATTTGGTCGTTTCTTGGTTTTCTTAGGAAAAAGGGAGGGGAGTCGGCGCCATTACCGGAGCCGCGCATGCGGGCGGCGCCGCATGAGGGCGGCGCCGCGTGCATCCGCATGCGGGCGGCGCCGCGTGCGGGAGGCACCGCATGCGGGCTGCCGCATGCGGGCGCCGCCGCTTGCGGGCGCCTCCGCATGCGGGTGCGGGCGGCACCGCATGCGGGCTGCCGCATGCGGGCGCCGCCGCTTGCGGGCACCTCCGCATGCGGGTGCGGGCGGCACCGCATGCGGACAACGCCGCATGCGGGCGTCACCGCATGCGGACGGCCGCACGCAGTTAGTACGCCGCCCAGCCGTGCGGGGCCAGGCGCGTACGTGTGTGAATTGTACGCAAGGTGAGGGGGCGCCGGGTGCTCTAGTCGTTAATCTGACAAAGTCTTAAGTTTCTGACTCCTATATGACAGATTCGTGTAGGTCCGGGCGGGCACCCGAGACGCGAGAGAACCTAACATCAGTCAGGAGCGCGACAACAAGGTGGGTTTATGGTCGAGGCAGAGTATTGTGTTGGTAAACCGAAAGGGACTTTTTATTGTAAATCGGTACTAACACTGACGGTTTCTATGATGTACTATATTACCCCGTGTTTTGGTTACTTATGCTCGAGTTGCGACACGCGCACCCGCGGTCTGGCCACCGCAAAGGGTGCTCTTTTCCGGAAAGGCGGTCTTCGACCCGTGTTACCCCACGAGGTGACGTAGTGGGGGCCCCCGTAGGTGTGGGGTTTGAGGCAGCAAGGTGCGAGCGGTGCGACCTGTCGGGATTGGATCCCGATGAGGTCAGGTGTGCGACCTGTCGGGATTGGATCCCGATGAGGTCAGGTGTGCGACCGCCGGGATAGGTGCCCGACGCGGTCAGGTGTTACAGGTGTTACCGGGGTTGCAGGTGTTACCGGTGGTACAGGTGGTTGCGAGTTACCGTTACGAGTAGAGCGGTTGTTCCGGCTAGTCTTACTTTTGTGGCTTGGTATTACTTTACTGCTTTAGTACTATTTTTATGATAGTGTCGCTGACTACCCACTCTATGACAGGTACCTCCAGGGGGTAGAGGTAGGCGACGGTGAGGCCGAGGTGGTAGCAGTCGGGCTGAGGGAGCCCTAGTATGCTGTTGTATTTACTTTCTCTGCATTTCATTCGGAATTGTAGGTTATTGTGTGGTTCTCGATACCCTTGTGGGGTCGTGTGGATGTTGAGTACTTTCATTCTGGTTATGCACTACTGTTTCCTTTATTATCCCCGTTTGGCCGTTTTCTAAACCTTGTGGATTTATGCCGTTTTCCAATCTGTTTTCAAAACCTAAGGCCGTGTGGGCCTGTTTTCAAAACGGTGAGATTATACTTTCAACTTGACTGGCCACGGGTATTGTTTAGTCTTCATGCACCGTACTACTTCGAACTGTTGTGATTAAATGGGAAAATGATTGGTTATGTTCGACTATTGTAACAGCCGCGACGCCGTGCATATACAGAGGAGACTCTGCCCGATTTTTCGAGTAAATCTGTATATGTGGCGGGTCTGGGCACGCGCCGAGGAAGGAGGTTTTTAAACAAAAAAATTTGTACGCACTCTACGCGTACTTTGAGGTATCGTTTCCGCTAAAGTAAAACCCCCGGGGCGTGACAGATCTTATCTTCGCAGAATTTTCGGTACTTGTGGAGAGCTTTGTTTTACTTTTTGGATGTTCCTAAGTTGGAGGATAACTTAGGAACCAAGTTCGGCATCATTTCGTTGAGGTATGAGTTCAGTTTTGGACACCCGATTGCTATCGGAGTGATTGCTGGAATTCTGCACCTAACTCGGTGTCTTTGCTGTTGTGCTCAATCCAGCAGGAGTTTTTGGAAGCTTTTTGGTTCGTTGGAACCATGGGAGCCTGAGGAACGTGCATGCCGAGTTTCAGCTCGATCGGATTCCGGATCGTTACGTTCCAGGTGGGTTGAATTTTTTTCGAAATCAGCAGACTTCTTATTACGCCTATTATTGTAGTTATCAGCATGCTAGTGGTAGTGCTTGCTATTCATGTTTATGATAGTTTTAGAGTTATAGAACTCTGACTAGCACCCCTGTCATATACTGCATGATATCTAGCTAGACTTTAGAAAACTCTTAACTTGGGTATATTTTAGCCGCTTTCGAACCTTCTACCCTACTTACATTTTCTTCCTGACTTAGAGTTTGTCCTCACCCTAGTTGTGGGCTGAGTGGTCGGGGTAGTGTAGGATGCATATTGTGCTCGTGCCTGGGGGCCGAGAGGAGTCTGATAGTTGAGGTAAGATCTTGTTGTAGTATCAGGAGCCGTTTGGGTAGACGGTGGTCCCGGGCCGTTGAGTGTTCTCCGACCAGTGCTGTCGGGAGCCGTTTGGGTAGACGATGGTCCTGGATCATTGAGTGTTTTTCGACCAGTTTTGTTAGCTGTTGAGTTGTTGGTGGTGTGGAAACTTGTGATAGCAGGACCTTGAACTCAGCATGTTTTTGGACACACATATTTTTTGTAAACTAATATTTTCTCTCCGAACTTCGAAAGGCCGCCAAAACCTGTTCTTGTTTGATTAAGGTGAAGGCACAAGCCGTTTGGGGTTTGGAAAATAAAACTTATTTTAATTGATTTCTTAAAAACTAAAAATTTATTAAAATGTGTTTCCTCAAATCAAGATGGTTTTTCAAAAATAGCTATCTTTTCTCCTCACCCGAAGAGGGTTCGAGTGAAAATGGTTTTAGGAATAAATGTCAATTTTTTATATAAACCTCCTCACCCGAAGAGGGCTCGAGTGATATAGGTTCTAAGGGCTGTTTTCACATTTGGACCAAAGAGTCGAATTATGTTTTCCTTCTGTTGGCTGTTTTGTGTATATTTGGTTAGCTGATTTTGAGTGGTTGCCTTCGGATGTTTTTACCCGTGGAGGGGCCGATTCCTTCAATTGGATGGGTCGAGAACTTCGGGAGGTTGTGCCCAGAACCTATTCTTGTTTGATTGGAGTTGTAGGCACCAGCCTTTTAGAATTTTTGGACCCCTCGCTGTAGTTGAGCCAATCTCCTTATACTTTGAGCTTGTATTTGAGCCGAGTGCGGATCTGATTGATCTTGAGTGTGGACTATAGCCTGCATGAGCCGTTTTGAGCTCGACTGTGATGCGCTGATTTTCCTCGGTAGGGTCGCAGCACTTGAGTGCCGCTTCGGAGGTGGGCCTGTGTTGGGGCCAAAATGTGGCTTGTGCGCTGTCACGCCCCGGGGTCGAAACTGCGACCCGGGCTCGCCAACAGATCCGCCATTTGTACGAAAACCCCCGCACAGACGAAGCGTCTACCCTGCAAGTCAGATCTATAGCTAAACATGTATCAGAGCTGAAATAAAACTAGTAGCTACAGAAATCAAAACTGAACATCTGAATATAAATAAAACCTCAATACATAGTCTCTCACCCTATGTAAAATAAATACAATCCTCACAATCTCTCAGACTGTCCAGTACAAAAGTGGAAACATAAAAATACAGGGTACATCTATCTCTGACTCTCAAATAAAAATGGGTAAGGAGCTACTCGGCCACGTCCTCACCTCGAACAGCTGTCTCCGCGCGAATCAAGCCGGAACAGCAACCTCAGGAAACCTGTCACCGCAGCGGGTGTGAGAACTACTGCAGAAGGTAGTCCCCAGTGGGTACCGTCACCAATATCTACGGTATGCCCACCAAGTCTACTGGAGGCAAACAGATAGGTATGCAGATAGATAATAGGAAAGCTGAATGAAACTACAGCTAATATGTCTCAATCATCATGCTCAAAGGAAAACTCATCTAAGAACATGCTATGCACCCACTCGCACACGAGGTGCTCACAAAAACTCAAATCTCAATGACTGCCAAAACTGGTCCAGTCAAGCCTGTGCCTACCTACTGCCACTACGCCCACAAAGGACTTGGACTTACGTGGGGCGTACTACACGGACTATCACAATATCACGCAAAGTGACCTCTAGTGTATCAACTAGGCGCATCATCATCATCATCGCATCCGGAGCGTAACTCGAGGGGAGCGACCCTACCGAGCTCAAGCGTGTCTCATCTGTCTCAACAAGCGGCACCTGCAGGCTATGATCCACGATCAAACAGATCGAAAACTCAATGCTCAAATAACACAACTCAGTCGGAGAACCCTCCACGACTCGATCAGGAAATGCCCAAACTCTCACAGCTATGTCGGAGAACCCTCCACGACTCAATCTGATAATGCACAACCCATGGCTAAGTCGGGAACCCTCCACGACTCGATCTGCTAGAGCCCAAAACTCCGATAGCTAGGTCGGAGAACCCTCAACGACTCGATCAGCTAATGCACAATCCTCGATCTAGAGTAACCCAATTAGAGAATAAATCCTCAATCTCTCACACTGGAGGCCCGGAAATTCCGAACGACTACCGCCAACATCCCAAATCAAACAAGAACAGGCTGTAGGCACAGCCGCCCATAGCTTCCGCCCCAACAATGAAACAAATGCCCAACCTCTCATGACACTAGAAACTTATCTCACAAAGCTCTAAAAATCCCCTCGGCCCCCTGGCACGAGGACATATGCATCACGAACTACCTGGACCATTCATAATGCTCTCAATATTTAAAAACCCTTTAAAATCGGAGTTTCACTTAAACCGGTTACAAAAATATTATAAAGGTCCAGATGCATCCCGAATCTCAAGAAAATATGCAGTCTAGTGTCAAACCATCTCTAGATCATGCTAAAAATATATGGGGCTCAAAATTGTCTTCCTACAATTTTCTAGGCAACTATCAGATTTACCAGCTATAATAATAATTAAGCTAGACATGCTACATATGCATACAATATCATTAGAAGGCATTCCATACATCTTGAAGAATTTCCAACCCACCTAATGTTACGGCTTTTTGGTGTTGGCATATTTCGTGAGTCAAGTCAGTGAGTTGAGTCGGAGTCTTAAAGGGATCAAATTGTCAAATCAGCCTTCGAAGACTCATTGAAGATTCAACATGAGCCCAAGTCAACTCCCAGGTATGATTAAATATAGATCATGGTGATTAAAGTTCGTTTATAATCATTGGAAACAGGAAATTAATGAAAACCGGTTTAGACTTGGTTTTAGGAACTTGGTTTTAACTTACAACTTAATTTAAGTTTGGATTTCGGTACTTGGTTTGTTTTGGATAAAGTTTATCTTGGAAAAATCAGTTTTTACATTGCGTACCGGAACCACACTTGAAGTTCCTCTAACCCGACACAGAATTTTCTGAAAATTGCATTGCGTACCGGAACACGTTATTTGGTACCGGTACACAATGCCCTATCGGGAAAAATTTACTAAACCGACTTTTATCTTTTTCCAAGGGTTATAAATAGATACTTAGGGTTTCTCAATACTTACCGATCAATTCAGAAACACTCGAGAGCAACCCTAGAGGCTGGTTTTTACCGTTCTTCTCTTTCGCCTCTTTTAGGTCAATTCGACGGTTCTTCCAAGATCTATCTTTTGTCGAATTGATCTAATCTTTGCTTAGAGATTTCTTTTACGGTTCCTCAATGAGAATCTAAGCAAAGGATCACCATCGAAGCCAATATTCTTACCGGCTGAGTTTGCGTCGTGGATTCGACGTGGCATCGTGGAATCGGTGTGCTAAAGGCGTTTCGTGGATTCGAAACGTGTGCTCGTGGATTCGAGTGGCGTTCGTGGATTCGAACGTGTGCAGTGGACGTGCAATCGGTGAGCGCAAGGTCCGAAGAAGTTGAAGGAGGGGTTTGAGTCCGTGGAGTCGGTAATCACCTTGTTATTCTTCTTTTCTTAGTGGATTGTTATTGCGTGTTGGTCCCGTGGTTTTTCTCCTGGATTGGAGTTTCCACGTATATCTCGGTGTGCTGTTTTTTTATTTCCGCATTGGTTTTTATTTTGCACTGAGATTTGGTTTTATAAGTATTACACCTATTCACCCCCCCTCTAGTTGTTTGATAGTACCTATTTAGATCCTTGTGGATCCTTAAAAACCTACAATTGGTATCAGAGAGGGTTTTAGGTTTATCTATCATGTCGGGTGAAAGTGGTAATATTTATAGACCTCCTCTTTTTGATGGGACTAATTATGCTTATTGGAAAGTGCGAATGAGGGCTTTTCTCATCGCAATTGATGAGCGGGTATGGCAATCCGTCGAATACGGTTGGGTGCATCCTGTTGAGGAAGTAAGAAATTCTACTACCCCAAAACCTCGCTCCAGATGGTCCAAAGAGGAACTCGAAAGATCTTCTTAAAATGGGAAATGTATGAACGCTTTATTTAATTCTCTTTCCTCGACTGAATTTACACGAATTTCCGCGTGTGAAACCGCGAAGGAAATTTGGGATATTCTCAAAATTACACATGAGGGTACTAATCTTGTAAAAATTCAAAAGCTCCAGATGCTTACAAGTCAATTTGACTCTATTCATATGGAAGAGCATGAATTGTTTACAGATTATTACACTAGACTTCAAGATGTGATCAATACTTGTGCTAATTTAGGAGAAAAGATCCCGGAGTCGAGAATTGTAAGAAAGATACTTCGGACTCTTCCGGAACGGTTTAGGGCAAAGGTTACCGTCATTGAAACCGTTAGTCATCCGGATGAGATGAGTGTGGAGGAATTAGTAGGTGCTTTGCAAACTTATGAAATGACTTTTCCTACTAATCAAGTTTCTTCCAAGTCTTCTTCTAAGCTTACAGGTATTGCATTCAAATCAACAAAGGAAGAAGATGGCGAATCAAGTTCCGATGATGAAATCTCTTTTGCCGATTTTGAAGAACAATTGGCGCGGATCACAAAGAAATTTCGTCGGAAATTTTGGAAGAATCGAACCGATGGATCTTCATCCACGAAACCATCTAAAGGATCATCGGGTTCTAAATCCTCTAAACTCAAAGGCGTTGCAAAACCTTCTAAAGAAAAAGAAAAAGATGATTTCGAAGGGGAAATCCAATGCTATAGATGCAAAGGCTACGGCCATATTTCAACGGATTGTCCTTCTCCAAAATCATATAAAAAGAAGGCTTTGCAAGCAAAAACTTGGGACGATTCTACTTCTAATGAATCGACCTCAAGTAAAGAGGAAAAAGTTGTTGCTTTTCATGCCTCTCAAATTCCCTCTTCTAATTTGTGTTTATCATCTTTAGTCACTGACTCTACTCCTTTGATTTTGTATGAAACATCAACAACCGGCGGAGAGTCATCAAGTGAGGGGGAGTCGGACGAAGAAGAACTCGTTGAGGCATACCAACAACTTCTTGCGGAATCAAAGAAGATGGCCAAGCATATCAAGAAGTTGAGGAAGCAACGACTTGAAGTTCAAGACGAGAATCAAGCTTTAAAGATAAAACTTCATGATCTCGAGGAGGAACAAGGACGTTTATTGGATAACAATAAAATCCTCCAAGAAAAGCTAAACCAATCGGAGACAAACGCTGAATCATATATGGACAAGATTAGTTTTCTAGAAAAACAGTTTGAGGAGATTCATGTCACCAACCAAGCATTGACCAAGCAAGTTCATGAACTCAAATCCGACATACAAAGGCTTTCAACCGTTTCCAAGAAACTATATTGTATGTGCGGATTAGGTCAAACAAGCAAGGTTGGTTTGGGTTTTAAAAAGGATCAAACTGTGCATGCTTCAAGTTCCACAATCAAATTGAAAGGAAGAACGTGTCACCTTTGTGGACTTGAAGGACATTTGGTGAAGGATTGCCCGAAAAAGAGAAAGAAAAATCCTTCGGCAACTTCATCTATGGAGCGGACTCAAGGGACTCAAAAGATACATCAAGTCAAAGGAGTTCACTCATTCCACCAAAGGTCCGAGCCGCAACATCAATCATACAAGTGGATCACTGCGAGGCAAAGACCTAAGGTGGATCAACAGTCAAAGCTATCAACTCCCGACCACAGTGAATCAAGACAACCCAAAATTCGACGATTTTGGATTCGGAAAGGTGATATCTTTCCTTGTCTTAAGTTCTAAATAGCTTATGACTGTATGTAATGCTTTGATTGGTTTTCCTTTCATATTTTTCTGAATCTCTGCATTACATGTTTTCAATGCTCTTTGTTTTTATGTTTTGTTTTAAACAAAAGGTTTTTAATGAACAAGTGCATTGAATAAAAAAGGGCTTCACGTTCATTCACTCCAAATTAATTTTATATGGATTATCAACTTTACTCCATAATCATAATCTTGAAGATACTTCATTATAGGAGTTTTTGATAGTTATAAGCATCAGATTTTAGAAATCATGTGTGATCTTTAGATGATTATTCTATCTCGGTTGTGTGAGTTCTTTGTGATAAACGTGAGACAACCGATTGACTAAAATTTGGGATTTAATTCTTTCACATAAGAGATTGTATTTTCGTACAAGGGTAATGACATGAATTGCAAAAGATGTGGAAAGAGTTACATCCGAAAGGAGTGTGAAAACTACCACCACATGTTGGAAAGAGCTGCCACCCCGGTCGTCCGGTTTGTGTGTGAAGCTACCACATGTTATGGATGCTTGAAAAATATTTATGAAATTTTGTTTAGTTGAAGCATTCGGAGATTTAAATTCAAAGTTCTTATTTTGAACAATCTCCTGGTTGGTATAAGGTGGGATAGTTAAAAGATGCTCAAAGAGCCACCCTTAGGTATTTTAGTGCTTATCTCAATTTGAAAGGGTAGAATTCAAGATTGATGTCACTTGGAAATCTCTGTAAGTCATCTTTGTAAATCCGTTACATCTTGATAGAGTTTGGATCTCAAGATTATTTTTGATGACTTGTGTTTGATGAATATAACATGAAAAACGGTTTATAATGTTTTACCTTTATTTTTCATGATTTTGGAGTAAATCTTTTTAATTTTTATAATTAATTGGATTGAATGACATCTATGTGAATTCATTGTTTTTCAAAGCACTTAAATGGATTTCTTGATGGTATACAAATCGGTATTTGAAAAGATTTCAAAATTTGGATTTGTTTCAAGAAATTTTTGTTTTTTGGCTCTGTTGTTCCGGTACCTGCTTTTTAGTACCTGAAAATCCAATCCGGATTAGAAAATCCAATCCGGATCCCGAATGTAAAGTTTTCTGGTTTTTCACTTGCGTACCGGTACTACATTTTTAGTACCGGAACTACATTGCGGATCCGGATCATCCCATGCCTGTCAATCCGGAACCCGAACGAAGGTTTTTCGGTTTTTACACTGCGTACCGTACGCGACTTCTTGTACCGGTACGCGATCTGGAATTCTTTATATTCCGAAACTCCAAGTTTTTTAATTCATCTCTCCCACTTCAAAACCCTCCCTCTCTCTCTCTAAAACATCCCTAAGGGTTTTCTCTTCAAGATCAAGAGATTTGTTGCTCTCATTTGTAAGTTTCTTCATTAATCTTGCTTTCTTTAACTTCAAAACCCTAGTTTTTAGGTTTTGATGTTTTATTTAGGGATTTTTGAGTAGATCCTTATTTTAATTGAAATCTCTTGCATAAATTACCCTTAATTCATGTTTAGAACATATATGGTTGCTTTCTATCTAATTAGATTCATGTTTCCATGCTCATTTGATTGAATCTAACATTTTCATATGTTCTTAGCATAAAAGAAATTGAGAATTAGGGCTTTTAATATAAATGAATTTTAAATGATGAATCATCAATTGTGACATGTTTAGAATGTTTCTTAGACATGTTTAAACCTTCCCATAAGATCAAATCATAGTGCATTGTGTTCTTTGTAGGAAATGGCGTTTTCATGGCTTCTTGCACTAGTGATTTTGATGGCCACTGGAAGTGGACGTGATCGCGGTTCTGGAAAGAAAAAGGCTACCAAACGATCACGCAATGAGGATTCAACTAGCTCAGAATCTGAACATTCCTCAGAATATGAAGAGGAATCAGTTCAAGGAAAGGGGAAAGCACCTTTAGCTTCAAGGAAAAAGAAGGGTGCAGATTCTCCTCCGTGTAGAAGTACCGGTGGACCGGTAATACGCGAGCGCTCTCAATGGAGATCAAATGTTGATGAAAGTGAACCACATGTGAGTGCAAAACGACGTACCAGATTTGCAAACCGCACATGCATTGGAGAGCGACACGTGAATTTTAATGAGCTATGTCGTGAGGTGCCAGACTTTGCAAGGCTTTTGGAACGAAGTCATATTCGGCCACTTGGCAGAGTTCAACCTAAGATGGGTTTTTGTGTGGAGATCATCAGGGAGTTCTACATGCGAGGTAACATACTTCAAAAAGACCATGACACCGGAGCCTTCGTTTTTGAAACAACAGTTAGAGACGTCAAGTTTGACATTACTCCAGCAGTAATTGGTGCAAACCTTGGATTAGCTGTTGACACTACTGGTCTTTATTACACTGATGGTAATTTCCAACATGATACCCATTGGGATATGGTTGTGGACTCTATTTGCAAGACAGGGACACACACGAACAGATCATATGTTGAATCAAAGGACCTAAAACCAGAATATCATATTTTGTCCTTAATTGTATTCTACAACCTATTGCCCACACTGGGGACCAAAAGGATTCGATGGGATCGATTGTTACTTCTCTTTTTCCTCGGTCACCCGGAAAGTGCAAATGGAATTAACACCAACATTCCATTTCTCATTTGGCAGCAAATGGTACATGTCATTGAAGGATCAAGGCAACGTGACCTTCTACCGTATCCAATCTTGATTACTCGTATTCTGGAAGATCACGGAGTGGACATTTCTTGTGCCAAATATGATTATGGCTTGGGGGCAATTGATGGAATCACTTTAGCCAAGTCAATTAGCACTTTGAAGACATTTGGGCATACAAAAGCCTATGCAAGTGAAGCGACAGTGAGTGCACCACCTCGTCAAGAATCTCCTGAACCAGATGAGGTCGTAACTCTTCAAACCTTGCATCGGGATGTTCGTTCATTAAAGCAAAGGATGGAGCAGAGGATGGAGCAAGGCTTCAAGAAACTTGAGGATAGCTTAAAGAAAATCTTCGATATCCTTGGGTGTAAACATGATGATGTGGTCACCGGAGCAACTGCACCGAGTACATCGCATGGACCAACATCACATGATGATGATGATGATTCAAATGAGGATGGGTGATTTCTTTTCCTTCTTGTTTTTGGTTTTCATTTTCTTTTCTCTTTGAGGTGAACAAGAACTCTTATGGGCATGTAACTAAGAACTTATCCTTCTAGTATGTTTCTTTTTGTCTATATTAACTGTTTGACAATTTGTGACCAAAAGGGGGAGAACAGAAATGAGATGGATGTATCATAAAAAGGGGAGAACAGAGATGCTCAAGATAGGGGGAGATAAAGAAAAGATTGAGAACAAGAGACAAAACAAAAGAGCCGGAAAAACAAAAGAACCAAAGGAAGACGAATCAAATACAGGATTTTAATTTCTAACGACTAATGTTTGATTTTGTTTGGAGTTTTGTTTTGCAGGAATGACATCACTTTAAGACTCCAAGTCCTAAGTCATAGAGTATGTTCTAGGACTGTTTTGGTTCAAATGTAATTTGTATTTATTGGATCTTTCACGCAAAGAAAATCAATGTTTTGGTGATAACATTGAATTTTGACTTTTGGTTTAAGATGAGTGACTTGAGTGTTCTTATGTATTTTTGGGTTTTGTCACGAAATTGCCAAAGGGGAAGATTGTTACGGCTTTTTGGTGTTGGCATATTTCGTGAGTCAAGTCAGTGAGTTGAGTCGGAGTCTTAAAGGGATCAAATTGTCAAATCAGCCTTCGAAGACTCATTGAAGATTCAACATGAGCCCAAGTCAACTCCCAGGTATGATTAAATATAGATCATGGTGATTAAAGTTCGTTTATAATCATTGGAAACAGGAAATTAATGAAAACCGGTTTAGACTTGGTTTTAGGAACTTGGTTTTAACTTACAACTTAATTTAAGTTTGGATTCCGGTACTTGGTTTGTTTTGGATAAAGTTTATCTTGGAAAAATCAGTTTTTACATTGCGTACCGGAACCACACTTGAAGTTCCTCTAACCCGACACAGAATTTTCTGAAAATTGCATTGCGTACCGAAACACGTTATTTGGTACCGGTACACAATGCCCTATCGGGAAAAATTTACTAAACCGACTTTTATCTTTTTCCAAGGGTTATAAATAGATACTTAGGGTTTCTCGATACTTACCGATCAATTCAGAAACACTCGAGAGCAACCCTAGAGGCTGGTTTTTACCGTTCTTCTCTTTCGCCTCTTTTAGGTCAATTCGACGGTTCTTCCAAGATCTATCTTTTGTCGAATTGATCTAATCTTTGCTTAGAGATTTCTTTTACGGTTCCTCAATGAGAATCTAAGCAAAGGATCACCATCGAAGCCAATATTCTTACCGGCTGAGTTTGCGTCGTGGATTCGACGTGGCATCGTGGATTCGGTGTGCTAAAGGCGTTTCGTGGATTCGAAACGTGTGCTCGTGGATTCGAGTGGCGTTCGTGGATTCGAACGTGTGCAGTGGACGTGCAATCGGTGAGCGCAAGGTCCGAAGAAGTTGAAGGAGGGGTTTGAGTCCGTAGAGTCGGTAATCACCTTGTTATTCTTCTTTTCTTAGTGGATTGTTATTGTGTGTTGGTCCCGTGGTTTTTCTCCTGGATTGGAGTTTCCACGTATATCTCGGTGTGCTGTTTTTTTTATTTCCGCATTGGTTTTTATTTTGCACTGAGATTTGGTTTTATAAGTATTACACCTATTCACCCCCCCTCTAGTTGTTTGATAGTACCTATTTAGATCCTTGTGGATCCTTAAAAACCTACACCTAATATGCTTTCCGTAGGCAAAGTCGAAGTCGGGGAAGCGCCGAATCCACAATCTGCCGAAACCCCAAAACCGCGCAGCCCGCACGCGCACACTGTCGCGAACCCTGGAAAAATCCCCGGAAGCTCAAACAAATCTCTCGAGTCCTATACAAAATTCCCGCGCGCCTCGGCTCACTCTCTGCCAACTCCCAGCACCTGCGCATGCACGCACGCACCCTCGGCTCCGCGCAAGGTGACTCCAAGTCTCTCAGCCAAGCAGCACAAGCTGCTCCTCAAGGTAAGAATGGAAAAAGGGAAGGAAAACCACCAATTCCAACTCAAAAACTTACTCCAATCGACAAAATAAATCCAAGAATCCAAATTGGAAAGCAATCTGCCAACTTACCGTGGATGTTGCTCGACGCGCGCCCGACTCCGCTCAAGACCAAGCAGCAGGAAACACCAACCTGCACCTTCACTTCTCTTCTTCTCCTTCTTCTTCTTCTTCTTCTCTTTCTTTCCTTGCTTTTCCTCTGGTTGAAAATGGAGAAGAAGAAGGGTAGCTGGCTCTATATAGAAGGTGGCGTGGGGTACAGGGCAGCTGGGAGGTGAAAAGGCGAAAGTACCCTCTCTCAAAATCCAAAACAGCTCAAATCTGGTGTCACGCCCCGGAGGTTCTAAAAGAGCAGAAAAACGTGTCTATTTTTTTTTTTTCTTGAAATTAACCTCGCCTCCGGTGCGCGCCAGACCCGCCCTATATACAAATTTACTCCACAAACGGATGGAGTCTCCTTTATATATGTACGGCGTCTCAAACACGACTTGTACTTTTATCATGCAATCACAGAGCAATCAAAAGGAGAGATCACACTTAACCTTAACAATGATCACCACAACAGGGATGAAAGGATAAATCCATAGATTTGAAAAACAGTGTCCACACGACACCCGATTTTACAAAACATTTTCGCAATCTCTTTTAGGCGGCAACATAGCTTGAAAGGATAAATCCACGGGTTTGGAAAGCGGTGCCCACACGACACTTAGTTTGAAATCATTTTCGAAAGCATTTTGTTATTTGAAAACATGCCGCATATAAGTCTAGGGAAACACAGTTACATGATATCATCACTAGGCTAGGATCTCAACCCAACATCCACATTATACCACTAACAAGCAAACACAAGCTTACTAACCAAAAACAGTAAAAGATAACCGCAAGTAAATAAAATGTTCATTAGCCTCAAACGGCTAAGGTCCTCTAAACGCTGCCTCACCGTCGTCCTGGCTCCCACCCCTGCTCGGACCTGTCACAGTGTGGGTAGTCAGTGACTAATAAAGTAGATGATAAACAAGTAAACGCTATAAATACGGTAATGAACAAACCGATGCACCAGAGCATTCCACTTCCCCCTTATGAATCGCCATATCCCCTGTCCAAATCATGCTGGGCACCTACCCTTGAATTACCCTGCTCATTACTTGGTGCCTCCAACCCCTCTACTGCCCAAGAAGCAGTCGCCTCACCGTGAGGGGTCCCCATCATCACTAGTTGTGGGGTACACGGGTCAACGTACCATCTTTCCGAAAAAATACACCCTGTGCGGTGGCCAGACCGCCGCTGTGCGTGTAAGCAATTATGAGCATGTATGCCAGAAACCGGCGTGCACTAGGGCACTGCGACCTCTATCGCCTTAGTTAGAAATAAAAATGGGATTCTCATGCAATGGGGTTAGACAGTTTATCAAAGAAACATCTACTTTAATTTCACGAAATACACGGGACGACTAAAGACCAGAAATGCCAAAAGGTACCCTGTGAGGACCCGAATCCCCACTTAAAGGTTTATTGATGGATTAGTGGCTTCTGGGAGTGTTTGTGCGCGTGTTCGGCCCAAGAAATGGATTCCCGGTGTAATTGGGTGCAAATTTGCGTAACCGGAGACCTTTGGAAAATTTTAGAAGTGGAATTGGGCCAAACGGACAACGGATTTGGATTCAGCGCGCGAAAACGATCGAAACAAGCTTTTTACTTAGATTTTTCGGAGCCCGGATGACCCGGCACGAATTTCGAGGCAGCTGGTACTATTCCGGCGGCGGCGGCAGGCAGTGGTGGAGCGCGGCGGCGCGGGCTCGGGCAGGCGGCGGAGCGGGCGCGGGCAGGCGCGCGGGCGCGTGGGCAGGCGCGCGGTCCACGGGGCCGGCGTGCACCGTGGGGCAGGGGCACGTGGCACCTCGTGAGTGGCGGGCGCAGCAGGCGCGGTCCACGGGAGTGTCGCGGGTGCACGGTGGACCGGAGCGGGACACGTGGCGTGTTGGCATTGGCTGGTGCACGAGCGCGCGGTCTATGTTACGGCATTTTGGTGTTGGCATATTTCGTGAGTCAAGTCAGTGAGTTGAGTCGGAGTCTTAAAGGGATCAAATTGTCAATCAACAATCAAAGACTTAGAGAAGATTCAACAAGAGCTCAAGTTGACACTCAATGTCTTGAGTCTTGAAGATTGAAGATGAAGAATTGTGGATCAGTTACATCAATCTCAAGAAGAAAGTATTCAAAAGGATCAGGTATGTTTAACTAAATAATTTTGGTGATCCGAATACTTTCTTATAGTGTAGAAACACTTGGATGAACTTTTATTGTCATAATAATCAAAAACTGGTGTTCGGACATGTTCAGGATCCGGATCAGAGCCAACGATCCGGATCCCGAAGGTTGTTGCTTCATACAAGACTTCGATCCGGATCCATGCAATTTCCGATCCGGATCCCGAATGTTAAGTTTTCTGATTTGTATGAACGATCCGGATCGGGCAATGCGATCCGGATCCCGAACCATGGTATTTCTGGAATCGTCAATCTCGTTACGACGATCCGGATCGCAGTAAATCCGATCCGGATCGCCGTCCTGAAAATTTCCAGATAAGGTATGTTTTTGATTCTTATCTCTTTCCAAGGGTTTCTAAACTATAAATAGACGTTTAGGGTTTCTCAAAAACGGGGGAGCTACGGCCGATCATTTTATAAAACTCTTGAGAGCAACCCTAGAGGCTAGATTTTTATCGATCTTCTTTATAGCCTCTTTTAGGTCAATTTGATGGTTCTTTCAAGAACATATCTTTTGTCGAATTGATCTAATCTTTGCTTAGAGATTTTTCCCATGGATCTTCATTGATAATCTAAGCAAAGGATCACCATCGAAGTCAATATTCTTATCGACTGAGTTTGCGTCGTGGATTCGACGTGGCATCGTGGATTCGGTGTGCTAAAGGCGTTTCGTGGATTCGAAACGTGTGCTCGTGGATTCGAGTGGCGTTCGTGGATTCGAACGTGTGCAGTGGACGTGCAAAATCGGTGGAGCGCGAGGTCCAAGAAATTGAAGGAGGGATTAAATCCGTGGAGACGGTAATCACCTTGTTATTCTTCTTTTCTTAGGGATTGTTATTGCGTGGATATCCAACCGTTCAGCGCAAGGTCCGAAGAAGCTGAAGGAGGGGTTGAGTCCGTGGAGTCGGTAATCACCTTGTTATTCTTCTATTCTTAGTGGATTGTTATTGTGTGTTGGTCCCGTGGTTTTTCTCCTGGATTGGAGTTTCCACGTATATCTCGGTGTGCTGTTTTTTTATTTCCGCATTGGTTTTTATTTTGCACTGAGATTTGGTTTTATAAGTATTACACCTATTCACCCCCCCTCTAGTTGTTTGATAGTACCTATTTAGATCCTTGTGGATCCTATAAAAACCTACAATTGGTATCAGAGCGGGTTTTAGGTTTATCTATCATGATGGGTGAAAGTGGTAATATTTATAGACCTCCTCTTTTTGATGGGACTAATTATGCTTATTGGAAAGTGCGGATGAGAGCTTTTCTCATCGCAATTGATGAGCGGGTATGGCAATCCGTGGAATACGGTTGGGTGCATCCTGTTGAGGAAGTAGGAAATTCTACTACCCCAAAACCTCGCTCTAGATGGTCCAAAGAGGAATTTGAAAGATCTTCTTACAATGGGAAAGGTATGAACGCTTTATTTAATTCTCTTTCCTCGACTGAGTTCACAAGAATTTCCGCGTGTGAATCCGCGAAGGAAATTTGGGATATTCTCAAAATTACACATGAGGGTACTAATCTTGTAAAAATTTAAAAGCTCCAGATGCTTACAAGTCAATTTGACTCTATTCATATGGAAGAGCATGAATTGTTTACAGATTATTACACTAGACTTCAAGATGTAATAAATACATGTGCTAATTTAGGAGAAAAGATCCCGGAGTCGAAAATTGTAAGAAAGATACTTCGGACTCTTCCGGAACGGTTTAGGGCAAAGGTTACCGCCATTGAAACCGTTAGTCATCCGGATGAGATGAGTGTAGAGGAATTAGTAGGTGCTTTGCAAACTTATGAAATGACTTTTCCTACTAATCAAGTTTCTTCCAAGTCTTCTTCTAAGCTTACAGGTATTGCATTCAAATCAACAAAGGAAGAAGATAGCGAATCGAGTTCCGACGATGAAATCTCTTTTGCCGATTTTGAAGAACAATTGGCGCGGATCACAAAGAAATTTCGTCGGAAGTTTTGGAAGAATCGAACCGATGGATCTTCATCCACGAAACCTTCTAAAGGATCATCGGGTTCTAAATCCTCTAACCTCAAAAGCTTTGCAAAACCTTCTAAAGAAAAAGAAAAAGATGATTTCGAAGGGGAAATCCAATGCTATCGATGCAAAGGCTACGACCATTTTTCAACGGATTGTCCTTCTCCGAAATCATATAAAAAGAAGGCTTTGCAAGCGAAAACTTGGGACGATTCTACTTCTAATGAATCGACCTCAAGTAAAGAGGAAAAAATCGTTGCTTCTCATGCCTCTCATTTTCCCTCTTCTAATAATTGTTTATCATCTTTAATCACTGACTCTACTCCTTTGATTTTGTATGAAACATCAACAACCGGCGGAGAGTCATCAAGTGTGGTGGAGTCGGACGAGGAAGAACTCGTTGAGGCATATCAACAACTTCTTGCGGAATCTAAGAAGATGGCCAAACATATCAAGAAGTTGAGAAAGCAACGACTTGAAGATCAAGACGAGAATCATGCTTTAAAGATCAAACTTCATGATCTCGAGGAGGAACGAGAGCTTTTATTGAATAATAATAAAATCCTCCAAGAAAAGATAAATCAATCGGAAATGGTCGTTAATTCCCATATTAACAAGATTGGTTTTCTTGAAAAGCAGTTTGAGGAAATTCATGTCACCAACCAAGCATTGACCAAGCAAGTTCATCAACTTAAATCCGACATACAAAGGATTTCAACCGGTTCCAAGAAACTTGAATGTATGTCCGGATTAGGTCAAACAAGCAAGGTTGGTTTGGGATTCAAAAAGGTCCAAACTGTGCATGCTTCAAGTTCCACAATGAAATTGAAAGGAAGAACTTGTCACTTATGTGGACTTGAAGGACATTTGGTGAAGGATTGCCCGAAAAAGAGAAAGAAGAATTCTTCGGCAACTTCATCTACGGAGCGAACTCAACGGAATCAAAAGACACATCAAGTCAAAGGAGTTCACTCAACCCACCAAAGGTCCGAGCCACAACATCAATCATACAAGTGGATCATTGCGAGGCAAAGACCTAAGGTGGACCAACAGTCAAAGCGGACAACCCCCGGCCACAACGAATCAAGACAACCCAAAATCCAGCGATTTTGGATTCGGAAAGGTGATATCTTTCCTTGTCTTAAGTTCTAAATAGCTTATGACTGTATGTAATGCTTTGATTGGTTTTTCCCTTCATATCTTTCTTAATCTTTGCATTACATGTTTGTCAATGCTCTTCGTTTTTATACTTTATTTTTGAACAAAAGGGTTTTTACTGAACAAGTGCATTGAATAAAAAGGGCTTCACTTTTATTCACTCCAAATTAATTTTATTTGGATTATCAACTTTACTCCTTAATCATAATCTTGAAGATACTTCATTATAGGAGTTTTTGATATTATAAGCATCAAATTTTAGAAATCATGTGTGATCTTTAGATGCTTAATCTATCTCGGTTGTGTGAATTCATTGTGATAAACGTGAGACAACCGATAGACTAAAATTTGGGATATAATTCTTTCACGTAAGAGATTGCATTCTTACAAGGGTATTGAAATAATTTGCAAAAGATGTGGAAAGAGTTACATCCGAAAGGAGTGTGAAAACTACCACCACATGTTGGAAAGAGCTGCCACCCCGGTCGTCCGGTTTGTGTGTGAAGCTACCACATGTTATGGATGCTTGATAGTATTTTATGAGAAAATCTTTAGTTGAAGCATTTGGAGATTTATATGCAAAACTCTTATATTTTGAACAATCTCCTGGTTGGTATAAGGTGGGATAGTTGAAAGATGCTCAAAGAGCCACCCTTAGGTATTTTAGTGCTTATCTCAAATTTGAAAGGGTAAGACATCAAATTGATGTCATTTGGAAATCTCTGTAAGTCATCTTTGTACATCCGTTACATCTTGATAGACTTTGGATCTCAAGATTATTTTTGATGACTTGTGTTTGATGAATATAACATGAAAAACTGTTTATAATGTTTTATCTTTGTTTTTCATGATTTAGGAGTAAATCTTTTTAATCTTGTGAAATTAATTGGATTGAATGACATCTTGTTAATTCATTGGTTAAAGCACTTAAATTGTTTTCTTGATGGAATACAAATCGGTATTTGAAAAGATTCTAAAATTTGGATTTGTTTCAAGGAATTATTAGTTTTTTGCCTTCTGGTACCGGTACGCAATCTGCATTTTTGTTATATACCGGAACTGAGCTTTTATCTCTCTTTCTCTTTGAACTGATGTTGTTAGTGATTTTCTTTTGTCTAGTATGTTCACTGTTTGACAATTTGTGACAAAAAGGGGGAGAAGAGAAATGACGGAGATGAGATCATCAAGAGAGGACAAACGAAACGAAAATGGAAAAATGGGGGAGAACGGAAAATGATGATCGTACCACAAAGGGGGAGAACATAGATGCTCAAGAACATGGAGAACATGTTAGAGATGCTCAAGATAGGGGGAGACAAAAAAAAATTGAAAGAGCCGAAAAACAAAAGAACCAAAAGGAAGACGGATCAAATGCAGGATTCTAATTTCTAACGACTAACGTTTGATTTCGTTTGGAGTTTTGTTTTGCAGGAATTACATCACTTTAAGACTCCAAGTCCTAAGTCATAGAGTATGTTCTAGGACTGTTTGGTTCAAATGTAATTTTGTATTTATTGGATCTTTCACGCAAAGAAAATCAATGTTTTGGTGATGACATTGAGTTTCGATTTTTTGGTTTAAGATGAGTGACTTGAGCGCTTTTATGTATTTTTGGGTTTTGTCACGAAATTGCCAAAGGGGGAGATTGTTACGGCATTTTGGTGTTGGCATATTTCGTGAGTCAAGTCAGTGAGTTGAGTCGGAGTCTTAAAGAGATCAAATTGTCAATCAACAATCAAAGACTTAGAGAAGATTCAACAAGAGCTCAAGTTGACACTCAATGTCTTGAGTCTTGAAGATTGAAGATGAAGAATTGTGGATCAGTTACATCAATCTCAAGAAGAAAGTATTCAAAAGGATCAGGTATGTTTAACTAAATAATTTTGGTGATCCGAATACTTTCTTATAGTGTAGAAACACTTGGATGAACTTTTATTGTCATAATAATCAAAAACTGGTGTTCGGACATGTTCAGGATCCGGATCAGAGCCAACGATCCGGATCCCGAAGGTTGTTGCTTCATACAAGACTTCGATCCGGATCCATGCAATTTCCGATCCGGATCCCGAATGTTAAGTTTTCTGATTTGTATGAACGATCCGGATCGGGCAATGCGATCCGGATCCCGAACCATGGTATTTCTGGAATCGCCAATCTCGTTACGACGATCCGGATCGCAGTAAATCCGATCCGGATCGCCGTCCTGAAAATTTCCAGATAAGGTATGTTTTTGATTCTTATCTCTTTCCAAGGGTTTCTAAACTATAAATAGACGTTTAGGGTTTCTCAAAAACGGGGGAGCTACGACCGATCATTTTATAAAACTCTTGAGAGCAACCCTAGAGGCTAGGTTTTTATCGATCTTCTTTATAGCCTCTTTTAGGTCAATTCGATGGTTCTTTCAAGAACATATCTTTTGTCGAATTGATCTAATCTTTGCTTAGAGATTTTTCCCATGGATCTTCATTGATAATCTAAGCAAAGGATCACCATCGAAGTCAATATTCTTATCGACTGAGTTTGCGTCGTGGATTCGACGTGGCATCGTGGATTCGGTGTGCTAAAGGCGTTTCGTGGATTCGAAACGTGTGCTCGTGGATTCGAGTGGCGTTCGTGGATTCGAACGTGTGCAGTGGACGTGCAAAATCGGTGGAGCGCGAGGTCCAAGAAATTGAAGGAGGGGTTAAATCCGTGGAGACGGTAATCACCTTGTTATTCTTCTTTTCTTAGGGATTGTTATTGCGTGGATATCCAACTGTTCAGCGCAAGGTCCGAAGAAGCTGAAGGAGGGGTTGAGTCCGTGGAGTCGGTAATCACCTTGTTATTCTTCTATTCTTAGTGGATTGTTATTGCGTGTTGGTCCCGTGGTTTTTCTCCTGGATTGGAGTTTCCACGTATATCTCGGTGTGCTATTTTTATTTTCCGCATTGGTTTTTATTTTGCACTGAGATTGAGTTTTTAAGTATTACACCTATTCACCCCCCCTCTAGTTGTTTGATAGTACCTATTTAGATCCTTGTGGATCCTATAAAAAACCTACAGTCTACGCGGCTGGCGACGGGTGCCTCGGGATGTGTGCCCGACACGGGGCCGCGGGCTGCGCGGTCGCGCACGTGGGCACGGCATGGGCGCGGCCGGGCGACGTGGGCACGGCGTGGGCGCGGCCGGGCGACGTGGGGGCGCCACGTGGCGCCCCGCGGTTGGCCGGGTGCAGCCGCACACGCCAGGCTGTCGGGCCACGCGTCGCTCCGCGATTCGCGGGCGCGCGTGCGCCGGGCGTGGGGGAAGCCTCTGGGACACATGTCGGCTCCGGAGCAATCCGGGCGCGCACACTGTTGGGCCGGGCCCAACACTGTAGCTACCCGGAATGCCCCGGGCGCCCGAATTTGGGCCCAAAAGTCCAAATTGAATTTTTTCGGGCTGGGCCGATTTAAAGCCCTCTTTCACCCCCGAGTTTGAGGTTTTGCCAAACTCCTCTGCCCTTGGACCCTTCAGCAAATTTGGAGATCTTCGTGTTGCGCATCTTCTGGCAGAGGCCCGGAATTTTTGGAAGCCGCGGCGTCGACGATTTCGGCATCATAGCGCGGAGCGACGATCTTTCACCGAAGGCCCGTTATCACCGCATTTCGGTCTGAGAGGTCCACAGAGCTACTCCGACAGTATTTTTGGGCAATTTTTTGGGCTTTGGATTCACGAGAGGTACGTCTTCGATTTCCGTGTTGACCACCTTGCTTGATTCTGAGTTTGTGGCATGGTTTTTGAGATATTTCTAAGCCACTGTTTTGCTGGTGGAGTTTTTGGACAGCAGCCCCTTGCCGGAATTTTATCTCCGCACTTGAGCGTCGGATCGAGACGAGCCTATACACTTTTTGCATCTAATCGTCGCGAGGATTATCGTCGTATTTTTTTGGGATTTTTCTGAGGCTTGCCCGAAGGTATACTGTTTCCCTTTTACTGTGCAGATTATTACAGTTGTGTGATTGTGAAGTTTTGCGCACCCTGTGTTGTGGAATTTGTAACTCGGCCTACGGGGCTCGGAATTGGACGTGCAGGTACCCGTTTCGAAGGTCTCGACGCAACGATCGTAGTGATATTTTTATTGGAATTTTCAGGGCACATTCAGCAGGTGAAATAATGACATCTTTGGGATTGATTTTCAGATCGTGTGTATTTGGGTTTTTGGTGGAATAAAGTGTAACCATAGACTTTTTGTTGTACCCAGGGGTATTTGCGGGTGGTTGTGAACCTGTTGGTGTTCAGGATCATTAGAGACTGTTGTTCTTGGGTATTTTCAGCTGTGGAATCTTGGACAGTTAGCGTTCTCAGGTGGGTGGCCCTGTCTCCAAGATTAATGGACTGTACATTGAATCTGCTATAGTAGGACCATGCATGATAATGAATTCTTGTACAGCATGCTAGAATGTAGAAATTGCTATTCCTTGTATTATCTGATGATTTTGTCATCTCCCTGCTTTCTATCATCTGTTAAATTCTAGTTATCTTGGAACTTGACCTAGCACCCCCGTCATATGCTGCATGTGTAACCAGATCAATAGAAAAACTCCAACTTGGGCTAGGTTTATTCTGCTCTAGACATCCACACTTCTTATTCCTTCCTGGACATAGTGTTTTACTCGCCCGGGGTAGTGGGCCGAGTGGTCGGGATTTCTTTTAGTGTGGGATGCATTTTACACTCGTGCTTGGGAGCAGAGTGGAGTCTGGTAGATGTAGTTGATCGTCCATCTGTGGCGGGAGCCGTTTGGGTAGACGGCGGCCCCGGGATGTTTTGTTGTCTTGTTTTATTGTCGCCGCTGTGTTAGTGGCAGCTGTATACCAGTGTCAGCAGGACCTTGAACCCAGAACCCTTTTTAGACACACATGATTTTAGTCAACCAATGTTTTCTTCCAAGCATCGTAGGGTCGCCTGAGTCTGTTCTTGTTTGATTGGACGAAGACATTAGCTCTTCGAGGCTTGGATATAAAACTTGTTTTCAATTATTTTCCTAAAAGAACTAAAAATCATTAAATATGGATTTCTTCCAGATCAAATGACTTTCAGTAAGAAACGTCACCTTTTTCCTATAAATTAACCACTCGAGATGATTCGAGTGGTCTGGGTTCTAAGGTCTGCCTTTTTCTTTGGGACGAGAACAACGAGAGGCTATGCCTAGAGCCTGTTCTTGTTTGATTAGGGTTGTAGGTTCTAGTCTTTCGGGGTTCCCGGACCCTTTATTGTGTCTGTTGTGGAGTTTATCCTGTCAGTGAGCCTGCATGTTGGGATATTGTGGCCTGTTGAGGCAGTTGTTCGCAGTGGATGCGATGTTCGGCCTGTTTGGCCTGTTGAGACAGTTTCTTGCAGTGGATGCGATGTTTGGCCTGTTGAGGCAGTTGTTCGCAGTGGATGCGATGTTGGCCTGTTGAGGCAGTTGTTCGCAGTGGATGCGATGTTTGGCCTGTTGAGGCAGTTGTTCGCAGTGGATGCGACTTTGTGCTATGAGTTGGTGGAGTTGCTAGTGTCTTGAGATTCGAGAGAGCTGATCAGCTGAGTCGTCGAGAGTGCTCCGACCGTTGTGTGAGATGTTTGAGGATTCTGAGTCTTTCCGTTCAGAGCGTGAGCGTGGATTTTGGACTATAGCCTGCAGTGCAAGCTCGACAGAGTGCGTGGATACCTTTGTCCTCGATGGGGTCGCGCCCCATGAGAGCCACGTCCGGGGTGGATCTGTTACTTTGGTATCGCGACTTGTCGACGCCGTCCCTCTGACTGGCCCAGTTTTGGCAGTTACGGACACAGTCCCTCTGGTTGGCCTAGTTTTGGCAGCTACGGACGCCCTAGGTCAGTCCGGTCCTCCGGGATGTAACGGCAGTAGGTAGGCGCAGGTTTAACTGTACCCGAGGAGGCAATCAGGTAGATTGGGTGATCTGAGTTGAGGGATAGTAGATGCACCATGTTATCATCTGTTCCACTTTTTGAGCATCTAGATAGGGGCATAGTAGCTGTAGGGTTATTCATTTCCAGCTCTTTCATTCAGCATTTCATTTGTTACAGCATGTGTAGGACCCCTGAACCCCCTTGCAGCTTTTTCCCATGAATCCACTGTGCAAACACCTGTTGATGGTGTATCTGGCCCATGGTGCATCAAAGGGATCCCACAGATGGACCCTGTGAGCTTTGGTTGGCTGTATTGGCCTTCGGCTGCTTTTGCCGAATTTTAGGAAAGGAATTTGGCCAAATAGAGGGTGGAGTTGGATTTAGCGCGGAAAAACGCTTGAGAATGGCTTTTTGTTTGCCTAATTCTGAGTCCGGATGCCCAAAAGCGGGCTCCCGGAAGTTTGGGCAGTTTTTGGTGTTTGCGGGAGCCTCCGGCAAATTTTAGAGGCGGATTTTGGCGAAATGGACACCGTTTTTGGAATCAGCGCGCGAAAACGGTCAAGATGGGCTTTTTACTTGATGTTTTTGGGCTGTGGTTACTGTTCACGCCGGAACAGTGTTTCCGGCGATCGCCGGCGGCGGCGGGCAGCGCCGGCGGCGGCGGGCAGCGCCGGCGGGCGGCGGCGCAGCCTCGGGCAGGCGGCAGGCGGCGACACAGGGCGCGGGCAGGCCGCGGGCAGGTTCCCGGGAGCGCGGGCAGGCGCGCGGTCCACCGCGGAGGTCGTGCGCCGGGGGCGGGCCACGTGGCGCTTTCCGGTTGGCGGGTGCTGCAGACGCGGTCCACGGAATTTGGTCCGGGTGCACGGTGGACCGGGTGGACACGTGGCGTGAGGTGATTGGTTCGGTGCTGTGCTCCCGGTCCACGCAACCGGTGGAGTGGGTGACCGGGGCAGGTGGCCGTACGGCGGGGCAGGTGGCCGTACGGCCCGGGTCAGCCGCGACGTGCGCGGTCCACGGCGCGACGTGCGTGGTGCACGGGTTGCCGGGCCACGTGTCGCGTTGCCATTCGCTGGCGCAGGTGCACCGGGTGCAGTGGGGGCCCAGGGGAGTAGTGGGCTGGACTGTGTGGTGGACCGGGCCGCACTGTGCGCGCCCGAAAGTGGTGGGCCGGGCCGCACTGTGCGCGCCTGGAAATTTCCGGGCGCCCGAAAATCGGGACTTAATGGGAATTATCCCAATTGTTTTCCTCAGCCTATTTAAAGGCAGCCCGAGCCTCTGTTTTGGGGCTTTTTCTCCCAAACCACACCTCCTCTGCCCGAGCTCTCTTAAGCTAAGTTTTTCACCTCTAAGTGCTTGATCTTCCTGCCAAGTTCTAGGATTTTAGGAGGCACGAATCCCGAGGTTCCCCATTTTACGGCGCGGCGCGACGTTGCTTTCTAGTGTTCTTCTTCGGCGCAGCGACAGTGTTTTGGCTCCCCTGGACTACCCCGAGCTCACTTTGCTGTGATTCTTGCGCCGGCAGACTCCTAAGAGGTAGGACTTCATCTTTCGTTTTGGTCGCACTTTCCCGTTTCGAGGTTTTGGCACGGATCCCGAGGCAAACAGTGACCCCTTTTTCTGTGTGGACTTCCTTGACAGCAGCGGGGTATTTTGACCATATCTTCGCGCACGAGCATCGGACGGAAACGAGCTTATACAACTTTTTCATCTACGGATCGCAAGGAACACGCTCGTATTTTTCTTGGATTTTCCTGAGGTTTATTTCGAGGTGAAAATTACTGCTTTCTAAGTGAACAGTGCAAAGTTTTTAGAACAGATTTTTGTATGAGTGTACCCCCTTGCCGAATTTTTATCTTGACTTACCGAACTCGGATTTGGGCGTGCAAGGTACCGTTGCGAAGCTATCGACGCGAGGATCGCTGTGGTATTTTTCTTGGAATTTTCTGGGCACTTTCTGCAGGTGATAATTTAACAGTTTTGAATCCGAGGTTGTAGATGGTTATGAGAGCAATAATTGGGAGCCTAAGTGTAATTAGTGAGCTTTGTATTGTACCAGGAATATTTCGGGTGTGCTAAAATTGTGGGAGCAAGGATTTGGAGTTTTGGTATTTTCTAGCTGTACGGACTTGGACAGTTTGCACCAGGTGGGTGGTTGTTGTACTCCTCTCCTTTGTTATGCCCACTAGGAATATCAGAGTACCCCTGTTTTGATGTTGCTAAATGCGTTAATTGGTAGACTCGCATGCTTTAGGGAGCAAATTATTGGTTATCTAATCCATGAAAAATTATTGTTAGACTGATTACTTGTTTTAATCGCTTAATTTCTGGACTGTATGCTTAGAGACAAGTGATAATAATTGAGGACTGCAAAACTGATGATTATTCTTATGGGACTGTCACCCTAGCTTATGTCACTCTAAACTGCTATTCTCGGAAACTGGACAAAAATATTGAGACAATGCATGATTAAATTGGTCACATGATTATGTCATCATTTACTGCTATACTATTTTTGGAACTTGACTTAGGAGAAACCATGCATTTACTCTTTTCTCCTCCTTGTATTGACACTTGCGGCTTAGTCGCTCAGGTTCGAGCGTGTGTTGGACAGTGTAGTCGGATATTGGGGATTTGGGACAGGTTGGGTTTATGTCAGGGTGTTGCGGCGACCACGGATCTTGGGTGGTCGACCGGCTTATACTATTGCATCAGATTGGGTGTTTTGGGGATCGGGCTTTCTTTAGTGGAGGGTTTTTCCCACTTCATTGAGTCTCGATCCAGTCCTGCTATATCAGGTTACTTGTGGTTACTTACTTTTCTCGTGTGGGTCGCTCCCCACGAGTGCGACTCCGGAGTGCGCGGCAGACAGACTTGAGTCCTGGGGACTCCTTGTGCTTCGGTGTTATGCGTAGGCTGGCATACCCGTCGCGGCAGAGCAGGCAGTGCCAGTGTCCACTGGCGGTCAGATTGGGTCCTTTGGACAGACTTCTTTATACTGATGCATTCCTTTTCCCATCCGTGTTGAGTTATCGTGTAGAGGCATATTAGGGATAGCATTTTATCAGTTGCTCCCTCTATCTACACCCCCTTTTTTTTCCTTTCCCTTTTTGCCTCTGATCACCTGGTGGGCATATCTGAGCTGAGGCTTTACCCACTAGGGGAGGCTACTGTTTATTGTAGTACTTACCCCCATTGTTTTTCTTGTTCTTTTTCTTTCCCCTTGTTTTGCAGAGTCCTCAGTGGGAGTTGCTGGGCCGTCAGCAACTGATCGGGGCAAGCGCATCGCGGACTAGATAGAGAGCCTCCCGAGGGTTGTAGCTGGAGCTTTTGGGTACCTGGTCTTCTCAGACAGCTTTTGTTTATTTCTTTTTGGGTCTGGCTTTTGCCAGCTGTTTGTATTTGGTGGTGAGCTGGGAGAGACATCTGTATTTTATTCCACTGTTGTACTCTTTTACTTCCAGCTTCTGTCTGAGATACAGTAGTTTTAGTTTAGCTCTGATTATTATGCTCTTTTATTATTATTTCTTATCTGAGCAGGTTACCGATACTTCGTGTATGTGGGAAATACCGCATGCACGGCGGATCTGTAGACGGGCCCGGGTTCTGGTTTACACCCGGGGCGTGACAGATTAAGTTGGTATCAGAGCTTAGGGATAGGTCAGTTGGGACTTAGGAAACCCTAGGCTTTTGGACAGACCCTAGGATGATAGGGCGTGAGTGGCGTGACATTTTGCGGAAGTCGGTGATTTTTATAGTTAACTCTTCCTGTGAGTGAAGAGGGATCGACATAGTCTATTTCTGTTGAACCATTATGTTGGCTGCAGACAACATAAGGTTACAGAAATAGGGGGATGTCTTTGACTTTCGCCAGATTGGGTCGTGTGGGGTTTCGTTACTGATGCTTGGTTTCTTGTGGCAGGATGCCTCCTCGACGTCGGATTCCCACTCGGGGTGTCCCTTCACCCCCTGTTGAGCAAGAGCAGCCTACACCCCCCGAGCTTACTGAGTTGAGGGCCTTGGTGGCCCAGTTGGCGGAGGGTCAGCGCCGCCAGGATCAGAGGTTTGAGCAGCTGCTTGCTCAGCGGGAGGCACCACCCCCAGCTGTTCCTGAGGCCCCTGTGCCTCTTGTTGCCCCTTTTGTGCCGTTGGTACCATCTTCGAGTAGCGGGGCTCCTGGAGCTATTCAGCCTTTGACTGCGGAGGAGGAGCGGGATTTTGCTGACAAACTCGCTGCGTTTGTTAAGCGGGGACCACCTAGATTCTCGGGGAGGGATGCTCAGCCCCGGGCTGTTGGGAGATGGCTTCTGCGATGGAGAAGCTTTTTCGGGACTTCTTCATCGACCCGAGGTATCGAGTGCACATGGCGGTGCACTGTTTGGATGGAGATGCTGATTTTTGGTGGCAGCGAGTTGAGCCACTGGAGTTCCGGATCACTCGGCAGTTGCCTTGGGAGGAGTTCAAACGGATGGTATTGGACACCTATTTTTCTACCAGTGTGAAGAAGAAGTTGGAGGACGACTTGAAGAATCTGCAGCAGGGCGATCGACCGGCCCATGTCTATTTCCAGGAGTTCATGGAGTTGCTGAACTGTGTGCCCTTCGTCGCTCGTGACGGTCCACACCAGGTTGAGTTGTTCGAGGGAGGCCTCCGTCCAGAGATTTTCACGCTTGTGCATGCACAGAGATTTCAGACCCTAGAGGCAGCCACAGAGCACGCACAGTGGGTGGAGAGAGGCGATCAGCAGGTGGCCAGACGGAGGGCCGCGGTCGCGCAGGGTTCCGACAGGAAGCGACCAGCCCCAGAGGACGGGGGACATGCCAGCTCATGGAGACCGCCACGGCCGCCGCAGTCCCAGTCTTACGGCCGTGGGCGATCTGATAGGAGAGGTCCTGGTGGACCCCAGAGACCGCAGCAGCATCAGCAGCAGCACCAGCAGCAGAGATCGCAGCAGAGGCAGCAGAGATCTCAGCAGCAGTCCTCGAGACAGCAGCAGCAGCCGAGACAGCCCCGATCTTCTGACCGATGTATCTTCTGCGGCGGTCAGCATGCCGCCATCACTTGTGATCAGAGATGGGGTCGATGCTTCCGTTGTGGACAGCCGGGGCATGTGCCAGCTACTTGCCCCCTTGCTACTTCTTCGGCACCTTCTTCGGCGTCGGCTCCATATCCCCCTCAGCAGCAGCAGCCATCAGCTCAGCGGCCTTATGCTCCAGCGAGCAGGCCGTCCACCTCCCATCCTTCAGATTCTCGACCTCCAGTACCGAGCGGGCGGGTGTATGCCGCCCAATTAGCAGATTCCGCAGCGGCAGACCAGGTGGTGGCAGGTATTACTCTACTTTTTGGTATTCGGGCTCGCTCTTTATTCGACACTGGAGCATCTCATTCTTTCATTTGTCGAGCATTTGCATCCCTGCATGGTCTAGAGGTAGAGTCCTTGTCTTGTGCATTAGAGGTGCGGGTTCCTGATCACGTTTTGCATGTTGAGGAGCGTTTGTTTGGCATGCCCGGTGCAGTTGGGGCCTTGGATTTTGCCTGCAGACTTGCTTGTCTTGCAGCAGCTCCGTGATTTTGACTTGGTGTTGGGGATGGATTGGCTATCACGGTACTCCGCCACGATCGACTGCAGAGATAGGACGGTGACTCTTCGCGAGCCAGGACAGGAGGAGTTCATCTTCAGAGGCTGCCAGAGCACGCTGTTCGCAGCGACCATTTCCTCGGCGAGAGCTAGGAGGATGATGAGTAGAGGTTGCACTGCCTTTTTGGCCACCGTGGTGGAGGTGCCTACGGCGGCACTGGGACTCGAGGATATCCTTATCGTCCGAGAGTTCCCAGATGTGTTTCCACCTGAGTTGACGACGATGCCGCCGGAGAGGGAGATTGAGTTTGTGATTGATGTAGTCCCTGGGACTGCGCCAATCTCAAAGGCACCCTATAGGATGGTGCCAGCTGAGTTGAGGGAGTTGAAAGCCCAGCTTCAGGATCTTTTGGATAGGGGCTTCATTAGACCCAGTGTTTCTCCGTGGGGAGCACCTGTGTTGTTTGTTAAGAAGAAGGATGGATCACTGCGGTTGTGCGTGGATTATAGGGAATTGAACAAAGTGACCATCCGGAACAAGTATCCCCTCCCCCGGATAGATGATTTGTTTGATCAGTTACAGGGAGCATCTGTGTTCTCGAAGATTGATCTGCAGTCCGGTTACCACCAGCTTAGGGTGAGGGCCGAGGACATCTCCAAGACGGCTTTCAGATCACGGTACGGGCATTATGAGTTACTGTGATGCCTTTTGGGTTGACTAATGCCCCTGCCGCATTCATGGACTTGATGAACAGGATTTTTCAGCCGTTTTTGGATCGGTTTGTGGTGGTGTTCATAGATGATATTCTGATCTACTCCCGGAGTGATCTGGAGCACGAGGAGCACTTGAGAACCGTGTGCTACAGCTTCTGCGAGAGAAAAAGCTGTATGCTAAGTTCAAAAAGTGCGAGTTTTGGGCTCCGGGAGGTTGCCTTTCTGGGTCATGTGG
>CM055065.1:44241345-44288432 GCA_029204045.2 Tillandsia leiboldiana
GGGGTCGATGCTTTCCGTTGTGGACAGCCGGCATGTGCCACTACTTGCCCCCTGCTAACTTCTTCGCACCTTCTTCGGCGCGGCTCCATATCCCCCTCAGCCGCAGCATCCATCAGCTCAGCGTGCCTTAGGCTCCAGCGAGCAGGCCGTCCACCCTCCCCCTTCACGATTCTCGACCTCCATACCGAGCGGCGGTTGTATCCGCCCAATTGCAGATTTCCGCAGCGCAGACCCGTGTGGCAGGTATTACTCTAACTTTTTGGTATTCGGCTCGCTCTTTATTCGACACTGTAGCATCTCATTCTTTCATTTGTCGAGCATATTGCATCCCTGCATGGTCGAGAGTAGAGTCCTTGTCTTGTTGCATTAAGTGCGGGTTCTGATCACGTTTTGCATGTTGAGGAGCGTTGTTTGGCATGCCCGGTGCAGTTGGGCCCTTGATTTTGCCTGCAGACTTGCTTGTCCTTGCAGCAGCTCGTGATTTTGACTTGGTGTTGGGATGGATTGGCTATCAGGTACTCCGCCACGATCGACTGCAGAGATAGGACGGTGACTCTTCTTCGCGAGCCAGGACAGGAGGAGTTTCATCTTCAGAGGCTGCCAGAGCACGCTGTTCGCAGCGACCATTTCCTCGGCGAGAGCTAGGAGGATGAGGATTAGAGGTTGCACTGCCTTTTTGGCCACCGTGGTGGAGGTGCCTACGGCGTCACTGGGACTCGAGGATATCCTTATCGTCCGAGAGTTCCCAGATGTTTTCCACCTGAGTTGACGACGATGCCGCCGGAGAGGGAGAATTGATTTGTGATTGATGTAGTTCCCTGGGACTGCGCCAATCTCAAAGGCACCCTAAGGATGTGCCAGCTGAGTTGAGGGAGTTGAAAGCCCAGCTTCAGGATCTTTTGGATAGGGGCTTCATTAGACCAGATGTTTTTCTCCGTGGGGACACCTGTGTTGTTTGTTAAGAAGAAGGATGGTCACTGCGGTTTGTGCGTGGATTATAGGAATTGACAAAGTGACCATCGGAAACAAGTATCCCCTCCCCGGATAGATGATTTGTTTGATCAGTTACAGGGAGCATCTGTGTTCTCGAAGATTGATCTGCAGTCCGGTTACCACCAGCTTAGGGTGAGGGCCGAGGACATCTCCAAGAGACGCTTTCAGATCACGGTACGGGCATTATGAGTTTACTGTGATGCCTTTTGGGTTGACTAATGCCCCCTGCCGCATTCATGGACTTGATGAACAGGATTTTTCA
Organism: Tillandsia leiboldiana; assembly: GCA_029204045.2. Lineage (NCBI taxonomy): Eukaryota > Viridiplantae > Streptophyta > Magnoliopsida > Poales > Bromeliaceae > Tillandsia > Tillandsia leiboldiana. The sequence continues at coordinate 44,242,601 of CM055065.1, forward strand.
GCCGTTTTTGGATCGGTTTGTGGTGGTGTTCATAGATGATATTCTGATCTACTCCCGGAGTGATCTGGAGCACGATGAGCACTTGAGAACCGTGCTACCAGCTTCTGCGAGAGAAAAAGCTGGTATGCTAAGTTCAAAAAGTGCGAGTTTTGGCTCCGGGAGGTTGCCTTTCTGGGTCATGTGGTTTCAGCTGCTGGAGTGGCGGTGGATCCGGCCAAGGTGGATGCTATTAGAGATTGACCGAGGCCGACGACCATCACCGAGGTGCGGAGTTTCTTGGATTGGCGGGCTACTATCGGCGCTTTGTGGAAGGCTTTGCGAAGCTTTCCTCTCCCCTCACTCGTCTGACCAGAAAAGGGGTTAAGTTTGTTTGGAGCGAGATTTGCCAGAGCTGTTTTGAGGAGCTGAAGCAGAGGTTGATGACCGCTCCAATCCTTGCCCTCCCAGTTATGGGGGAAGGATTTGTGATCTATAGTGATGCCTCACATAGTGGTCTGGGGTGTGTGTTGATGCAGCATGGTAGGGTAATTGCCTATGCTTCGCGGCAATTGAAGGACTATGAGAAAAATTACCCTACTCATGATCTGGAGTTGGCTGCGGTTGTGTTTGCTCTGAAGCTGTGGCGGCATTATTTGTATGGAGAGCATTGCGAGATATATACTGATCACAAGAGCTTGAAGTATCTGTTCACCCAAAAGGAGCTGAATTTGAGGCAACGCCGGTGGTTGGAGTTGTTAAAGGATTACGATCTGAGTATCCTTTACCATCCCGGCAAGGCCAATGTCGTGGCAGATGCTTTGAGTAGGAGGACGAGTCTGAGCTTATTGATCTCGCAGCAGGCGCCGTTGGTCGAGCAGATGAGGCGGTTACAGTTGGAGGTAGTATCCCCTGGGGTCTCTGCTAGACTCATGTCTATGGTCTTGCAGCCCACTCTGTTGGAGAGGATCAGGGACACTCAGAGTGAGGACCCCCACTTGATGAGGATCAGGACGCAGCTTCAGGCGGATCAGACAGGGGATTTTTCTATGGATAGCTCGGGAGTACTGCGGTACAGGGACCGAGTGTGTGTGCCTATGGATCAGGAGATTAGAGATCAGATTTTGAGGGAGGCCCATTTTACACCTTATACCATCCATCCTGGAGGTACTAAGATGTATAAGGACCTCAAGGCACAGTTTTGGTGGCCCGGGATGAAGCGGGACATTGGGAGATTCGTAGCTCATTGTTTAACTTGCCAGCAAGTGAAAGCAGAGCATCGCGTTCCTGCTGGTAAGTTGCAGAGTCTTCCAATTCCCGAGTGGAAATGGGACCACGTCACTATGGATTTCGTCGCTGGATTGCCGAGGGCGCAGAGCGGGGCTGATGCGGTCTGGGTTATTGTTGACAGACTCACCAAGTCGGCGCACTTCTTACCGGTTCAGATGACCTGGTCACTGGAGCGTTTGGCACAGTTATATCTGGATGAGATAGTGAGGCTTCACGGTATCCCTGCTTCGATTGTGTCAGATCGTGACCCGAGGTTCGTATCACGCTTTTGGGGGAGTTTGCATTCAGCATTGGGGACTCAGCTCAGGTTTAGCACCGCTTTCCACCCACAGACCGATGGACAGTCAGAACGCACCATACAGACCCTCGAGGATATGTTGAGAGCGTGCGTTATGGATTTTGGAGGAGGGTGGTACCGGCACTTGTCGTTGGTTGAGTTCGCGTACAACAACAGCTATCAGGCGAGCATCCAGATGGCTCCGTTTGAAGCGTTGTATGGACGCAAGTGTCGGTCTCCCTTATATTGGAGTGACGTGGGTGAGAGAAGGACTTGAGACCGGATTTACTTCTGGAGGCAGAGGAAAAAGTCAGGATTATTCGCCGGCATCTTGAAACAGCCCAGAGTCGTCAGAAGAGCTACGCCGATACTCGACGGCGAGACCTGGAGTTTCAGGTTGGTGATCATGTCTTCTTGAAGGTCTCGCCCTCGAAAGGGGTCCGGAGATTTGGAGTACGGGGGAAAGCTCAGTCCCCGCTTTATTGGACCCTTTGAGGTACTTGACAGAGTTGGTCCTGTGGCATACAGAGTTGCCTTACCCCCGCGCCTGGCCGGAGTTCATGATATCTTCCATGTCTCAGCTCTGAGGAGATATGTTTTTGACCCGTCACACGTGATTGACTTCACTTCGTTGGAGATCGGCGAGGACTTGGTCTACGAAGAGCGCCCGTTGCGGATTCTTGCTCATGAGGTGAGGGAATTGCGCAACCGGGCCATTCCATATGTGAAGATCTTGTGGAGCAATCATGAGGAGCGAGAGGCTACTTGGGAGCTGGAGACAGTGATGAGGGATGCCTACCCTTTCTTATTCGAGACTTCTGGTTGAGGTACGTCTGTTCTGTTTTCTTTGTTTTGGGGACGAAACTTTTTTTTAGTGGGGGAGGATGTAGGACCCCTGAACCCCCTTGCAGCTTTTTCCCATGAATCCACTGTGCAAACACCTGTTGATGGTGTATCTGGACCATGGTGCATCAAAGGGATGCCACAGATGGACCCTGTGAGCTTTGGTTGGCTGTATTGGCCTTCGGCTGCTTTTGCCGAATTTTAGGAAAGGAATTTGGCCAAATAGAGGGTGGAGTTGGATTCAGCGCGGAAAAACGCTTGAGAATGGCTTTTTGTTTGCCTAATTCTGAGTCCGGATGCCCAAAAGCAGGCTCCCGGAAGTTTGGGCAGTTTTTGGTGTTTGCGGGAGCCTCCGGCAAATTTTAGAGGCGGATTTTGGCGAAATGGACACCGTTTTTGGAATCAGCGCGCGAAAACGGTCAAGATGGGCTTTTTACTTGATGTTTTTGGGCTGCGGTTACTGTTCACGCCGGAACAGTGTTTCCGGCGATCGCCGGCAGCGGCGCAGCCTCGGGCAGGCGGCAGGCGGCGGCACAGGGCGCGGGCAGGGCGCCGGCAGGCGCCCGGGAGCGCGGGCAGGCGCGCGGTCCACCGCGGAGGTCGTGCGCCGGGGGCGGGCCACGTGGCGCTTTCCGGTTGGCGGGTGCTGCAGACGCGGTCCACGGAATTTGGTCCGGGTGCACGGTGGACCGGGTGGACACGTGGCGTGAGGTGATTGGTTCGGTGCTGTGCTCCCGGTCCACGCAACCGGTGGAGTGGGTGACCGGGGCAGGTGGCCGTACGGCGGGGCAGGTGGCCGTACGGCCCGGGTCAGCCGCGACGTGCGCGGTCCACGGCGCGACGTGCGTGGTGCACGGGTTGCCGGGCCACGTGTCGCGTTGCCATTCGCTGGCGCAGGTGCACCGGGTGCAGTGGGGGCCCAGGGGAGTAGTGGGCTGGACTGTGTGGTGGACCGGGCCGCACTGTGCGCGCCCGAAAGTGGTGGGCCGGGCCGCACTGTGCGCGCCCGGAAATTTTCGGGCGCCCGAAAATCGGGACTTAATGGGAATTATCCCAATTGTTTTCCTCAGCCTATTTAAAGGCAGCCCGAGCCTCTGTTTTGGGGCTTTTTCTCCCAAACCACACCTCCTCTGCCCGAGCTCTCTTAAGCTAAGTTTTTCACCTCTAAGTGCTTGATCTTCCTGCCAAGTTCTAGGATTTTAGGAGGCACGAATCCTGAGGTTCCCCATTTTACGGCGCGGCGCGACGTTGCTTTCTAGTGTTCTTCTTCGGCGCAGCGACAGTGTTTTGGCTCCCCTGGAATACCCCAAACTCACTTTGCTGTGATTCTTGCGCCGGCAGACTCCTAAGAGGTAGGACTTCATCTTTCGTTTTGGTCGCACTTTCCCGTTTCGAGGTTTTGGCACGGATCCCGAGGCAAACAGTGACCCCTTTTTCTGTGTGGACTTCCTTGACAGCAGCGGGGTATTTTGACCATATCTTCGCGCACGAGCATCGGACGGAAACGAGCTTATACAACTTTTTCATCTACGGATCGCAAGGAACACGCTCGTATTTTTCTTGGATTTTCCTGAGGTTTATTTCGAGGTGAAAATTACTGCTTTCTCAGTGAACAGTGCACAGTTTTTAGCACAGATTTTTGTATGAGTGTACCCCCTTGCCGAATTTTTATCTTGACTTACCGAACTCGGATTTGGGCGTGCAAGGTACCGTTGCGAAGCTATCGACGCGAGGATCGCTGTGGTATTTTTCTTGGAATTTTCTGGGCACTTTCTGCAGGTGATAATTTAACAGTTTTGAATCCGAGGTTGTAGATGGTTATGAGAGCAATAATTGGGAGCCTAAGTGTAATTAGTGAGCTTTGCATTGTACCAGGAATATTTCGGGTGTGCTAAAATTGTGGGAGCAAGGATTTGGAGTTTTGGTATTTTCTAGCTGTACGGACTTGGACAGTTTGCACCAGGTGGGTGGTTGTTGTACTCCTCTCCTTTGTTATGCCCACTAGGAATATCAGAGTATCCCTGTTTTGATGTTGCTAAATGCGTTAATTGGTAGACTCGCATGCTTTAGGGAGCAAATTATTGGTTATCTAATCCATGAAAAATTATTGTTAGACTGATTACTTGTTTTAATCGCTTAATTTCTGGACTGTATGCTTAGAGACAAGTGATAATAATTGAGGACTGCAAAACTGATGATTATTCTTATGGGACTGTCACCCTAGCTTATGTCACTCTAAACTGCTATTCTCGGAAACTGGACAAAAATATTGAGACAATGCATGATTAAATTGGTCACATGATTATGTCATCATTTACTGCTATACTATTTTTGGGACTTGACTTAGGAGAAAACCATGCATTTACTCTTTTCTCCTCCTTGTATTGACACTTGCGGCTTAGTCGCTCAGGTTCGAGCGTGTGTTGGACAGTGTAGTCGGATATTGGGGATTTGGGACAGGTTGGGTTTATGTCAGGGTGTTGCGGCGACCACGGATCTTGGGTGGTCGACCGACTTATACTATTGCATCAGATTGGGTGTTTTGGGGATCGGGCTTTCTTTAGTGGAGGGTTTTTCCCACTTCATTGAGTCTCGATCCAGTCCTGCTATATCAGGTTACTTGTGGTTACTTACTTTCCTCGTGTGGGTCGCTCCCCACGAGTGCGACTCCGGAGTGCGCGGCAGACAGACTTGAGTCCTGGGGACTCCTTGTGCTTCGGTGTTATGCGTAGGCTGGCATACCCGTCGCGGCAGAGCAGGCAGTGCCAGTGTCCACTGGCGGTCAGATTGGGTCCTTTGGACAGACTTCTTTATACTGATGCATTCCTTTTCCCATCCGTGTTGAGTTATCGTGTAGAGGCATATTAGGGATAGCATTTTATCAGTTGCTCCCTCTATCTACACCCCCTTTCTTTTCCTTTCCCTTTTTGCCTCTGATCACCTGGTGGGCATATCTGAGCTGAGGCTTTACCCACTAGGGGAGGCTACTGTTTATTGTAGTACTTACCCCCATTGTTTTTCTTGTTCTTTTTCTTTCCCCTTGTTTTGCAGAGTCCTCAGTGGGAGTTGCTGGGCCGTCAGCAACTGATCGGGGCAAGCGCATCGCGGACTAGATAGAGAGCCTCCCGAGGGTTGTAGCTGGAGCTTTTGGGTACCTGGTCTTCTCAGACAGCTTTTGTTTATTTCTTTTTGGGTCTGGCTTTTGCCAGCTGTTTGTATTTGGTGGTGAGCTGGGAGAGACATCTGTATTTTATTCCACTGTTGTACTCTTTTACTTCCAGCTTCTGTCTGAGATACAGTAGTTTTAGTTTAGCTCTGATTATTATGCTCTTTTATTATTATTTCTTATCTGAGCAGGTTACCGACGCTTCGTGTATGTGGGAAATACCGCATGCACGGCGGATCTGTAGACGGGCCCGGGTTCTGGTTTACACCCGGGGCGTGACAACATGCCTCTAGTAGACTTAGTGGGCAGACCGTTGGGCTTGTTGGCGGCACCCACTGAGAACAACTGTGGGATGTAGTTCTCACACCCGTCGTGGTGTATTTTTCCCCAGGGACGTCCGCTCCTGTTCCTGCTGCTCCAGTTGCTGCTTCTTCAGATCGATGTGAGGGAGTCGCGAGCTAGATCCCTACTAGTCATCGTCCAGAGAGTAGATGTACCCTTATTATTTTGAGAGTTTCTTGTTGTGAGACTTTGTAGTGAGGGATAGAGTTGTACTTTCCTTTATTGCTGAGAGAGACTTTTGTATTTTTGGTGAGGACTTGGATTGTATCAATTGGACTTGTATTTATTTTTATTTCTAGCAGTTTACTTTCAACTCTGATATCTGTTTAGTATAGTATCTTCCTTTTACAGGTTTGACGCTTCGTCTATACCCCGTTCACCGTATGGGCGGAGGATCTGTTGGCGAGCCCGGGTCGCAGTTTCGACCCCGGGGCGTGACATACCGACCTCAATTTGCGTCGACCGGAACTCCGAAGATCGACCCGTACCTTCGGACGACACCCGGACCTAAAAGAAAGTCCCCCAACAGGGCATAACAGTTAAGATACGACTCTCATAAGGAAACACGACTCCGAAAACGCAAACAAAAGGACTAACGACCCGCGATGGCGGCGACGAAGCGGCCCCCGTGCGGCACGCGTACCGCGTGCGGTGCAGCCGCGTGGGCGCCTGCCCAGCGCGGCGCATGAGGCAGCTGCGCGGGCAGCAGCCCTGTGCGGCGCAAGCGGCGCGGCCGTGCGGGCTCCAGCCCCGCGCGGCGCAAGCGGTGGCCGCGCGGGCACCAGCCCCGCGCGGAGCAAGCGACGCGCCCGCGCGGCGCAAGCGGCGGCCACGCGGGCACCAGCCCCGCGCGGCGCAAGCGGCGGCCGCGCGGCGCAAACGACGCGCCTGCGCCGGCTCCAGCCCCGCACGGCGCAAGCAGTGGCCGCGCGGGCACCAGCCCCGCGCGGCGCAAGCGATGCGCCCGCGCGGGCTCCAGCCCCGCGCTGCGCAAGCGGCGGCCGCGCGGGCACCTGCCCCGTGCGGCGCAAACGACGCGCCCCGCGCGGTGCATGCGGCGGCCGCGCGGGCACCAGCCCCGCGCGGCGCGTGCGGCGGCCCCGCGGGCACCAGCCCCACGCGGCCCAGGCGACGCGCCCGCGCGGGCTCCAGCCCCGCGGTGTGCAACCGGCGGCCGCGCGGGCACTAGCTCCGAGCGGCGCAAGCGAGGGCCGCCCGGGCAACAGCCCCGCGCGACACGCGCGTGCCGCGTGTGGCGCGGCGGCGACGGCGATGCCCTAGGGTTTTCCGCGGGGGCGACGACGGCGGTGCTCTAGGGCTTCGCGGCGGCGGTGGCTATAAGAGCAAACAAAAACAGCGAAAGACCCAAAATGCCAAACCCTAGAACGAAGAAATCGTAAGAATGACGACGCTAACCTCGATCCATCGGAGATGATGATCCGATCTCGTTCTTCGCGGCGTTGAGGATCCGGATCCGCTCCCCGTAGATGGTGGCGTCTCGTTCTCCGATCTTCGGCATGTTGATCGGGAACGAACGGGTTCCTCCGCTTTCTCCTTCTCTCTTTCTTTTTTCTCCGGTTAGGGTTTCCTTTTTCTTTTCCCTTTTTCCTCTTTCTTTTTCCTCCGATTAGGGTTTCCTTTTTCTTTTCCCTTTTCTCTCTTTCTTTTTCCTCCGGTTAGGGTTTTCTTTTTCTTTTCCCTTTTCCCTTTCGTTTTCCTCCGGTTAGGGTTTCCTTTTTTCTTTCGAAAAATTATATTTCTCCCTTGGTACGTACGATAAAACCCACATCCGGATATTTATTGTTCAACAATAAGTATCTATTCCCACGAGATAATTCCACAATTCCTCGAAAAGCTTGCCAGATCTTTAGCACGGATTCCGATGCACACTACGGTTACCGCGACCTTCAAAACCCCAATCCGGGGGATCCGTAAGTCGGATTTTAGATCCGATTGCACCGCCGTTTATCGTTTTTCGAGCTCTATCACCAAAAAATACCCGCACTGTGTGATAGTCAACTTAAGAGAACTCGATAATTCGATTTTCCCTAACATGTAGTTTATTAGCAAGAGGATAAAACGATACACGTAAAGTCGTGATGCTACATCTGGGCTTCCTGTGATGCTGGGTACCGGTACCACAAGCTGGGTATCGGTACCCCCCCTCGGTTCTGGAACCAAACTGCTGGTTCCGGAACCAACAAGGCAGTTCCGGAACCCAGCACTTGGTTCCGGAACCCAAAGCTCCAAAATCCCAAAATCCGCTGAAGCCTCTGTTTCCTTTGCCGCCAACTCACTTTTGTTACGGAATTTGAGTTGGCGTAGTTTCGTGAAAGTCTCAAGTCTTGAAGATTGAAGGTGAAGAAAGTTGGATCATTTAACTCAATCTCAAGAAAGAAGAATTCAAAAGGATCAGGTATGTTTAACCTAAGATTTTGTGTGATCCGAATACTTCTTGTAGTGTAGAAACACTTGGAAGAATCTTTCATTGCATAAAAATAAAAAACTGGACTTGGGACATGTTCAGGATCCGGATCAGGTTGTTCGATCCGGATCCCGAAGGTGGTTTGTTCATACACCAGTTCAATCCGGATCGTAGCCTCTCTTGATCCGGATCCCGAACACTGAGTTTACCATCTTCCTTGAACGATCCGGATCAGGCTTCGCAATCCGGATCCCGAACGTTGATGTTTGGTGAACTGTATGAACGATCCGGATCAAGCACTTCGATCCGGATCCCGAACCTTCGTTTTTCTGGAATTACCTGACTCGTTACGACGATCCGGATCACAGCTAATCCGATCCGGATCGCCGTCCGTAAAATTTCCAGAAATGTTAGGTTTTTGATTCTTATCTCCTTCCTAGGGTTTCTAACCTATAAATAGACCCTATGATTCATTTCCTAGGGTAAGCCGAAAATCCAAATAGCCGTCATTTTCATATATCATCTCATACGGCTCTAGATCCACATATAGAGAAGAAAGGAAATCATTAGAGAACACTCTATGTTTCTTCATCTATATTGATTAGTTTGATTCTAGGTTTTCATACTCACATCTTGAGTTGAATCAAACTAATGAATACTTAGATGGTATTTCCGATCTATCTTTGATCTAAGTATTCGGCGGATCATCACCACCCAAAAACAACGATTTACCCCAAAAATCGGCGCGTGGATTCGCGTGTCCTTGTGGATTCAAGGTTCAACCGCTCTCGTGGATTCGGAGCGAGGCACGTTCGTGGATTCGAAGGGTGCTATTGGGTGAAGACCGTGGATTCGGTCGGACGTCGTGGATTCGACGTTGGACGCCGTGGATTCGGCGTTGGGCGCAGATCGTGGATTCGAGAAGCGTCGTGGAGCGAGCGGAGAAGATCCTCTAGGAGCGTATGGAAAAGGTTGAGTCGTAAGTGTGTACGGTAAATCACCTTGTACGTGTTTTAATTCTAGTGGATTTCTGCCGTGTTATCGGTCCCGTGGTTTTTTACTCCGGTGATGGAGTTTTCCACGTAAAAATCTTGCGTATTATTTTTATTTCCGCATTGGGTTTTTATCGCAACGATTTTTGAGTGTTTATACGTTTACACCTATTCACCCCCCTCTAGGTGTTTTTTCCCCTATTTAGATCCTTATTACATATAACCCAACAAGTGGTATCAGAGAGGGAATAGGGTTGTAAACAATGGTTGAAGGTGGAAACATCAACCGACCCCCGTTCTTCGATGGAACAAATTATGCGTACTGGAAAGTACGGATGAAAGCCTTTTTAATTTCCATCGACGAACGGGTGTGGCAATCAATTGAATTAGGATGGTCTAATCCAACTGAATTTATTGGTGATGTTCGCACCTTAAAACCTAGGTCGAAATGGACCAAGGAAGAGTTAGATTCATCTTCTTACAATGGCAAGGGAATTAATGCTATTTTTAATGCCTTATCTCAAACTGAATTCTCTCGCGTCTCGGCATGTGAGACTGCGAAAGAAATCTGGGATGTTCTTCAGGTTACACATGAGGGAACTAACCTCGTGAAGATTCAGAAACTGCAAATGCTTACGAGCAAGTTTGACTCTATCTTAATGGCAGAAAATGAATCTTTCACGGACTACTATACACGATTGCAAGACATCGTAAACTCATGTGCTAATCTGGGAGAGAAGATTCCAGAATTTAAGATTGTAAGAAAGATCTTAAGAACTCTTCCTGAACGATTTCGCCCAAAGGTTACTGCCATTGAAACTATTAAACACCCGGACGAAATACGTGTAGAAGAATTAGTTGGTTCATTACAAACTTATGAAATGACATTTACTACTAACAATTCTTCTGGAAAGGCATCCACTTCTAAGTCTTCAGGTTATGCGTTGAAAACAACTAAGGAAGAAGACGCGGATACATCCTTCTCAGACGATGACGAGAACCTTTCTATGGAGGAATTTGAGAAGCAGCTCGCTCTCTTGACAAGGAAGTTTCGCCGCAACTTTCGAAGGGGTAATTCAAGTAAATCTCCATTCTTCGGAAAGTCGAACAAAGGCAAGGGTACTGCAAGTTACAAGTCAAGAAAGCAAGAGAACTTCTCAAAGGATAAGAAAAGTTCAGAGGGACAACTACAATGCTTCAAATGTCGAGGCTACGGCCACATTGCAACGGAGTGTCCTAACAAGTATCCGGCAAAGAAGAAGGCGATGCAAGTCGTCACTTGGGATGACAACTCAACGTCAAATGAGTCGTCTTCGAGTGATGAAGAAAAGAGCTCCACCGCATTCCACGCGTCCGTATCTTCACCCTTCATGTGCTTTATGGCAAGTACATCCGAGTCGTTGTCCAACTCCACTGTTGAAAAGAATGCAACGGACAACGAATCGGATGATTCGGAAGGTGAAGATTTTGCTCTAGCCTACCACAGACTTTTGAGGGATTCAAAGAAAGTGGCTAAGCAAAACAAGAGTTTGAGAGGGAGAGTGCATGATCTCGAAGAAGAAGCAAAAAGAGCGACTTCTCTCTCAAACGCTCTTGAAGTGGAAAGGGAAAACCTGATAAAGGCAAATGTTTCCCTTCAAGAGTCCAATGAGCAACTTGAGAAGGAACATACAAATCTGGTGGATAACGCGAATCACTTCTCAAAGCTCTACAACGAGGCTCGACAGGATAACCTGGAAATGACAAAGACCATTTTCCAACTCAAGAATGACTTACAGCGATTCTCTTCAGGAAGGAGTAAGTTGGATAGACTTCTTGGTCTTGGTCAATCAAATCGGTTCGGCCTCGGATACACTCAAACTGGAAACAGTCCAAGTTCGAGTGAGACAGTTTTTGTGCCTCAGTCGGTATCTCCTCCTCCGACACCGGAATTCAAGACAAACAACGACAACAAACCTACTTCATCCTCTTTGGGATCGTCAAGATCTAAGGTATGTTTTCGTTGTGGTGTTTCAGGGCACATAAGATGATATTGCAAGACGGGAGTCGAACGCTCATCTCAAGGACCTCTTGCAACAACTACCAAAAAGGCTCCTCCCCGAAAATCAAAGCAAAACTTTTCAAATGAAAAGAGACTTGGTAGTTCATCGCGCAAGACGATTTCATCAAGGAACAACAATCGCTATAACAAGACGCCTTCACCTAGGCATATAACTTCACGACCATTACCGACGCACTCCAAAAGGGTTTGGGTGCGCAAAGGTGAAAATTTCCCTTGTCTTGTTTCCAATGTTTCCTTGCATGCATATGATAGTTCGTCTTGGTATCTGGATAGCGGGTGTTCCCGTCACATGACCGGTGACAAAAATAGTTTTCAAAATCTTGAGAAAATCTCCGGAGGACACGTTGTTTTCGGAGACGGTCGATCTTCCAAAATTGTTGGAAAAGGGACGGTAGCTATTCCAGATGGCCCGATTTTGAAAAACGTCTTATTTGTTGATGGCCTTAAGACTAACCTCATAAGCATAAGTCAACTTTGCGACAATGGTTTTTCAGTTAACTTTTCATCTGTTGAATGCGTTGTAACTGATAAGGACCATGTCTTCTTTTTAAAAGGGGTTAGATCTGAAAACAATTGTTATGTTGTTCCTAATAAATTTTCTGAAAATTGTAACTTAGCCGCTTTGAATAATGAAACTCTTTGGCATGAAAGGCTAGGTCACTTAAATTTTAAGGAACTTACTAGAATTTCAAACAAGGACGTGGTCAAGGGGGTTCCAAAACTTTTATTTAAACAAAACGTTGTGTGTGGTGGTTGCCAAAAGGGAAAACAGTCTAGGACTGCACACAAGAACTTGAACCACGTTGGTACAAAACGGCCCTTGGAACTTTTGCACATGGACTTAATGGGGCCGACCCGTCAACCATCTTTGGGAGGTAAATGGTATATTTTTTTATTGGTTGATGATTTCTCTCGGTATTCTTGGGTAGCATTTTTAAAAGAGAAAGCTGATACTTTTGATTCTTTTCACGAGATTTGCCTTCGTATTATGATTGAAAAGAATGAAAAGATCATTCGTGTTAGAAGTGATAGAGGTGGAGAATTCATTAATTTAAAATTCATTGACTTTTGTACTTCAAACGGTATTAAGCATGAACTCTCTGCACCCTATACACCTCAACAGAATGGTGTTGTCGAGCGCAAGAACAGGGTTGTTCAAGAGATGGCGCGTGTGATGCTTCATAGCCGGAATTTACCGCTACATTTTTGGGCTGAAGCTGTGAACACTGCTGTCTATGTCATTAATCGAGTGTTCTTGCGCCCGGGAACGTTAAATACACCATATGAACTATGGTGTGGTAGAAAACCCAACATCAAATATTTTCGCATCTTCGGGAGTCGGTGTTACATTTTACGTGACCGTGAAAACCTTGGAAAGTTTGACTCACGAAGTGACGAAGGGATTTTCTTGGGGTATTCTACTAATAGTAGAGCATATCGAGTTTTTAATTTGGAATCTAAGACGATCGTAGAATCTATAAATGTTAAAGTAGATGAAGCTTTTCACTTTGGATCTGGAAAATCTACCCTCGATATCTCTCTAGATGATGATTCTCCTGCTAATGCATCTTCTCATGATAATACTTCCAATATTAATGATGCATCCAATGGCTCTTCTAGTTTATCTGATGTGCAGGAATCATCTCATGTATCTCCGAGTACTCCGTTTCAACAAACGTTATGAATCTCCAAGGATCATCCGGAATCGAATATTATTGGAGATCCACAAGAAGGAGTCAGAACTCGGAGGCAGTTGGTTTGTGGATTCGCTTGCTACGTATCTTTAATCGAACCAAAGAACATAGATGAAGCTCTTCAGGATGACTACTGGATTAAAGCAATGCAGGAAGAGCTCCATCAATTTGAGCGAAACAAAGTCTGGGAATTAACGAAGCCTCCAAAGCAACATAATGTGATAGGTACCAAATGGATCTTCAAGAACAAGAAAAATGAGGATGGTACTATCATCAGGAACAAGGCACGATTAGTTGCTCAAGGCTACTCTCAAGTAGAAGGTATAGACTTTGATGAAACTTTCGCCCCTGTAGCTAGACTCGAGTCCATTCGTATACTATTTGCTATTGCTTGTCATTTTAAAATCAAATTATTTCAAATGGACGTTAAGAGCGCATTTCTAAATGGGTTTTTAAATGAGGAAGTTTATGTGGCTCAACCGAAAGGTTTTGTAGATCATAAACAACCTAACCATGTTTTTCGTTTGAAAAAGGCTCTTTACGGTCTGAAACAAGCACCGCGAGCATGGTACGAAAGGTTAACAAAGCACCTTTTGGAGAAGGGCTATACTCGAGGGGGAGCTGATAGGACTCTCTTTGTGAAGGATTATCAAAGCAATTTCATTGTAGCACAAATCTATGTCGATGACATTGTATTTGGCGCAACAAGAGATAATGATGCTTCTAAATTCGCGGAGACCATGGAAAGCGAATTTGAGATGTCCATGATGGGCGAATTGTCACGCCCCGGGGTCGAACTGCGACCCGGGCTCGCCAACAGATCCGCCGTCTGTACGGAAACTGCCGTACAGACGAAGCGTCTATCCTGCAAAAGAGATCTATACCTAACAAGTATCAGAGCTGAAAGGAAGCTGAAACACTAAGCGGTGAAAAGTCCAAGTACACCAGTCCACTAGCACCCACAACATAAGTACAAAAGTGGAAACTAAAAGTACAAGAGACACAACACCGACACCACCGACTCGGGTAGGAGCTAGCCAGCCACGCGCAAACCTCGGTCAGAAAGCTCCGAATGAGCCAAACCTGGAACGGTCGCCTCAGGAACACCTGTCATCACAGCGGGTGTGAGATCTACTGCAACAGTCAGATCTCAGTGGGCACCAAAGCTAAAACCCACGGTACACCCACTCAGTCTGCTGGAGACAAAAACACAAATAGATAGATAGATAGATAGATAGATAGATAACTGGAAATGAATCTATCGCTACATGTCTCACTGCAATGCTGGAAGTAAGTTCTCAGTCTCTCTCACGGGAGGCCTGGAAACTACGAACGTCTGCGCCCCCTACAGCCCTTATCAAACAAGAACCGGCTGTAGGCTTAGGCGCCCATAGTTTCCGCCCCCGCACTGGGACTGCTAGAACTCTACAAGACACTAGAAGGCCACCTCAATCCCTTCTAGTAACCACCTGGTAACTCGGCCAGGGCATAACTATCTATCTGGTAACTCAGCCAGTGATATCTACACATCTGGTAACTCAGCCAGTGATTTATACCCATCTGGTAACCCTGCCAGTGGTATCTACTCATCTGGTAACTCAGCCAGTGATTTATACCCATCTGGTAACTCTGCCAGTGGTACCTACTCATCTGGTGACTCAGCCAGTGATTTATGCCCATCTGGTAACCCCGCCAGTGGTATCTACTCATCTGGTAACTCAGCCAGTGATTTATACCCATCTGGTAACTCTGCCAGTGGTACCTACTCATCTGGTAACTCAGCCAGTGGTATCTACTCATCTGGTAACTCAGCCAGTGATTTATGCCCATCTGGTAACTCTGCCAGTGGTACCTACTCATCTGGTAACTCAGCCAGTGGTATCTACTCATCTGGTAACTCAGCCAGTGACAACTCGTATACTCTAACAATGCTACTAACACTCGTGTCCAAGTCGGAAACGACAACCCTCGACTTACACGACTGTTCCGCAATTACCTGATAGTAAGGATACGATACCTTTGCATTCGGAAGCATAAAGGGCAATCCGTAGTTCATTGGGAGAAACCAACCCACCTGCGATCCATCCGCGAAAACCGTGCGCCAAACGGAGGTCCCGACGCGATCCCGCAGCTCCACGCGGCAAAACACGCACCACCGGCCACGTGAGAGGCTAACACAATGCCACAACTGCGAGACAAGAAGAGGGACCGGAATCAGAAAACATGCGGCTACAACCGCGCTCACAAAGGCGAGAAAAACCCATCCGGCGACGAGAAACGCCGCACGCTGCGCGGAAAACCCATCGCGCACTCACGCCGCGGCGCGTCGCCGAGTCGCAGCCTGCGCGGCCAATGCGGCGCAGCTGCACGGCCCCCAAAAACCCAGCCATTCGCGCGGCGCCCAGCAAGTCCGCGCGGCACAAGGCCGCCCGCGCGGCGCCCAGCAAGTCCGCGCGGCACAAGGCCGCCCGCGCGAGGGTCTGCAGTGCCGCGCGCCCAGCGCGCGGCCTGCACACCGCGCGGGGCCCAAGAGGCCGCCCGCGCGGGGCCTGCAGTGCCGCGCGCCCAGCGCGCGGCCTGCACACCGCGCGGGGCCCAAGGGGCCGCCCGCGCGGGGCCTGCAGTGCCGCGCGCCCTGCGCGCGGCCTGCACACCGCGCGGGGCCCAAGGGGCCGCCCGCGCGGGGCCTGCAGTGCCGCGCGCCCAGCGCGCGGCCTGCACACCGCGCGGGGCCCAGGGGCCGCCCGCGCGGGCCTGCAGTGCCGCGCGCCCAGCGCGCAGCCTGCACACCGCGCGGGGCCCAAGGGGCCGCCCGCGCGGGGCCTGCAGTGCCGCGCGCCCAGCGCGCGGCCTGCACACCGCGCGGGGCCCAGGGGCCGCCCGCGCGGGCCTGCAGTGCCGTGCGCCCAGCGCGCGGCCTGCACACCGCGCGGGGCCCAGGGGCCGCCCGCGCGGGCCTGCAGTGCCGCGCGCCCAGCGCGCGGCCTGCACACCGCGCGGGGCCCAGGGGCCGCCCGCGCGGGCCTGCAGTGTCGCGCGCCCAGCGCGCGGCCTGCACACCGCGCGGGGCCCAGGGGCCGCCCGCGCGGGGCCTGCAGTGCCGCGCGCCCAGCGCGCGGCCTGCACACCGCGCGGGGCCCGGGGCCGCCCGCGCGGGCCTGCAGTGCCGCGCGCCCAGCGCGCGGCCTGCACACCGCGCGGGGCCCAGGGGCCGCCCGCGCGGGGCCTGCAGTGCCGCGCGCCCAGCGCGCGGCCTGCACACCGCGCGGGGCCCAGGGGCCGCCCGCGCGGGCCTGCAGTGCCGCGCGCCCAGCGCGCGCCCTGCACACCGCGCGGGGCCCAGGGGGCCGCCCGCGCGGGAGGGGGGGTCTGCAGTGCCGCGCGCCCTGCGCGCGGCTTGCACACCGCGCGGGGCCCAGGGGCCGCCCACGCGGGGCCTGCAGTGCCGCGCAGCCCAGCGCGCGGCCTGCACACCGCGCGGGGCCCAGGGGCCGCCCGCGCGGGCCTGCAGTGCCGCGCGCCCAGCGCGCGGCCTGCACACCGCGCGGGGCCCAGGGGGCCGCCCGCGCGGGAGGGGGGGTCTGCAGTGCCGCGCGCCCTGCGCGCGGCCTGCAAGCCCCGCGGCACTGCGCACCGCAGTGCCGCGCGCGTGCCTGCGGTGCTGCGCGCCTTGCGCGCAGCCCGCCGCTCGCGCCGCCGCCCAGGCGATGCTGCCGGCGGCCCGGCGCCCTGCTGCACGTCAACAGCAGCAGGGCGCTCGCTGCGCGCGGCGCCCAAGCGCGCCCGCGCAGCGGCCCGCCTCCCTAGCCGCGCGCCGTACAAATTGCACGCGCGCGGCCCACGCAGCCTCGCCACGACCCCGGACAGCAACAGCCACCACAAGCAGCAGGGAAAGGAAAAAAATAAAAGAGAGGAGAGGAGAGAAGCAAAAACCACAACCAAATTAAAATCATAAAAATAAACCGACCTCGACGAGGCTCGCCGACCTCGCTCGGCTCCACGCCCTCGCTCGGGGAAGAAAAGCTCAAGAAACCCTCTCCATAACCCCAACTTCTTCTTCTTCCCCCCCCTTTCCTCTCTTTTTTTCCCCGCTACAGGAGCTCTCACCAAATGAGAGAGGGAGGTGAGGTGGAGCCCTATATAAAGGGGAGTGCTTAATTAAGCAGGTTAATTAATTAAGGGACCAAAAACCTCAACAATCCACCACCCCTAATTAATTAACCACTTCCTCCACCTCCCAGCCAAGACTCCACCTCAACAGCACCAACAAAAGCAACACCTAATTAAGCCTACACTTAAATAATAAATTGAATAAAATAATCCAAAGTGCCCCCGATAACTCACTTTTTGCCTTCGGGCTCTCCGCCGCTGCCCGGAACCTCCCGAGCTCCGCTGTAAATCGAAAGTACGCGTGTCCACAGCTTTTTCTCCTCAAAAAGCTCGTCCGTTGAGGCGGGGTGCTCAAATCAAATACCGGCTCCAAAATTGCCAGTTCCGACTCACTTTTTGCCTCCGGGTCTTCCGCGTCAGTCCGGAACCTCCCGAACCTCGCTGTAAACTGAAAATACACCTGCTCCAAGTGTTTCCCAATTTTTCTGCAACCCATAGCGGTGTCGGCGCTTCCCGTACCAGTCACCTAACGCGTACAAAGCCCGAAACAAGCAGAGGCTTCCGCGGGGATCCAAATCAACCCGAACTCCTCTGTAAACTCAAATGGGACACATCCAAGGGAAACTCCTCCGCACCACACCATCCTGCAAGGTCGGTGCGTCGTCCAAATCCCGGTGTTCTACACTCTCCCCCCCTTAAAAAGGGTTTCGTCCTCGAAACTCAACTAAATCCCTACATAGGAGGGCAAATCAAAAACAAAAGGGGATAGGAGATCCACAAATTGTCCCAGGCTCTCAAGTGGTCACTCACATTCTTCATGCTGACAACACTGAGCCTTCCCCAAAGGTATGATTCGACTGCAAAATTCTTTGGTTTCACCAACAAGAATCGCATCGGTCGATGAGGATAACGCAGTCCTCGTCCATCACCAAGGAAGGGAAAGCAAAACAAAACTTGCGGGGTTCAAATAGGCCTCATCCAGCCTGATCACAGCTCGAGGATCCACAACACGCATAACTCGTTTCTATATATAACTCTCAGGCTGGTAGTCTCCCTTGATTCGAGATCTCAAAACCGAAGTTCAAGCCTCCTTAAGGCAAAACTCCTCAGATGCTTCATAGCCACCAAAGCTCCAGTCTACAAAACATACATCACCTCCCTTAACAGGGGAAAAACTTACAACCTCGAGAACCTTCTTTCAGTCCTGGCACTCAAATCCTAGGGTTACACTGCTCGCCAAAACAGGGCGTAATCGAACAAAAAGTCTTCGCCGGGATAAAGCAATCATATAACTTGCGAAACTTATCCACCGGCGTTACCTCAACCCGACCTCCTGAGTGTCCAAGTACTTTAGGTTCGAGGATTCAAGAATAATTCCATGACCTCACTATCACGGCAATATCCGGATCAATGCTGGTATCTTCCTCAGCTTTGCCTCTCGCAAGTTACACTGGCCTTGCATAGTCCAAGAGCTTCTGATCTCTGACTTTAACATGGTCCAGGCCCAACCCAAACGGTATCTCACCTCGTTGGGTCCTCCGTCGCTCACGCGGCTGAATCACAAGGCCTAAACACAAAATTTTCGATGCCCAAGTGCAACTCTCAAAGCTAGGCAACCGACTTCTTCCTCCATAGAAGTTGTAGCACCATCCACAAGAGCCCCTCAAGCTCCAAGTCGCTTCGGAGGTAAGCAAAAACCCAAGACGGTAACACCACCAACCCGTCCTGTGAAACAGGGAAAAACACAGCTCTCAAATCAGTAGGGCATTAGTCAATCTACTTGACCACGCAAACCGCTCAAACTGCCCTACTGATTCCGGATCAGTATCCAGGCACAGCCCTCGGCTGTAAGGTTCCATAATGACACCAACCACTCGAAGGCATCTGCCCAAGCACAAGGCGAGACTAATCAAGTTCGAACCTTACAAGGACTCACACGGTTGTATGCCCACAACGTGACATCACCACGGTGTAACAACCGCCTGGATCCTCACTGTCGTATCCCCACGACGAGGTACTAGGTCTCACAGACCTCACGATCCGTCAAATCTCGCATCTGCGCTCACAGCTCTCTCTGTCTCACGGTTGATACTCCACGAGGTGCTGTCGAAGTTGGCGCGGTTCCCAAACCACGTCAATCACTGTCTCGACCTCAGTCCCAAACTAGTAAGCACCTGGTAACTCGGCCAGGGGCATCAACCACCTGGTAACTCGGCCAGGGGCAAGTAACCTCCTGGTAACTCAGCCAGGGGCAGGTAACCTCCTGGTAACTCAGCCAGGGCATCAAATATCTCATCGCATGCTATAAAAATACCCTCCTCCTGACCAGGTCCACGGAGGGTCAATGTCTTCTCTCTCGACAATCCATGATAGCATAAATTGGGACGGCCGATTCCTATCCAACCTCGTATCAACACCTCTGCACTGATGTAGGACTAACATCTCGATGATCAATCCAAGGTCCTAGTTGCACTGGCAGGACAGGCAGCACTCATCCACGTGCTTCACGTGATCTGCAAACTGATCCAAACGTGCACAACCGTCAGTCCTCACACTGGCCCACACGAAGGTACCCCTGCTCTACCGAAACGCACAAGCGGCGTTGGCATTAAGCAAGCTCCAACCCGACGGCCACACCAGGTGAGACGCGACCCACAACCCTGGCGATGAAAGCGGCCCATGCAAAAGGGGAACTCACATCCTGGCACTGCTGCTGAAGCGAGCACTGTCGAGAACCTCCTGGTCTCTGTCTCCTCTGAGACCCCTGATCCAGAGGGTGGAATCACGGCAACCTCGAATCACGCGACTATCGCAAAATCGGCGATGCCGGAGCTCTCTCTCCGAAGCGGGTCCCCCGCTCACCGTCTCCCTCGGACGGGATCACTGATCCTCGGTCAATCCATCGAGCATGCACACTCACTGCATCCAAGATCGGCACTCGCCGAAAATGCACGAAGAGGTAGGCATCTCGATGCAGCTCCCACTCGAACATAACCAACCTCTAAGCCTCATCCTGGGCGTCCAGGGGTACACCGCTCAACCGTCACAGAAACTCACCCCAGGACATCAACTGCGCTCCCGATGGTCCAACAAGACGAAACCGACACCATCAGCTCTCTCGGCGTCCGAATGCAAAAGTGCATAACCAAGCGCCCTGATGCTTATCCTGGATGACCAAAACCTCGAACAACTCTTCCATAACAGCGTTCCAGTTCTCGGCCTCTCACGGCTCCAACTCAGTCCCGAAATCTGCAAGGGATGGTACTGGATGCGGTACACCACCGATCAGCAACCTCTCGCTGCTTCCGCACCACCAATGGTGCGATCAGGGTCGACATCGACAAAGTCGCGGCCGGAGGTACTACTGGCGATACTCCGGGAGATGCTCTCGGTCCAAGCATGCACATCACACGCTCCCTGTTCTCTTCCTGGCGCCGTATCGCCTCAAATACCAGGACTGCTTGGGCCTGGATCTCACAAGCCTCTCTCGGCTCCATCCATTTAGCTTTCCTCTAAACGAGCCCCTCATCCCAGGTCAAACACGCCCTCGCCGCTGCACGGCGTCTCGGAAGCATCCAAAAACCACTGCAACAGACAAACATTAGGACCAAGACTCTCTCGACCCAAACAAACGAAAGTCTAAACATGTTAACCTTTCTAAAGCATTATGCTGTCTGCAGCCAACACAATCACCTTTAGAGAAATAACATGCGAGGTCACTCACCCCAATCCTCAGGGGGAGGTACACCCTCAGACAAGACTCTCGCTAAGGTCACGTCTCACACGACAGTCTTCCCACTGTCCAACCAAAAGCCTAGGGTCTCTAAGTCCCCAACGACCTATATTCCTAGGCTCTGATACCACCTAATCTGTCACGCCCCGGGGTCGAACTGCGACCCGGGCTCGCCAACAGATCCGCCGTCTGTACGGAAACTGCCGTACAGACGAAGCGTCTATCCTGCAAAAGAGATCTATAGCTAACAAGTATCAGAGCTGAAAGGAAGCTGAAACACTAAGCGGTGAAAAGTCCAAGTACACCAGTCCACTAGCACCCACAACATAAGTACAAAAGTGGAAACTAAAAGTACAAGAGACACAACACCGACACCACCGACTCGGGTAGGAGCTAGCCAGCCACGCGCAAACCTCGGTCAGAAAGCTCCGAATGAGCCAAACCTGGAACGGTCGCCTCAGGAACACCTGTCATCACAGCGGGTGTGAGATCTACTGCAACAGTCAGATCTCAGTGGGCACCAAAGCTAAAACCCACGGTACACCCACTCAGTCTGCTGGAGACAAAAACACAAATAGATAGATAGATAGATAGATAGATAGATAACTGGAAATGAATCTATCGCTACATGTCTCACTGCAATGCTGGAAGTAAGTTCTCAGTCTCTCTCACGGGAGGCCTGGAAACTACGAACGTCTGCGCCCCCTACAGCCCTTATCAAACAAGAACCGGCTGTAGGCTTAGGCGCCCATAGTTTCCGCCCCCGCACTGGGACTGCTAGAACTCTACAAGACACTAGAAGGCCACCTCAATCCCTTCTAGTAACCACCTGGTAACTCGGCCAGGGCATAACTATCTATCTGGTAACTCAGCCAGTGATATCTACACATCTGGTAACTCAGCCAGTGATTTATACCCATCTGGTAACCCTGCCAGTGGTATCTACTCATCTGGTAACTCAGCCAGTGATTTATACCCATCTGGTAACTCTGCCAGTGGTACCTACTCATCTGGTGACTCAGCCAGTGATTTATGCCCATCTGGTAACCCCGCCAGTGGTATCTACTCATCTGGTAACTCAGCCAGTGATTTATACCCATCTGGTAACTCTGCCAGTGGTACCTACTCATCTGGTAACTCAGCCAGTGGTATCTACTCATCTGGTAACTTAGCCAGTGATTTATGCCCATCTGGTAACTCTGCCAGTGGTACCTACTCATCTGGTAACTCAGCCAGTGGTATCTACTCATCTGGTAACTCAGCCAGTGACAACTCGTATACTCTAACAATGCTACTAACACTCGTGTCCAAGTCGGAAACGACAACCCTCGACTTACACGACTGTTCCGCAATTACCTGATAGTAAGGATACGATACCTTTGCATTCGGAAGCATAAAGGGCAATCCGTAGTTCATTGGGAGAAACCAACCCACCTGCGATCCATCCGCGAAAACCGTGCGCCAAACGGAGGTCCCGACGCGATCCCGCAGCTCCACGCTGCAAAACACGCACCACCGGCCACGTGAGAGGCTAACACAATGCCACAACTGCGAGACAAGAAGAGGGACCGGAATCAGAAAACATGCGGCTACAACCGCGCTCACAAAGGCGAGAAAAACCCATCCGGCGACGAGAAACGCCGCACGCTGCACGGAAAACCCATCGCGCACTCACGCCGCGGCGCGTCGCCGAGTCGCAGCCTGCGCGGCCAATGCGGCGCAGCTGCACGGCCCCCAAAAACCCAGCCATTCGCGCGGCGCCCAGCAAGTCCGCGCGGCACAAGGCCGCCCGCGCGGCGCCCAGCAAGTCCGCGCGGCACAAGGCCGCCCGCGCGAGGGTCTGCAGTGCCGCGCGCCCAGCGCGCGGCCTGCACACCGCGCGGGGCCCAAGAGGCCGCCCGCGCGGGGCCTGCAGTGCCGCGCGCCCAGCGCGCGGCCTGCACACCGCGCGGGGCCCAAGGGGCCGCCCGCGCGGGGCCTGCAGTGCCGCGCGCCCTGCGCGCGGCCTGCACACCGCGCGGGGCCCAAGGGGCCGCCCGCGCGGGGCCTGCAGTGCCGCGCGCCCTGCGCGCGGCCTGCACACCGCGCGGGGCCCAAGGGGCCACCCGCGCGGGGCCTGCAGTGCCGCGCGCCCAGCGCGCGGCCTGCACACCGCGCGGGGCCCAGGGGCCGCCCGCGCGGGCCTGCAGTGCCGCGCGCCCAGCGCGCGGCCTGCACACCGCGCGGGGCCCAAGGGGCCGCCCGCGCGGGGCCTGCAGTGCCGCGCGCCCAGCGCGCGGCCTGCACACCGCGCGGGGCCCAGGGGCCGCCCGCGCGGGCCTGCAGTGCCGCGCGCCCAGCGCGCGGCCTGCACACCGCGCGGGGCCCAGGGGCCGCCCGCGCGGGCCTGCAGTGCCGCGCGCCCAGCGCGCGGCCTGCACACCGCGCGGGGCCCAGGGGGCGCCCGCGCGGGCCTGCAGTGCCGCGCGCCCAGCGCGCGGCCTGCACACCGCGCGGGGCCCAGGGGCCGCCCGCGCGGGGCCTGCAGTGCCGCGCGCCCAGCGCGCGGCCTGCACACCGCGCGGGGCCCAGGGCCGCCCGCGCGGGCCTGCAGTGCCGCGCGCCCAGCGCGCGGCCTGCACACCGCGCGGGGCCCAGGCGCCGCCCGCGCGGGGCCTGCAGTGCCGCGCGCCCAGCGCGCGGCCTGCACACCGCGCGGGGCCCAGGGGCCGCCCGCGCGGGCCTGCAGTGCCGCGCGCCCAGCGCGCGGCCTGCACACCGCGCGGGGCCCAGGGGGCCGCCCGCGCGGGAGGGGGGGTCTGCAGTGCCGCGCGCCCTGCGCGCGGCCTGCACACCGCGCGGGGCCCAGGGGCCGCTCGCGCGGGGCCTGCAGTGCCGCGCGCCCAGCGCGCGGCCTGCACACCGCGCGGGGCCCAGGGGCCGCCCGCGCGGGCCTGCAGTGCCGCGCGCCCAGCGCGCGGCCTGCACACCGCGCGGGGCCCAGGGGGCCGCCCGCGCGGGAGGGGGGGTCTGCAGTGCCGCGCGCCCTGCGCGCGGCCTGCAAGCCCCGCGGCACTGC
Organism: Tillandsia leiboldiana; assembly: GCA_029204045.2. Taxonomy (NCBI): domain Eukaryota; kingdom Viridiplantae; phylum Streptophyta; class Magnoliopsida; order Poales; family Bromeliaceae; genus Tillandsia; species Tillandsia leiboldiana. Next base: position 44,266,569 of record CM055065.1, read on the forward strand.
GCACCGCAGTGCCGCGCGCGTGCCTGCGGTGCTGCGCGCCTTGCGCGCAGCCCGCCGCTCGCGCCGCCGCCCAGGCGATGCTGCCGGCGGCCCGGCGCCCTGCTGCACGTCAACAGCAGCAGGGCGCTCGCTGCGCGCGGCGCCCAAGCGCGCCCTCGCAGCGGCCCGCCTCCCTAGCCGCGCGCCGTACAAATTGCACGCGCGCGGCCCACGCAGCCTCGCCACGACCCCGGACAGCAACAGCCACCACAAGCAGCAGGGAAAGGAAAAAAATAAAAGAGAGGAGAGGAGAGAAGCAAAAACCACAACCAAATTAAAATCATAAAAATAAACCGACCTCGACGAGGCTCGCCGACCTCGCTCGGCTCCACGCCCTCGCTCGGGGAAGAAAAGCTCAAGAAACCCTCTCCATAACCCCAACTTCTTCTTCTTCCCCCCCCTTTCCTCTCTTTTTTCCCCGCTACTGGAGCTCTCACCAAATGAGAGAGGGAGGTGAGGTGGAGCCCTATATAAAGGGGAGTGCTTAATTAAGCAGGTTAATTAATTAAGGGACCAAAAACCTCAACAATCCACCACCCCTAATTAATTAACCACTTCCTCCACCTCCCAGCCAAGACTCCACCTCAACAGCACCAACAAAAGCAACACCTAATTAAGCCTACACTTAAATAATAAATTGAATAAAATAATCCAAAGTGCCCCCGATAACTCACTTTTTGCCTTCGGGCTCTCCGCCGCTGCCCGGAACCTCCCGAGCTCCGCTGTAAATCGAAAGTACGCGTGTCCACAGCTTTTTCTCCTCAAAAAGCTCGTCCGTTGAGGCGGGGTGCTCAAATCAAATACCGGCTCCAAAATTGCCAGTTCCGACTCACTTTTTGCCTCCGGGTCTTCCGCGTCAGTCCGGAACCTCCCGAACCTCGCTGTAAACTGAAAATACACCTGCTCCAAGTGTTTCCCAATTTTTCTGCAACCCATAGCGGTGTCGGCGCTTCCCGTACCAGTCACCTAACGCGTACAAAGCCCGAAACAAGCAGAGGCTTCCGCGGGGATCCAAATCAACCCGAACTCCTCTGTAAACTCAAATGGGACACATCCAAGGGAAACTCCTCCGCACCACACCATCCTGCAAGGTCGGTGCGTCGTCCAAATCCCGGTGTTCTACACGAATTGACTTATTTCCTTGGATTGCAAATTAAACAAAATGATGAAGGTATTCACTTGAGTCAATCCAAGTATGCAATGGAGTTGGTCAAAAAGTTTGATCTAGAAAATTGTAAAGATTTTCCGACTCCAATGGGAACTAGCCACAAGGGACTTGGAAGTGAATCGCATAGTGAGAATGTAGACGAGAAACTGTATAGAAGTATGATTGGAAGTCTACTTTACCTCACGGCTAGTCGCCCGGATATATCCTTTAGTGTTGGGATCTGCGCGAGATATCAATCTGCACCAAAGGAGGTTCACCTGAAAGCGGTGAAAAGGATCATCCGGTATATCAAAGGATCAATTAATTTCGGAATTTGGTATCCTATGGGAACAAGTTTGGATATTGTTGGATACTCAGATGCCGATTGGGCAGGATCAGTGGATGATCGGAAAAGCACGAGTGGTGCATGCTTCTATCTTGGCCATTGCCTTGTTGCATGGCACAGTAAAAAGCAGAACTGCATAGCACTCTCGACTGCCGAAGCGGAATACATTTCAGCTGGAAGTTGCTCAACTCAACTCATTTGGATGAAAAGCGTATTGAGCGACTTCCGCATTTCAGCATCTTCGGTAACAATTCTTTGTGACAACACAAGTGCAATTAACATTTCTAAAAACCCTGTGTTGCACTCTAGAACAAAACATATTGAACTTAGATATCATTTTCTTAGAGAGCTAGTTGAATCAAATACTCTTCAACTTTCATATATTTCAACTGAGGATCAATTAGCTGACATTCTAACAAAACCTTTGGATCAAAAATATTTTATTCATTTACGAAAAGCAATTGGAATGCTTTCCTTGAAATAAACTTCTTTTTGAAACCTTTGCTTAGGATAGGTTTTGTATTTGTTTTTGTTTTGTTCATTATCTATGTTTGTACATAGGACATTAATTGAGCATAGATCATAATTGACTTTAATTGCATCTTTTCGCACATTTAGAAATTTATTATGCTTTTGCCATCATAATATTTCACTGTTGCAATGATCATTTATGTTAATTAAATCATCTTCTAAGTGATCAAAGTCAATTTCTCTCTCTCTATGATCTCTTGGTATAGTCATTATCTTATTTGACTGCTTAGTCGAGTATGAAATCGAGATCAATATTTGGTTGAATACTTTATATCTTAAATAATTGATAGCCAATTGAGGGGGAGTCATAGAAAAAGTAAAATGCTCAAAAGATGTGGAAAGAGTTACATCCCAATGAGGAGTGTGAAAACTACCACCACATGGAGGAAAGAGCTACCACCTCGGTCGTCCGAGTATTGTGTGCAGCTACCACATGTATACCAAGCATGGTTGTTCAAATTTTGATTAAGTATAATGCATGTTGAAATACTTGACTCCGTCAAATTTCAAGGTTGGTATAAGGTGGGTTTTTAAAGAAAGATGCTCAAAGAGCCACTCTCTTCAACAGATTGTCTAGATACATTATCTATTATATTTGGGATTTTAAACATCTATTGATCTTTGTATTTCATTTTCTTTACTGAATTGATGATTTGATAAAGGCATTACTCATAAGATCAAGTTAGATGTAATTGAAGGTGTTCAACTTTAAGGGATTTAATTTTTGTAAATTTTCGTTTCATTTTTGGATATTATTGATAGATTTGGCATAATCTAATTCTTGTTGTATGAAACGATGATTTTTGTTTAAAGTTGATACACATTTGTGCTTACAATCTTTTTCTGGTTTTTTCTTGAATTTCTCTGAAATTTTCTAAAGAAAAAGTTGGAGCCGATCCGGATCGGGCAAGATGATCCGGATCCCGAACGCAGGAATTCTTCTGCGGGCTGACGATCCGGATTGTATCTGCCGATCCGGATCCCGAACGCAGTTTCTCACTGCGGGTAGCCGATCCGGATCGCAATCATGAACTGATCCGGATCGCGGCTAGGGCTTTATAAAGAACAAAAGGGTTTTGATTTCTTTTACTCCAATCTTTTGTTCCAAAGTTTCCAGAGCCTCTCTCTCTAGATTTCATCCTTCTTGGAAGCTTTCAAACTCAAGTTCTTCAACTCCAAGTAAGTTTTTTTGATCAAAATCTCGGTTTTTCACCGTTTTTTCTCTATTCCTCCTCAAACGCGTGAATTTCTTGGATCGACTTTGTTTGTGGATGGTTTTTGATCAAATTTCTTTTGAAATAAGAACTCTGGGTAGATTAGTTTTGATTATATGCTAGGTACTCTCCTGATTAACGGATTTTTAGGCTTCGATTTCTAAAATTTCGGTTTTAGGGCATATAATAAGGATTTTCGAAAATCATGCAATTGATCTATTTTTAAAAGTCCTTTTGCAAAACTAATTTGATTCTTAGTCTCTCTACATGATTATGATTGTTTGGGTACAATTTTTCAAATCTTTGAAAATTAACAATTTTCTCATGTGTTCTTGAGTTGTTGCTCACAGGATTTTAATCTTCTTAAAGCACTTGGATCAATGGGATTCTCATGGATCATTCTTTTATTGGTCACCATGGTGCACACTCGGGTCACAAACAAGTTAAAAAGAGCTAAGAAAACACAACAAAAGGGTGAGTTTCATGTGATCAGCGATACAGAAGTAGATTGTCACGAGGTAGATTGGACTGAATTGACAGATGATGATGACACATTGCCTGAACAAAAGGCGTCTGATGGTTCAAAAGGAAAAGCGTCCGATGCATCGAAAGAAAAAGCACCCATGGACAAAGGTAAAGCACCTATGACTGCACCAACAATCTCGGTGAAAAGGAAACGACTCGCTCGACGGTTTGGACGAGCACGTGGTTTCATGTCTAACGAACCGATTATTCCGGATTCACCACCTCGTGAGGAACAAGTGTTCGTTAATGCGGATCGCCTAAGGGCATTTGAGAATCGTGAATGCATTGGTGAGAGTCATGTCAATATTGAGGCTCTACGAGATCACTCTCCTGAGTTTGGCGTTCCGATTGAACAAGCAAACCTTATTCAAGCTTGTCGATTTCCAGAAGTGCTTGGATACTGTCTGCATCTTGTAAGGGCCTTCTATACAAATGCACGGCACCTTCGTGAAATTGAAAACGGTCCAATGGAATTTTACACGAACATCCAAGGCACAAGATTCAAAATTACTCCACAATTGATTGGCGAGGTTTTGGGAATGCCTGCCAGCAAGACAGGAGTTAATTACTTGAAGGGAAAGGTATTGACGAACACTGTGTGGCAAATGGTTATAAAGGGAATTTGTTTGGAAGGAACGCAATCAACGGAGAAATCGATCAGATCCAAGGAACTTCGTCTTGAGTACCGATTTCTAAACTTCATCACTTGTTACAATATCCTTCCAAATTTGCAGACGAAAGTCTTGAGATGGGATCGAATGCTATTTTTGTATCTCTTAGGACATCCGTCTGAGGCAATGGGATTGAATATCAACATTCCATACATTATTTGGAATAGAATGACAAGATATGTTGAGCACCCTCATCCCACAGAAAGAATTTCATTTCCACTGATTATAATAAGGATTTTGAAGAAATTTCAGGTTGACATTACCTCACCGACTTATCATCAATGTTTGGGTATGATCGATGAGTCCACCGTTGTGAAGTCACTTCACAAATTGCCCCATGTCACTCCAGTCCCAACGTGCGGAACGAAACCTAGTAGCGGCACTTCCGCGTCACCATCACAACCAGCACCCACACCAGCGGATGAAGCATCAGTCTCATCCATCTACAAAGAACAACAACGATTATCTGTTGAGCAGGAACAGATCTCGAAGGCACAGACGAGAATCTCCAATGAGCTCGAGCTCATCACGGCAGCTCACATTACCATAACTAAGAAGATCAATTCTATGAACAAGCTGGTGAAAAAGATGTTCTCAAAGATGGGCTGCACGAGCTCTGAAGACTCCGAATCTGATGACTGATTCCTTCTTTTTATTCTTTTGCAGATTTGTGCAGGCTTTTATCTCTTTAGATTTTAGTTCAGTTTTTAGGACTTACTTTTAGTTCTAGTTCTTACATTTCGGAACATTTTCGTTGATATTTTTTAACTCTCCTTCAATTTTTTGGTAATTTTGGCTTTGTTTGTGACAAAAAGGGGGAGAGAGTTTAGAGAACTTGAACAATGATATTGTGAAAATTGTGATCTTGTATACATCAAGGTACAATGATGAACAATGATGACTGCATCAAGGTACAATGATGAAAAATGCTGATGAAGATTTTGTATACATCAAGGTAAGTATCACTTCAACTTCAACTTTGGTTTTTATCTTGTGATTGTTTGCATGTCTCGACTAACTATTCGACTAACTATTTGGGCATGTAATATGACTAACAAGTTGATGTTGGACTAACATTTTGTGACATTTGGTTTTTAATTGCATAGAAGATATGTTGGTTTTTGACCTTGATTCTCTTACATATCTGAATTCTCAAATGTCATGATGATCAGATAAACTCTATCTCTGTACTAGGTTTTGTATGCTAAATATTCGTGAGGTATCTAACGATCTCTTTTTGTCAAGAATGATTTCTTTGTGCAGAGAGTACAGATGTCTAAGTCTAGAGTCTGTTTTAGGAGTTTATTTCATGTTTTAAATTTTTGGATCTCCATTGTAAATTTTTGTTGTATGGTGATAGCAACAAAAATATCTTTTTGATTTTTCTTGAGTGGATCTGTGTTTTGTCACGAAACCGCCAAAGGGGGAGATTGTTACGGAATTTGAGTTGGCGTAGTTTCGTGAAAGTCTCAAGTCTTGAAGATTGAAGGTGAAGAAAGTTGGATCATTTAACTCAATCTCAAGAAAGAAGAATTCAAAAGGATCAGGTATGTTTAACCTAAGATTTTGTGTGATCCGAATACTTCTTGTAGTGTAGAAACACTTGGAAGAATCTTTCATTGCATAAAAATCAAAAACTGGACTTGGGACATGTTCAGGATCCGGATCAGGTTGTTCGATCCGGATCCCGAAGGTGGTTTGTTCATACACCAGTTCAATCCGGATCGTAGCCTCTCTTGATCCGGATCCCGAACACTGAGTTTACCATCTTCCTTGAACGATCCGGATCAGGCTTCGCAATCCGGATCCCGAACGTTGATGTTTGGTGAACTGTATGAACGATCCGGATCAAGCACTTCGATCCGGATCCCGAACCTTCGTTTTTCTGGAATTACCTGACTCGTTACGACGATCCGGATCACAGCTAATCCGATCCGGATCGCCGTTCGTAAAATTTCCAGAAATGTTAGGTTTTTGATTCTTATCTCCTTCCTAGGGTTTCTAACCTATAAATAGACCCTATGATTCATTTCCTAGGGTAAACCGAAAATCCAAATAGCCGTCATTTTCATATATCATCTCATACGGCTCTAGATCCACATATAGAGAAGAAAGGAAATCATTAGAGAACACTCTATGTTTCTTCATCTATATTGATTAGTTTGATTCTAGGTTTTCATACTCACATCTTGAGTTGAATCAAACTAATGAATACTTAGATGGTATTTCCGATCTATCTTTGATCTAAGTATTCGGCGGATCATCACCACCCAAAAACAACGATTTACCCCAAAAATCGGCGCGTGGATTCGCGTGTCCTTGTGGATTCAAGGTTCAACCGCTCTCGTGGATTCGGAGCGAGGCACGTTCGTGGATTCGAAGGGTGCTATTGGGTGAAGACCGTGGATTCGGTCGGACGTCGTGGATTCGACGTTGGACGCCGTGGATTCGGCGTTGGGCGCAGATCGTGGATTCGAGAAGCGTCGTGGAGCGAGCGGAGAAGATCCTCTAGGAGCGTATGGAAAAGGTTGAGTCGTAAGTGTGTACGGTAAATCACCTTGTACGTGTTTTAATTCTAGTGGATTTCTGTCGTGTTATCGGTCCCGTGGTTTTTTACTCCGGTGATGGAGTTTTCCACATAAAAATCTTGCGTATTATTTTTATTTCCGCATTGGGTTTTTATCGCAACGATTTTTGAGTGTTTATACGTTTACACCTATTCACCCCCCTCTAGGTGTTTTTTCCCCTATTTAGATCCTTATTACATATAACCCAACAACTTTTCGCCCCGGAAGCTTCCGCATCACTCTGAAACCTCCCGAACTCCACTGTAATCATAAAATACACATGTCCCGAGTATTTTCCAATTTTTCTTTGCACAACTGCGGAGTCGGTGCTCTATCCAAATCCAATACTCTACAGGCACGCAATGCCCTGAAAATGCTGATTCAAGCTGGGGCTCCCAAGTTTCGACGTCGCTAACTCACTTTTCAACCCAAAGGCTTCCGCGTCGATCCGAATCAACTCGAACTCATCTGTAAACACAAATAGAACACGCTCCAGGCGATTTCCCCCGCACCGCGCCATCTTGCGAGGTCGGTGCACTATACGAAGTCCCGGTACTCTACACTCTCCCCTCCTTAAAAGGGTTTCGTCCTCGAAACCAGAATAAATCTAAATCTCAGGAAGGTGCCTCAAATAGATAGGGACAGGAAATCCTCAACTCATCCTCAGGCTCTCAAGTGGCCTTTCTCTCATCAAATAGCTCCTCGGGGCCTTCACCCAAGGTATGACTCGACTGCACAATTCCTTAGCTTCACGAGCAAGAATTTGTATCGGCTGCTCCTGATAACTCAAATCCTCGTCCAACTCCAAGGAAGTGAAATCCAAAACATGCGAGGGATAAAATCCATACATTCCTCAAGACAAATGATAACTCTTTCGCTGCCCATACAACAACCCACTGCTCAAACTTAGCAAATACTCTCTCGCATCCATCAATAAGGAAAGAAACCCAACATCAGGAACATTCCCCAACCCCCGACTCTCAATTTTGAAAACCAGCCGGAAACGGTGAAAAGTTCGAAAACCTCGAATGGCTTGTGCCTTCACCCCAATCAAACAAGAATAGGCTCCGGCACCTTCTGCATTTTTGGAGCAGCCTTTCGAAATCGTCGATCAGTTCGTCAAGCCTCGGCATAAACAGGAAAAGGGGAGAGGGCATTGGAGTTGTTCCTGTTGTGACTAACACTCCATTTTCCAAAGTTCCAACAGTGGCATCCACTGAACGGTTACCTCATTCCAAGGTTGCACTACTCGCCTAATCAAGGCGTCCATGACCATAATGTCCTCGCCGGGATAATACTGCAAAATCAATTCTACATTTCCAATAACTCTAACCACCGGCAATCATCCAAATCAATGCTGATATCGTCCTCAGCTTTAACTCCTCGAAGCTACGCTGGCACTGCTTAGTCCAAAAGCTTCAGACCTCTGTCACTATCGTAGGCTTAGGCTAATTCCCAAACGGCATCACTCTTCGTTGGGTCCACTGTCACTCCTGCAGCTGAAATCACATGGCCTAACTACGAACCTTCCGAAGTCCAAAATGCGCACTTTCTCATCTTGGCATACAACTTCTTTTCCTTCTGAAGTTGCAGCACCATCCTCAAGTGTTCCTTATGCTCTATGTCACCTCGGGAATAAGTCCAAATATCCATGAGAAATACCGCTACCAACCCGTCCAAGTACAGCTGGAACACACAATTCTTCAAATCGTAGAAGCGGCAGGGCATTAGTCAATCCAATTGGCCCCACTGTAAACTCATAATACCCCTACCGTGTCCTGAGCGCTGTCTGGGCACAGTCCTCGGCGCATAGTTCCATAAAGATACCTGCCTCACAAAAGAGCAACTGCCGGAATACAACCCAAACCTGTCTGTGCTCGAACCACAATAAAACTCTCACCGTTGTGTATCAACAACGTGGCACTGGGTCAACAAACCTCTCGATCCATCAGATCTCGCAATTGCGCTATCAGCTCTCCCAGCTAACCGGTGATACTTCATAAGGCGCTACCGAGGTTGGCGCGGTTTCCAAAACCACATCAATCACAAACTCAAACTCAATCTCTCTAACCGGCGGCATCAACATCCGCTCAGGTGAACTCACACCCGGGATCTCTCGACGATTAAGATATCCTTTAATCCCGGTGCCGCCGTAGGCACCTCCTCTACAATCGCTAGAATAGCGGTACATCCACGACTCAACATCTGTCATGCTCTAGCATCCTCTATAAACACACTCCTCCTGACCAGTTCCACGGAGGGTCACTGTCCTCTCTCGACAATCGATGGTAGCGTAACACTGGGATAACCAATCCCTATCCAATACCCCATCCAAGTTCGGAGCAATGTAGGAGCAACCACACTCATCCATGTGCAACACGTGATCTGGAATCCGAACCTCACGTGCACAAGCTAACAGTCCTATCTCTGGCCCAAGCGAAGCTACCCATGCTCTACTGAAACATGCACAAGCGGTGTCGGCATCGAAAATGCTCTAACTCCGATGACTATAAAGAAAACCACACCGGGTAAGACGCGATCCGCTAACCTGGCGCTGTCACGCCCCGGGTGTAAACCAGAACCCGGGCTCGTCCACAGACCCACCGTGCACACGGTATTTTCCGTGTACACGAAGCGTTGGTAACCTGCTCAGATAAAAAGAAATAATACTAGAGCATAAAACAGAGCTAAACTGAAACTAGTACATCTCAGACAAATGCTGGAAATAAAAGTACAATAAACTCTCAAGAATATACATATGTCTCTCCCAGCTCACGAAGTAAATACAACCAGCTGGCCGCAGCCAGACCCAAAATAAAAGAAAATACAACCGTCTGAGTGTACAGGGGATACAACAAAACTACAAAACTCGAGCTCGGGGTAGCAGCTATCTAGTCGGCGATCCTCTTACCTCGATCCTGGGAGGAAGGCCCCGCAACTCCAGCAGATGACTCTGCAAAACAAAGGGGACAAGAAAAGGGAAAAACAGTGGGGGTCAGAACTACTATAAAGACAGTAGCCTCCCCTAGTGGGTAAACCTCAACTCAAAACTCCTACCTGCCCACTAGGACTACCAGAGGCTAAAAGAATGAATGCGGTAACTATGAGTATGACTCCTGATAAAAGCTACCACTAATACGCCTCTACCTGCCCAGCTAAAGATAGCTAAATGTATGCATCAGAATATCGAAGCCTGCCACATCGGGTATGCCAGCCTACGCATAACACCGGTGTGGGATAGGAGTCTCAATGTCTGCCAAATCGGGTATGCCAGCCTACGCATAACGCCGATATGGGACAGGAGTCTCAAGGTCTGCTAAATCGGGTATGCCAGCCTACGCATAACACCGATAAGGGATAGGATTCTCAATGTCTGCCAAATCGGGTATGCCAGCCTACGCATAACACCGATATGGGACAGGAGTCTCAGGGTCTCAAGTCTGCAAATCGCGCACTCTGCTCTATAAGGAAAAGTACCGTCCCCCAAAGGAAGCCCAAAACCCTCTCCCCGAAACCCAAGTATCTGACTACACTATCCCAGCCCCTGCTCTAACCCGAGCATAAAATCCCCTATGTCTAAGTGACTGAAGAAAGAATGCAACATGATTTCTCCTAAGTCAATCCTAGCATGATAGTGTAGCAGAAAAAGGTGGCCTATCTAGGTGACCATTCAAGCATGCAAAAGTCATTATCTTGATGAACCATTTTAAGTACTCTAACCACATACCCCAACCTTTCATTTAATCATTCAACAAGATAGGGATTTAGCATAGATTCCAAGTAATTCTACTACATATTTAAAGCATGGACTCACCATTAATTAACTTGTAGTTTTCTAACAATGCGATTATCAACGAAGAAACCAGGACTTCATACAAGCATGCTAGGTCCATTTCACAGATTTACTAACAGCATAATCAAAAGCATTCTAATAGGCCTAGTGATAAATCCCAAATAAGAGGTTTACAACATCACCCACCTCGAGCGCTAATCCCAGTTCCCAAAAGCAGAACCCAAGCTCAGTCCAAAAACTCCCCACCAATCTGTACAAAATACCCCAAAGGAAAGTACATAAGCTACTCATTCAAAATTCCCAGAATCTGTCCCTTAATACCACAGTCCAGAATTCACCAATTTTTACCTGCAAAAAATGCCCAGAAAAATCCAAGGAAAATACCGTCGCGATCCTCGCGACGAGCCCGTCGAAACGAGTACCTGCACGCCCAAATCGGAGTTTCCTACGCTGAGATAAAAATCCGACAAGAGGAACATCCCCATCCAAACTGTACCAAATTTCTGTAACAAAGAACCACAGAAAAAGGAGATTCTCACCCTCGTCCAAAAACCAGAAAAATCTGAGAAAAATCCAGGAGACTCCTTGCGAAGTGTAGATGAAAATTGCCTCTTGAATCGCCTCGATCCGACGTCCGAGCGAAAAGATACGGCAAGAACACTGCGGTGCTGTCCAAAAGTCCGCGACGAAAAATGGGTCAAATGGGTGCTCAGAAAACTCCAAGATCAGCACGGAAATCGAGGAACCTCAAAACACAGGAGTTGAAGTCCTACCTGTCGTGAGTCCAACGGCGCAAGAATCGGCGAAATCCGATGTCGGGGTGAGTCGGAGGAGTCCAAACACTGAGAAGGGGCGAAGAAGATCGCCGGGAAACAAGCGTCGCGCCGCGCCGTAAAATGGTGAACCTCGGGAAGAGTGCCTCCAAAAATCCTCAAAGTTCTCCAATGGGTAGTACACTGAGGGAGGAAAAACTCCTCTGAAGAAAGCCCAGCGAAAATGGGGTCCAAAAAGCCAAAAGAACGAATAGGGGGAGCTATTTATAGGCCCAGCCCACTATGCTATCGGGCCGGGTTTTCGGGCGCAAGTTTCGGGCACACTGCGCCCGGAAACCCGGTCGCACGCCTCCCGTCCGACGCGCCCGAATCTCCCAGGAGCGGCCACGTCACCCCCAAACAGGGGACAGCAAATCCCCGCGGTAGCTGTGCGCCGCGTGTCCCCTCGCGGTCCGCGGGGGTAGGTACGGCCGCCCAACCGCGAGGCGACACGTGTCGCACTCGAGTGCGGCCGACCGCCCCGCCTGGCGCCACTGTGCACGCACAGTCCCGAGGCGCCCCCCCGCGCACACCGTGGACCGCGCCCACGTGGGCCAACGAATCTGAAGCCGCCACGTGTCCTGCGCCCGGTCCACCGCAACCCCGCAAAATCGGTGAGCCATGCCGCGTGCGCCGGCCTATCAGGGCACGCCACGTGTCACCCGCCCGCGGTCCATGCACCGCCGCGCTACCCCGTGGACCGAGCTGCGTGAGCCGGCCAATAATAGGCCGCCACGTGGCTCAGGCCGGTCCACGAGGCTCCCCCATGCACCGAAAAACTCCGAAAACTTCCGGAAGCCCGCTTTTGGTCATCCGGACTCCAAATTTAACAAGCAAATAGCCGTTTTCAAGCGTTTTTCCGCGCTGAATCCAAATCCAACCTCAGATTGGCCCAAAACCTTTTCTAAAATTTGGCAAATGCAGCCGAAGGCCAAATCAGCTATCCAAGTCTCACATGGTCCATCTGTGGCACCCCTTTGATGCACCATGGGCCAGACACACCAACACTAGGTGTTCTACACAGTGGATTCATCGGAAAGTTGCATGGGAAAACCAGAACACTACATCCTCCCCCACAAGAAAAAGTTTCGTCCTCGAAGCAAAAGTCATACCTCAAGCAGGTGCCTCGAACAGGTGGGGGTAAGCAGCCATCATCGCTGACTCCAACTCCCAGGTAGCCTCGCGCTCCTCATGACTGCTCCAGAGGATCTTCAGATAAGGGATGGCCCGACTGCGCAACTCCCTAACCTCCCGGTCCAAGATCCTCAACGGCCGCTCAACATAGCTCAGGTCCTCGGTGACCTCCAGTGGGGTGAAATCGATGATATGAGACGGGTCATGAACATACTTCCTTAGAGTCGATACATGAAAAACGTCGTGAACACCTGAAAGCCTGGGAGGAAGTGCAAGCCTGTAGGCAACTGGCCCTATGCGCTCTAATACCTCGAAAGGTCCAATGTAGCGAGGGCTCAGTTTCCCCCGAATCCCAAATCTTCGGATCCCCTTTGAAGGCGAGACCTTCAGAAAGACATGATCCCCAACCGCGAACTCCAGGTCTCGCCTCCGCACATCTGCATAGCTCCTCTGTCTGCTCTGTGCTGTCTGAAGGTGCTGCCTGACTACCTTGACCTTAGCCTCCGCTTCTCTAAGCAACTCTGGCCCCAAGGTCCGCCTTTCACCCACATCGCTCCAATAAAGAGGGGAACGACACTTGCGTCCATACAATGCTTCAAACGGAGCCATTCGGATGCTCGCTTGAAAGCTATTATTGTACGCAAACTCTGCCAATGATAAGTGTCGTACCCAACCCCCTCCAAAGTCCAGCGTGCAAGCCCGGAGCATGTCCTCAAGAATCTGTATAGTACGCTCTGACTGTCCGTCTGTCTGCGGGTGAAATGCTGTGCTGAAACTGAGCTGTGTCCCTAAAGTGGCCTGTAGGCTCCTCCAGAAGCGCGAAACAAACCTCGGATCTCGGTCAGATACAATGGAGATGGGCACCCCATGCAGCCTCACTACCTCGTCTAAGTACAGCTGTGCCAGTCGATCGAGGGACCAAGTCACCTGCACCGGTAAGAAGTGTGCGGATTTGGTGAGTCTATCCACGACTACCCAGATAGCATCCGCTCCCGTCTGTGCTCTCGGCAAACCAGTAACAAAATCCATGGTAACATGCTCCCATTTCCATTCAAGGATTGGGAGACTCTGCAACTTGCCAGCAGGTACACGATGTTCAGCCTTTACTTGCTGACAAGTTAGACAGTGCGCTACAAATCTCCCAATATCTCTTTTCATCCCGTTCCACCAAAACTGTGCCTTAAGGTCCCTATACATCTTAGTCCCACCAGGATGGATGGTATAAGGTGTATAGTGGGCCTCCCTCAAGATCTGCTCTCGGATCTCCGCATCCAGAGGCACACATGCTCGGTCCCTGTACCGCAGTACTCCCGAAGCATCAACCGAAAATTTCCCTGTCAAACCAGTCTGCATCTGCTCTCGAATCCTCATCAGGTGGGGGTCCTCACTCTGTCTCTCCCGAATCCTGTCCAACAGAGTGGGCTGCACGACTAGAGACATAAGTCTAGCAGAGACCCCAGGGGACACAACCTCGAGCTCTAACCGCCTCATCTGCTCCAGTAATGGCGCCTGATCGGTGATCAACGAAGATAGACTCTGTACTGCTCTCCTGCTCAGGGCATCAGCAACCACGTTGGCCTTGCCAGGATGGTATAATATGTCTACATCAAGTCTTTCAACAATTCCAACCATCTGCGCTGCCTCAAGTTGAGCTCCTTCTGTGTGAACAGGTATTTCAAGCTCTTGTGGTCGGTGTAAATCTCGCAGTGCTCCCCATACAGGTAGTGGCGCCACAACTTTAATGCAAAAATCACTGCAGCTAGCTCCAAATCATGGGTAGGGTAATTCTTTTCATAATCTTTCAGTTGCCGAGAGGCATAAGCTATTACCCTTCCCTCCTGCATCAGCACGCAACCAAGCCCACTATGCGATGCATCGCTGTATATCACGTATCCTTTCCCCATAACGGGGAGGGAAAGGACAGGAGCCGACATCAATCTGTTCTTTAAATCCTCAAAGCTCCTCTGGCAATCCTCACTCCACGTAAACTTAATCCCTTTTCGCGTCAAACGAGTGAGGGGTGTGGAAAGTTTCGCAAAACCTTCCACAAACCGACGGTAATATCCTGCTAAGCCCATGAAACTGCGGACCTCTGATACCGTCGTCGGTCGGGGCCAATCCCGGACTGCCTTGATCTTCGCCGGGTCTACTGCCACTCCAGCGGCTGAAATCACATGGCCCAAAAAGGCAACCTCCCGAAGCCAGAAATCACACTTAGATAACTTGGCATACAACTTTCTCTCCCTCAGAAGTTGTAGCACAATCCTCAGGTGCTCCTCGTGCTCCAAATCGCTTCGGGAATAAACTAGGATGTCATCAATAAAAACAACGACGAACCGATCCAGGTATGGTCGAAAAATCCTGTTCATTAAATCCATAAAAGCAGCAGGGGCATTTGTCAATCCAAAAGGCATGACGGTGAACTCATAATGCCCGTACCGCGACCTGAAGGCCGTCTTTGGGATATCCTCGGCCTTCACCTTCAATTGGTGGTAACCAGACTGTAAATCAATCTTAGAAAAGACACAAGACCCTTGCAGCTGGTCAAATAAGTCATCAATGCGCGGCAAAGGGTACTTGTTCTTGATGGTCACTTTATTCAACTCCCGATAATCAACACATAGTCGAAGTGATCCATCCTTCTTCTTCACAAATAGCACCGGCGCTCCCCAAGGCGATACGCTTGGTCTGACAAAACCTTTGTCCATTAAATCCTGGAGTTGTGCCTTTAGCTCTCGCAGCTCAGCCGGTGCCATTCGGTAAGGAGCCTTAGAGATTGGCGCAGTTCCTGGAACTACGTCAATCAAAAACTCAACCTCCCTATCCGGCGGCATATGAATCAGATCTGGAGGAAACACATCCGGGAACTCGTGGACAATAGGGATATCCAGGAGTCCCGGTGCCGCCACAGGCTCCTTAACCACCGACGCCAAAAATGCCACGCATCCACTGCGCATCATCTGCCTCGCCCGAGAAGTCGAAACCACAGAGGCAAAGAAAGCACTCTGGCACCCCCTGTAAACAAACACCTCCTGGCCTGGCTCGCTAAAGTAACAGTCCTCGCGGCGCAATCAATCGTCGCGAAATAGCGAGCTAGCCAATCCATCCCCAGCACAATGTCATAATCTCGCAGCTGACTAAGGACCATCAGGTCCGCTGGCAAAATCCAAGACTCAAGCTGTACCGGGCAAGACCAACAACACTCCTCTACAATCAAAATATGATCAGGAATCCGTACCTCTAATGCATGCGGTAACCGACGTAACTCTAGTCCATGCGATGATGCAAATGCTCTACTAATAAAAGAATGTGATGCACCGGTATCAAATAAAGTGCGAGCTCTAATGCCGAAAAGTAAAATGATACCTGCCACCACGTGGTCGGCCGCCGCAGAGTCCCCTACCTGGGCGGCGTAGACTCGCCCGCTCTGAGCTGGTGGTCGGTAGTCTGTAGGGTGGGAGGAAGGAGCCCTGCTCGCTGAAGCATAAGGCCGCTGCTGGGGCACCGAAGGAGCTGATGCTGAGGAAGGAGCCTGCGGTGTAGAGAGAGGGCAAGTAGCTCGAATATGGCCGGACTGTCCACACCGATAACAGCGGCCATACCTCTGGTCACAAGTATCCGCCGCGTGTTGTCCCCTACAAAAGACGCACCTGACCGCAGACTGGGGCTGCCTCGACTGCTGCTGCTGCTGCCCTTGCCGCTGTGACACCTGCTGTCGCGACTGCGACCTCTGCTGCTGCGAGTGCTGCTGCTGTCGCTGGGGCTAGCTGCTGTGGGGGCCTCTGGGATCCCCCAGGCCCTCGCCGATCCGAACGCCCACGGCCCGCAGACTGTGGCGGTGGCGGTCGGGGCGGCCTCCATGAACTGGCCTGTCCCCCCTCGTCTGGTGCTGGCCGTTTCCTCTCAGAACTCTGAGCGAACCGAGCCTCCGCGCCTAGCGACCACATGATCTCCCCTCTCGACCCACTGTGCATGATCCACTGCCTCTGATAAGGTCTGAAGCCTCTGGGCGTGCACCAAGGTATAGATCTCGGGGCGTAAACCTGTCTCAACAGCTCCACCTGGTGCAGCTCGTCCCTGGCAACATAGGGTACGCAGTTAAGCAACTGCGTAAACTCCTGGAAATAGTCCCATACTGAGCGATCACCCTGCTGCAGGTTCTTCAAGTCATCTTCTATCTTCTTCTTCACGCTCGTGGAGAAGTAAGTGTCAAGGATCATCCTCCTGAACTCCGACCAGGGTAGCTGTCGGGTGATCTGAAACTCTAAGGGCTCGACCCGACGCCACCAAGCATCCGCATCCCCCTCTAAACAATGTACGGCCATGTGTACTCTGAATCTCGAATCAATGAAGAAATCTCTGAACAACTTCTCCATTGATGCCAACCACGATCCTATCTCCGCTGGATGAGTACTCCGCCCCGAGAACCTAGGTGGTCCTCGCTTACAGAACTGTGCGAGTTTGTCAGCAAACTCCTGCTCCTCCGCTGGGGTCAATGGCCTGATCACCCCCTGAGCCCCACTGCTAGACGACGGTGCCGTAGGAACAAGTGGAATAGCCGGCGGTACAACCGGTGGTACAGTGGCCTCTACAGTAGTAGGGGTGTGGTGCCGCAACCTGAGCCAGCAACTGCTCAAACCTCTGCTCCTGTCGGCGGTGACTCTCCGCCAACTGGGCCACCATGGCCCTCAGCTCACCGATCTCAGAAGGCCCGGACTGCTCCCGGCTCCTCCGGGGGTGTAGGAGTACCCCGAGTAGGGATCTGCCGCCTAGGAGGCATCCTGCCACACAAGAAAACCACGGGTCAGAAACCAAAACCACACACGACCCAATCCAGCGAAAGTCATGGACATCCCCCTATTCCTGTAACCTTATGTTGTCTGCAGCCAACATAACAGTCACCAGGAATAGGCTATGCCAATCCCTCTCCACTCACAGGAAGAGTTTAATAACAAATTGCCGACTTTCGCAAAATATCGCGTCACTCACGCCCTTGCCTTCCTAGGGTCTGCCAAAAGCCTAGGGTTTCCTAAGTCCCAACTGACCTATCCCTAAGCTCTGATACCAAAATAATCTGTCACGCCCCGGGTGTAAACCAGAACCCGGGCTCGTCCACAGACCCGCCGTGCACACGGTATTTCCCGTGTACACGAAGCGCTGGTAACCTGCTCAGATAAAAAGAAATAATACTAGAGCATAAAACAGAGCTAAACTGAAACTAGTACATCTCAGACAATGCTGGAAATAAAAGTACAATAAACTCTTAAGAATATACATATGTCTCTCCCAGCTCACGAAGTAAATACAACCAGCTGGCCGCAGCCAGACCCAAAATAAAGAAAATACAACCGTCTGAGTGTACAGGGGATACAACAAAACTACAAAACTCGAGCTCGGGGGTAGCAGCTATCTAGTCGGCGATCCTCTTACCTCGATCCTGGGAGGAAGGCCCCGCAACTCCAGCAGATGACTCTGCAAAACAAAGGGGACAAGAAAAGGGAAAACAGTGGGGGTCAGAACTACTATAAAGACAGTAGCCTCCCCTAGTGGGTAAACCTCAACTCAAAACTCCTACCTGCCCACTAGGACTACCAGAGGCTAAAAGAATGAATGCGGTAACTATGAGTATGACTCCTGATAAAAGCTACCACTAATACGCCTCTACCTGCCCAGCTAAAGATAGCTAAATGTATGCATCAGAATATCGAAGCCTGCCACATCGGGTATGCCAGCCTACGCATAACACCGGTGTGGGATAGGAGTCTCAATGTCTGCCAATCGGGTATGCCAGCCCTACGCATAACGCCGATATGGGACAGGAGTCTCAAGGTCTGCTAAATCGGGTATGCCAGCCTACGCATAGCATCGATAAGGGATAGGATTCTCAATGTCTGCCAAATCGGGTATGCCAGCCTACGCATAACACCGATATGGGACAGGAGTCTCAGGGTCTCAGTCTGCAAATCGCGCACTCTGCTCTATAAGGAAAAGTACCGTCCCCCAAAGGAAGCCCAAAACCCTCTCCCCGAAACCCAAGTATCTGACTACACTATCCCAGCCCCTGCTCTAACCCGAGCATAAAATCCCCTATGTCTAAGTGACTGAAGAAAGAATGCAACATGGTTTCTCCTAAGTCAATCCCAGCATGATAGTGTAGCAGAAAAAAGTGGCTATCTAGTGGACCATTCAAGCATGCAAAAAGTCATTATCTTGATGAACCATTTTAAGTACTCTAACCACATACCCCAACCTTTCATTTAATCATTCAACAAGATAGGGATTTAGCATAGATTCCAAGTAATTCTACTACATATTTAAAGCATGGACTCACCATTAATTAACTTGTAGTTTTCTAACAATGCGATTATCAACGAGAAGAAACCAGGACTTCATACAAGCATGATAGGTCCATTTCACAGATTTACTAACAGCATAATCAAAAGCATTCTAATAGGCCTAGTGATAAATCCCAAATAAGAGGTTACAACATCACCCACCTCGAGCGCTAATCCCAGTTCCCAAAAGCAGAACCCAAGCTCAGTCCAAAAACTCCCCACCAATCTGTACAAATACCCCAAAGGGAAAGTACATAAGCTACTCATCAAAATTCCCAGAATCTGTCCCTTACTACCACAGTCCAGAATTCCCCAATTTTTTACCTGCGAAAAATGCCAGAAAAATCCAAGGAAATACCGTCGCGATCCTCGCGACGAGCCCGTCGAAACGAGTACCTGCACGCCCAATCGGAGTTTCCTACGCTGAGATAAAATCCGACAAGAGGAACATCCCCATCCAAACTGTACCAAATTTCTGTAACAAAGAACCACAGAAAAAGGAGATTCTCACCCTCGTCCAAAAACCAGAAAAATCTGAGAAAATCCAGGAGACTCCTTGCGAAGTGTAGATGAAAATTTCCTCTTGATCGCCTCGATCCGACGTCCGAGCGAAAAGATACGGCAAGAACACTGCGGTGCTGTCCAAAAGTCCGCGACGAAATGGGTCAAATGGGGTGCTCAGGAAAAACCTCCAGACAGCATGGAAATCGAGGAAACCTCCAAAACACAGGGAGTTTGAAGTCCTACCTGTCGTGAGTCCACGGGCGCAAGAATCGGTCAAATCCGATTTCGGGGTGAGTCGGGGAGTCCAAACACTGACTGAAGGGGCGAAGAAGATCGCCGGGAAACAAGCGTCGCGCCGCGCCGTAAAATGGGAAACCTCGGGAAGAGTGCCTCCAAAAATCCTCAAAGTTCTCCAATGGGTAGGCACTGAGGGAGGAAAAACTCCTCTGAAGAAAGCCCAGCGAAAATGGGGGTCCAAAAAGCCAAAAGGAACGAATAGGGGGAGCTATTTATAGGCCAGCCCACTATGCTATCGGGCCGGGTTTTCGGGCGCAAGTTTCGGGCGCACTGCGCCCGGAAACCCGGTCGCACGCCTCCCGTCCGACGCGCCCGAATCTCCCAGGAGCGGCCACGTCACCCCCAAACAGGGGACAGCAAATCCCCGCGTCGCTGTGCGCCGCGTGTCCCCTCGCGGTCCGCGGGGGTAGGTACGGGCGCCCAACCGCGCGAGGCGACACGTGTCGCACTCGAGTGCGGCCGACCGCCCCGCCTGGCGCCACTGTGCACGCACAGTCCTTTTACGGCATTTTGGTATTGGCATATTTCGTGAGTCAGTCAGTGAGTTGAGTCGGAGTCTTAAAGGGATCAAATTGTCAATCAGCAATCAAAGACTTAGAGAAGATTCAACAAGAGCTCAAGTTGACACTCATGTCTTGAATCTTGAAGATTGAAGTTGAAGATTGTGGATCAGTTACATCAATCTCAAGAAAAGTATTCAAAAGGATCAGGTATGGTTAACTAATAATTTTGGTGATCCGAATACTTTCTTATAGTATAGAAACACTTGAAGAATTTTTAATTTCATAATAATCAAAAACTGGTGTTCGGACATGTTCAGGATCCGGATCAGGGCCAACGATCCGGATCCCGAAGGTTGTTGCTTCATACAAGACTTCGATCCGGATCCATGCAATTTCCGATCCGATCCCGAATGTTAAGTTTTTTGATTTTTTATGAACGATCCGGATCGGGCAATGCGATCCGGATCCCGAACCCTTGGTTTTCTGGAATCGTCAATCTCGTTACGACGATCCGGATCGCAGTAAATCCGATCCGGATCGCCGTCCTGAAATTTCCAGATAAGGTAGTTTTTGATTCTTATCTCTTTCCAAAGGTTTCTAAACTATAAATAGACATTAGGGTTTCTCAAAAACGTGGGAGCTACGGCCGATCAATTTATAAAACACTTGAGAGCAACCCTAGAGGCTAGGTTTTTATCGATCTTCTTTATAGCCTCTTTAGGTCAATTCGATGGTTCTTTCAAGAACATATCTTTTGTCGAATTGATCTAATCTTTGCTTAGAGATTTCTTCTACGGTTCCTCATGATAATCTAAGCAAGGATCACCATCGAAGTCAATTTCTTATCGACTGAGTTTGCGTCGTGGATTCGACGTGGCATCGTGGATTCGGTGTGCTAAAGGCGTTTCGTGGATTCGAAGCGTGCGTTTCGTGGATTCGAACGTGAGCAGTGGACGGGCAAAACGGTGGAGCGCGAGGTCCAAGAAATTGAAGGAGGGTTAAATCCGTGGAGACGGTAATCACCTTGTTATTCTTCTTTTCTTAGGGATTGTTATTGCGTGGATATCCACCGGTCAGCGCAAGGTCCGAAGAAGCTGAAGGAGGGTTGAGTCCGTGGAGTCGGTATCACCTTGTTATTCTTCTATTCTTAGTGGATTGTTATTGCGTGTTGGTCCCGTGGTTGTTCTCCTGGATTGGATTTTCCACGTATATCTCGTGTGCTGTTTTTATTTTCCGCATTGGTTTTTATTTTGCACTGAGATTGAGTTTTAAGTATTACACCTATTCACCCCCCCTCTAGTTGTTTGATAGTACCTATTTAGATCCTTGTGGATCCATAACTCTAGCAATTGGTATCAGAGCGGGTTTTAGGTTTATATCTATCATGATGGGTGAAAGTGGTAATATTGCTAACCTCCTCTTTTGATGGGACAATTATGCTTATTG